>JAPXFQ010002461.1:0-1200000 GCA_028564705.1 Apricaphanius iberus | reverse complement strand
ATAATCCTCAGGCTGGCTAGTTGATGCCTGTTTGGATTTGAGTCATATAACTATCAGGGACTTGACAATCTTAATTGAAACATCTCTAGGATTTGAAGGGATAATGACCAGATTTAGGCTTTTTTAGATACAAATAGAATTTTCTCAAATAATTTATTTCTTTGATATAGCTGTATAAAAAAAGCTATTAAGATACTGTTAATGGATGTTAAATAGAGTCCACAAAAAAAGAAAGGTAGGCTGGATTCTTACAGGAGGGGAAAAGCCAGAGAAGTGGCTGAAAGAGCCTTGCTTGCTGACGGGTCGAACCAACACAGTGCGTCTGTTCAGCTTGTCAGTGCAAGAGAGGACCACTCCTCCACAGCTGCCCGAGGTCCGAACACCCTCCTCCATACTGGAGTTGAGAAGAGGAAAGAACATGACAAAGAAAGTAGATGTGGAAAAAGAATAAGAGGTACATGGAGGGCAGACGTCTTTTCAGAACAAGTAGAAAAGGAGAAAATACAAAATGAGAAGAAAAGCCAGACATGTACTTCATTATCTAAAAGTTTCAGTAAAATCAGGTAAGGAGTCAATTGATTAAACCCACAGAAAGTTCTTGAGGTTGATTCAGCTACATATTGAGGAATGGTCTTATAGTATACCTCAACAAAGACTGAAGCAAATATTTATCCTAAACATGAGCCAATATTTCAAATGTAAAAAAAAAGAGCATTCGAGATTAAAGGTTATGCTGCAATTATTTTAGGGCTCATTTTAATGTTCTTTTCTGGGTGCTTATATAAGACCATCACAAGAGCAGTTTCATTAAACAGTTATGGAAATCCATGTTCTAAAGAAAGATCGACTTTGACCAGATTATATTGGCTTGAATTCAGTCATCAGTTACTGAAGAGACAGGGGAGAGCTATGCAGTAAACCATACCAAATCATCTAATAATTCAGCCATCTAATCTTTTAACTAATTTTGTATGAATTTAAGGTGTTTAATAAATTATGCTTGTCCACACCTTTTTAACACAGCCAAAAACAGTATTCAGTCTCTGTTCTTTTTGGTTTTCCTTTGTTTTCCTGTCTGTCCAGCAACAGAAAAGATGAAGAGTCTTAAATCAGAGCAGCAGAGCAGCATGAGTTGGTATATAAAGCGCTAAGGCTTCAATGGCTGCCTTGGAGACACACAGGAGCCTCACCACAGCTGTCTCCTTGCAATGTAGAATGATTCCTTCATATTTCCCAGACTGAAGGCCTTGCCCTGGCCTAGAGAAATATGCAAAATAAATCTTAAAATGAGAATTTTGTCACAAAGAGTGTGGCTGATCCTGGGGAAGGTAAAAGTAATGTTAAAGAAAAGACCAGTTACAACATTATATTATATTTGATTAACCACAAACTGACAACACCTGTAATAATCCTGCAATGGTGGATTTAAAGTAATAGGAACTGGACTTTGTGTATTCGGATCTTAAAACTGACTATATGGATGGATGAATTGTATTGGAGTGACTTGGATTCGTCAAAGCTGACTTGATATAAATTGGGCCTGAATGTGTAAAATGCTTTGATACCTTTTGATGTGAATTGGTGCCAAATTAAAAATTATGAACTTAACTATATTTAAATTAGGTTCAATTGCTGAAAAAGTCATATATAGAATATATATATATATATATATATATATATATATATACAAGGCATGAGCTGCAGAAAAAAAACAAGACATTGTTTTTTTTTTTACTTCTGTTGGAAAGAAGAGAGGTACATTTAGCATGCATTTAGCAGTGATCATCTCCTCTCAGCGGAGACAGTTCTGGGATAGGAGCACCTTGGGTGTTCCCTTCAATTCAGTCCGGGTTTGTTCTGTAAGAAGTTTTTACACTGACCACAATCAAATGTCCTGAGCCAAAACATCATCAATAAGAATCCTTTTTTATCTAGAGTTTTCAGAAATGTTAAAGTGTTGTTTTAAACAAATTGTTTTATACAAAAACCCAGTTTTAGTTTGAACAATCTGAGAAATTTTGATTCTAAACTATAGATGACCAAATTAATTTTAAGGAAATCTTGGCAAGGAAAACAATATCCGCATCAATAGTGCATTGATATATATTTTCTTGCAGTGTTGACTTTGTAAACAATACAGGTGGGCATTCATTCCCCAGTGATTGGACATACAACTAAAACCTTTTTTGTTAGCTTACTCCTCCATCCAGTGAAAGGCCTTATTGCCTTTATCCTTTTCCATGGTTAGCCATTCTATGTGTACAGCTGCATTTATGTATAACAGTGTTTTTTAATGTATTAGTGCAAAGGTATGCTGGATTCTTGCCAATTTAAATATATCTATGAAATCTCTGCACCAAAGAGACCAATGTACACAGTTGTGATTTGGAGTTTCTCTGTGTCCCTCCTACCAGTCATCCTTCAGTCGCTACTTTTGGGAGCACAGCTGGAAAACATCAGCTTAAACTTGTGCGAGCTGCTTCGAGTGAATATGGGTGAAGTGTCACCTCCCTTCTTTGGGGGTATTTCTGAGTAACTAAATAGTTTAATGAACATCATTGTTGAAAGACAATGTGAAAATAATAAGAACAAGATCATCCTTTGATCTCTCTATTAGACAGGAAATATCCCTAAAATATTTAGGACTGAATCACTTCTTTACCTTTCCACTTTCATGTCGTCCTTTGAATACTATCCAAGTGTCCTCCACACCATCTAAGGTTTCTGCAACCATCTATATAACACTCCTTCTGACCTTCTGTCGTTTTTCCTCCCTAGTCCACCCTTTCTCTCCCCATCCTATTCTGATACAATCACTGATTCAATTATGGATTTGCCTCGCACATTTGCTTGTCATGTGTAATGGTCTATTCATTTTCCAGCAGTGACATAGCCAAGGCCAGAAAGTAAATTGTATTTGTCAAACTTGAGCTAATCTGACCTTTTGTACACAAATAACCTGGGCTGGGTAATGAAATACTGAGCTATTATCTATTCAGAATGATTAATATGGAGTCCACTCACTGTGAATACTATAGCACCAGTGAATGATAGAGATTAGAGTGGGCCAGGAGCCCAGAGATTCTCCACTGTAGCATGAAGATCCGTGACTGTAACCTGGCATGGATAATGAATTGCTTCTGCTTGCCAGATCTGTGGTTGGTAAAGTGTATTGAGACCACATTGTTAAATGCACATTCACTGAAATAATCTAGAAATAAGAAAATTGACTAATTATCTACTTATGGAGGAATAGAGGTCTAATAAAAAGATTAGGCCTGGCACTGTCTCAAAAGCAATTGAACACACACCTGTGGAAAACTGCAGAAACCTATATCTAAAGTATCTACACCCACTATACACATCTAACCACTGACATTGTTCTGGCAAA
The DNA here is from genome assembly GCA_028564705.1 of Apricaphanius iberus. Lineage (NCBI taxonomy): Eukaryota > Metazoa > Chordata > Actinopteri > Cyprinodontiformes > Aphaniidae > Apricaphanius > Apricaphanius iberus. The sequence goes on along the minus strand of JAPXFQ010002461.1, from coordinate 1,196,609 downwards.
GGTTGAGATCTCTGTGTGAAACATATGTGGTCCAACAGAATTAGAAGTCAAGCTGCAACCAACACAGGGAGGTCGGTGGGATGCCAGGGAGGTTTCAAAGCCAAGTGAATGGCCTCAATCACTCTTTGACCTTTGCTTATGTTCCTAGGATCCAACCAGAGTGATTTTAAAACCTGGCAGATCAGAATCAATAACTATTATCATGTTAGTTGTGAGGGGCTCCATTGTTTATGATGGGGTTCAATAGAGTCACAGCTTCTGATGGTCCAACTTACTCTTACTTTCTGGCGCGACTAGAGCAAGAGACACCTGAGAACATGAGCCAAAAAAGCAGCCAAAAATCCTGAAGTACTCTGATTACTGGAATTTCTAATTCGTTATCTTTTCAAATGTGGACAGGACAAGTTATGGAATTCTGGGATCACACGATTAAGGGCCGCAGAGTTCTTTTCTAACTTCCCTCAGAGTTTCACTATGGGAACCGCCTCAAGCATGACCTACTCCAGAAGCTCCAATAACACCATGACAGACAGGTTGAGTTTTGCCTTTGGCTCCGCCCCCACATATCCTCACACCCAAACGCCCATCCCTGTTTACTGACTCTTGCTTTCTTTCCATAAGAAACTACAAGCCCCCTATGCATCCAGGCTAGCGTTTTATCTTTTCAACCATCGTCAGTCATCCCGTCGAGGTGTACAACCCCGAAAGCAGGTATCCGGGCTCAGTTCTGGATCGTGCTGGATTACCAATTCACAGAAGCGTTCTTCTTCCCAACTACAGAGAGTATCCACATAAAGGCGAACTGTTGATAGGTCCACGTTAGAAGTCACGAAGGAGAGTTCGATGTCTTTTTATGGAATTAACTTGCTCACGAAGTTGAACGACCTCATCTAACATGTCGTGACAAGCTAAAACTCACAGATGCTGGACCTTGAATTTACCCCTGTTTTCAGCACAGTTGACAACCTACCATGGTGTTTTTACTGCTACTGACGCCAGTGGACTGAAACTTAACTCCAAGAAGGGTGCATCCCGCCCGCAATTTCAATTATGTCACTGCGGTGTTCCATTCCAGTTGTAGTCTGAGCAGGAGTTTCAATCTGTGCTGTACAGTGGTTGGTTACACAGAACTAAATAAGGATTAGATTAGGACCAAATTCAGTTTCCATAGGCTCCCTTTGTAAAACATCCAGAAGCTAATATCTTAGCATCTCTGAGATGTTCCGGGGACACAGGGGAACAACGCTGACTATTCATGATAAAACATTGTTAAATGAAGGAGTTTAGCGACGATAATGTGTAATTATTGATGGCATATATATATATATATATATATATATATATATACATATATATATATATATCGTAAATTGATGCAAACTTCTCCCGAAGCACTCCAATGCCACATAAATTTAGGAGAGGGCCATCACACAACGCTTCTGAGACGCTTCTTATTCACGATGCTTCGTGCCCGGTGTAAGCATTCCCATTGACTTTAATTGGCTGTCAGCCCTCCTCCATTTTCCTATGAAAAGCAGCAGAGGCTTCACTTTCTGTACCCAGTGAGGGCTTTGAGGACGTACGCGGACAAAAGTGAGATCTTCAGGAGAGCTAATGGTTTGTTTGTGCCCTGGGCTACAACTCATAAAGGCAACCGTCTGTCACAGCAGAGGCTGGCACATTGGATTGGTAAGGCTATCTGACTTGCTTAAAAGTGCAGGGGCATTAATCCCTCATACGTGGTTCAGGCTCATTCTACTAGTGTGGATACTTCCTCTGTGGGGTGTCTGTTCAGAACAATTGCACAGCTGAAAGCTGGGCAACACCTCACACTTTTGTTTGGTTTTACAGGTTTGCTGTGGCTCGGTCATCAATGGCTCACTCTGTCTTGGCAGTGGGGGCTACGGAATCGAACTGAGATTGACAGGGACTGCCTTTTTGCTCTTTGGGGCTGATATGAAACACGGTGACATATCTCCCATAGTGAAACGGACAGCAAGGTGAGCAAAAATAAGTGTTGGGTTACTCATGTAATCCCTGGTTCTTTGATAACAGAGTGAAATGTTGCACAATATTTCCCTCCTTGCAAAGGCATGGAGAGAAACCTACTTAGAATGAATAAGAAGGGTCGTGTGATGTATAGGGGTGGAGGCACAGGCACAGCTCAACCTTCCTGCTAGACAGACTTGATGTCACTGTAGCTTTCGCAGCAGATTACACTGAGGTGATTCCCAAAGTGAAACATGTCACTTTTTTATCAAAGAACCAGGGATTATGTGAGTTACCCTAAACATGCTCACAATCCGCCACTTGGACAAGTGGGGGAAACGACTGTTACCCACTTGTCTAAGTGGCTGTGTTCCACTTCTGTATTTATATATATTTGTTGTTAGGTCAAGTGTGAGCAAAACCTGAACCTCATTTAATTGGAATACAGCCTTATTTTATTTTAAGTCAAATATCTGCTTTGAAATATGCTTAATACAAACATTCGATCAAAGATCAAAGGTTATTATAATGAAAAAAACAGAAGTATGAGAAAAGGGTTTTATAATAAAAGAATATATGCAGGTGCTTAAAAATTGTAAATGGATTCGTACCTGCATCGGTAGTGATCAATGTTGAAGCTGCCAACTTTACATTTGATCTTAGTGTAGACATCCTGGATATCTACAGATGCACTCAGGTCTTCTAGTTCACTGATTACACAGAGTTCTGAAAGAAAAACAAAATCAGGGATTTAATATCATCAAGATGATGATCACTGTCTTCCTAGTTTAGCTTACTGAATGACCATTACTCTAACTAGCAAAAAGTTAATTTGTGCAACTATCTGCAAAAAAAACCAAAAAACCACAAAACAAAACAACAACCTACACCAGGAATCAACTTTGGTCTCGGTTCAATGATTCAGCTTGATTCATTGGTTTTAAAACACTTTGTTTTTTTCCAGTTAGAATGGTTGCACCACTGCTTGGCTGATGAGACTTGAATGCAGTCTGTCATATCTCAATCCTGTTTTTGTATGTTAAAAGTTCAACTTTTTAGATTACAATATGAATAACTAACTAATGGGGAGAAATGATAACGATGATATGTTATGTGTTATGTAACTTATTTAGCCTTAATTACACATGCATAAGTATGTAATTAATTAGTAAAGAGTAGTTAATTAAAAATTACTCCTACTTAACAAGCTATTAACTAATACATTAATTAATGCTTTACTTCTGCTGAATAGTCGCTTGTATAAGATGTTAATTTATTGCTAATTCATATGTATTAAAGCACAAAAAAAACTATTTGTAAGAAATCCATCCATACATTAATTAATGATTTACATCTAGTAAATAGTTCCATATATAAGCAGTCTACCCATTGCTTATTTATACTTAGCAAACCACAGAAAAAAACTATTTGTAAGTGTATTTATGAATGCACTGTTTTGCATTGATTTTGACATGTATAAATGATTTGGAAGTATTTAATACATGATTTAGATAATTCTGCAATGATTATTAAGTAATTGGTTTGCTAAAATCTAGTTAAGTATTTTTGTGAATCTTTCTAAAGTGAAATAGTTTATGCTTTATTATATATTTATTAATGTATATATGCTTCTCATGGAACTGTTGTCCCAAATAAAACCTTGAATGACAAAACACTAAAAACAATACATAGCACTGGAAAGAAGAACATATTATGTGTGTTTAATTTTTTTAACTTGATATCACAAAATCTAAAAATGAACTTATAGTGCTTTAGGATACACCCATCATACGGTTAACCACAGCAGGTCCTATGCAGACACAAACACAGGTGCACATACACAACACATTGAACGAGCAAGGAGGACATACAAAGAGCAAGTTTGGAGGCTTCGGGGTAATCGGACTGACACTTTTTTTTCTGACCATCTTGATGTCATAGAATGGAATGGATGACTTGCAAAGAAACATCCAGGTGGGGCATTTGGAAGGTTAATACATGACATTGCTAAAAAGTATAAATAATGTGAAGCAGTGTTTCACTGAATGAACAAACACAAGTAGGTCAAAATACACTAAATTGTGTCTTATTTAGAGATATACACAATTAAAATGAAGGGTTAACTAATGAGTACCACAACTGATGCCTGTTCTTTCATGTAAGAACCATTTCCCCTATGGTCAGCGTATATTTTTAGTGTTTTCCAAAAGTATTACAAAGTTTTGTTTACAATGGTGATTTGCACTGATAAGCCTTTTGATTAATATTGTATATTAATCAATGCAGGTACTCTGCATGCTGTAGGACATGTTCAGTTTTTTTATTATTTTATGCAATTTGTTATTTTTTTGTTCAATTTACTTGATTGATGTGAAAAGTGGAGAAAGTGGGCTTCGTGCATTTCAAACTAAACATGTACTATTGCTTTGGGGTAACAAACTTCCCCCACCAGCTTGTTAATAATGAAAAACAAAGCTTTTTAAAATCAGTGTGGATAGTGAATGGAATGACACTTCTCTCAGAAATGTGTTTTTCTAAAAATTGTTCAGAGTTTTAAGATCTTATAACTTCTACTTGAATGCTTTAGCAGTCGGTCTCTAAGCCTTTACATACGATAAGAAAACATGTAATGTATTCTAATATACATACATGTAGGCTTACTGTATGCGATAGGTGATCAGCGACAGTGATGTGTGATCCAGATGCAGCATCGGTTCTACTACATTCATGATACTACATCAGGAAACATAGATATCATGGAGCGTCGCGTAGTGTAGTGGTTAGATGGGCGCCCCATGTTCATAGGCCTCAGCCCTTGTAGTGGCTGTCCCAGTTCAAATCCTGGCCGTGGACATTTGCCAATGTTTCCCCCACAACTCTCTCCCCCTTTCATAACTGTTCATTTTTAATAAAGGCCACTAAGGCCACAAAACCTTAAAAAAAGAAGAAACATATATATCACTACCAGCATATCAGAATGTCTAAAATTAGACATTCCACATTAACATTTGATTATAAAATATTATAGTTTTGTGTTATTTAGCTTTCCTATCTTGAAACATAGAGTAGTTCTGTATTGCATAGAATTAAAAAGAAGTTAATACAAGTTTACATCTAAATGAATACTTTTTAAAGCCATTGCTAAATTAAACCTATCCTATCCATGTTGGTGTCCTTTAACACATTTCATGTTAAAAACCATTAAGCTTGGTGATCTGCTTTGCAGATGCTAAGCATTACAGCCGGCAATTAAAGGTAGATCTATTCTGTCCACCATAAATCTTAAGGAGACAGGATTTGGTTTGGTTGGGATTCATCACCCACCTATTTATTTGTCTTTCCCCTCATCCCAACATCTTGCCAGCAGTGTTTCTGTACTGAGTGCAAAATTTGTGGCAAAAAGTCCAAAGAATCACTTGATACAGTTAAGTCATGAAATGGTTATCATACTGCAGAGTTCTGAATGTATATAAGCAATGTGTTAAAAAAACAAAAGAGTACAATACAAAACTGTACAATATCCATAAATAAAAATGTTTTATCAAGATGAAGACAAAGAAACAAGTCATACAAGCCCATCCCATTAAAAAGTTGACTTTTTGCATTAATTCAAGTCAAAAACTAAAACTAATGTAAACAACTGAGAACTATATATTTCTAACACTTGGTTAATTTGATTGACTTTGGCTTACAACTAATAAAAACTAAAAACTCAGTTTCTCAACAAGTTTGAATATCACATTAGCCCTATAAAAAGGCTTTTAAGAGAGAAACGTCAAACTACAAAAAAGTAGGCTGACATAAGATTAATTGGGCCATTTTTTACTTTTTGGCAACTATAAGCCAATCAAATCAATAGTTTTCTTTCTAAGAATACTCATGCCAACAACTTAAAATCCTTTGCAGCCTCTGATTGTAAAAAAATTAAAGGGCTATAAGGCTCAAACCATAAAATGCAACTCACCACAAAACTCACTTTTTTTTGCAGATAAACTATAAATTAGTGTCAAATAGTGCCGTGTACATGTCTGGTCATTATTTTTGGTATTTTACTACATTTTAGTAAAAACAAAAAAATTTTGTACCAAAAACCGTTAGTGGAGTGCCATTTTTTATTTAAAAGTTTATACTGCACTCCACTCGAATTTGAATCAGGCTATGCTATGGGCAAAGCCTGGGTTTCTGATGTCAGCTCAGATATCAAACGACAGCGTCCTGTCACTGTGGAGTTTAAAACAAGATCGGTCTCAGCCACACCTACGTGGCAACTCAAGAGCATTAGGCTCAAAACAATATGTTTCAGGGCTGCTCGCCTCCACCACAGAACTAGGGCTGGGACGATGCGTCGATGTAAACGATTACGTCGACACATAAAATATGTAGACGCAAAAAATGTGCGTCGATGCATTATCACTTTCAAAACAAACATTGCGGGAGCAAGTAGTGGCAGCATGAGTGAGTCAGTTGACTTAAATACCTCTATCCGAACTCGCAGTTCAAAGGTATGGAACAATTTTAAAATAAAAGGGAGCAATTTTGTCAGTAATCAGAATAAAGGTGCAAATAGCTGGTTTGGGTAGAATCTTGACTTAATATATCAAAGAAAAATCACCTCAACTAATGCACACTACCACACTGTGGTAAATAATCAAAAAAATTCAATATATCGGTCGGCCTCTAATTTGATATGTTTGCACAACATTTTTATTCTTGTTAAATGCAAACGCTAACATACGATTGTACTAATACTACAACTTTATTTGGGATTTTTGTTACAATTAAAATGTGTTAAAATGAAGAAAATTGTTATTTCATGGAAATACATAAATTAATAAATGTCACATTTCTTTACAAATCAAATAATGGGTAATCAATAATGGAATCAAAATAGAATCGAATTGAAAAATGAATCATTAGATTAATCGATGCATCGAAAAAATAATCGTTAGATTCATCGGTTAAAAAATAATTGTTTTGCCCAGCCCTACGCAGAACCTTCTTCCCACTGAAAGAGGTGGAGAAATATATTCAACCTCATAACTGCCCGTTTCTGAGGCAATGGAGCTCGCGTCGCCCTTGCTTTGAATCTTTCCGGCTGTTAGTGTGTGTGTCCCACTGTACAAACTGCTATCAGTTATGTCTGTTTACAGCTCAGTTCATATTCCGATAATGATATACTTCACGATATAGCAATGTTTGTGTTAATTTCTTTCATGATTAGTGCAGTTTTAAATGATAAACAACAATAACACCACCCAGACTCCTCATGTAGTGATCTCCTTATATCTGTGGGAGCTATGGATATAAGTGATATTTTAGGGGAGCGGCTCAGCTCTACACTGCCTTTGAATTAAACACATTTGAAAAGCATCCAAATCTTGCTGCGATACCTGCCGTCACTCATTTTGTCAACTTTACAGCACGTTTTGGCAGTAGCGTTTTTTTCTCCCTCCTCATGCACCCTCTGGTTTTTATTTGTTTCACTATCTGCATGTCTCCTATGTAAAAGAGGGATGTTATTTCGATATGTGTTCCCCCCTTAAGATGTGTTCTGACTCCACCCACACGCTGGAGCTGTAGCACATCACTGATATGTTGCTAGTTAACGAAATGGCTTTTAGAGCCGGTATCGTTCTGTGAGAGACGCTTTTTTTCTGCTTAAACTGCGCATCGGGATGGGAAGCCAAACTCGCAGGGAGACCAATTTTGGGTTGTTTGATAATCTTGTTTAGATCCCTGGTCTGCAATGTGTTGGTTACAGTCTTCTTCCTTGTTTATTCATGTTTTGCAGCATGAACAGGAATGCCATAAGGTGCATCTTGATGTAATTTACTGCTTTAAAACTCTAATGTAGCTTAAACGATAGAGATTCATATAAAACGATAGACATTTTCTATCGTCCTGGTGATATATTTCGTCATATCGCACAGCCCTAGTGCAGACCACGCACAGCCCTCCTACTTCCAAGAGGCAATGCCTCATTTTGAGGCATTTTTCAAATAGAAAATATGTCTTCTTTTGAATCTGGTAGGGGGTGAGTTACTCTTTGAGTGGCTCATCTTACCTGAAAGCCCAACTTACCTAATGCCACCATATGGCTTGTCCTGTGTAGCATATGTACTCAATACTAGGATGGAGCTTCTTTAGGATGACCTATTGCGCATGTGTCCAAGTTCAGTCATTGAGAGCAACTATCCTGCCACTTTTAGATGCTTCTTTTCTCCAACCAATCTGAATTGCTAGCAGTTTTATTCAGGTGCGTTTGAGAAGAAATGCATCAAGAGTTGCAGGATGGTATCTCTCAAGGACTGAACTTGAACCCTGATCTATTGTATCAATGCAATAGGTGCATTCTAACTAGACATGTTCTGGAACATTTCTGGAAAGGGAAAAGCGGTTGAGGTTGTTGTCGGAAAAAACATTATTAAATAAAAATGATGAGTGAGATTCCTTCATTATATGGAGGTTATTTATTGGACTTGTTTGATCAAGCAAGAGTATTCACAACAGCTGAACCTGCATCCCAAAAAAACTGACTGACAACTTTATAGATTCAGACAACCTTACTATTATCTACACAATATCAGTAAACATTTCTTCTCACTGGCTACCGCAGACTCCCAAGTGTCTTCGTCTAATAGGACAGGCTCAATATTAGAACATGTCAGGATGTTCAGTGCTCCGAGGGTTGTTTCCGCGCTAATACAGGACTTAGGACTCCTAATATCAGTTCATTTGACCTGACCTATTATTATACAGTGTGACACAATCAGACTATATCACTATATCATGAAGAAATAGCACAGTTCTCTCTGCATGAAAGAATACACAGAACAGATCATTCTTAATATAAAATTTCCCATAACAAGGTAAATCAGCTGGCCTGGTCCACTCAGCCATGTGTCTGCATAAAAAATGGACTCTTTAAGACATAAGAATAACACAACTGTTTTGACAGTGAGCAGCATCACTCAGAGTGGCAGAGAATACACAAGAGATTGACAATGGAAGAAACAGGGATAGAATAAATCTTACAATTTTACAAAACCGCTGTTTCCGCAAAATGTGATAAGATAATTTTACTACAGAGTTAGAACAAATCGGCATAAATCAACCATAAGTCTGATAAATGTACCAGGGTACTTTGCATTACATACCCCAAGGATGGTACTCTGTTGGTTTCTGAAATGGCCTTGAAAATAGCAATCAGGCTGGCCCGCTGAAATGGACAAACCAATAATGTAAAAGTCTAGTAACATTACCCTGAAGTCCTGATAGTGGAACCATCCTTATGTGTGATGAAGTTGATTGTGGCACTGCTGAGTGACAGTCCAGGTTGTTTTAATAGGAACCTTAAGCTGATCTCACATAATTAACTTATTAATCTATCTCTTGTTACTCATATTTTTTTAGGGTTTTAGATCAAAAAAGGCATAAATACTTTTCAACAGCTCAGACTGGCTCCAAAATTCTCATGGTGAGTAAGAAAACATAAAATTAACTAAAAATAGGTTGGGGAAAAAAATGGAATTCCCCTTTAAAAAACATTTATACATTAAAAAGCCTTGTTATATTGTTTGTTTTGTAATGGTTTTACATTACTGCTGCAAGCTATAACCATCAAAATTAAGAGAAATAGTTTAAATGTTTCTTTTTTGTGTGTAGTGGACATACAATATGTAACACACTGTGTAACGCATGTTTTAAATTTAATTAGTAAGATAAGAAACTATTTTTTTAAACTTTTATAAGATATTTTAATGTACTGAAAGGCAACTGCAGTTTTTAAGGGTTCCAAAATCCTGCTTATGTTAATTTCTGTTGGAACATAAAAAAAAACCCAACATCCATACAAACTATATCTTGGTAAATAATGGCCAAACTGCTTGATAACATGGGACTACCAAAACTAACAGTCAGAGTAAGATACCTGTCTTTCTTGCAGTTGGGTCAGCAGCAAAGAGCTGAACTGTGACCTTGGGTAACATCCACTGCATCCAAAGGCTGACCTTCCCACTTGTTCCCTCAATGCTGCTAGTTTTTTGCTCCAGAGTCACTGTGTCTGCAAATGGACCATCATCTCCAGCAGGCACTGAGTCACCCTGTGGAGTCAAAACAGGATATTGATCAAAGGGATAGGTAAGGTAGTTAGCAACCATAAACCTGGTTATATAAAATTCTAAAAGAAGAGTAAAAAAAATGCTTGTTTTAAATTAGTCTTTCAGTGGATAAAATGTGTGGAGCAAAAAACGGATATTACTTATTGACGGATCTATGCATGAGTAAAAATGAAAAGAAAAACATTCCAATGTTTGTGCTGCAGCTGAAAGTCTATTTGAGGGCGTAAGTCCAACCATGTGCTTGGTGAATGCCTATGTTTGCAAGTGTTGTCACTGTGCATGTAGCCATAACAAAGCAACCACCAACAATCGAGCCTTTCTATGTGAAGATGACATCAACGTCTGGTAAACAGAACAGTATACAGCAGAGAGCAATGTGGGGGAGAGAGGGGACCATGGTGCAAAGCTGTCATTGGTGTTAACCCCAAGCTGAGTCTATCACCCACATTGCCTTCATCCACGTACAGGAGGACACACACATCTTGCACTCTGAGTGGAGGTGTGTGTCTGGGGGGGTGAAGTGGAAAAGCAAGCAGGATGCGGTGGAAGAGTCGTCTGTAAGCTCTCAACTTATTGCTGAGGGTTTGGCAAGATGGTGACAGCAGGGGGAACATTTTATCTCTTTGCTGTCTTTCTACTAAATCTGTTTTTCAAACATATATCTATCTATGTGGCAGACTCGTCAAGTGAAAAGCCTGTAGGCAAACAGGGTGACTGTTTGCCGCTTAGGCTCTGCACAGTTTCACTTTTTCCACTGATTCTCCCATCACAATGTGGTAATGACAGATCGTGTCACAGTTATTGAGCCTGGCTGTGGCTGGTAAGGAGGTTATCAACCATCTCAATTAGAAACCCCACAGCTGCTAAGGCTGATTACAGTGTCCTAAAGAGGATCCAGATGAGGAAACTATGTCCCCGTTCCACAGCTAGGGGAGGGAGGAGGTCCCCACGCTAATTTGCTAATTTAATTTAATCACACTTGAGGATGGCTAAAAGTAGAACACAAAAATAGCAGATGATGAAAATATAAAGAAATTAAGGATTATGCAGATTCAAAAATAGACTGGGGGACATGGATGTACAAAATGTGCTCCGTGTCCAAAAATTTCAGTGAAAAAAATGGACTGATAAAGCTGGAGGCCAATATTAGGTTAAATAATTAAATGTTTTTTTGTAGAAATATATTATATAAAATTAGAACTTAACAGAATAAATAGAAAAACAAAAAACAAATAAAGATTATTCAAATATTCTCTCTTCAAATATTTAAACAGTCAATGTCACTATGTTTGCATACACGTTCATGTTTCAGAGCACAATTGTAGGGACAGGTAATTAGCAAATCGATACCAGTAGTAATGGAATGAATTGGTCTCCCCGAGATATTCCTATGTCAGCCACCAATTGGAGACTAATTATTGCTGAAACGGAGTCAAAACAAAAAAGTGTTTGTGTGATTTCCCCTTTAGAAGTGCGTGTGTGTGTGGTTAGGACTGTTTGGTTTACAGTTTGGCCGGTCGTAAGGATTAGGCTCTGTACTGTCAAGTGAGGAAACAGGAGCCAGCATTGGCACTGTGGGAAGTTTTAGACCACAGTGTACTGCTGCGTGGTTACACTTGAACATCGGACACCCAACTGCTCCGTTTCCCATCCAGAACAGCTGCTGGCAATTTAAAACTAATTTTCATTCAAACAGGTCAGAGGAAAGGGAAGTTATGGGTTATTGACAGACATTTTGTGTTTTTAATGTATTAGTGGCACAAAATAAGACAACAGAACCATAAACAAGTGTATTAGAAATTAAAGGAATATTAAATATAAAAAGGAATTTAAAATATAAGGTTCATAGAGTAGATTAAAACGTAGTAAATATTTTCAGGTATTTAAGGAAAATAAGATTAAAGTAAGAATGACTGAACGCAGTAAGAACCTGATAGATGTGGCATGTTCATAAGCTGCCCAACTGTGGCCCCAAACAATCGCACACATTCTCAGAAGGAGTTATTTTCCCACACCTCCACAAGCCAAGCTGTAAAGTATACAGTTTAATTCCTGGGCCTCTATGCTATAAACGGGCTGAGGATCCGGGTTTATTTTCTCTGCAGAGTTTGTCTTTCCTCATCAGAGAGACTCAAACATTGGCAGACAACGGGAGGCCGGGAGGTGTCAAAGAGAGATGGAGGGATACGCTGATTATAAAAGAACGAGTGCTAAGAAAAGGGAAGGGACAGGATAGATGTTAGGGATACATGGAAGAGTGAAAAGGAAGTGTAGGGCATAATAAAACCTGAAAAACAGTAGCAAAGAAACTAGAAATAAAAACTTAACAGAGAGAGAAACTAATGAAAATAGATGGAAAATATAATCAAACAAACAATGTTACATAACAAAGAATGTCATTGTGGGGTGGTCCTCCAAATTAAATTCTTTCTTAAAGATGCACTTCAGAACTTTAATACATTAAAAATTGTTTTTTTTTACGTTTTGGTGGCAGACCAACATTTATTATGTTCATTTATGGAGCTGTAAGTGCCTGGGCACGTCCGGCTACTAAAAACCGCATTATACAACTTTTCTCTTCCCGAACGCTCCCTGAAGTACTGACTAATGCCCTGTCCACCCGTAGCCGGGTATCTGGCAAAACTAATACTTTTCTACGGTTTCTCCTGTCATCCACACAAAAATCTATCAAAAACTAATCTTTCTCCGGCCAAAGTGAAGATCTGCATTTTCTCCGTTTTAAGCGTTTGCATGTAGATAGATGTAACCAGAGTTTTAGATGTCGCAATGTCTGTGGCAAAAAATGCTCCAATATCACTTGTGCAACCTGTGTTTATGGTCAGAAACAGCATTTATGTATCAGTAATGATCTTAGCAACATTGTATCTGTATTCCTTGAATGTGTGAGGATTGGTGGTACATTTCTAAACCATTAGGAGCTATAATACAGAGAGAAAGAGCATTCCATCGCAGACAGCATTCGAAAGAGGTACCAATCATCTTAGGGGTTCACAGTCCAACATCGTCACACCAAGGACAGACAATGCAATTCTCAGAAAATCTTAAATAAAAACCCACCATCCTAGTTAGCACGTTAGATGTTAAAGTTGATTAAAGTACACTTATGCACCATTTCCACTAGGGCCAGTATGGTACAGTATGGAATGGGTTGGTACGGTCTGGAACAGGTAGGTTGTGTTGTCATTACCATCTCAAAAGAACTGTGGTGAGCGAGGATATGGGCGGGCTTAGTTTAACAAAAGCTCCAGTAAAAAGCATCTCTCTTATGTTGTTGAAGATTTAACTTTTTTTCAACCAATGTTTGACTTTCATAGCTCAGAGTGATGTTAATTTAGCCATCTTGTTTTACAAGGATACGTTGCAGCTTGTTTTTAGTTGGACAGTAAATTCAAGTCATCTCCAGGACAGGATGATTGCAATAAAAGCAGGTTTTTGAAAATATTTTTTATCACTTGCAATTTCTTCGATGCAAGGAAAGAATTGATTAAAATCAAAAATTAGATTTGGTATTAAAAAAAAATCTGAGATTTAATTTTTAAGCCATATTGCCCAGCCCTACTTCCTAGTGTTTGTGTAAATATTCATCCTCTATTCTGAACCTTTAATCCTGTAAAACAAGAGGGGTTTGGCCCTTTTTTAATAATGTTAGCAAGGGGAAACAGATTTTGACACAAAAATAAATAGAAGAAATGGTGCACTGAAAAATCTCAAACTAAAAGTACTGTTCTGCCATTAAAATTGTGCTTTTAGTTTCATTTATTGAAATACAAAACCTAAAACAAATCTAAAACAATTTAAAAATAAAATATAAATAATATTTTTAAAAACAAATCTAGAAAAACTATTTTCTGGAACCAGGAAGAATATCTGTGAACCTGAACGTACTGTGAAAAAGACTTCACCACCGAACGGGAGTCACTAACACTAACCACTCAGCCAACATGACAACATGGTGATACACATGGATTCAATAGTAAATATACAAGATCCCCACGTTGTTTAAGAGTTATATAATTTGCGACGCATACTGATTTCTTTATCATTTTAGGCTGCTTGCAGTTAACTGCGGTGTGCTGCTTATTTGAAACTTTAAACTATAACTTACTCTGAGACAAACAATCAACTCCAGACCAAACAGTGGCTACCACTACTGAGTAGGAGTGAGAGGGATATCATATTACCGGACCAATCAGTCCATAGGTGGGTGTTTAGGGTCGCTTAGGCACACTTGGAACCAAGGCAGAGGTAGTCCGAAAAAAAGGGGTCGGCTCGTAACGTACGCAGTTAATGGAAACACGCCAAAGCGTCCCGTTCCGTACCGGCACTAGTGGAAATGGGACATTAGAGCGAAAGAAAATATGGTTTGCTTTTGCTATTTTCCAGGAATACGTCTACTCACTTGAAAAGGATCATGGCTTAAGCCCCGTTCAGGCAGCAAAACGCTCAAACAAACCAAAGTTAATGCTTTCAAATTAAAACCGAGCTGGTTGCAAACTTTGAAGTCCGCGTCGGTGCATCATGTCAGTTTTTCAGCGGGCGAGCAGCCAATTTTTATATTTTTTTCTCTGTTATTTCTGCACTCTCCATCCCTCTGTTCCGCTCTTCCTTGACTTGTATTTCGTAATCTCGTCCTCAGTTTCCCCGGCATTGAGTAGCTTCAGCCAGAATCTCTTCGCTGATTGGTTGCTGCCAAGCGTTTGTTGCCCAAATGTTAAATTTTCCCCAAATACTTGCAGCAGCTGTGTGGACGCCTTGACAGATTTTCTGAGCAGCAGCTGCATGGATGCCCTGATGCCTGCTGCGCCGATGTGTACGACTTGCAGCTAGTCAGCTTGCCGCAGTCTGATGCCCACTTGCTGCCTAAGTAACACAGACTTCGCATGTAATCTAGTTGCCCTGCTGTCTGAATGGGCTGATTGGTGTAAATGCACCTTAAGACTACAGGTTTATAAAGCTGCTTTTATTCAAAACACATGACTTTTGCAATTGCTTCTGCTGGACAGGAGAGATGGAAAACCAGAACAGTACATCTGAGAAACTGAAAATTACTGATATCCATAGTGGATTTACTTTAAAAGAAATCTTTTTACTTCCAAGAATATGTTTATTCTCACTGGCAATAATATTGACATTTTTGAAAGGCCCTGCCAGAGTCAGAGACTTAAATATGTTGAGGGAGCTAAAGATTAGAGTGATGGCAAGGGGGACCCCCTTACACTTTAAACAATTGGAGCTCATCACCAAGCGTACATTGTGAAACTACCAAGTGGAAACGTGAAAAGCAGCTCAGGAGGAAGGGCTTGATTTATGCAAAGCCAATAAAGCTTTTTTCGTCATTATTGAGAAAAATATCAATTTTTTTTTTTTAGATACAAACAAAATATTTGGAAAAAATTCTTAAATTGATATATTTATATTTAAAAAAAACACCTCCCATCAGAAACAAATGCTTTGATTGAATAAAAATATATACAGTACTAGTGGTCTGAATGACTAGGTTAAAGTGTACTTTGGATAAAAACAAAGATATGCCACCTTGAAGACAGAGTGGTGGAAAGTTTATAATTTGGTCCGTTTCAGACACAATACGACCCAAAAATATTTCAGATTCAAATGTAGGATAATCTGTTGATTGGCTAAGTATGAATCAATGTTTTATAGAAGAGTGGGTCGAATGTCTAAAAAGGTTTTCCACCTATCACTTCAGTGGTTTAGCTCTTATTATTTTAATGTAGTGGTGGTGTTTGATGTTGGGTAGGGATTGGGGGTGGGATTAAGACCTAAATGAAGGTAAGTGATGAAATATGAGGCAGTTACGGAAGAACTGCTGCCACCACTGCTGAGACTTATCAAAACAGCTTCTACAGCCTTGCTCAATCACCAAGACTCCCAGAGGTCTAAACACTTCTACCAGTGTTTGTACTTATGTAAACAGTAACAAGTGGACTGTCAGGGGCCACTCTGCCGTTGTTACTGGCTCCACTTTTCTGTAGGTCTTCCAAGGCGATTCTGAAGAGCTGCCACTTCTGTGGGAGCATAAATGAGGCAAGAATACAAGGATGTTGATAGCAAAGAATAAAACAGAAACCCGGGCAGCCAATTATATTTTTTCTGTAAAAAAGCTTATCTAGTTGAGTACTTTCCATAAGTATTTACGTCTTAGAACTTTTTTCATACATGCTTGCCTTTTATTGCAAGGCCAGTTTTATCTAATATGGTGTTTTGGCGATTTTGAACACCATGGGGTGTATAAAACAACAAAAACCGACCGCTGTGCGTTTTTAGAGTATTCAATGAGCTGCACTTCTAGTAAAAAGCTTTCCAGCTCAATCAAAACTCGGTCTCTGTTGACCATTGCTCCTTGAGTGGATGTGCGTTTACAAGCTGAAGTAAATAAACTCTGGTTGACCAGGGACGTCTCTGCAATATTAGACAGACCTGCTAGAAAAGGTCTGCATCCCATGCTGTCCTGGTGGGGCATTGCTTTGGAGAAAAGTTTAAACTAGGCTTAAGGCTTTAGGACTCCAGCAAACCACAGTGATAGTTGCCCCAGTTTAGTTCAGTGTTTTTGAGTCCACAATCATAAAGAGAAAGGGCAAAACTTACATGATCAAAAGCATTGTTACCATAAAAAGATAAAAGTCCATCTCATAATTGCCAAAAAACCATGTTGATCTGTGGACTGATCATTTATGTCATAATGATTTTTTTTTAACGTTTGCATCCGATTACATCAGGGAAAAATAACTGAATTCAAAAGAACAATAAACAGATCATGGTGAAATCAAACATGACAGTGGTAGGGTGAATGCCTGGGCTAGCTTTGCTTCTTTAGGACATGGATTATTTGCTTTGATTGATGGCTGAATCCTGTGAAAAATATTGCACCAGTTTATGACCTCAAAGTAAAGCCCACTTTGGTTATACAGCAGGACAATACTTCAAAACAAACCATCAAGTCTTCATCTTAATAGCGCAAAAGAACCCAATTTAAGTTTCTGAAATGGCCTAGTTGAAGTCTTGGATTGAATCCAACCGAAATGTTGTGGAATGACAAACAGACTGATCCAGCTTGAAAACATTCTATTATGGCAAAACAAAAGCAATGATGGAATACACTCAGGCAGATATGACAAACAGATGATGGCACTTAAAGCTGCCAAGAGTGGCACTGCTAGTTATTAGTTTTAGGGAGCAGTGTTGTTTCACATACAGTGCAATACAATAATGACTACACCCCCTGAAGAACGACATTTTTCACAGTATTAAAATGAACACAAACAATATGTCCCAAACAGTCCCTTGATGATGTTTATTGCACTATGTTCTTACATTATAACTCAAGCAGAAAGGTGAAAAGATGCCTTGAATTACATATTTTTCTGTTTCCATGAAAGTGGGGTTGAGCAAATGTGAGTACACCCCACAACAAACTCAATTACATCCAGTACATTTAGTACTTTGTATGGCCACCATTATTTGCAATGACAGCCCCAAGTGTCCTTGGCATGGAGTGCACAAGTTGACATCATTTGGCTACATCAATCTTTTTCCATTCTTAAAGGATGACATCTTTCAGAGCCTGGATGTTGGATGGAGAGTGATGCTCAACCTGCCTTTTCAGTATTCCCCAAAGATGGTCTATAGGGTTCAGATCAGGTGACATACTTGGCCATGGAATCACTCTCACCCTGTTCCTCTTGAGAAGTCAGCAGTGGCCTTAGATGTGTGTTTAGGTCATTGTCATATTGAAAAATGGCACGACGACCAATGCCTCGAAGTGATGGAAGCATCTTAGCTTTCAGTATAGAGCAGTACATTTGAGAATTCATGATGTCATCAATGAAATGCAGTTCTCCAACACCCGCAGCACTCATGCAACCCCACATAAGAACACTACCCCCTCCATGTTTCACTGTGGGCACCATGCATTTTTCCTTGTACTCCTCACCCTTGCGACGCCAGACTGTTTTGAAGCCATCAGTTCCAAAAAGATTGATTTTGGTCTCATCACCCCAAAGTATAGAGTCCCAGTAGCCTTCATCCTTTTCAGCATGTGCCCTGGCGAACTCCAGACTGGCTTTTTTGTGACTGGGCTTTAGGAGAGGCTTCCTTCAGGGACGACAGCCATGCATGCAATTCCACTGCACTGTACGGCATATTGTGTCACGTGACACATTCACTCCAATTTCAGTCTCTACTTCCTTAGATACCTGTTTTGCACATGCAGGTCGTTTTTCTTCAACTTTTCTCATTACAAGCCGCTCCTGCCTGGGTGTTAATTTTCTTGGCCGACCTGTACGTCTCTGTACTTTGGCTGCACTTTCCTCTGTCTTGAATTTTTGGATCACTTTTGCAACTGTGTTCTTACTGATGAGTAAGGCTTTACTGATCTTCTTGTAGCCATCACCTCTCTTGTGTAAAGCAATCTGCTCTCTCAGATCCAGAGATATTTCCTTGCCATGAAGTGTCATTGCTGACAGAAGGAAATGGGATGGGTGGTTTGCTTTAGGTAACAGCCTTTTGTAGCCAACTGCCTAATTAACACCTCTGTGATTGCTAATTAAACTCACCTGTGATTAATAGTTTGTTCAGGTACACATTGGTAGCCTACAACGTTGCTCTACTCAGAGCTCTTCAGTGGGGTGTACTCATTTCTGCACCACACAAATTTCACTAAAACTGAATTAGAAATAATTTGAGTTATATTATTAGCCTTTGTTTTGAGTTCAAAAGCACAACAGAACCTGTGTTTAACTTAGTCTGGGAACATTTTGGAAATATATCTTTGTGGTCCTTGTCATATTGTGTGAAATGTTACTTTTCAAAGAGGAAGTACTCATTATTACATTGCACTGTATGATTAGCTTGACTTGAACTGACCCCCCCCCCCTTATTTTAAGAAATGTAACCAAAAAAACAGCTATTTGCATTTAGGACATCGTTGCATGACAAAATAAATAAATAAAATAAAAATATAAAACAGAACAAATTTTAGTGGTAAAAAATTTCACACCACGTCAGGAAATAAAAAAAGCCTTTTCTACTCATTATGAGGCAGTTTTCTATTAAAACATGCCCCAGCTTAGAAGAATCAGACACAACTCACAGCATATAGAGAGTGTTTGCTCTAACTAAAGAACACAAACACTGATGAGGTTTTTCCAGCTTCGAAAATTACTCCAAAACAAAACAATTTTTTTTAAGACAGATCCCATGTGTTCGTACTGACTCAACCACTCATGACAATAAAACATTGCTTACATTCACAGTCATAAATCAGCAGAATAATTATATACACAACAAAGGCTTAAATATCCTTTGTTACTGCATGACTCATACCACCTTTGCTGTAAAAAAAAGACAGGATCTGGCAGGGTGTAGACTTTATACCTTTGGGTAAAGTGTCGTAACACACCATCAAAGGCACAATACTAAAACATAGATAGTTCAGAAGGGGTGTGATGTTGTGCCTGGTAGACACTAAAAGGAGAAAGATAAAAAAAAACACAAGCTCACCACATAGGAGTATATGCTAAATCAATTCTCTATTCTATTGGCACAACCACAACCCCCCCCCCAAAAAAAAAAACACCACCACCGATGATGGCATGTTAATTTGTTTCAAAAAAAAAAAAAGACTTCTTTGAAACTGTTCACAGAAATGTTTAATATCTAAGAACACTTACCTGCTAAACCAAAATATGCAATTATATGGGAAAAACAAACAAACCTCAGTGGGGGAACCAAAGTCTGCAGAGGGACTGCAGGTGCTGGTGTCAGGGAGGGCTGTGCCTGCACTGCTGCGCACCGGGGAGGATGGAGCAACACCGGCAGGGGGGTCTGGGGTGCTGGAAGTCTGACGCAGAATTCCGTGTCTCTGGAGACGTGCCCATGTACAGCTCCAGCTGAGGAAGAGCTCGTATATAAGTTGCACCTAAAAGTGAAAGAAACAGGTACATATCTTTATCTTTACTCATAACCTTCTCAATGGCTCAGAGCAGACAGGATGAATTACTGTAGAATATAACAGTTCAGCTTGTTTCAGCCTCAGCTTGTAACCAATGTCTGACTCAAACAGCTGTACTTGGGAATTCTCATAGTTCAGACTTTAAGGGCTATTAGCATGATTTAGTTGGGCAGCTGTGTAGTTATGTTGCAAAAAACCTAGTTAAAGTTGAGGGAGAAGGAATGAAAGGAGAGAAATATTAACTAGCACTGGACACTAATCCATCCTCATTTTGTCATAATTTTCAACTTAACCCAACTTTAGCCTGATGTTCATGTTTTACTCCACAGGCCATTTATAGAAAACCTCAGCATCCTCTAATACACATGTTTCCCTGTTAAAATAAAATCATTATCCATAACAACAAATCCCCTCAAGAAAACACTCACAAAGGAAAGTTAAGTTGTGCCATCCAGTTCCCTTGAAAAACCTTCCACTTTTAGGAAAAACTGAAAAAGCTGCTGTCGAGTCTTCACAACTATTTACCATGCGTTCACATTAAAGGAGGTAAAGAAGTGGAAAACATGAGAGGACATTGGGGGAATGTGATGTGATGCTTTCAGTTATTTGTACAATCACAGAGCACTTTTAGGGAGGGGAAGAGGAGGAGAGAAACAAAGCAAAGCAAAATACTTTTATGAGTTAATTTCTTGATTTTCAAAGGCTTCACTTCTACTGCCAGTGACCCCTCCCTGTAATCTCCACCAATATAAATCCCCCAGGCTTTAAGGTGAGCAGACAAGTACATACACAAAAGTGGATTTTTAAAAAAACCCATTTTGACTTTCTGTTGCAGGCTAACACACATGCACCACTGTGAGAGAGCAAGCTCCAAGGAAGCCTTCCACAAATGAACATAAATCAAATTAAATGCAGCACAATACATTACAGCTGGGCCATTTCAAACATGTCCAGGAAGAGCTGCTAATGTCGATCCAGTTGCTGTCCAGAGTCTGGGCCAACAGCTGTCTGCCATACCCGACAAAAAAGCATTGCCGGCAGGGGAGGTAAAGCACCATGTTCCCCTCTCTGAGAGAGTTTTTTTGGGGCCTGGAACTCCAACCAAGCACAACAAGGCCTACTGCTCTCAGCAGCAGATGTGGAACAAGAGAATGAAGAATGTTGGACAGTGGAAAAAGGGACGGGGTGTGCACATCGAGACTGGGACTGACTAAAGAACAACTAAGCTGCTGAGGGACCCACGTTTTTAATCAATTTTACAAAGAGGTCTTCAGCTGATCCCTTTACCTTTTCTCTCATCAGTAGCATTTAGTTGAGCTTTTTTCTATAAGGCATATTTTTACATTGTAGCCACAGCTGGGATGGGGGGAGTTGCCTTGCCCAAGGACACAACGATCGAGACCAACAGAGCAGGGGCTTGAACTGGCAGCCCTCAGATTATAAGACAAACTCCTAACCACTGGGCCACAGTCGCCCCAATCTGTCTAACATACAGGTCACCCGAATTTTTTTTTGGTAATTTTGATTGATGGGTCAAAAAAAATAAATAATCATAATTGATTTAACTGCCAATTTTTAAAATGATAACAGCCTCTCTGGATTTGATTAAGCGGTCGCTAAATGAAGATGATTATTATTAATTCTTTTTTTACCAGAATAACGGTTATGGGAAAACCATTGTATCTAATGGAACACATGTTGCTGGATACATGATGGAGTCCTGGTTACCAGTTACCTGTACACCGAAAGTAAAGTTGAAAATTAAACCACAAAATTATTTGTGTGTCTGCACAAATTGGTCAGAGGTGTGAATATTAATATATCAAAATGACAGACGCCCTTAAGATTTTTCTCTTACCGTTTAAAAAACAACAGTCAAATACGGAAAATATGCCACAATGTAATAATTAAGAAGTTAAACACAAGATCTGTAGAACAGAGTTCTCTAAAGTCCTTTCAGCTACATTTCAGGGTACCTGACACTGAATATGTGTAAGGGAAGTGAACAGAAATTAACATATGCATCTATAAAAGAATATGAGGTTTGTAACTGTAGAAGAGTTAATGGTTTGATTTTTCTCCTGAAGCACATTTTAACATCAACTTATAAAACCCAGAGATATTGTAATATGCTCAATGTCTAAAGGCATTGCTGGTTTGAATAACTAGTTGTATTATTTGTAATAAATAGGCCACACATACAGTCACTAAATCCATCCTTCTGACAGCTACATGAGTCATTCACATGAACAAATAAAGTCAGATTAGATAAATTTAGTGGTGTGAAACAACACATATGGTTTGCAGTTGAGGATAATCCCTGATCCAGGAAAATGTACTTTGCAAATTAAGAACAGTTATATCATTCTTTATCTAGAAATGTATTAGAATAACATCACCATATGGGAAAGAGCATTACTAGGGTCAAAGCTTGCCTTTATGTTGCTCTTACCCCCATTGTGACACATCCACTTTGATATTTAAAAAACAACAACATCTTTGATGAATACTTGTGAATAACAAAGACATCATTCTACATTTAGGTGGAAGTTTCTAAAAGTGCCAACATGCATTCAGTTTTAGGACATGCCAATTAACCTAACACAAATTATTTGGACTGTGGGAGGAAGATGGAGTACCAAGAAATCACCAATGCACTGGGAGAAGATGTAAAACACAGTTGTGGCCAAAAGTTTTGAGAATTACAGAAATATTGGAAATTGGAAAAGCTGCTGCTTAAGTTTTTATAGTAGCAATTTGCATATACTCCAGAATGTTATGAACAGTGCTCAGATGAATTGCATAGTCCTTCTTTGGCATGAAAATTCCACTGCATTTCATTGCTGTCATTAAAGGACCTGCTGAGATCATTTCAGTAATTGTCTTGTTAACTCAGGTGAGAATGTTGACGAGCACAAGGCTGGAGATCATTATGTCAGGCTGATTGGGTTAGAATGGCAGACTTGACATGTTAAAAGGAGGGTGATGCTTGATACCATTGTTCTTCCCTTGTTAACCATGGTGACCAGCAAAGACACACATGCAGCCATCATTGCGTTGCAAAAAAATGGCTTGACAGGCAAGGATATTGTGACTACTAAGATTGCACCTAAATCAACAATTTATAGGATTATCAAGAACTTCAAGAAAGAGGTTCAGTTCTTGTTAAGGCTTCAGGGCGTCCAAGAAAGTCCAGCAAGCACCAGGATCGCCCCCCTAAACAGGATTCAGCTGCGGGATTGGAGTACAACCAGTGCAGAGCATGGAGAAATACTTTGCAAGCAAGTAATGAAAAATAATAATAATAATAATGTTGCAAGAATGTATTTCCTGGGGGAGGGGACCATTACAAGGCCAAGTGCTTAGGATATATTCATGTATTTTAAATGCATCAATGTCACAGATTCAGTGTAGTATTAATTAACAGTCCCAAAGACAATAAAAGTGTAGACTGTAGAGCAGCTAGTACAACTCCAGAGTTGGTAATAGATACTTTTCAGACTTGTGCTGATCCAACAGCTTCGTGCACAGTGGGGAGAACAAGCACTTGATATACTGCTGATTTTTGAAGTTTCTCCGATTACAAAGCATATAGAGGTCTGTAATTAATAAAGTATTTGTGAATTGAATTTAATTTAAAATTATTGAGTGATACTACTACTTAGAGAATGTTAGGAGAGAGAGGCTGACCTGAGAGTTGGAGCTCTTGACATAGATGGGTTGCAGGTCAACATGCAGACAGACTACAAAGGATGGCCTTTCCTCAGAGCTGCCCTGCAGTTTAGATGTGACAGCCAGCGTGGAAGTGCATCCCATGGGCTCCAAAAGGCTAAGACTCTGCTGCTTTCCCAACAATGTGTAAACACTGAACTGAGTCAAGCTTATGGTCCATGGGAAGGCATCACCTAACAGACAGAAAACAAGGCAATGATGCATTCATGTTGGAAAGGGATAAAAGTGAACTAAGAATAGCAGTTTATACTTCACAGCAGTAACTATGATTACATGCAGCCGATATTCTGGTTATGATCGGGTTAACCCTTGTATGGTGTTCGTGGTCTGTGGGACCTGTTTTCAGTTTTTAATCACAAAAAAAATTAAAAAAAATATTTTTTCAACCTGAAATTCATTGGCTTTGGCTCATTTTCTGTGAAGAACATAAATCAGAAAAAAATTTCAATGACCGCATACTGTACCCCACCCCTACGCATTTACATTACATACTAGGTGTTCAGGTCCACTGGACCTGGGGCTAATAAAAATGTGGAAAGTGGTGGTCCTGTGTACCTACACTCTGTCTTCCTCCTTTCTGGACCTGGTGATAGTGTTTTCTGCCCCTCCTACTCCCAAATATTAACCATTTTTGCTCTTCATTTGGCTTGTAATTGGGATGGAGTAAATATCTCTTGAGCATTTTAACGTAAAATTGTTTAATAGTGTTGATTTGGAAAGCCAAAACTCTGCCAGGTCCACCAGAGCCATGAACACTGGCTGAGTAACATAAATATGAACACCACACAAGGGTTAAGGTCACTATTCATGTTTCTGAAACATTCAGAATAACCCGTTTACATGCGTGAACAGAGAGAGCTAGAGGGAGAGATTTACTCCTGTATACATGGAATTTGTATGTCAGAAGTTGCTCTATTCAAAAGACCAAGATTCCTTGTGAATAAAAGATGCGCAGAAGACAAATCAATGTTCCTTTTGATGGGGATATACCGCTATGCATTTCCATGACCAAATATACGGGTTAGAAAAAGGGGTACTCCAGGGATCATATGGCGATGGCCTTAAAGAATCGCTTTCAGCTACTGGCGTAGTCAGTGACTCCTAACCAGGGGTTCACGTACCCCTAGTGGTCAGTGAGCAAATTACAGGGAGTACGTGGAAACATTTTAAATATAATTTCCTAGTTGATGTCTATCAGTCATTCAACAACATTCAGTGGCCCATAAAAAAAATAAAATCGGGCTGGACTGTGTTAAGCCTAATGAATACCCAATGAATAATATATCCAGCATAGTAACAGACTGGATGTGGAGAAGGGCCTGGAGGACGGTGTGCTGCCAGATCTATCAAAGCTTATCAAATAAAACCAAGCTCAGGTTCTCATTAAACATAAGTTAATGATTGATGAAAACAATGTAAAACTAATACATTTGCTTTTGAGGCTTTTTTTGTGTGCAAATGTTTATATAAATGAGACTTTAAAGAGGTGTTAAAGACTATTTAAAGAGCTGCTGCTTTTGGTATAAGAAAGGGAGGTTAATTAAATTTTTTCATTTACTTAGCATTTCTCTTCAGACTGGTTATTGACTTTATATATATATATATATATATATATATATGTGTGTGTGTGTATATGTGTGTGGTCAGCTCTGTAAATCTTACCACCTTCAAGGGAAGACAGGCAATTTAATTTGTATAGCACACTCTCAACACAAGGTAATTTAACGTGCTTGTTTATCTTTTTTTTGTTTAATATAGACAGGATAATTTTACATGACGTAATCAAAACTAACAAACAATAGATCCATCCATTCATTATCTATAGAGTTTGTCCTCGAAGGGTCGCAAAGGGACTGGTGCCTATCTCCAGCGTTAAACGGCAAGAGGCTGGATACACCCTGGAAAGGTCGGCAGTCCATCACAGGGCAACATAGAAACAGACAGACACACTCACACCTAAGGACAATTTTGAGAGACCAATTAACCTGACAGACATGTTTTTTGGAACTGTGGGAGGAAGCCGGGGTACCTGGAGGTTAGCCCACACATGCTCAAGAATAACAAGCAAACTCCATGCAGAAAGATCTGGGGCCGGATTCGAACCCAGCACCTTCTTTCTGCAAGTTAACAGTGCTACTCACTGCAACCAAAAAGAGATATGGGCCCAATAAACACATGTCTAAGTATTAAAAAAGAGGTGGGCGTTAACACCTCTTTTACTTTTTAATAAACATCAACTTCCTGCAATTTACCCGAGGAGACTATCACTGTTAGGTGCATATTTTTACTTTCTCTCCAACATTAAAAGTGAAGCACCTGCAGAATGACTGGGACCACTGTGTTTGAAGTGACCAATTACAAACAGCAAATCTGTGAACCCACCCTAGATGTGCGACAGGAAAAGGGTGTTGGTTGTTGCCCATGTTAAGACATTAACACACATTTTGTCTGCTTCTTTTGAAATTAAATTTTCTTATTGAAAGTATATTTTCATGAAGGTGCTTTTGTGAGACTGATCTCTGTGGCTCTGTAAATTTAGAAACTGCAAAGAAAAAAGTTGCCTGAATGTTTATTTCTAATCTATGCCATTTTATATATTTAATGTTCCACAAGGGATAATTTCATAGACATGACTGGTTAAGTTGTCAATTACTGCAGCAAACCTGACAAGATAACTAATGTCAATGTCTTTGCCGTCTTTTCTCATACTGACATTTTGAAATTTGTAAGGCCAAAGCTGATGTCCTTAAAAGGTTGAGGAAAAAATAATGCCCTTCTTTTTTTCCTCCTCTGCTAAAGAGAAAACATGGCTCAACTCAAGTGTTGCTTCTGTCATCCCTCCCAGGTGTACAGACCACATATGCAAGTACTCTCTCTGAAGGCACTCTCCTTAAGTTTGTTTGTCTTTTGTCACCGTAAATGAGTGGTACTGGGTCAAAGGTTTTCCCAGTGTTGAAAAAGCCATAATGATGATGAATTCACATTATACAGCCTATAACTATTAAGGTATTATTCATTTTCATTATCAATAAAGGGATTCCTCACATTTCTCCATTAATTTGAGTTCAGTTTTTATGATTCCCTTGTTAACACACCTTGTCTCTGTCACCACCATTTTTTCTCATTTAAACTTAATAATTCATCTTCTTGACACCAGGTCATCAGCGGTGCGTCTGGGAATGTTTTTGTCTCACAGCATTTCAAACATCCATTCAAGTTTAGATGTGATTAGATCAAAGCTGAGAGCATACCTTCCTCTAAGATGGGCTTTGAGACAACGAAGGGGAGCTCCTGCAGGGGCTCCATATATTTGTGCCCAGCGCTGAGGACACTTATCTGGGGCAGGCAGACAACCAGAGTTCCAGGCATGGAGGCCTGGTTGTGGTACCAGCTACGGACGGTACCGGGTATGTCTCCACAGATGATGGTGCTCGGAGAAGGGAGGCTGTCATTAGGTAGGAACACACAGCATGACTGTAGATCCAACTGGAAAAGAGACAAAAACACATTAGGTCCTAAATCAGAGACTTGAGCTGTGTTAATAGTAAGAACACATTGTTAAGGGGTTTCCACTGCAATGGAATGCTTCATTGTGGAATCAAGCACAGAAAACAGAAAAAAGTTTGTTTTTCTGACTGGAGATTAAAAAAGGGGATCTGCAACTCAGTAGTCATGTACTTATAATGTCTAGCTCAAGCAAACAGATTATGTTTACAGCGAAATAAGCATACTGCCACCTTATCATTGCCAGAACCCTCTTAAATCCTGCTAGTTGGTACAGTTCTCTTTCAGAAATTGCAAAGTAAATGCTTGCCACAGAAAGTTATTCCAAATAGTTAAGCTTCATTTGCAACTTGATCGTTTTACCTCCTGTTCACATAAATTTATTCTGCACAGTATATTGTTCATGCAGGATCTGCAGAAGTCTTTATTCTTAAGATCTGTTGTGTCAAATATATGTAAGTGTATGCAAAACATCTTGACAAAAATGGAAAATTAAGCCAATTGTACTTCGGACTGACAGAAACTGCAACCAAGTGAAACACACCATCACCATCGTCTACTAATATTATACTATTTTGAGTATTGTTGCTTTCTGATGTAAAATAAGAGACATTGGAGTGTTTATAAAATACATATTTGATCAAAACACAGATCAACAGTAATAGGGTAATATTTACTGAATGACTGACACAAAAACATAGGAAACTAAATGGCATTATTTTAGTTTGTGGACAAGGCACAAAAGAATAACAACTCATTTATGAATCTTAGCATGTAACAGAAAACAAACTGCTACAAGACTATTAAATCAAGGTGATACAAGACTCCATTGCGGTTGCTTTGATGCCATTAATACTCGTGTTTTTGAGAAATTCCATTCACACCACCACCAAACAACAACAACAAAAACTCCAGAAACATTGTTTTTAATTGAAAAAGGCTAAGGCTGAGGCCCCATTGATAAGTATCTGATAGGACAGATATATAAAGGGAAAAAAATAAAATTCCAAATTGATTCATTTTTGGACTGGAAGAACAATATGCCAGGGTCATGAATATACGGAGCCAATCTGGAAGGCAAATACATTTTTTATTCTTTAACCACTACTGGAGTCAACAGGGTTGTTTGGTAAAGCTATATCCAAGGCAAATATTGTATAGTAATCATATAGGGGGGTAGTAACCAAGCAGTGATCAAATAATAATAGCTAGAAAGTCACAGCTGAATCTTAATATTGGTGAAAGCCAATTATTTCAATAGCAGAGAAATTATTTTTTTTTACAGGAAAATGAATTTTTTAACACAGTAAGCAAAATCATATTTCAAAATCAATAGAAGAAAATAGACTTAGATATTTTTGTCTAACTGAAATGAGCATTGCCTTGAGTCACACAGTCATGTGACATACAGAGGCAATAATACCCAACTGAGGGGAAATTGCAGCTAACGCAGGACTGTGTAGCTATTTTTAGCAAGAGTTTAGATTCATCTACCAACAGTTTTTTTTTTAAATGTGACTAGCAGTGATGTGATGTGGTCTTTGTTATCGTCCACTTATCGTTATCGAGGTGAAATGCTCAATATACGGTGATATTAATTTTAGGTCATATAACCCAGCCCAACCGCAAAGGTTTCCCAATTCCATGTTCCTAAAGTTTTATTACTTTTTAAGGAGATGTCAGAGAAGAACAGAAAACTTAGTGGTTTTGAAAGTGTAACTTTTTAAATCATTGGTATCTTGACTGCAATAATTAGCTATGCCCCTTCCTTACTACCATGTTTAATAGATCTATAATGGAACAATAAAAACAGTAGTGAAAGATTAGACTGTACATTCCTGATGTAAAATGTATGATTGTGGGTTTTTTTCCTGAGCTACATTTTTAAAGAAGCATCATTATACTGAACATTTTATCGCTGATTGCAAATTATATCAACTGATTCATAAATCCATTTAAAGCTGTTAACATAATTCAGGATATCATCATCAAGCAGCCCAAGGGCTGCATTAGGAAAAAAGCATTCATGCTATAACTTGGCAGTAAATATCTGTCATTACTTTGAATTGGTCAGTATCTTGTTGTGCATGACCCTGCTCAAATAAACTTATACCATACTGTACTATATTTGAATTTCTGCCCACCAACGCTGACAGACATCCTAACTGTTTGTGTAATAGGGTTCTGAAGACAACAGCAATGAGTAACATATAATCCAGTTTTTTAATCAAAGGCCTAAATGTGTGGCTTGCTATTGTATTAAGTCTCTTTAAAAAAATGAAAAAAAGGAAAACAATCATTTTTACCCATATTAGGATAATAGAAATTCATTTTCTGTCAAGAGTAGACTTGTGGGAATATAGACTTTTCTACTACAGCAAAAGGAAAAATTGAAAATGAAATTAAAAATAGAAATGGGCACAAAAACACATCTAAAAATCAAAAGTATAATTGTAGTAAGAAAAACATATTACATAACTTTAACCTCTGTGTTCAGGGTATTGTGGAATAAAAAACTGCGGCAAAAAATGACAGAGTTGGACATGACTCAGGCACAACAAATATTAAATACCAAACTGAGTAGTGCAGCTGTTTGGAAGTATGGGTGTAGTTTAGTGTTCAAAAAAGCTGGGTGTTTTCAACATTTATTTTTTTTATTGTCAAATTGTTAGATGGTATGTACCATCACTGGAACACGATAACAATATAGTTTTGTGCTTGACTCCTTAGTTTGCCTGAAGTCCAGATTAGCAGGTGTGCCCAGAGGATATCTTTGTAATTATACAATTTCAGAGGGGAAAAGACAAATAAAAAAAAAAACGTGATTTTTCATTCCTTTTATCCAATGACATCATGTCCTGTCGAAGTGAAACAAAATCTTTTAACATAACAAATGGAGTCAACTGTCAGCTGGGACATGCACCTCAGTTTCCAACCAAGTTTAATGACCAAATTCATTCAGGGGGAAAAAAATATAACTGATTGACAATGTGACCATGTTTCTACATTTATCGTGTGCTGCATTTTATTAATACGTTTGTGGAAAAAAGAACTGCCTTTCCATTTTGACAAAAAATCTTGCTTTAAAAAAAATGACTGAAGTAATCAACCACTCCCAAGGCTGCACATGCTTTATTTTAACTGTAACAACATGCTCAAATGACATGTATACTCATTAAAAAAGGCTATACACACATAGATCATGTCTGCTTACATGCTCAAATTATATTCATACAAAAGTGAACAAACACATAGTCCCAGGTCATATGTTCTCTTATAAACAATCTAAGGCAATTTCATTAAAAAGAAAAACCATTAGGGAAAAATATAGTTAAGGAAAACAAGTTAGTAAAATGTAAACCCTTTTGGCCACAAGCTACACCTGAATCCCATTCCTGGCACCTGCACCACCTATGAGTCTGGGAAATGTTACTAGACTTGGTCTTTACTAATAAACCTGACCGCATAACAAAAACCTACAACTTACTAACAGGCTTATCAGACCTTATCAGATCACATCACACTGATAACAAAGAAGTTGTCCAAATGTAGACATAATGACCCAAAAAGTGCACAAAAGCGCTTGCCCTACCTAAAAAAAAGACCAACAATTGGTAGAGAACGACCTTAAAAATGTCCCATGGAGATACATAAAGTGGGTAAGTGCTGATCATGCCTGTGATAGCCTAATGACAAAAATTTAAGAAATTATCTGCAAATATAGTCTAATACAACCCGGAAAAAAAAACTGCTAAAGCAAACATACCTTGGATTAATGAAGCAACTTGGACCCTGATGAAAAGTAGGGACTCTGCCCTTAAAAGAGCGAACAAAACATGTTTAAAAACCGATCGCATGGTTTTTAAAAGTTTGAGGAACAGAGTCATGACGCTGTTCCGGAAGGCCAGGGCTAACTTTCACCTAGAAATAATTAAAGCTGCAAAGGGAAACATTAGACAGCTATGGAAAAGCATTGACCAACTTACCGTAAGAGGACAAACAAAGTATGAAACTATAACATTAAATATAAACGGCACAATTATAACAGACAGTCTTGACAAAAGTAACCATTTTAATAAAAATTTCATCCAGTCTGTACAAATCCTTAATAAAAACTTCCCCCAAAATCAGGGCAAAGACTTTGCATTTAATCGGGATGGACTAGGTTTAGAGCTAACTAATGAAACAAGAGTAAACAAAATTCTTTCTACATTATCAAGCTCACGGTCTAGGGATATCCACGGATTAGACACCCTCTTCCTAAAAACCTATAAAGACAGTCTTACTCATCACAAAATTGATAAATCAATCAATAACTGAAAACACCTTCCCTAGCATATTAAAAATAGCCACTATTATTCCAATACGTAAAGCAGGAAATAAACAATATATGATTACAGACCAATTAGCATTCTCCCAGCTATATCAAAAATAATAGAAAAAGTCGTCGTAGAGCAACTCACACAACATCTGGAGGATAAAAATTTTACATCCTATGCTATCCTTTCGGGCAAACCACTCGACGGAAACGGCATGTTGCCTTCTCACAGAGACGATTAAACAAAATTTGGATAATGGAGGAGTAGTAGGAGCAATTTTCTTGGACCTTCGCAAGGCATTTGATACTGTCAGTCATCCCACATTACTTGCAAAATTAACTAGATTTAATTTGTCGACAAATACTGTGGCTTGGGTTGAGTCTTACCTGTCTGGTCAAACCCAATGCGTCCGTATCAGTGACACTACATCCAGTATTACTGCTACTGATATTGGACTGCCACAAGGCTCTAATATCGGCCCTCTTCTGTTGTCACTCTATATAAATGACCTACCATCTGCATGGAAGGATGTTAATATCCAGATGTATGCAGATGATACGGTAATTTATACTTGGGGAAAGGATGCTGACCAAGTTGCCATTAAACTTACGGCCGCAATAGAGAGGGTTGCAAGATGGCTACATGACTCAAGTCTCAACTTAAACATTAAGAAAACAGCAACAATGTACTTTGTGAACAAATACAAAAAGTCATTGTTTTCAAATATAACTTTAAACAGGGAAACAATACAAAATGTCAGTAAATATTGTTACCTGGGTGTAATTTTAGACCCAACTCTTAGTTTTAAAAGACATATCAAACAAATGTGCCAGAGACTCAGGTACAACATAAAAACATTCAAATGTATTAGAAACTCGCTAACAATGGAGGAATCCCTAACCTATTTTAACACAATGATTATGTCTCGGTTTTATTATTGTATAACATGTTGGTCTCAGGCGAACAAAATCACTGAGGCCATTGGAAAACTTGGACAAACAATCACTCAAAACCCTTGACCAAAAACCACAACAACACCATCACTGTTTAGTCCTCCAAAAATAAAGACTGCTAAATTTCCACAATATTCAAAAATTTGCTCTAATACGTTTGGCTCATAGAATCCTAAATAACACTGCACCAACACCACTTAAGCATTTCATCCAGTACACATCTGCTTTGACAACTAAAACCACATGAGCCTCTGCCAGGGGGCAGTGTAGCATATCCAAATGTAAAACTGCTTTTGCACAATCAGGTTTCTCATATAAGGCAATACAGGAATGGAATAAGCTCACAACGGACCTGAAAAGTCAAACGGACTATATTCAGTTCACAGTAGAACTTAAAAAGTGGCTTTGGAGAACTCAAAGCTGCTCACACTGAGGTGAACACTATGTTTGAAACACAGGTCAACTTATGTGTATATATTGATGTACGTGAACACTTAACTATGAAATTTGAAATGTATTAATAAATTTGTGTTTAGTGCTTATGAATGTGAATGTGACGCAGTAAATGAGAGGTGTGGCTGAATCATACCGGTCTGATGTTTGTTTACATGTGTGTGTGAGAGGGTCAGTGACAGTGAGAGGGCTTGCTATGATTGCTTATTCTTTGCATGCTATTGTATATACATTTTTTTCTTTTATTTGTACTTTGACTTCAATGTAACTGTATATTATCTATGTAACCAGGGACTGCAGATGGAAACTAGCTATTTAGCTAGAACATATCTGTCCTTGAGCTTAATGTCTCTGTGCACTGTCCCTTCAATAAAGAATAAACTAAACTAAACTAAAGAGAACAAGGTATTTTGATCATTTTCTATATTACTGTCTCGTCAATTATGAACACGATGTGCAGCAATACGACTAAAATTGTTTTGGTTTTATAATTCTGTCCTTAATCTACATATATCTATTTTTAGACTTTTCTTGTATGAATCTAAATGACTGAATTACCTATCACTTTGTTGTTATTGCAGATGAATTTCCCCTTTGTGGAACAATAAATGATTATTCTGTTCTACAGAATTTAAGGCAAGGCAAGTTTATTTAAAGTGGGGCAAAAAAGTAGTTAGTCAGACACCAATTGTGCAAGCTCTCACACTTAAAAAGAAGAGAAAGACAAAATAACACAGAAAAAAATCCAGAAAATCACATGTTCTGATTTTTAAATAATTTATTTGCAAACTATAGTGGAAAATAAGTATTTTGACACCTACAAACAACCAAGAGTTCTGGCACTCACAGACTTGTAACTTCTTCTGTAAGAGGCTTCTCTGTCCTCCACCCGTTACCTGTATTAATGGCACCTGTTTAAACATGTTATCAGTATAAAGACACCTCTCCACAACCTCAAACAGTCACACTCCAAACTCCCCTATGGCCAAGACCAGAGAGCTGTCAAAGGACACCAGAAACAAAATTGTAGACCTGCATCAGGCTGGGAAGACTTAATCTGCAACAGGTAAGCAGCTTGGTGTGAAGAAATCAACTACGGGAGCAATTATTAGAAAAGGGAAGACATAAAAGGCCACTGATAATCTCCCTCGATCTGGCGCTTCAAGCAAGATCTCGCCCCGTGGAGTCAAAATGATCACAATAACAGTGAGAAAAAATCCACATGTGGGTACCAGAGAGCTGGCACCAAAGTAACAACGGCTACCCCACAAGGCAGTTTTAAAATTTACATTGGCTCATTAGAGTGCCGGTTGCAACCTATTATATAGGTCTTATGCTGCGTTCACATCGCCACAAATGGCAGCATCAGTTGCCGCAAGATTACATGTAAAGTCTATGGTCGAGTCCGTCAGAGTCTCTGCGGTGCATTGTGTGCGTTGGTTCCATCAACTTTTCAAGTGTTAATTGTGTTTCAAGCGGCAAAGTAGCAAACTAAAGCAACGCAGAAGTTCAGCTAGCTGAACTTTTAACGGACTTGACGCAGTGCAGCAACCAATCAGAGCAACTCACTATAGTCACGTCGCCCGACGTCGACGATGTCTAGCCAATCACGATCCACTAGTGTTTTAAACATCCGGAAGAGAAAGGCACACTTCAGCTTTAAAATGTATATACATCAAACTACCTGCGTTGGGAGCGTTGCTTGATGCAAACAAAGTGTGCGATCTGAACACAGCATTAGCGCATGGAAATCACCTGTCAATGTAGCTTTCTTTCTTTTGTCTCTTCACCGGACCTTTACCTTTTTGCAAATAATTTTTTCAGAGACTTCTGTTTTTGCAGCAGTGATATATCACGTGACAGAGCAAGGCAAGCGTCTTGACATGCGTAAACAAGGGGTTATAGCCGGATATAATGGACATCTGGTCATTGTTAAAAATTAAACATCCTTTAGACTTCTATAGTAAATCTAACAAAAATAGTGTAAGTTATTTATTCTTTCTGTGGAGCCCGTAGCCAGCTGTCAACAGAACAGTATCGTTCTAGGGCCTTGGGGCTGGGTACCTTTGCTTTATGGGATATCAAAGGAAACGCAGAAAGAAAAAAAAATATGAGCCTAAAAGTTAGAATTTGTTAAAATACAGATTATAAAAGCAATTAGGAATTTTTATTAACCAGTTCATTAGTTAAACTTTCTGAGCAAAGATTGTCGTAAACATAAATGTTTCCACTGCTGATGAAAATTAAAACCAAAAGTATGTGTTCAAAGTGTATCTTCCAGAGCGAACCGGCATAGAAACTAGATGCGGCTTCACCTTGTCTTGTTCTGCTCCTGGAACTCTGTTTGACAAGCAAGGCAGTAAAATATTTAGGCCTATGACCATTACATGCGTTCTAGATGAAAGTAGGATTTTTAAATATGTTCAAGAAAAAAGTATTTATATTTAATTTAGGGAGGACCAGAACACAACCACAAATAGAGAATGCTAGGAAAAGACCCAGAGCCAGAGTTCAAAAGTTTTTTGACTGATATTAGTTATTTATCAGGGGGCTGCTGCTTTTTATGAGACTTGGGTACAAAGCTCCTGCCCCTGCCATCTACTGGACGTGTAAGAGGCGCATAATGTAATAGACATGTTTTACCCGCAAAATTAGCAGTGCATCCCTTCCCACTGGGAGCGTTTTAGAAGCGTATCACTCGTGACAGCGTTCCTCCTTGCTGGTCCCAAGAGATCACAAAAACTTGCACTTACATTAATTAAAGGGTAGCATCTTGTTTTATGTTCTTATTTAACTCAGACTCCTTGCCCTCCCTGGGCTGCCACCTTATCGTGGTGGAGAGGTTTGAGTGTCCCAATGATCCCAGGAGCTAAGTTGTCTGGGGATCTAAGCCCCTGGTAGGGTCACCCATGGCAAACTGGTCCTAAGTGAGGGATCAGACAAAGCGCAGCCCGAAGACCCCTATGATGAGCAAAAAAGTTGGACCCAGAGTTCCCTCGCCTGGACGCGGGTCACCGGGGCCCCACTCTGGAGCCAGGCCTGGAGGTGGGGCATTTGGCGAGCTCCTGGTGGCCAGGCCTTTACCCATGGGGTCCGGCCGGGCTCAGCCCGAAGAGGCAACATGGGGCCCCGTTCCCATGAGCTCACCACTTGTGGGAGGGGCCATAGGGGTCGGGTGCAGTGTAAGATGGGCGGTGGCCGAAGGCGGGGACCTTGGCGGTCCGGTCCTCGGCTGCAGAAGCTGGCTCTTGGGACGTGGAACGTCACCTCTCTGGTGGGGAAGGAGCCGGAGCTGGTGTGGGAGGTCGAGAGGTTCCTACTAGACATCGTCGGCCTTGCCTCGACGCACAGCTCTAGAACCCGTCTCCTCGAGAGGGTTGGACTCTTTTCCACTCTGGAGTTGCTCCCGTTGAGAGGCGGCAAGCTGGGATGGGCATACTTTTTGCTCCCGATCTCGGCGCCTGTACGGTGAATGAGAGAGTAGCCTCCCTCCGCCTCCCTCATTCTGCTGGGGGACTTCAACGCTCACGTGGTTGGGCGGAATGGCCCCCCCAACTGAACCTGAGGGGTGTTTTGTTGTTGGACTTCTGTGCTCGTCATGGATTGTCCATAACAAACACCATGTTCAAGCATAAGGGTGTCCATGTGTGCACTTGGCACCAGGACACCCTAGGCCGCAGCTCGACCCCTGCACCCGACTGTGCTTTCTCTGTACCTTTTCTTCTGCTCTAATAGGGTAGTAACTGAGGACCAAAGACAGTTAGGCTTTAACAGGCCATGTGAAAATGGCCTATATAACCACAAGAGGCTCTTAGAATCTATTAGGCCTCATGACTAAGAGAAAGAGCAGCGAGTTCGAATAAAGACAACTTGTCAACTCAGAGCAGTCACAAAGTAACCTGGCAAAAGCCAGATCTATGTGTAGCCCTGTTCCGCTTCGAGTCTTCAAATCGATCAGGAACTGCTCCCATAGTTGGCGTCTAAAAAAAGGAGCATATCTAGTATATTATTTTGAGCTAAATAGAGGACGGCCAGCCTACCATGATTTTTGTTTAGCCAATCACAGTCTCTAAAGTTTCTTCTCTATGAGTGGTGCAAGATGGCAAATCAAGCTCTTGCCAAATCCAGGGAGGAGAAAATCACATATCTTAAGCATCTAGAAATGCACAAAGTGCTTCCCTTTGTTCATTTTTCAACTAAGAAATAGTCTCCACTTCTCCTAAAACAGATTAAAGAGCCCATTCTACACGTACATTCACTGGCATGGCCATGCTTGTTTTGATTTGCCTGGGGTATTTGCTGCTATCGCCAAACCTTAACACCCGCCCATGCACCCGCCCTAAAGCAAAACGCTAACAAATGACTGGTCCACTAAACTCGCAATCTCACGAGAATCTAGCTAGCATTGCGCTAACGAAAATCACGATTTTTAGGCTTCTCCACCTTTTCACACCAGATGCGTATTTCTCCGCAGCAGTTGACAAGTGCTTCTGCTTAGCAGTTTATTCAGAGCCATTTTTTTTCTTCATGTATAAGTAAATAACCTCATAAAATCATATCGCCATGTTTCTGTTACCAGGGTATTTATACATGTCTTTCTTTTATCCGCTGTTGAGACACATACACAGGCAGAGAGTGTGTGAGTTCTGTACTAGAGAGTAGTAATGCAGATATATACTGTTGCATTACACATATTTGTTCATCTGCTCTTCACATTTATTAAATCTATTTAAATCTATTTATTTATTAAATCTATTCTCTTTCCGTTTCCCTCTGCAAGTAGAAAGGAAAAGAGATTGCTATATCATCTCTAGAGTCTGTTTAGCAAATATGATTGCATTTGTCAATCGCAGTATTTCATTTTGAAACTTAGCCATTATTTTCACAATTACCAAATTTTCTTGCGCAAAAAAAATTACTACACGCCGAAAGGATCACTTCAAAGCGCAAGCTGGCCGCTGAGGTTGGACAGACACTGAACTAGCCCTTTCCTGACCTGCTAGTGGGAGGAAATCCTGCAGCAAAATATGAAGTTCAGTATAATTTTTTTTAACAGTACATATACTCTATCATCTAACTTGACCTAAGCTTTACCATACGTTTGACATTTTTTCTGTAGCGCTGTGGATATATCCACTGTTAGGCCTATTGTTTTCACATCTCAGCAGGGAAAAGAAACTTGGATGCCCCAGCTCTGTGTAGACCTTAGCAGCTCATGAACTCTGTAGGTCAAGATCACTTCTCTGCACAGAGAATGCACCCGTTGTAAAATGCACAATTTCTCTAATTTTCTCTCCACACTATGAACAAGTCATGACACACAGGAAATCTCCAGGAGATAGAGGAGAGGAAATTAGAAACACCCTCCCATCATCCCCAGTGAAAACATTTGCAACTCTTGAGCACAAAAACCTCAGCTGAGGGATCGACAGCAAACGGAAAACACATCCCTTTGTTTTACAAACCCGATACCTCTCCAAATGTAATCTTCCTGTTCATGCACCAGACGGGACACTGAGTTTCCGAACTAGATGGTCGGATGAACGGAAGTCCCACAAACCAGCCCCCCCCCCACTCAACCCACCCACTGGTGACCTTATCCTCCCTTTTCTTTCCATATCTTCCTGAATTTTCTGCTTTGTCCAAAAACACATTTGGAATTTAGGGGTATAGTGTAAACAGTGTATTGCTGCAAATTACCATGATTAATGTGTGTACCTGAAGATGACACCATTCAGATGTGTTGCGGTGAACACATGTACACATT
Source organism: Apricaphanius iberus (assembly GCA_028564705.1). Lineage (NCBI taxonomy): Eukaryota > Metazoa > Chordata > Actinopteri > Cyprinodontiformes > Aphaniidae > Apricaphanius > Apricaphanius iberus. Next base: position 1,157,781 of record JAPXFQ010002461.1, on the reverse strand, counting down.
AAGCTTTAGGGTATGACCTCAGAATTAAGCTATCTACCCCAATCTCCCTGAGGAAAACATTTAAGCGTGATGCGTCTTGACAACAGATAAGCTCGATCTCACCCACACGTCACCACCAGCAATAAGCTCGTGGCCTGGCACAGCAGCACAACCAGGCAGCCAGCCATCCCTGTGGCCCCGCATTCCTCTTCTCTAACACTGCTTACAGAAGCTGACAAGCTCTGGAGGTCTCCCTGGCTGAGGTGGAAATCTGCAAAAATAAACGCTTTAGGTGACATGAAGGCTTTGTTTGTTTCTGCTGGCCCGGCTGTTTGTGTTAGCGCGGTGGGTTAATTGCAACTTTGATCGCTGCGTTTATTGATCCAACAGTGGCCTTAGGAGTGCGGCTGGCCAGGCCTGCCTCGCCTCCTCCCACCACCTATCCCAAACAACACCCCCACCACTGCCGTCCCAGCGTGGTGAGCCAATACAGATGGGGTCTAATGGAGTGACCACACCAAACAAAGGCTGAGAATGCACTTGAAGAAGGTGGTCATGACTGGAAGTACTCTGAGGCAAAAATGGTGTTCAGCTGAGCAGAACCAGGAATTTATAAGATGGAATATCTTAGCTGAGAAAGGCAGACTTAACTGGGAATAAGATTGAAAAGGGTGGATGAATCGGACTGGAACTGACAAGCCAGAGTTGAGCATTCGATTGCAAAGCCATCTGAACTAATGTTTGGCAAGATATATATATATATATATATACATACATAAAAGGCTTGGGCCAGTTTATCTGCAGTAGTAGAAAGGCCAGACAATTGTGTCTTGCGCTCACTGAAGAGAGCAAAGGTGGCTGTGATTATGTTACACAGTATGTATTACAGGCCAAATTGGATCAAATGTGATGGACTGCAGATGCAAAAAGGTTTATAGGCTAACTTTGGCAAATTTTCGCCACTACTGATTTATGTAGTGTGACTGTATGAAACAGGCCAAACTGGGCTGATCTAAACCCCAACCGATCTTTTTAACCCATGTTTGGCATGACTTCTTCTTCTGTCTTAACACGAAGGGTGATTTATCTGACAATTTCTCTAAATCCACAGCTTTCCAAGGTACAATAAGGAGAAGAGAACATAAACTACAGGTAAATTAATATATAACCACTTTATAACATATTCATCTTCTGATCAATATTTGTTTCACACAGTATTTTTCAAAATAGTTTTCATGTTTATGATTTATTCTTTATGCAAAAGGGAAATAAATCAGGTTTAGGCTGGTAGGCATCAGGGATTCAACATAGTAAACTTTATATTAAAGTGTTGTGTACAGAGGGTCACATATTGGGCTTGTATAGCAGCTGTGGGCTCATCAGTAAATTGACATAATGGCAGATGATTGAGAGGACTCGTAATCTAACACCTACATTAAAGATCTCCACTATCACCTTCATTTTTGTAACTAAGAAACATGAGCACAAAAACACAACCCTACTGCAGTTTAAAGTATTAATTAAGACAGGTACATAATGTAATTGGAAACCCTACCTATTGTGTAATAATACATTTTTATTTTTATCACCAAAGGTCTGTCTTCCTGATTATTATAAAACTTGTCTCTAGGGACATTTTGTCAACTAGTATTCCATTTTTTATTATACTGCCAACAGTCATACATCAACATTGCAAAAGCAACATCTGGCCAAAACTCCAGTCCTTGATGCCACCAAGATCAATATAAAAATATCCCGCTGAAGCTGTGCTGTGGTACCTGACCTCCACACTAATTTTTCCTGGAGCAGGCGTGTTAGGCCAACAGTTACAGAAACATCCTTCCAACATCCCCAGACTTACATACTCGTCGTAAGACTTAACTCAAGATATTTTTGCCAAGTATAAATGTTTGACAGTAGCAAAAAGGTTTTCTCCTGCAGAAAGAAGGGACAAACATTAGCAATGTAGTGGAGAACCATTTTTGGCTTACTTTAATTATGCAAATCAGAAGTCAACTGAGCGATATGGTCAATAATACACGGTTGCATTCATTTTTATTGAAATCATTTGTCTTTGTTTTGACCAGTTTCAACCAGGGACTGACCACAACCCACAAGTAAAAAAAATATATTCTACACAAAACCCATAGTTTCAAAGATGTGGATGTGGTTTTGGAGCTTAATTTGGTTCTTGAACCTGTCAAGATTTCTGGGGAAACGGTTGGATGGATTTGTGTTATTCTAGGGATACATGACAGAGATGATCTGCTCGTCTTTAAGCATGCAAGATATTACACAGCAATTTCTCATGATACATGCAGTGCGCATAAAACATGAAAGTTGTTAAAAAGCTGTAAATGGATATTTTCTTAAGTGTTAGAAAAAGTCTTGACAGGCAGTGAAGTAGAGGTGTTGAATGTAGGGATGAAAGGATGAAGAGGAAGGTGGAGGATGAAGTAATGTCCCTCCAGCAGAGTGACAGATCCTTTTCATGGAAACCATCTGGCAAGCTCAATGTGAGCCACACCAAACCTGTAGTACACACGATTCTCCATTCTGTCTTCCTTCCTTTCCCCTGCCTTCAAACGGATTTCTGGCAATTTTTCCTTCCTTGCATTCTTCTTTGCTTCCCTCACTCTCCTTTCCATCATTGTACCTTTTCAACCTCTGTGCTCGTTTTTCTCTTTTTCTCACTCAAAAATATCCTACTCATTAATAAATGGCAGCTGCAGGGAGCAGTGTTACCTCATTTTTCCATGGCAACGGTCTCTCTGTTTCAGCATATCCCATTTCAGTTTTGGTAGCAACGTGTTCCTTTGCCAAAGCTGAACACATTCATGTGTTAAAAAGAAGAAATTATTTCAAAATTCCTGAAATAGAATCACCATTCTTTTCAGTTGCAATTATTATCAGGACCTGGGGGGGGTGGGGGTGGGGGGGGGGTGTATGGCTGCCCATGGGGACAGCAGAGTAGAGGAGGGACAAGTGGGCAAGGGAGAGCGATGTTGGGTAGACAACTATTATTGGAAGGGCACCACAGCACTATAGGAAAGTACGGATTCATTAAAAAATATGTGAAAACAGAACACCAGTGAACATAAAATAAGCAAAGAATAATATAGTAATAAGTTGGAACACCTGAACTCAAAACCCAACAACATCCATCATCACCTTAGCACTAGCCAATCAATGAGAGATCGATCGAGACTGAAATGAGCTTGCCAGACATTCAAAGCATCCAATCGGTAAGCACAGGCCGCTAAACAGTTCAAAATGGATGCTGTGACCAACAGGAAAAAACTCATAAGATAACTGCGAAGATTTAGCAGATTACTGCTGTCGATAAAGGCTAAAACATGTCTGCCGTTCATTCTTGTTCACTGAGAAACTATGTAATACTCTTTTTTTATACGGCTACTCTTCCTTGGATTTGCATGCTACACGTTTACATTTTCTCCAACCCCAATTGCCTGCATAACAGAGAGTAAATAGATGACAAATATTAAAGAGTTGTTTATGAGTTATAGGAGAAGGTTTAGATTTGGGAATACATTATGATAAAGCACAGCTGTAAGCCGCTGCTGCAAGGCTTAAAGACACGACGTATCGCCGGCCAAAGTCAGCTAAAATTGATTTACTCTAAACACCACTTAAACACCACCAAACGTTAAAGAAAAATCTTGTTTTATTTTTTACAAAGATTATAAAAGTAGCAAGCGATGATAACCAGGACATATTCACAGACGAAAGCTTTGGTGCTGTCATACTGATATTTTCCTTCCTCTTACATCCATTCCTTTTATATGTTTCTGTGTCTCTGCTCTGTCTTCTCAAACCCCGAGTCGGTCGTTGCAGGCAGTTGACCGCTTCTACTGAGCCAGGTTCTGCTGGAGGTTACTTCCTGTTAAAGGGGATTTTTTTCTCTCCACTGTCTCTACATGCTTGCTTGGGATGAGGAATTACTGACAGGATTGTGGTGGTTGGAAAGTCTGCATGTTCCGGGCAGAACTTCATGTCAATGACTTAAAGTGATTTGCTGGGATACCTTAAATAGAAAACTTTTTAATAGATTAGAATGTTTGCATAACGTTATTGAAATTACTTTTCTTGAAAAGTGCCTTGAGACATCTGTTGTGAATAGAGCTCCAGGAAATGAAGTCACACAGACAGAGCCTCTGATCAAATTGTAAAAGGAGGGAAAGATGGATTTCTGCTATAAGAGGAGCTTGATAAAAAAAAAAAATCGAGCATTGGAGCCCGTCTCTAAATAGATTTCGCTTGTGTAGTGACAATTTCATTTCAGGTAACTTCACCCGAACACATTATTTGAGACCAAGACTTCTCTCTCCCCGCCCTTGGGCCAGCTCCTCGGGAGGAATTCCGAGGCTTTCCCAGTCAAGCCGGGAGACATTGTCCCTCCAGCGAGTCCTGGGTCTTCCTCTGGGCCTCCTCCCGGTGGGACGTGCCCGGAACACCTCACCAGTGAGGCATCCAGGAGGCATCCTGACCAGATGCCAGAGCCACCTCAACTGGCTCCTCTCGATGTGGAGGACCAGTGGCTCTACTCTGAGTCCACTCCAGATGACCGAGCTTCTCACCCTATCTCTAAGGGAGAACCCAGCCACCCTGCGGAGGAAACTCATTTCAGCCGCCTGTATCCATGATCTTGTTCTCTCCGTCACTACCCAAAGTTCGTGTTCCAACAATTGTAATCAAATTGTGTCAACAGTTTTAATATTAATGGTTTATGAACACTGAAAAGTTATCTGTGGTAGTGTAACAGAAAAGGCGTAACAGTAAACTAAATGGATATTTTGCTTTAATTAAGATTCTTAGCATGCTTTTATGCTTTTCTGAAGATTCTTAGCGTGCTTTTATGCTTATATTAAGATACTTAGCATGGTTTTATGTCTTTATTAAGATGCTTAGCGTGCTTTTATGAGGATTCTTAATTTTTTATGATGTCTGCATGCTGCTGTTTACATGTCTTGTAATCACAACGAGAAACAGAGTAGGATGTTATCTATTTATTTTTGAAGCAATGATTGATGAAATGCCACATATTGAGACACAAAAAGACACACGGACAAATAACCTAGCTGCACATTGCTCCACTCACCCTCCCAGTGAGCAGTCTTCAAAAGGAAGATTCCAGATCTGGATCTTGATAACAAACCCGATTTAGTCAATTTATATTTATCCGGGCTCTTACATGTTTCAAGCAATGCTCCGGAGTAGGATGAAAGAAATTTCATCAGAAATTGCATGACAGGGTATCTCAGGTTCTGTAAAAGTCCACTCTGACAGCTTCTGAAGTTTTAAATAGTATCTCAAGGGCATGGTAAGAGTCGTAATCCTTTTAATTTCCCGATATATACAATAATAACTTCCGTTTTAAAGTGGGGAGTAAACTCAGAAGGAGTAAAATCACAGCCGGTGAAAACACATTTTGATGCAGAGAAAACGCAGATTTTCGACCGGAGGCAAAAGTTACTTTAGATTTTGTGTGAACACATTTAGCGGACTACAACTGCAGAAGAAGAAGGAGAGCGAGGGTCGTAACCTCCAGGACGAAGAAAGGAGCATTAAACATGCATAAAACCTCTATAAATCTGACCATGTGGAAAGTAGCAGCTATGTCGGGGGTAAAGCAGTCGGTGGAGTGAGAGCCAGCATGTAGGAGAAGCTCTACTAGCTCTAGGTGAGTGTTTTACGTGCTATAGCTAGTGCTAGTTCCCGTTAGCCAAATGACGTCATGTATGTGACTTCTGACTTCTGATTTGTAGGCATTTTTAAATGCGAATTTTTAAAATCAAATACATCCCAAATCCTTGGTAAACACAGTAGAAATGTACATCATTAGTTATCATTTAGATCGAAGTGCAACATATGTGTGATTCAGGACGTAAGACAAAGCGGACCAGAAAATAACTTTTATCGCGCCATTGACTTCCATTCATTATTTTTTCAGTTTGGGGACGAACGGGCCGACCGGAAGGGGAGGAGACCTAGGCTCCCCATGACTGGGCTGGTTAAAAAATATATTTCTCCCCTCATTTATCTATACCTGGGGAATATGGTAACAGATTAACTTTAATTAAGCGGTGGAATATCCCTTTAAGAACTTGTGGAATCAAAGACAGCATAAAACATACATTTTGAGACCTGCAACTTGCTGCATTATTATATTTTGCTTTAAACAGTTTGAGTCTGGAATGCATGTCAGTTTTGAACCTTGTCTAAAATACTGCACTGTTTTAATTATTTATGCCAAAGAGAAAAGCTTCGTTAACCCACTTTCAAACACACCAATTTTTTACAGTTTAAATAACTATCATCACAGTTTGTTATTCTGTTTTATTAGTTTTATATTGTTAGGATAACAAATAAGTTGTTTAACTCTGGGTCTGCCAGACTCAGATTTGCTCTGTTGTTTTTTTTCTACTGCTTCTGTAAGACATGGAAAGGAAGACTCAATGAGTAGAATGGGCACATGTACAGTAGTATTGTGGTCTAAAATATATTGTGTTTACGCCACACTGAAATAAAAGTTGTCTAGTTATCCCAGACCTTTGACATTAGCTGTCAGGTTATTAAATCTGACTTTCTTCTACTCCCATGTCAATAGGATGGTGTTTTCTAATTACTGTTGCAGCTTTCGGTGTAATGCTCACACATCAGAAGCAGACAAAGTAAAGGGGAGATAATGACAAGCTTGGCAAACAGTTAGAAGGTTGAGTTGTTTTTGTAAAATGTACTGACATAAAACTGGAATTCTGGAGAAAACTTACAATTCAATTGAGCCATGCTCACTTCCAAGTTTAAAGAGCACCTCATAATTTGTCTCAGCGAAAAAAATGTAAGATGTTATCAGGACCAAACCTGTACCTCATCAGTTATAGTACACAAAAACATGAAAATCCTGGACAAGAGATGCAATCTAATAAAAAAACAAACAAAAAAACAACAAGGCTATTTACAATTAAAATACAGTTAAAGGGGCTATATCATGCAAAATCAATTTTTTTGAGTTTTCAACCATATGGTAATGCAATTTTCTCATAACTCATGCTAATGTGGGTTAGCCATTTATCAAGCTGCTTATGTGATCTTATAACAGCATTATGTGGTTAATTAATTGATCTCTAGCATCTGAGAATGTACAGTAAACGGGTGCAACAACACCCACTGCTTTTTAATGTACTGGGCTGGAAACATTTGCTTAGTGGACGCAGCTGTGTTGTTTTTTCTCCTTTTAAATACTTCTTCACAGATTACATAGTTTATCATTGGATAAAATTGTTCCTGTCAACAATATTATTGTACTATAGCTTAGTTTGATGCAAAGAAATACATTTTTGTTAATATGGCATTCATTTTCAACAAGCAAAGATAGGCAAAAATAATGTTATATCCTCCATCAAAAATGAGATCCAACCCCCACCCACCGTATGTAGCTTGTTTTTTCTTTTTTTCTTGTGTCATGCGATTGCTAACGCTCAGTTTTACTCAAGGTACAAATTATTGTCTGTTTAGATGCAATGAAACAGCAGGAAACTCTTAAAGCAGTTTTCCTATACTTAATTAAATGGATAATGTTGTTCTTGTAATAATATTACAATCAAGATCTGAAAATAAGTACAAACGAATAAGCTGACGACACTGTCATCTATGTCTCAGCAAAGACTCCACAGAAAGCTGCAGAGCTGCTAAACAGACAAATGATCAGGGTCTCTTAGTGGCTGGAGGATAATTGTCTGTCTTTAAACTGTTCTAAAACAATGTCCATGTGTTTTTCAATGAGGCAAAAGTCTATGGACAGCTTTCAGATACAAAAAAAGAATAAAAATATTGAAAGAGTAGATTAATTCAAATATCTTGGAGTAGTTGTGGACTCCCATCTTAAATTTGGAGCTCATGTAAAGAAAATAACTAAGACTATTAGGATTAATTTGAATGGTTTTCGTCTAATAAGATCTTGCCTGTCAATTAGTGCAGCTAAGTTGTACTTTCACGCAATGATCTTGTCTCATTTTTCATATTGTATCACTGTGTATGGCCAAGCTAACCAGTCCACTATGAAAGGTATGATCTCCCTGTACAAACAACCTTTAAAAGTGCTTGATAAAAAACCCATGATGTGGCACTATTGCAGAATTCAAGAGAAGCATAATCTTTTAAGTTTTGAAAATTTTAACAAGTACTTTTTAGTGAAATTTGTTTTTAAATGTGTCAACAACCTCGCTCCAAATATCGCTGCAGGGATGATTGAAAAATGTGCAGCTTACGGGATCATCACTAGGGGCGGACTAGACTGCAGACCAGCCAGATGCAAAACTGCTTTTGGACAGACAGCGTTCGCAGTACAAGGGCCACAGATCTGGAATACTTTACCTGCTGCTCTGAAAACCTTAACAGATCTGAACGAGTTTAAAAGTAAAGTTAAACAATGGCTCAAACTGACTCAAACTTGTGGACACAACAGAAGTGTATAATATTGTATTGTCTTTTATGTTTTTTTTTTTTTTTTTATTGATTGTAATGATTTGTGTAGGTGTTTTGTGTTTTAGGGACCAGGTCTGCGAATTAGCTGTTAGCTATAAGGCCTATGAACATGGCATCGGTTATTCTGTGTAGCAATGCTTCTTGTTCTGTCCCTATCAAATAAATGAATAAAAAAAAAATAAAAAAAAATAAAAATAAAGGAGTGGGAGCTGGAGTAAGAGTAGGTTTAAGTGCATTTTAGGAAAAGAGATTTTAGCAGCGGAGTGAAAGAACAAGGCCTCTGTGCAAAAACAAAGGTAAAGAGAAGAGCATTTTTTTAGTTGACTGGTACAATACTAAACAACTGCAAGGCAGATTACCTGGAGAGTAAGCCGCTTAACAGCATCCCAGGCATGGCTGAAGAGTTCCTTCATTCGCTCCTCAGAGGTAGCCCAAGACTCCTCGACTGCACTCTCCGGGATCACCTTCATTGGGATGGACATGGGACGTGATTCTGTAAGAAGGGAAAAAATATGATGATGACTTACTGAACTTGACATTTAAGCTTTTATTCAGTAGTCTTTTAAAATTCTACTTCCCAAAACAATTTGGGGAACTTTATGCATCTAATCGTGAAATCAGATTTGTTGAAACATCCAGCCCACTGCTTGAGTAACCTCTTTACCACAGAAGTAATGTAGCACCCTGTAAAGTCTTAAACAAAATCAATATTTTATTTATGAACATGAGGAAATGTACTGTCCTGCATTTATCCTTTACTTAACCCTCTTTAAAACTCCCTGCTATTTTCATTTGCTGTACAGTATCATGTTATATGATGTTTAACCGACACTTCATTGAGATGACGTAATGCTGGCACTGAGGTTTCTAGTCTCCAACAGTGGGAGAGGGAACTGTGAGAACTGACATAAAGTGTGCTCATGTACACACACACACATTTACTGTTGGAGACATGATTTGTTCTTGAGTGTGCCAGCTGTGGTCCAGACGCAGGCATATTGTCTGTGCTGACACTCATGGCAACAGAAGTCAAACGGCAACAAATGAACAATTAAAATTCAATTGCCCACATTAACCTTGTGGTCGAATTAAAAGTTCATTGTTTAATAGTAATTGCTGTTATAAAAGAAAACACAATAAAGAAAAAGAAAAAATTAGAGTAAGAGATGCACAAACAGGGGCATGGTAGAAAACCAATCTGCCCCACCAGGATAACCTTTGGTCTGTGTATGTTAAAGCCATCAGGACATCAGGGTTTAGAGAAAGGAACGTATCTCCTTAAGAACATTAAAATATATCCCATGATTTAAAACTATGCTTGCTCAGCAGCCTTATTTCACAGTTGTCATCAAACAGGATTGATGTCACAGGACTATTCGGTCTTTTCTGACACAGTGTTACCAAATGTCATGAGAAAGTTAGCAAGGCAATAACAGAATGTTACTAGGGAAACATGACATTAGGAGGTTAGTTCACTTGGTTTATAGCTTCTCTGGAAACCAACCTAACTTGTGCGGATCAGCTATGTGTGTGTTAAGCACACGTGTGTAAATAGTTAATGACTAAAATTGTAGATGGATGGAGAATAACGTGTGGATGTGTGTGTACATGCACTTAGGTGGAAGAGCAGAAAGAGTAGGTCATGATCACTCTGTCCGATCTCTTACAACATTTTCTCACAGTCTGGATCCAGGAGCATTTGACACCTGGGGATTATGAAACAAACTGCAATCATAAAAATACCTAAAAGTTGTGTGGTCTAACTAATTTTTGTCAACCCTTATGGTTTTCCTTTAAAAAGCTTTTCACCTACATGCCAGCACTCAGCCACTACTCCCTGAATGTTGCCTAAGTATATAAAGTTGAGAAAAATTAGACTTGCATTGCTCAAAATAAGTATGTATATGCAACCTTCTGAACATCGGTGTCCCGATGACCATATCTAGCTGTTTTAACTCATCGTTTTAACAAATCTACACCATCTGCTGACAAAAATGATTTAAACAACAAAAGCACTAAAGCTTATTGGAAATCTACACTGATACAAAACATCTTGACATGTAGTATTTGATCACTTCCAACTCAATCAAACTTTATACAGTGCTTTTCAAACAGACCTTCTTCAAGTGCTTTACAGATTTAAAATGACCCCAAAACCCCATACAAAACCAAAAATAAAATCCTCATCGCAACCACACCCCCCTCCAAATCCAAACCAACACATCAGCCATACACACACACACACTTAAAAGCCACAAAAACAGCAGGCTGAGCTCAGATGAGCCAGGAAATGCCATCATGGGAGCCATCTGCATCGGCAGCAGCAGATCAGCAGCAGCAGCCAAGGCACCGACCCAGGGCGCCCAGAGGAGGGAGAGCTGGTACCCCCACCTCCACCCAGTGCTACCCGGGGGGCACCCAGGCAGCAGCAGCAGACCACCGCCCCCGATGCAGGGGGCCCCAAGAGAGGAAACATTGGGAGGAAGATTAAAATAATTTAAAATATAAAGTGTAAAACAATAAGTGTAAAACCATGATAAGATAGAATCAAGATAAAAATGCAAAGCAGATTAATAAACTAAAAATGTTATCAGGTAAAACATGCTGACCAGTTAAACATACATGAATAAATAATAATTAGTTAAAAGCTCGGTTAAAAAGGTGAGTCTTGAGCTTGCTCTTAAAAACATGAACGTTCTCTGCGGCTCTGAGGACCTCTGCACATTGATTCTCTATATAGATGGTCAGAGTCCCTGGGTCGTGTCCATTTGCCTGGCTGTTAAGGTAAGAGCAGCTGTTCCTACTTCATCTTGTCAACATGTGAAGCACAGTTTTTTCAGCCAAACTGTCCAAAGTCAGTTTCATGGGCTGGTGTTCTGCATGTTAGATGTGTTGCCCTGATTCAATACACCTGAAAACTAATGGTTCAATAGTAGGCAGCTGTAGGGCTAGGTGACATGCTAAGGAAGTAACTCGGCCATTTGAATCAGCTGTGTTGGAGCAGGGACACATCTAAAACCTGCAGCAAACCAGCGCTTGAGCCCTGACCTTGGACACCACTGTCTTAAAGGAAGCTTTTGCCCTTTGGTTTTTGGTGATATCTCATGTCTTTCCAAGCAATATTTTTGGTTGAATACCTATTATTTGGTCAAACCTCCAGTAAACGATAATTTATTTAAATACCATAAGTGAGATTTCAACATTTCAAAAATAAATGATAATTTCTTAGCTACCAAAATAAATAAAAAGGCAAAACGATAGCTACACAACTAAAATGTGGTTTGTGTGTTGGTATAAAACAGAAGAAGAATGGAATGAAGTACATGGGTATGAAGTGGTCCTGCACCAGTAAGCAGCAGTGTGTACTGTTGCATTTCACTTTACAGTACAGTTGACTAAACTAAGCAAACATAACCATTTCTCTAAAAGAAAAGAAAGTGAGAGGTAAGGAGAGATCTGCCAACTATATTGTGACATAAACAAGTTATGCAAAATGATACACACTGTCTGCTACTTTAGGAAGTGTTCTAAAGACCCTATGTGGAATTTTTCAACCCAGTTTCCATTATTCTCCTCCGCTTGGTCATCCTCTTTCACTAACACCACCAAGCCTTTATGGTAATCTACGATATCCATTGGATGAACCTCAATTCAATCCCAAAATACCTCTGTTCCTCTAATTTAACCACAAAGCCTAAGAGGATGCATCTATTCCCCGACGACCATTCCGTCTGTCCTGGAAGTAAGTGAATGGACTGTATGGGTCCATATGTGTGTAGATGATACATCCTGATCTAACGAGGAGAGCGCCCTGTGGGGGCAGCTTGGGGTTACCATCCAATTTTCCTCGTTTTTGTGTTTTCTTTTTCCAACTCAACCATCATTACCTTGATAAATTATTGACATTACCAGAAAAATTAAACTATATAAATAAGTCCAGAATGAAAATATTATCCCCCTCAGAAAATCACACAGCAGCCAATAAAAACCTGCCCGACTTCCATCAAGCTACTTGGGCTTGGGTAATAGTAATATATGACTGTGCAGTTCTGCCAGATGTCCTCCCATCAGTTCTATTTCTTTGTTTCCCTCTGCTGTTTATTCCTTCAAAATGCATTCATTTGTCTTTCTGTAATATATCCGTTACAACATTTACATCGTTCGTTTTTTTTGATGGTTATTCATCACGTCAAAGCAGATAATATCACACAAGCAGTGCCTCGACAAATACCAGAGATAATTTCAAAGTAAAAGTTGAACACGCTAACAACGTAACTGTTTATTTGTTTCACTTCTTTTGAGTCCTCTTGGATATCATAATAGTTATATTTTTTCTCATCATTCAGGCCAGAAGCAGAAGGCAACTAAGACAATTATGTTTCTTCCAAACGTTGTGGAGTAGAGCCAGGTATGGAGATAGATTTCACAGCTATGGAAGTTTGCTCTCAGAGTGCCAGCAGCTAATTTTAGGGCAGAAAAGAAAAGCCGCTGAGATGATTACTCTGGTAGATGTTAAAGAACAATGAGAAGCTCAGCTCTTGATAAAAAACAATGTGCTCCAGCCAATATAAACGTTCATTTGGGACAAATAAAGAAAATAATTAGAGGCCAGTTTTATGTGAACCAATTTGTGGTCTAATTTTGTGGGCAGACAGAAATCAACCACAAACTGAGAAAAAAAAAAGCTTGTTCATAACGTAATTCCTCACAGCCTATCTTGTAAAAAACAACAAAAAAAGTGTAAACACTTCAGTCACTATGTTATTAAGTAACCTACGTTTTTTTAATTTAGAATTAAAGACAACATTTCACAATCTAAAATTCCCCATCATTTATATTCAGATTAATTTCAATAGTGACAAAAAAGAAAGGGAAATCAGATGAAATATAGGGAAGCAGGAGAAAGAGAGGAAACAGACCATGTAGAAATGGATGCTAACATCCTGAGTCATAACAGTAGAGGAAAAAAATGTAATGTGATCCCCTTTGAACTTACAAAAGATTGTGTCTATAAGACAAGACAACTGTAAGTTATCTGAAATGAAAAGGGTTAGGTTCCAAGGCTAAATAATGTCCTTTAAAATATGCTTTTTTTGTTTGTTTGTTTTATTTTTACTATTTGTTATTACCAAACTCAAAGAGATATGAAAAAGGGTTGAAATAATTGGTCAGCAAAGGGGAGCTGGAGGAATACCAGTTTTGAGATTTAAGCTATCGCAATGTCCCATTTTGCACTTTTAGAGGAAATTAAGAATAGTCCATTAATTCTGTTTGCCTCTGCACATCTGCATAAATGTCAGTAGACATTATTTCAAAAGCTCATTTTACGTTATAAAAGTGCCAAGAATAATACATTGCAAACGCTTACTGGAAGCAAGGACCGCTAGTCAGTAACATCTACTAATGAAGTTTTAAAACTTTAGAATCGGAGAAAAATAATCTTTTCTATCAGCATGTATCTTAGTAAAATAAAAACATAAAAAACTGGTTTGTTTTACCAATATGTCAAATTACTTTGTTTCTTAAGCTAATAGGCAAAAATACAACCATACTGTACCGTTGTCCCAGAAAGAGCTTCCAGTCAACCAAGATGTAGAACCAGTGACAGGCCAGTTGGCCAACAGCTGCTAGACTTTCATGTTTATTCCTACTGCATTCCTCAGAATCTCAGCTTGAATATGCGTTGACCACAAATGTCCAAAAATCTGTAATTCTTTTGACTATTTACCTAAACAAATTAAAAATGAGTTAAGATCAAAAAGTAAAATGTCTCCTGCAGAGATTACACTACCCAGTGTATTCTATGAAATAACCAAACAAATGACAAATTAAATTGAAAGTAGGTTTAATTATTAAAAAATCAATATGTGGAGGTGACATTTTAAAACAGTTATTGCAACGCGAAACCTTTTGGATATGGTGTTTTAAAGCAATGGACTATGCCGGATTAAATGAGATAGATGATAGACCTTTTCTGTGATTTTGTAACAGTTTTTTCCTGGGATTATTCATTTTTGTATGTAAATGTTTATGTACTGTATTTGTATATGTGTATGCATATGTATGCATAAATGTGTATGCATATGTATTTACATACATGCTATCTATTGCCTTTGTCTGTTTATTATTGTGACCAATATTTTTAGTGCAGAGAATTATGTGAGAGGTGTGTGCTAGCAATTGCCTGCAGACCTTTCATAATGATTGTTAACACCTGTGTGTCATTTTCAACCTGTGTATCTTGCCTTGATGCCGCTATGCGTGGGCATTTTTAATTTTTTAAATTAAGGAGTGCCTTGGTTATCAGATAATTCCTTCTCTACACTGCAGTTTAGGTTTACTTGGATTGATTTTCAGACAAGCATATTCCTCCTTTTAAAGAACTTGTCAAATAATAATTTAAAGAGCCCATATTATGAAAAAAAGTAGCTGGAGTCAAACTGTGACAAACCAACATTTCCTAAATTCAGAAACTCATACCTACATTTTAAGGTATAATATGTGCAGAAAAAGTGAAATATGAGCAAGTGAGCAGAAGATGTTTGTGGAACTACAGAAATGTCAAAGTTTAGTTCAGCTGGTTTGTGCCACTTGCACTTAATTGCCTTGGAATTGTTTAACATTGCTTGGCCCTTTTTAAAGCTAAATCAGGAATTAAAACTCCAGACAGCCATTTTAAGGCTTAGTTCTGAAAGTGTTAATACAGTTATTTTCCTGGTATACTGTTAAATCATTGAATTAAGTGTTAAATCATTGAATTGCAGGCATATAATTAACATAACAATTTAAAGCACTGATTGAATCGTGATAATTGATTTAACTTTTGAGAACTGGAATCGAATCTTGAAATTTGAATCGATACCCAGCCCTATTTGAAAAAAAACTTTATTGGAACAATGACACCACCAGTCAATTGATACCTGATGATGAGCTAAGACATTTGTTTCGGCCTTGTAACTATTCATTTTATCGATAGTTATAAGGACAATTAAAAACTGTCTTAAACTGTTATTAATATTGCTGATAACTATGCCAGCACACTCATTGTGCAACAGTAATTTAATTTTTTTTTTTTTAGCTATTAAGGAAAGATGCAATTGTGATAGGATGATAAATCACTCAATTGACCTCAGAAAAATCCCCTTCCCCTCACTTTGGAGATGATGGTTATTTTCCTGGTTGGACCTTGGTAATTTTGAAACTCTGGATAAGGCCTTGAAATGCACCAACAGATTTTGTTAGCAGTACAGATTATATATACCTATTAATACCTATTATAATTATTTAAAAAAAGAATAATATGTCTCCTTTAAAGTATAATTAATAGTGGTTAAAAAAACAACATTTTTGAATTCATTCAAAAACTGAAAATAAATTATAATTCTTAAAATCTGGGTTTAAAGGTTGTATATGGAACATTTTCATAAAAAGCTACATTGAAAAATAAATAATACATCCATGGGGCTTTTAGCGGGGTGCAGAATGAAAATACAACATTTCCATAACAATTTATATTTAAATGCGGGTTGACAGGTACGGTCTCTATGATCCAACGATATAGTCTGCTCAGATCGGTTAGTACTAGGAAGAATGGTGGAGTCAGCAAGTCAAGCAGCTGCTTCAGAGACCCGGATATATTGTTATCCATCTCAGGAGAGGTGTGACCGCAGAAGAACCGAAACTAGGTGAAGCCTACACTAGATGGACCCACATATAACATTTCAACGGCATCGAACAAACACAGAAACTGCGACTTTCCTCCTGGATCGGTAAGCTAGCTCAATTGCTAACTTTGTTAATCTTAGCCGTTAGTTAAACTCTTGTAAAATACATTCCTTAAAGGACACGGTTCAGTTTGGTCACTGGGCGTACCGGCAGCGAGCCAGGCAACGCAACAGCTGGAATGATGTTTTAATTATTGTAATTACAAACTAGATAAACTAGATGGCGCTATCATGTTCATGTTCCATATACGACCTGTAATATCTCCAATCCCAGAGCAGTTAGTGCTTTGCCACTCATGAGCCTCAACGCACATCCTTGAGTTGATAATAGGGTTATTATGATGTGTTACCATCACAAAAAAAGGTGATTTCTCCCCCTCCACAGGAAGCAGCTGATTTACATTTCAAATACTCAAACAGCTGCAACCCAAAATTCCAAATATCCAAGCAAGGAGGCAATGTGGAGAAATAGAGAAACTTTAAATTACCTTCTCCATTCATCAATGTGCACAATACACACAAACAAAACACTAGGTCTAAACTTTAACTAAAAAAAAAAAAAACATGTTCTAAATTTAAGACCAAATAAAGGTTTATGAGCATCATTTGACTTCTAATTCAGTGAGAACACACTTTGCAGTTGGGGGGAAAAAAGGGCAACATGTGACCTGAGAGCTGTCTAATGCCCAGATGTGTTCAATAACCATACCATATTTATTTGTAGAGCACATTTTACAAGGTATAACCCATACAAAGTGCTGAACATTAAGTACAAGATACAAAATTATCAAAACATAATTGAACAATGAACCAATCACAGTTAAAATATAAAAGGTCTAAGATGTATTAAAAGCTGGCGAGTAAAAGTGCGTCTTTAGCCAGGCTTTAAAAACAGCAACAGAAGCGGGGCGAGCCTGACATCCAGGGGAGTTGGGTCCACAACCAATACCAACCATAATATTTAACAATGGATGGGGCTTGGTAGACCTACCTGTCACTGTTTTGGTCTTCATGGGGCTGCTTGCATAGTCTGAGGCCTGATTGGAGGGCTGCTTGGCCAGTGGTGCACTCCCAACTGACACGTCATCTTCTCTCCTTTTGACTAGAGAACCTTGACCCGGATTCTGTAAAGACATCCTTGCATGATTGAGCACCAATAGCCATAAAAATGTGAATACATATTTATGATCTGTTCTGATTTTTTTGCTTTGTTACACATCTGAGGATGGGATAACATGAGTAAATGTGAAAATTATTTAAGCTAATCCTTATTTAGTGCATCAACTAGAGCCACATTGACCTCTAGCAGTTTTCTGGTATCATATGCATGGAGCATTCAACAGTGTTAGTGCATTTGGTGTGTTTTCCAGTTGACAAAATTTATTAATTAAAACTTTTATACAGGTTGCACAGCTCAATGAGAATAAAATCTGTTTTCTAACTATTCTCAAAGTTCTAAAATGAAAGGCTTTAAGAAATCATTTTTAATTTCTCCATTTCTTTTTTATTAAAGGTTCGGTAGCCATAGTGCCCTTTGTTGACAGTGCATAGTATAGAATGGTGAGAGAAGACGTGCGTCAAAGATCCACAAGAATGGTACTTAAACCCAGGACGGCTGCACCGAGGATGAAGCCTTTGGACACGGGGCGGTGCAATAACCACTACGCCATGCGATACCTAGAAATCTACATTTTACTGATAATGATAATAATAATAATAATAATAATGCTTTATTAACTAAACAGTTTATATCATTACTGCAATATAGAAATATTAAAAATGTAAACATCTTTGATTTCTTTGTCTCAAACGCTGGTTGTGCACCTGATAATCATTGTTCATTCCTCATGAATGACATAATATCAGCTAACTCCTTAAATTGAACACATGGGGGACTGGGAGCATCGAAAACAGCCAAGGCAAATGCAGATTCAGATTTCAGCTCTCTTTTCTCTTCATTGTTCATTTCCCCAGCCATCCCTCTGCTTATCTGATTTAGTTAGTTTCCTGCTCTTGCTGGTTTAAGCTTACATTTAATTTAACCCCACCTTCTCAGTTATGTCCAATCCTCCCTGTCCCAAACTACTTCTTACATTTCCCCATTTCCCCATTCTTCTACCAGATGTTTTTCTTTCACATCAATCTCTTCAATTTTCTTTACATCCCACTTTTCTTCATTTGCTGATTAGCCCTACTTTCACTTCTATTTGTTGTTTTTGTTTTTCGAAAAAAGCCATTCTCATGCCCCAAACTTTTGTTAATATTCTTCTCTTTAAAGTAAAAATGCCCAATCCCAGCAGTGTTTTTGTTTTTCAAGATTTCCTGGAATCAAAATGTTGCAAAAAATGTCAGTTTCATTTCGTGTGTCCTTCATATGTATTTCACTGGCCTTCAACTGAAGGTTTTGTATAACTAGCAAGGCCTTGAAAAGTGGCCCTGATAGGTAGGAGATTTCTACAGCTCTAAAAGAACACACAGTTTTGCTGGCGCACGTAAACACACGGATGGCATGCCTGTCCTTCATGTTGGCTGGAGTTCAACTCACACAATCACAACCTGTGGAGAAAGTTGTAAATGATTCTGTCTCATACACATGCATAAACAGTTTATTCTATAATTGACAAATAACAGCACAAAGTAGGAAAAAGTACTATAATTTAATACTTAAGCGCAAATAATCTTTTTTGATGGCTTTATCCTAAAATGAGGGTTACTAGTTACAAAGGCAAGAGGGAGCTGAGAGCCATTTTTAGTCTGCTGCAACTGTGATCTGAATCCAGATAAGCACCAGAAAATGACTGTGTAAGTGAACAGCTGGCCAGAAAGATAATTTTACAAATATTGTCTGAGAACATGATACAAGAGCCAGTACCTGTTGCTGTTTCCTGCTGCTCCCTTTGTGAGGCTGATACAATAACCATGTGCAGATGATTGGGTCCACATTTACAGCTATGCCCTGGACACTGACCAGTAGGACTGCACCTGGAAAATAAACAAAAATCAAGCCCAATAAAAAAAAAAATCTGTAAGTGAAACAGAAACGATTAAAAAATATATATATTTAATTATTTTTTAAAAATCTAACATCAGCCAACACAAAAAAGATTACGTTTTGATAATGCTCCACTAATCAACACCTAACTTTTAATGACTTATCAAACGTCAAAATAACGTAATAATGTAGAATGCAGTCCAAACCAATCCATTCAGACAAATAAGGATCTCTTAAATCAATGCAGGATAATAAGCTATATGCAACCCAGATCAATGTTTTTCTTTGATTGTAGTCCTTTGCAGAGCAGTACATACTGTGATTCACAGCCCTGCTGCTGGGTATCAACTCAGCTTGTAGGAGTGCAGCGAGGAGCACACTTTGTTTTAATTGTGCTGTTTAAAGTAGTATCACACTAAGCCAAGAATAACATTTTCTTTTGATAGATTTCAATGAAACTCAAGACTTTTACTGGGTTTTAGTTTACTCTTAAAAAATACTCTTGACTAAAAATAAGCAGGCCCTGAGGTAATGCATTAGGATCATATCAATAATGATTCCCATGCCGGCAGGATTAGTGCAGGCTCTCTGGCCTGCTGTGGAATGTCCCGACATTACGATAGGAGGATGTATCTGCTCTAGTAAAGATCCTCAAACATTTAATAGAGCTTTGGACCAAACTCCAGTCTTCTGTGTAGGCATCAGAGTCTGAAATGGGGTCTAAAAAAGCAAATCTGCTTTTTTACAGTATTACATACTTAAAAAAGCAAATCTGCTATTTTACCTCCAAAAAAGCCTTACTGCCTTTTGCATAGTCTAATTTTTTAGTGTTGGTAAAGCCTGGATAGTGCATAATAATAATAATAATAATAATAATAATAATAATAATAATAATAATAATAATAAACTGTTCTTAAAAGCACATTTATTTCAACAAATACACATATGCACCTTTTCAACTAGGGCCAGTACAGTACGGAACGGGTAGCTTTTGGCATGTTTCCATTACCTGTCTGAGACGACCCCAGACGATTTGGATTTGGTCCAGTAATGTGATATCCCTCTCACTCCTACTTAGGAATGGGTATCATTTAGGTTTTATCCAATATCAGTACCAAAACGGTATTTTTTTAAACCGTGCCGGTGCTTAAATGATGCTCGACACAAAATTAAATATAGGACAAATCAATTGAATTTTTGTTTTGAACTCCACAATAACATTCACAATGTATAAGTGGTCTGATATGAAAAATAATGACAAATACAGGTAGAACTAACCAAAATATATGAAAAAATAACATTTGGATATCATTGGTCTGTGTTAAACATCACAAATTATTTACCAAATTTCACCATTTACTAAAGTTTGCCATTTTCCCACAAGTAAACACCGTAGATTCTCCGGTTTCATCACATCAGGGAATGATTGTTCTTATTGTCAAGATGTACACTGCTACTCCTGCTAATGAATTAACACTAATTTAAGTCCGAAAACCGAGGTGGTAACTCACTATGAAATATACCGAAGCTATACAGTGAACTAACATGCATAAATTAACAAAAATACTGCGAATTTATACTCTGCACCGTGCACAGCGAACTGACATCCCAAGCGGCCGGTAAGGAAAACTTCCACATACAACTTATGAACTTATAATCATATCAACCCGACACGTCAATTAGACAAATACACACACACACATGTTGCTGCACAACAATCTAGGCATGTATTAGGCAGGTTAGGAAGGAGAGCTGATGTGTTGTGGGCTGAATTATAAACATGGCGGTGTTCTGTGTATGCATTAATTGCGTTAAAAAAAGGAGTTAATTCTAGGAATAAATCAACCTGCTTTGATGAGTTCATTTTGACAGCCCTAACTTTTAGCATTTTTTTTTTTTGGTAAAAAGATAGCCACGTTAGCCTTTTCTGTTGATATAGGGCATCGCTTGTGATGATGGTATGCCGAGAATCCATAGTGCTCGACATCTCCGGAAAAAAAGAAGCAAAATAAAGCAGCGAAATGTGCATTGCTTTTCGGTCTGATTACTACCCTTTGTGTCGGACCTGGTACCGTTGTGACACTTGATATCATTACCCATCCCTACTCCTATAAATAATGGTAACAGCAGCAAAATCAGAAATGTTCTCTGTTCTAATCCCTAGTTTATACTTCACCAATAGCAAATTTGCATGCAGACATATTGACGGAGATTTTTTTCGTTTATGGTTCTCCGTTTCTTTCTCTCTGTTCTCCATTGTTTTTTCAATGTTGCTAAGCAATTCTCGACCAGGACAGCAGGGGGCGATTCCTTTTCATTGCACCTATGCCTACTATCTGCCTACCATCGCAGTGCCGTTTCAGTTTTTTTCTTCAGCCTGTGAACGCATTTCTTCCTCAAGGAGCAATGGATGACAGAAAGTACATTTTGATTAAGCTGTAAAGCTTTTTATTAGTCCAGCTCACTGAATACTCCATAAACGCATGGAAACAAACACAGCAGCCTTTTTAGTTGTTTTCCTACACCTTAATTTTGTTTAAAATCACTAAAAGACCAGATTAGATAAATTCTCCTACTGATTACAGCAACTATAGATCCCTCTTCTGGTTAAACGATTTATGGCTGTTGTTGAACTGACAAATCAAAGACATACGATCTCCGTTGACGGATAGTTAGAAAATGGGGCTAGATTACGTCCATCCTGGTATAGGTGACGAAGAGCCCTTGCGTCGATGGATAATGGCACTGCCTAATCCGTCCCTGTCAAAACGGACTAGTATAAACAAGGCTTAAAGCGGCCCTAGTGTAAAAGGAGCAATACACATGGTTTTGTTAAACTAGCTCTCTAGGTTGGCTTACTCCTCCTCTCCTCCTTGTGAGCATAGCTTATGAAAATTATTAACTCTGCCTTTACAACATGTTATTAGTGCTCTATTAAATTGTCTGTTTATGCACACAGAAAGTGTAGAGTTGTGTTGTTTTTGTGTGTCACATGATTCATGTGAAAAATAAAGGCCTATAAAATTGTCACTATCGGTGTTAACATGTAAATCTAATTCAAATTGTAATTTACTTTGAGGATTCATAATGCCTAATAATATTTAATCACTTTGTGATTAAATATTATTTGTGAGTGTATTATGTGTAAGTTTTAATTTGTGACATGTTATTGGTAAAGATGTATTTTTTGGCAATGGGAGCTTTACTAGTTATACTGAAAACAATGTTTTTGCCAGGTAGTTTATCGTTTGTCATGTATTCATTTATCCATGTATTTCTTTATTGTTGCATAAAAATATAATTAATAAACATCCCCGTTTCTGGTGGTGTATCCAAGTATGCTATTGGCCTTTCCTCAACTCCAGGCTATAACTCTGCAGCCACTTCTTTAGCTGATTGACATCTCTCTTTTTTACGGTCCCATATTTTCCAACTTCATCCTATCTTCTTGCATCAAACATAAGATACATCTTATCAATCTTTCTAAAGATTCCTAAATCTTCCACAAGCACTTATCCTACAGCCATCATTCACTTTCTCTGCCTGACAAGGAATTACAAGCTCAGAACTCTGGCTTGAACTGTTATACCACAATGTGGCTGCTTAATAAGGCTCTGGCTGGGGCTAGAGAGCTGAGGTTTGACTTCAACCAGTTTCATCACTTCAGGGCTGAATGTGCATCACAGAACACAAAAGACTGGGAAGCAGCTGAATAGTGAAGATGCGTTTAATGAAACTATCCCAAATTGTGGTCCCTGGGATGCACTAAGCCCAATTTAGCACATTTAGTGCAATCAGCATAAATGACTCACAGGACAATACAATATTAAACTCAGTTACAGCAGATTCAAAAATACTTCTTTTCATCTGACTGCATCAACATACTGTATATTTAACCTGATGCTGATCAATACACCATACATATCAGAACTCAAAAAGTGATGTTTCTAGGATTATCCTTTCTCGTTTTGCCAAAAAAACTAAATAATGTGTTTTTCTTTTAGAGCTTTGAAGGCCATGGATTTACTGCATACACTTTTCTGGTTTGATCATTGTGTTGACATAAGTGACAAATCCTTTGAAGCATATAACACCATCAAAGGGCCTTGCATGCTTAAAGGGTGACCTCGACAGGAGGCTAACTATTGTTTTTTCCTTCAAGCTAACAGGGTGGCACATGGGTAATTATTACATACAAGTGATGACAATAATAACAAAGGTGTTTTTCTTACTTCCTAAGTATTCCCGATGAGAAAAAAACTGCAAAGTGGTCTAAAACTTTGAAAATCTGAACCACTGAATGTCGTATGAAAAGGCTTGCATTGACTTGTCAGTGGAGAACCTATTAATGTCAAAGGTGTTTTTTTTTTCTTCCTTCTGTGCTGAAATAGCAGTAGAGCTAATAGAAAGCACTGGGCTGCTGGTGTTGTTTTACGGCTCCGTGACATCAGGCTGCTCCTGGCCTCAGGCTACACGGATAGTTCAGACCAGTAGTCTTGTCTAGTTAGCAGCCTCAGAATTGATTTGTATGAGAAAGGTACAGAATGTAACGGGAAGAATTTTCTGAATGAAAAGATTACATTTTCTGCTGTATTGCAAAAACGAAATTTAAGAAAAGAGGAGAGCTTAGGACAGAACAAGTTCAACACCATAGCCCTCACTTGGCACCAAAGTTCTGATTGGGGTCACAAAAGCTGTGACCTCTCAATTAGAAGGTCATGGCCTCTACCGTAAGAGATGGGCAAGGAAACAAAGGAGGCGCTCTCGAACAACCCCCCCGAGGCAGACTGGGGGCTGGGGGGGGATTTATGTCCCAGGCAGCTAATCACCCCCTCAGAATCGCTTCATTGTTGGATGTGAGGCAACACAGGGACTGTGCGTCCAGCTTCTCCAACAGAAAATAAATAAATATAGCCCAGCCCGTGTCAGCCAGATGACTTCTGACAGGTTTGGTTAATTTCTAAGCCAAGTAGCAAAACAAAACATTACGCCAGCGTGCACAGCCTACACCGCCTTTAATTGCTTTTCCGATGAGCTCATGACTTGAAGGTGTCCTGGAGCAAGCTATGCTGCTCGACAGGTGTTCTACTTACCAGTGTGTAGGTGTAGCTGTAAGTGTAATTGTCTGTTTGTGTGAGAGAGAAAAGTAGTTAAAAAAATGAAACTGCTGACACCATTAAAAAGGGACTCAGCTGTGTGTGGGTGGTTGGCACACAACACTGTTTGGAGTAATATATATTTTGGTTGCGTAAATGTATCTTTAAGAAGACAGTGTCTACATCCCTGCAAAGGCACTGATGTCACACAAACGGCAGCCAAACACACACACAAATAGGCACTTCTGTTCTCTTCAGTGAGCGACGACACAGCAGCTCGGGGCAATGCCGCAACAGGAGCCCAAGGGCTCAGGAAGGACACAGGCAAGTTGGACTGAAAACAGACCCAGATCTACAGAAAGCCAGCTCTCATAGTGGACCTTTTTAATACACTACACTAAATGCTATTTTATACAATATGTGTGCATTAATGTGTGAGTGTAAATATGTGTGTGTATAGAGTGGTAGGAGGGATAGGAGTTATTTGGCTTACATGTTGTTGAGTATGATTAAACAAATGGAGCTACACCTAGGATAAGAAAAGGAGCAAACTTTCTTTAGGAAAAAATGACACACAATTCAAGTACAAAAGCAGTAAAAATACAAACAAATATTTTTTATGATCAGTATGATCTGTAATATGGTCATTGCATCAGTTATTGGGGTAATGACACAATATCTCAATGAACACAAATATCTGTCAGCCACATTTATTTGTAAAACATTTATAAATCACAAAACTGTGTTGTGCAAGTTTCAAAAGTTACATCACATCGATCCATCTTAGTCCTTGCAGTGTCCAAGTATGGAACCTCAATGAAAGAGAGGGGGGATACTATACATACAAACCCATCTAACATGCACACAAAAAACTGCCAGTATTATAAAGATGATGATCTTTCAGCACTGGTAAACATGAAAAAGCAACAATGTTAACATCTATACTTCTACTGATTAAAGGTCTCATTTACTGGTGTTTTTACAAATTTTTCCGTGTTCTCTGGTATGAAAGAATGCCAGCTGAGTTGGTTAATTGTGAGTGTATTTAGCCTTAGATTGAGTTTACCACCAAGTTTAGGCTGCGTTTAGGCTATATTTCCAAACAAGACCAGACCGTGACGCGACAGGTGCCTTTACTGGGCTCACAATGAGCATATAACTGGATAATATCAGGATATTCCAAGCGACACCGGGCAAGTGGTCTTCTTTACCCTCCATGCCTGCCAGTCAGATGGGGACTCGGTTCTGCACTCTCCCTCTTCGCTATTGAGGTAAACTATGTTAGTTTCTTTTCCTCCACTTAGTAATATGCTTAAATTCAGCAGGTTATCTCAGCTGATCTGAGCTGATAGCCAGTATGAACTCCGCGTCCCCATCCTGATGAGCAAAGAGGCTCACAGTGAACTCTAGGCCGGGAGATTTAGCTACTGGGAGATTTAGCTGCTGATATTCCAATTTGAGGTTTGAAGCTTAGGTTTGAGGATAGTTAAACAAGCTACATATCAGGGTGGATGTGGGGATCTTAGCATGTAAGCCGAGGTAGTACATTTCGTCGTCATGGTGCATTTTAACACAATATTTAAAAAGGGAAACATTGGGTGAACAATGTATTTTTTACTGAGAGCCTGGGAGATGGTGTTCCACCTTTTGGTACAGATCCAAGTTTTAAATAGAACTTCGAGGCAAAGCCGCACTTTAGGGTCAGTCACTGTGCTCAAAGTGACTGATCAAATAATTACTGACTGTTACATTCTGCCAGTGGTTTTCCAAAAACAGATTTCAAGTAATAATAATAATAACTAAATGTTAGCTTCTCATAGCTGGAGCTCAGCTCTGCTTCTGGCCAAAACAACAAATCTTAATTATTCCTATGGGCGGTCCCAAGCCAGGCAGGCGAGGCCAATAAATATAAATTATTGCTAAGACATTGACATAGCAAGCTTTTTTCAGACTCAGCCATTTTCTGGTCTATTTTCTTTCTGTAACTGATG
The DNA here is from genome assembly GCA_028564705.1 of Apricaphanius iberus. Classification (NCBI taxonomy): domain Eukaryota; kingdom Metazoa; phylum Chordata; class Actinopteri; order Cyprinodontiformes; family Aphaniidae; genus Apricaphanius; species Apricaphanius iberus. Next base: position 1,131,494 of record JAPXFQ010002461.1, on the reverse strand, counting down.
CAGGGAACAGAGTTTGGGGAAAATATTTGCATGCAGCATGCTTATACAACTCAGTGACCGACTGCATATTACAATAAAAAAAATATATAAAAGGAGAACTTTAATGAGTACAATGCAAGAATAATTGACAACAATAAAAAAAAGGATGCCTAGGGATCTTCAATCATTCTGTTTATGGAATTGAAAAGTAAAGTTAAAGAAATTAAATATGTTGAACGTATTTTTTAAATGTTTAGAAAATATACTACTCTTATACTAGATAAGATACAGAATATGTCTTAAAGATAAATTATTACCTAAGTAACACTGATTTCAAAAGTTGTTTTGTTAAGAGATTTTTTTTGTCCAAAATACTATAATTGGATTAAATAGTGTATGACATTTTACAATGTCATAAAATGGTTCACAAAAATAACAATTGGCAACGAAGAAAGGACCTTTATTCCATATGTACATTTTACTACAATGACACCAGAAAGCTCTCCCCAGCTATTGATAAGGTGTCTTGTAGCCGCAGAGACACAGCTTCTGGTCGACTGCACATTTTTATATATCCACATCAGTGTTTCTGGTGTCAAAACCCCAACCCAATAGTGTATGGACGCTTGTGCCTTAAGTGAACTCAACCAAATCTCCTTTGGAGCACTCAGTACGTGGTTTCTTTTGTAATCTTCACAAAACACAATGTCTTGCTCTCTCAAAACCGCATCAGTAGAAAATAATTCACAGCTTAGTGTGACCCAGTCATTTGTCAGCAAGATAGCTTGCCTTTCTAATGAGAGGGAAAGCTGTCAATGTCCTGATTGCATTAATGTATCATTACCATATCCATCACCAGCATTCACTGACTGGGTGAACTCTAATGGGCCCCAGTGTGATGTTATGGGAACCAGAGAGACACTTCTTAGATCATTAAAATAAATAGTCTTCTGCTTCTGCTTTACCATAGAAAGCTACAGTTGTGCATAGTTACCTTGTAAAAACCCTTTCACTACTATCATTCAGTGGTCTCTGAGGACTTTCTCTGCAGTTCAAACTAAGTTCTCCCAATTTGTCACGAAGAAAAGCACTTTTTAGAAATGAAACATTAACAAGTAGGTCATTAAAAGAGCTTTAAAATGTTCAATAATATTAAACAACTTCTGCTTTTCTTGCAAACGGCAACAGGCTGAAATAGACTAACTTAAGTCTCAGATCCATACAAATGAAAACATTTTTAACAGATGCATTGTTGCGTCACCCCAAAAATTGAAAAATTGGGACTTTTCCACATGCAGCCAGGTGGGATACAAAATATATTTTTCTAAAATTTGGCCTGTGATCTACATGAAAACAAAAATGTATGGCATCAAAAAACATTATTTCAAAAACTCCAACCAAACTGAATATTTGGAATTCTCTGGCCAGGGTTTTGTAATGTCACTATCCGCGGGAAAAAAAAGAAGTTCTGGCATCACATGTACAACCTGTGTTTACACTAAATCAGCACATGGTTTGGTGTGTTTTTTCTTCTTTTTAAAATAGGTGGTAAAATAAACCAGTATGTTTGTACATGGCCTTAGATGCAGAGCTGGCCATAGGCATAGTTGGGCTAGGTGAATCAAACATCTTTCTGTCTCTTCAAGTGATCCCGGAAACACTCGATGGTGTTGATGATCAGGGCTATGTGGGGGCCACACCATCACTTCAAGGACTTTTTATTGTTTTTACTCTGAAGATGGTTCTTAATGACTTTGGCTGTATGTTTGGGCTGTTGTCTTGCTGAAGTACGCCCTCCTGATGGTATTGCATGATGGATAGGTATCTGCCCGTTTTTTTCAGCATTGAGACCACCAATAATCCTGACCAAATCTCCAACTCCATTTGCAGAAATGCAATCCCAAACATTCAAGGACTCTCTGCCATGCTTCACTGACGCCTGCAGACACTCATTCTACTGCTCTCCAGCCCTTCAATGAACAAACTGGCTTCTGCTACAGCCAAGTATCTCTGTGTATATATATATATATATATATATATATATATATATATATACATACATATATATTAGGGGTTGTCAAAATAAATGTATTTCGGTAACAACCCGGTACTAGAAAAATGTAAACGTCGTGGTACCAAGATTTCGTAGGTACCGGTTGTACCGAGGACCCGTCTTAAACCGGGTCCTTGAATCTCGCATTCACTGGGCGCATGCAGTCGCTTCTAAAGCAATGCTTCAGAATGCCGAGTCATGGCAAGCGGTGGACCAGCTGATGTGGTAAAGCCACTTGTTGGAGCAAAGAGCCATGTGTGGAAGTACTTTGGATTTGAGGCTGATGACGAGGGGAACATTATTGACAATCAAAAACCCATCTGCAAACGATGTCATCAAAGTTTTCTCTCAAAAGGAGGAAACACATCCAACTTAATAAAACACCTCAAAGATCGACACCAGGATCTGATGAAAGAGTTCCAGCAGGTAAGTTTCAAACTAATTTCCAATTTACAGCTTTTGTTAAGTTATACATCATATTTTACCTTGCATGTCTGAATTAGTCGAATAAAAATAAACTGCCGTTTTCATAGTAAATCATTAGCATCACGGATGCTATATGATTTACTACGTCAGAATCCGTGATGCTAATGGATGCTAAGGCTAGTGTTTATATTGCCCGAAACATCTACCCCTTGAACTGCAAGATTACAAGTTAAGTGAGGCCGTCCGAGTCTCAATGGCGCTTTGTGTGTGACAATGTTTTAAACTTCTGCTGCTTCCAAAGCGACAAAAGCTTTCGCAGATGTCCCTTGTGCGTCAATTACAGCGCCTTGCTGTGGTTACTAAGCAAAGTAGTAACTGTGAGCATTGTTTGTCTGTGACAAAGTGTGCGATTTTAATTCATCATCATCTTAATAAGTATTTAAATCTCCTATACATTTAATTAGGGTAAAAAACCAACAAACATGATGCTATAAAGGCGTTGACTGCTGAAAGACCAGAGTTTTTATTTATTTATGATTTTATATCCAAAAGGTGCACAAAAATATATGGCTCACAGTGTTGATGTCCTTAAAATCAGTCTATCAAAAAAATCTGTTCTAAAAGGAGGTTATTGTACGGATAACTAGCAGGTTTACAAAAATTATATTAACAAAACACATTTTGATTAAATGAAAGTGCATTAAAACATGTTATGATAGAGTAGTAATTCATTTTATTTTTCCTAGCACCGATTCACAACAGATGTCATCTCAAGGAACTTTAGAATGAAATTAATTTCAGTCACAGCCTGTGTTCTTCTATAAAAATGTAAAAATTTGTAAAAAATAAGAGTGCTTATTCAGTTATAGTGTATTCTTTTGTTATTTAACTAGTTATTTAATGACAAAATGTTTACAATCCTTGTTGGCTTGAAACACTTCAATTATGCCATTGTTATTTGTTTACATTTATACTTCACTTGTTCAGTCATGGCATATTTTCCCTAATTTAAAAACGATATTTCTTTTCAGGTTTGTAATTTCAATTTAATTTTTAAACACTTAACACTACTTGTAACAATTTTATGGCATTGTTTAACTTTATTATTAAAAATTGTGTGTTGTTCAGCTATCATGTTTTTGTGTTTTGCTTTGGTACCGAGAATTATGAGTTTTTATTTGTAAATTTAGTCTAAATTAAACGTTGGTTTGCTCCGTAGCAACAGTTAGCAGACAACCGTCTCATCACAAGGAACCACAGATTACATTTTCCCTAAGAAGTAAATCTCACCAGTTCTCATACAACTGATAACATCACCTGGTAACATTTTAACTGATTGTATCACATCCCCCGGGATCAGAGCGCACGTCTACAGAACACATTAGCTGACGCTAGCATGTAGCTAAAGCTCGACCTCAGTTGGATAGAATAAGCAGCGGGAGCAGAACTAAAGTCACTTCTACTCTCAAATCCTCCTCACTTGTTTTTCTGTAGTAACAATAAAGAGTAACTAGAGGGCAGCAAGCCCCCGTTAGTATTAAACAATACTGTTACATTTATTGTAAACAAATTACTTGACCATTAATGCCTAATATGATACAATACACTAGAATAATAAAAAATTGCATCACTTTTGTCTTTTAAAATAATGTAATGAATAAAACCAATGATCATTGACTAGTCTAAAAATGACAGAGCTTGGTACTGTAAAATAAAAATAAAAAAATTAAAATCGAGAATCGAATCGTGACCCTAAAACCGAAATTCAAATCGAATCGACGATTTGGAGAATAACGACACCTCTAATTTTTTATATATATATATATATATATATATATATATATATATATATATATACACACACACACACACACACACACGTGTACACATACACACACACATACATTGCCCACATTCACAGCCGATGACCTCATTTGGTAAATGAATAAATTGTTCAATTGCCAACATTTTTTGTTTCTGCTAAAACAAATAATCCAATACATAAATGACACCTGGGTAATTAGAAGAATAAGCTGTTTGGCATTGGTAGAAATAATGCCCGTTTTTCATGGATGTAACCCATTAACTCTGCTGTTGAAACCACAAATGCATTTCATTTAACAATGTGGGACAATTTCAGGAAAAATAAAGAATAAACTCATCTTCCAACAGTATCATATTCATTCCAAATAAGTAATATTATAACAAAAGGGGGAAAAAACAACATAATTTTTGTGTTACGTTTAAAAAATAATTAAGTGGCAATAAAATGTTTAATATATACGAACACATTTTATGTTTCTTATACTTTGAACTTTCAAAACAAATAATCATGTGTTGTATTGGCCATGTGACAGTGTAAAAGTAAAATATTCAAAACACAGACTATGGTTTGACTTGTTTTTCTGGTTATTCAAACTTTACCATTTTTGAGAGCAGATCAAATGTAATTTGGAACTACATACAAGCTGAAATCCCTTTAAAACACTGTATCACAATGAAAGAAAGCGATCTAGTGAGAACATAATTTTATGAGATAGTTCAAATCTCAAACAAGTCTCTCCACCCTCTTTTTCAGATGCCGTCTCAAGGGTCTTTTCTCCGTTTCCATTCCTGCTATCCAACTCATCCTCTTCTTGCTTGCCACAGTAGATTGAAGATTACTCGTCTAAGAGACATACTTTTTAAGTGGAAGCACATTTGAACCATTTAGCAATTTAGTCTAATGGCTTCAGGATGAGGATTTTAGCTGCTATGCGGGAACAAAGAGGATAAGGCCAAACAAAGTGTAATAAAATACCACTTATGACTGGACTTCTTTTTATTTATGAAGCAGTTCAAGCACAAATAACATCCTTTTATTAACATATCTCCATTCCTCACACACTACATACAGTATAACAGGAAATGAGCAAGGATATGTTCTGTACGTGTGTGTGCATTTGTTATAAACCTTCAGAGAAGCATTTCTTCTTGAATCTCAAGCCTGTTATTAGCTACCGTTGAATGAAGTCTTGGTTTACACACTCATCAATGTCAGTTCAAAGCAAAGGCCAAGTATGTGTTTTGATGTTGGAAGGGTTCAGTCCTCTCTGCACAAACACTGAAGATAACTGGGAGGCATTTATACATTACCACTGCATTTAATACAGTTAAGAAATTACAAACACCATGCATCGTTTTAAGTACACCTAAAGGATGCTCAGGTCACCTGCAGCACAGGGCAGCTGTCCCACATTAACTAACACACAAAAGCAGCTCTAGGTCAGCATGTCTAAACAAAATATCATTTAAAGCCTGGGTTATTGCAGACCAGTGGAATAGGAGGATGGGAGTGTGAGACGAAGGATGGCAGGCATAAAGAGTGGAACAGGCAAATAAAATAAATGATGTTAATGAAAAGAGGTTGAGGGAAAGAACATGACCAAATGCTAAAAGGGCCATGCACTGCATAGCAATATCATGGATATTCGATACGATATTTTTATATTCTCTGATATCAGTGCAGCAAGCAGCCTTCAAAAGTCAAGACTTTCACAGTGATGGTCATTAATAGTCTAATTCAAATCTAACTCTGTAAAGAATTGGCAAAAATTTCAGATTATTTGGACAGGCAGTCTACAACACATATCTACCATTATTTGAAACTCTATAAACATGGAGGGTCGACTTTAATAAAAAACGAGGAATGAGCTGATGAAAGTTAATGTCCACTGGCTAGTGGCATCGGCTAGAAATCCTTTCATCTGCTATCGTTGTATATTGTGTGAGAGTAATGGTGAAGCTTCCTCTGTTTACTGACGGTTTATCTAATGGGCATTTGGGGGCTGAAAGGCCACCACAGGTCAAACCACACACAGCGAAAGGAGTCCAGGACCCCCAGAGGACCACTCAAAGTGATGGGATTTTACAACTACTGCTAGGGCTAGGACTACTGAGGCCGCACACACTGATTTGTTGCGATAGACTGACACAAACACACACATACTTGACGCAGAGTGATAATAGTTTATTACTACTGTGCTAGGGACTAAGTGTGCTTGGGGCGTAAAGATGAGATGAAGTTTCCTGTGGACCTTAGGGCCTCAAGGTAAAACAAGGCTAAGAAATACTTTGAGTAGACCACACAATTGGTTCTTTAAATCTGATTTAAACACATTTTTTAACAAAGGAAGGTTTAAATATAACTGATACCCAACTTCATTAATATTGTGGATGTAAATCTTACTGATTTAATAAACACTATTAAAACACTGAAAACACTTTGCAAAGTAAAACAGGATTACATAAAAATTAAAAAAATCACCACATGTCTGAGACTGCATGTTTTTTGTAGATAAAATTATACTAAATTAAAAATCCAACACATGTAACATCTTTATACTGTTACCACCTGTGTGAGTCTTATCCTTAGAACCAGCCTCTGGACAGGGGACTGCTTTGTGCCCACCAGACAGAAGAAGGGAACACTTAGAAAGTGACTAGCAACCAGCAAATCAAAGACAAGCAGTTTGGTTTGTTTTACAGGGTACTGGGACAGAGTGGAAAAAAAGCTAAATAAAATAAACCTTTAATTTGACTGAAATTGGAGGCAACAGGCGCTGCTGTAAGAAACGGCTGTGAAGTGTGATTTCTTGCGGTTTGGGTTAATCCTGATTGAGGAGCCCCTGAGTTGAAATGTCAGCAATATGAGACTAAAACAAAAATAATTATATCCAGAGTTAATGAGCACAAGTGCCTGTGGCACTAGTGAGAAAGGAGGGAGGAAGGGAAAGAGCAAAAAAGAAAAAGGAGAAAGACAAAAATACTCCCCTGAACAAGTTTAAAGACTTGCTGAGTCTAATCTTTCAAAAAGTAAAACATTATAAACAGTTACAACAAAAATATTCCAACCCATGGCAGATTAAGGTTTAAAGTGATCTTTTAATTTTACCATAGCATTTCTTCCGACTATATGTAAAATGAATGTTTTGAAGTGGCCTTGAATCTACAGAGAGATTAGTGAGATGGCAAGAGCTCTCCCAATTTTAAAGAGTTGGCTAGCTGATATCACCAAATATAAAATGTGATAATACCAATGGAAGAATGTCACAATTATAAAGATGTTAAGCAATTCTAAGATGCATTTAATTGATGTCCTACAAACATTTTCTTCTATTGATTGAGGGCATACATTTCTGTAGAATCATTTTTTATTATATGTTAATAAAACATGTTTTATTCTCCTTTGCCAATGTTTAATGTATTGTTTTTGTAGAGATGCTAGTCACATTCCTTTCGGAAATAAACTATCTGTAACTCTTAAATCACTCGAAGGAAAAGTTTGGTATTTTACACTTAAAGCCCTGTTTTCATGATTATTTCATGATGAAATAGAACGGTTTTGATAGAAATTTGGACAAATGCTGCTGTCCCGATAAATTAAGGTTTATTTGCAGGGACAGCAGCATTTGTGCAAATTTCTATCAAAACTGTTCTATTTCATTTAAATGTCTGAAAACAGGACTGTAAGTGTAAAATACTAAACTTTTACTTTGAAAATGTTTAATTATGGTTTTTTGTTTACATTTGCTGTATGTAGATTTTGAATGTGTGGGTTTTAAACTGTTGGGTAAGTGCTTAAAGATTTTATCACCTGTATTGTGTAGAGTCTAATTATATTCATAAGTAGGCAATTAAAAATAATATATCCTTGAACTGTCACAGATAAAGTCTATCTACATTTGTAAACCCTTTACAATTACAATGAGAGCGAACGTGCAATTACCATGATAACTTAGTTGCTCGGCGAAGAGTGGAGAGTTTTAAAACTGTATTAAGCGCCTACAGAACATATTAAATTAAATAAAGTAATTTTATTTAGATTTTATTGCAAACCAAAATAATACAACACAATAAGAATGCTTATAATATAAATCAACGACGTCTGTGTTATCAGTGATGCATCACAAACAAATCCAATGTCAAAGATGTGATGCCAAAAAAAATGAAAGAACAGTAGCTTAACCAGTTGGATATTTCAAATACACATATTTCTTAATACAGTTCTAGATTATTCAATCATCTAGGTTAACGCATCTAATTCTATGTATTTAATTAAAATCCAACTTGGAGCATCTTACTCTATGTACTCTGACTGACCGGTGCACAGCTGCTTAAGGGGGGATGCAGCAAGCAGAGCAGCCAACAGCAACAACAACCAAGATCAAAGGAGCTTCACTGGTAGAACATGGTTATCAACACTATGATTCAGTGAATACTCCCTCTGCTCAGGCATTACACACATGGCATGGGGAGGTGAGAGAAAAGAAACCTGTAAGATGCAAGCTAAGCATAAAATTAGATCTCAAGCCTGTGTTTTGGTAATACCTTCTCTCTTTTTTGTGTTTAATTTCACTCGCTTAAATCTAAACAGCAGCATATTTTCAATAGGAATTATTGAAGCAAACTTTACACTCTGCACCTCCATTCTTAAGATGTGGGTAAAAGAATTGAGTCAGTCATCCCAAATGGTTATTTATGTGATTATGTACTTGTTAACCACCTTGTTTACTTCAACAGGCTTTCATTCATGACAACTACAAAATCTTCAAAGTTAAATATATATAGACAGACTTATGATGTAAAAATTAACACTGCAATCTTGGAGACAGGTCATGTTCTCAGCTTAGCAAGGGGTTCTTCACCTCGCTCTCTGTTGCAATTTAGCTCTTTCTCAGAAACAGGTAATGGATAAAATCTCTTAAAACCAAAAGTGCAAAACATTGAGTCATGTCTCTGTATTTTGGCCACAAAAAATACTGAGTCTTCAAAAGTAAACACACCATGATACCTAACATTCCTTTACATTTTAAGACAACTGGAAAGGAGATGCTGACAGCAGACTTCAAACAGTAAAGTGATTAAAACATTTTGAATGCTGTGCATGACAAACAAAGATGTTCTACAGTGAGCTCAGTTTGGCTGCCATGTGCAACGGTGGCAAATGACGGCCAATTATATAACTTCATCTTAAAATACTTACAGCTTTTATATGTAATGGACAGCTGACAGCCCAATAGATGGATAGATACTGGTTGGTGTTATGATGAACTCAACTATCTCGCTGAATTTTTCTGGGTAGTTGGTTATCTGCAAACTCATAATCCAAAGAAAATGCTACAGAAATTCCCTGCCTGAGTTGTAAGTTCAAGTTGTTTTATAAAATTTATTATCAAAGTTATTTGGTTGTAAAGTTTATCCTCTGGAGCTACGGGCTATTTTTAGTTCATAGAGGTGAAAACAGCTAGCAATGTGTTAGGTCAGGCAGACCAAATATTTTACAGTTTGAAGCAGTTTGCAACATTAGCAAGTAATGCTTCTGCAGTCTGGATAAACTCTGTCCCTCTGATGTGGATGTCGGAGTTCGATTTTTCCCTAAACTACCACATATGTATTGATATATTAGTTATTCTTATTTTTATTTTATATATATAAAAAAACATAAATAAAATATCCACAAAACATTTGTCCCTGTCAAGCAAAGGCAGTAAAAATAACCAAGTTAGGAGAAAAATGTAGAGAAAAAAACTAAATGTGGACATTTCTGTTTTCAGTAGTAACATGCTCTAAAGAAAAGGATGTATTCATTTTTATTCAGTCTTCCAGTCTGTTTGAAAACATGCAATTTTGGCTTTAAACTAAGGATGCAACGATCCCACTTTTTTCAAAACCGATACCATACCGATACTTGGATCAGAGTATTTACCGATACCGAGTACCAATGCCGATACTTCTATGACACAAAAAAGTGCTATCAATTGGGAGTCAGGTTTTATTTTCTTCTCTGCTTGTTTCAAGAAATTATGGTGAATTAGATCAAAAACAAAATATTATTAAACATGACCACAGAACTTAAATTTAAAAGTTAAAAACTAATATTCTCTGTGAAATTATTGTGGGATTTCGAGATCTAAAGCATCGGTTCATGGTATTGGTTGATCTTAGCCGATACCGATACCACTACATTAGGCAGTATCGGTATCGGTGCATCTCTACTTTAAACAGTCAGGTATGAGTACTTATATTCAAGTTTGCAAAGTATAGGCCAAAAAAAAGGTTGGATGGTAAGAAATCTGCTGAGTGACATCAGGTAATAAGGATTGTGTAATAGTGTTCCTAACCTAACTAATCTCTGGCTTCTGAAGAACACCACGTATCACCGAGAAGAAAGGAACAAGTTACCAATAGCTGAACAGAGTAAGATGCTAATCAGATGACTTTTAAAATGAGTGGGGCATGGTTGTTAGTGCCAGACGGGCCGGTCTGAGTATTTCACAATCTTCTCAGTTATTGGGATTTTCACGCACACCCATTTCTATGCTAGAGGTCAGAGGAGAATGGGCCGACCGATTGAAGCTGATAGAAGAGCAACTTTGACTGAAATAACCACTCGTTACAACCGAGGAATGCAGCAAAGCATTTGTGAAGCCACAACACGCACAACCTTGAGGCGGATGGGCTACAACAGCAAAAGACCCCACCGGGTAACACTAATCTCCACTACAAATAGGAAAAACAGGCTACAATTTGCACGAGCTCACCAAGATTGGACAGTTGAAGACAGGAAGAATGTTGCCTGTTCTGTTGAGACATTCAAATGGTAGTCAGAATTTGGCGTAAACAGAATAAGAACATGGATCCATCATGCCTTGTTACCACTGTGCAGGCTGGTGGTGGTGATGTAATGGTGTGAGGGATGTTTTCTTGGCACACAATAGCCTCCACAGTCACCAGGTCTCAACCCGATAGAGTATCTTTGGGATGTGGTGGAACGGGAGCTTCGTGCCCTGGATGTGCATCCCACAAATCTCCATCAACTGCAAGATGCTACCCTATCAATATGGGCCAACATTTCTAAATAATGCTTTCAGCACTTTGTTGAATCAATGCCACGTAGAATTAAGGCAGTTCTAAAGGCGAAAGGGGGTCAAACACCGTATTAGTATGGCGTTCCTAATAATCCTTCAGGTGAGAGTAGATCAGGATGGGAACAGTAGGTCCTAATGAGAACTTCGCCCCAACAGTTAACTCTTATCCACACTCACAATACCATACTGGGGTTGTTTGACTGAAAACATTTTGTACAAAAGATAGAAATAATAAGAAAAATAAAATTATATTAATGCCCACATTAAATAATGTGCTTGGTTTATGAGTAGTTGTAGGATTGACTGCTAATGAGGTCCCTCTTGCTATGTTAATAAAAAATGTACTAAAGCACTAAAGCAAGGTTAATAGCAGGAGAGAGATGTATTACATGTGGCTTAAAATGATATGACTGTTAAATGAGAAAAAAATACCTTGTTCTTGAAATATACTATATTCTACTTAAAATTTCTGATTTCTAAAAGTCAGACTGAAATGACTCTTAATGACATGAAGAAAACAAAATTACAAATCAATACTGCATGTCTTACATGGGACATTAAAAACACTTTGTACATAAAATAGCTTTCACCAGTTGTCAGATTTTAAAAAAACACAAATCCATAACTTTCTATATTTCAAATTAAAACTAGAATGCAATGATCTAGAAGCTTTGGCATGTAGCTCAGAATTAACCAGGTCTCTCTAATAGCAAAAGGAAACTATGACCTAAGTATAACTATTGTCTTACTTTCACTGTAAGATGATGACTAATTTATTGTAACTGATGATTTGCTTTTAGGAATCCAGGCCCAGCATGGGTGCAGCTGAATAATAAAGACCAGACAACCGTATAAAAAAACATGGTATTTCAATCCCAGTCCAAGGATTGGTCAACATAAGTCCACAGAGCATTATCTAACGATAAAGGATTGTGTTCATCTAGTAGGAACCAAACCAATACTGGATCAGCCCTTAAAAAGTGTTGCAAAATAGAAATCTGTCACATCAACCTATTCAAGCCATGAATTTGACCCCATGTTAACTCACACAGTCGAAATTGGTTCATGGGTACGAATTACTTAGTGCTTACACTCATTAAGTCCTTCACAATAGGGCTGCAAAATTAATCGGATTTTGATCGTGATCACGATTTTGGTCGCCACAATTAAATGAACCTGATCGTCAACGATATTTACATTCAAAATGCGAGCTTCACTGCGTGCCTCTTTATCATACACTGCCTCAACCAATAGTCTGCCAACCACCAGGGGGAAAACGCATGGCTAAAGCTTCATTAAGCTGCCCAAATAAAAACCGCACACACGCAACTCAGCATTCATAATGGCTCCACTACGCTTGCTACGTAGCAGGTGAAAATGAGTATTTGAGCAATGTAGTAGTTCCAAATCTCCATTATTGATCTGACTAGTAAGCAGAAAGTTCCCAAAGGTGTACTACCGCCACAGTAACCAGCCGGTGGATGCTACGCTATCCCACAATGCAGCGGACGTCCTGAAATCATAGAAGAAGGACCTAGCTAAAAATGGCTAAAGACGAACTGTCAACCATTGACTAGGGCCGGAGTTTGGCGGATAAATGTACGTGAAGCAATGTTACTGATTACAGTAATTGTTTTTTGACTGATGAAACATTTATGTTGTTAAGTCATACCAGACAAAATAATGGCTAGAGGATGGCGAACGTAACGTAAAAATCTGAGTCAACATAACAGTCAATATGGGTCAAAGGACATGCTAAATGGTGGAGCAGTACGTCTGATTTCATGCCTATTACGCGATCGTTTGCTATGCAGTATTTACTACATTAACAGGTGAGTAATAGTTGCTACGTAGCATATAGTAAATACTAAGGATTTGGATGCAGGGAATGTCAAAGGCCTTTTCTGTACACAGAAGGCCTTTTTTTGTATAAGCTGTAATTGTTTCCCTTAAATTGCACTGTGAGATTGCACTCTGCAATAACATATCTAGCTTGTACTTTTAAATATATATACATATATATATATATATATATATATATATATATATATATAAAAGTATTGGAGTTTGTTTTTGTTAGGTTTTTTCGCATTATTTATCATGTATTCTAATCTAAACTTTTATTTTTCAGAAAAAATGTTGCAACATTGTATGTTTATAATTGGTGCAATAAAAATACAGGACAGGACAGGATGAATAATCGTGATTAATAATTGTGATTACAATATTGATCAAAATAATCGTGATTATTATTTTGGACATAATCATGCAGCCCTACTTCACAATGAACAAGAAAGTAAAGGGAGCAATCTGCAGCCAAAGCTTCTCATATAACTTTGCTAACCTGATTAAACATTTAACTTGCATTTACTTTTTCAAACACACACTGATTATAAAATAAGCTCTAGTTCATGGGACATTTCCGTGTTTTCCTCTCACCTGAACTGACATTTCTTCAATATGCAGTATATGGAACAAAAATACAGATGCTCCAGCTGCTGACAATAAACCCACAATTTAGAAAATTATAAAATAATGAAAATGTAAAATATGGGAAATACCATGATCAAACTCTAATTGTCTAATTAATTCCCAACACCTGCAAAGTTTTTCTTAGTCTCTAAATGATCTCCCAGTCTAGGTCAGAAGGATACACACTGTTGGGGAATACTGATGGCTTGACATATGCTCAGAAGACAGTCACGGACATTCTCCACAAGTAGGATAGGCCACAAAAGGTAAATGTCAAAGAAGATGGTTTTTCACACAATGCTGTATCCAAGAATATTCATAGAAAGTTGAGTGCAAAGAAAAAAAAAACCTGGGAGGAAAAGATGCACAAGGAACATTGATAAATGCAGCCTAATCGAGCCGAATCTACAGCATTCCATAATGTTGCGGAACTTCAGAAGGAGTGGACAGAGGATAAAATCACTTGCCAAAACTGTTTTTCTTCATTGCAAATGTGTCCAAAAAACAGTTAAGTGTCTGAGCATCAAGATCCACTATGCAGAGATTAATTGAATACATGGGCTAAAAATGTTGCATTGTTGTTTTCCAATGACACCTGAACTCAGCTCATTCCTGATATTGAAGGACTAGAACGAATACTGACCAGAATATGGCACTATAGAACAACAGGGATATCTTTGGGGTTATTTTATTTTTAAATATGAAACGTGCTCTATTGTTAATTGTTCACAACTTAATGCTTTCTTGTTGCAATTAAATGCAAATTTTTATAATAGATTTTAATGGAATAGTAGTGTCTCGTGTTTTCTCACACCATAGGCTCCAATGAATCTAGAATCTTTCTGATCTGGTCCAAATAGGCTTCTTATCATGGTAAGCTGATTATAAGTAACTGTTAGCATATAAAGTGTTACAACTCTTCATTCTTTATGTTGGCCTACTTTTACATGGCTTCCTAGTTTTACCCTGCCTTAACATTTACCTGGCAAATGGCTAAAAGACCAAAAGAGAAAATTCTAAAAAATTCTGGCCCAAAGTAAGTGAACTAAAGAACTTTCCTGGTGTGAATACACCCTAACATGAAAGCTAGAAAGGCATGGAAAAGGTTTAGAAGAAAAAAAAAAGATAAAAAGCACATATTTTAACAGTCGGCAATCTCTAGAGTTCAACTAAAGTATCAGATTTTAAGTAACATGATAATTTATAAACTAACATTGTAATTTCACTATGAACTCTGTATGTTGATCTTGAATAGAGATAATTTCATAGCATAATATTTATGGACAGTTCAAAACAGTTTTTTTAATAAAGCAGGGCAACTAGGCTGTAAATTAGTAGTTACTGTTAATGTGAAATAAATTTGTGTGTAATGAATCTTTCAGAAGCAATTATAATTTAATTAAACAAAACTAGACAAGTAATCCAACATAAAAAAAATAAGTTCAAAGAATTCTCTGTCATCTTTATTGTAGGGCCAAATCAGATTAAACAGATTAACCTACTCATGAATTTAAATCAATAAAATGTTCATAAAAGCCTCATCCTTTTTATAAATCACCTTTTGCCAAACGCATAAGACAATAATAGGTATTATAACGAAGACAGTTCAAATTAGAATAAAGTAAAACAACGTTCTAACACACCACCTCCAATGCTCCAATGTATTAATCTCTCCCTTACAGCCCATCTCCCTTCAGGATTCTCTTTCTTGCCAGCATGTCAGAATCCCAGAGACATCTGCACCCCCTCCACCCCCCACTGCAGAGGCTTATTTGACTTGAAAATTACCTTCCTCATGTTTAACATATCTTCAATATTCTCATCCCCAAATATTTATTTGTTAAGGAGAGGACATCTGAGTGGCTAAATTCCTTTTGCTTTGCAGCATTTACACAACTTTTTGCATGAGAGCACAAAAACACAGTTCCACACTGCCAAGACTAGATGTGTATATGAGTGTTTCAAACAAGCCTCTGGAATATTTGTAAAGCGCCTGCATGTACTCGCCTCAGTGAAAGTCTGCCCTACTTGGAAAGGGACTGTGGGTATTTTGCATGATTAGGTCTATTTCCTCTTGTGTAAACTGCTGCTGGGCTCCCTCCAGATTATAACACGTTGGGGTTTTTGATTAGCTCATAAAAAGACTCACACTGATTAAATCACAATTAGAATTAAATCTTTATGAAAAAGTTACTTTTTGGATTTCATGAAATGATTTCCCCCCCAAAATTAACATTTGTTGTTGGGAAATATATACATCACATTCTTTTAACACCTTAAGCTCAACATGGTTATTGTCCTTATAGTTTTACCCAGATCTGCCGTAACTAAATACCTTGAAGGTATTAGTTGTTGTTTCATCTTTACTAGTTTCATCAAGCCAAAAAGTAAGTGACAGGTATTTACTCATTGAAAGTGTTCTTCTTAATGAAGAAAACAGCCACACCACTGATAAGGGAGAACAACACACCACAAGGGGGCAATGATGCAACAAAGACCTGGGAAAAGGTCTGAGAGAGTTCCTCATTAGGTATTGACAGAGAAGTATTGGGACGCTCAAACTCAAGTGGTTGCAAAATGGACAGCAGAGTTAAAGTGCCCAAAGAAGGAATGCGGGGCATTATTATGGAGGAAAACAGTGTGTGGACGTCTGTAGAAATATAAGGGACAAAGACAGTTGACTAGGGCCATCATGTGACCAACAACAGCAAGATGTTTTACACAGAAGAAATTCGTAAAATCATCAAATTAATGGCTTTGACAATGTCATTAATTAAACACAATGGAGAACACCACCCTACTTTATATGGTCTTTACTAAATAAATGATTAGTTAAATCAGTAAATCCATTAATCTGACAGACAGATCTTTGCTGTACATCAACGATCAGAATTATTTTCCTTATTAAATTAATCAAAATTGAAAACACCCACTCTTTTCCTCCTGCAAATTCATCAGTACACTTCTTTGCTTTGAATTTAGTACAAATTCCCATAAAGTACGGGCCATAAACTCTGAGGCATAGATGGGGATAATAATATAATCCTGTTATTCATGGTTGGGTAAAATTTACTACTCACTACCAAACCTTTTCTCTTAGTCAATATTTGCAGTAACAGTTTTTTGACTAAAGAAATGTACACAATTTACCTTGTAGGTGCTATATTCATCACAATGAAGATAATAATCTTCAGCAAGTGTGGTTTGTGCATATCTCATTTAAATTATCAGCTTATGCTAAATTACTAAAAGTGTAAGCCATTTCTCTCCTTTGAAAAGTGAAGCAGAGAAACACCACATATAACCCATAAACACTAACATCCCACATTGCTGTCCCAGTGAAACTTCAGGTCCCAGAGGGAAGCACCCTGGTATGTCTTTAGTGACCTATTCCATGAATAGGCCTGGAAACTTCCTGGACATTTCCTTTGTGTCCATGCTGACCAACAGCAAACATAATTGATTATAGGCATAGTTATTAATTCACTTTAAGTACTTTCTTGGAGTTTTCAAAACTCACACACAAGGTAGGTTTCTATCAGAAAACCTCAAATTTAACAGTTAGAAACATCTCTCCCTGAATTCTTTTTTTTTTTTTTTTTTTTAACATTTGGTAGTTTCCTGGCCAGACTGTTCAAGCAAAAAACTTTCTGTGGGCCTTAAAACTGAAGCTGCCTTTTCTCATCCAATAATTTTCCCAACATTAAACTGGAGACCACAAAAAACCACAAAGCTGTGTTTTTTTTTCAAGCTCAAAATCGTTTTCTTAAGCTGATGTTTTGGGACAAGATTTTCACCATTTCTGAAGACCTTTCAGACATTCAGAGTAAGGATGTCCAGATCTGATCATGTCATCAAAAATCGGGCCCAATCATGTGGTTTCAGAGTTGATTGGAATAGGACGTTACCTCTTGATCAGGACTTGGATATGTGTGTATCAGAGGTCATGGTAGCCATATGTACCGGGGGGCAGTCCAAACAAACAAACAGAATACAGAACTACTTATTAAAGTGAGACTAAACAATTGCACTTAGAATACATGTGTGACAGGTCCTGCGTAATTCACTTCCCTTTGTGTGTAATCAAATAGTTGGATTGCTGCAGAGGGTACCATCATGAGCCTTTCAATTTTTGCCTTGGACAGATGACTTCTCATGAGGTTTAGCTGTTGTTCTGGAGACTGATTCACTGCAGCATTGGAAACTGGAATTAAACACCGCCCCAGCCAAAGTTTTAAAATAAGGAAACATTTCTCCAATTAAACTGATCAGAAGTGTAAAAGACTTAGATAACCATTGCGTCTAAACAGCCGCAAATGTTACAGTCTTGCTCCTAAGTCTCAGAAACTTTTCAACATGCAGTCAGCTCCCGGTCATCGACATGCCCTGATCAAAGTGTCTGGGAATCTTTTATTTAATCGATATATTTACCTGGAATCCATGTGTACAGTTTAAAGTATCTCTGCAATTGCAACAATTAGTCAGTGTGTATACTAATGTATAAAAAATGAAAAAAAGCCTTCAGATTTTTCTGTCACTGTTTTGTCAAATGTTGAAAATATTAGGTTGATATAATGCTGCACACTGACATGTATATATCCTATATTAAGTTTATTTAAGTTGAGGTGATATTTTTTTTATATCAGACTTTTTTATATTAACTGTTGAACTAAAGTCGAAACGTGAACAATTTATGTTATTACTTGATTGCTCAATCTACCTCACAGAAGAGCTCTGTTTGTTAACAGAATAGTTAAATATTAAAATAAGGTGATAAAAAAGGAACATCCTGGATAGGTTTTTTCGCTCTTCTTTATTCTTTGATGATTTCCCTATGGAAGAATCGATCCGGTAGATACTCAAATTCAAATTAATTGGACTCGTGGGTAACTAAAAAATAAAAACATCAGGACATCCCTAATTGAGAGTTTGTTGCAGGATTATTTTCTACATTACCTTTCTGCAGTCATCATACATCAGATGCTGGGTGCATAAAGTGATATAATCAAATTAATAAGAGATGGCGTCCAGTAATGGTTAGAGGTGAATCAATGCAGATGATGGGATCTGAAGTCCATTACCCAGAGTGTGATCAACCAATGGAGTGAGACTATCAAACTACCTTGTCTGTCTGACAACCGTCTCCAGCACCCTGCTGCTTGTTCCCTCCCCTGGCAAAGATGACCCTATGTTCACACCAAGATAAATACATAAGTTGTAGTAATGTCTCTGAAATGCCTCTCTTCACTATGTCCACCCATTGAAACTACCACCTACTGTGTGAGTACCTGCTGAGTGAATCTGCTATGTGTCATGATAAGACATCATCATCTCAACAAGGTCTGCTCACTGTAGATCCTGAGATTACGTGAGATTTAGGTTAAAGGATCAGCTTAGTCTCCATCACCCTCTTTCATCATATATTATTACAACTACTGACCAACTTAAACAAATACTGACAAGAAGGTGAAATTCTACATTTGCAGATAAACCAAACCACTTCTCTATGGGGTGTTTCTGTGGCTCCGGAGTTGGCTCTGCAGGGGCTCCCCCTGTGACTGCAGAGGAAGCTCCTGTGAAGGATTCTGATAGCAGAGAGGCAATGGCAGCTGATAAGAAAGGTGTGAACAGCAGCATAAGCAAGCCACTGCAGGAGGCAAGACTGACAGACCATCAGAGGCTGGAGGATTACAAGACAGGGGAAATTACGGACAAGGGAATGTAGACAATAGCTCAACAGAATGGGTCACCATACCTTTGTTCTGTTAGTGAACAATTAGGATTCTTAATTTTGTTTCTACCAAACTCAAAATCACAGAGTTCAATTCTTCATTTAAGTTTGAAATTACCAATACACATGTAAATAGTTTTCATAGATGTACTGGGATATTCCAAACAGCACCTCTATAATTCTCCTTAAATGTTGGTGTTTCTTTGTAGTTAAAGTAAGTGAGTACAATAAGAATGCTTTTTCTAGCCCTAAGCTGAGGTTTGCAACAAGAGCTGCCGGATTGTTGTGGGTTTGAGCTGTGGTTATATACTATAACTCATTTGAAAAATGACTCCGTCTTGATGTAGTGGTTCATGACTACAGGTCTACTGAGTCATAAATCCTCTGTGTGACTTTGTGATAAGGTTCCATTCTTAACCCTCCCTCATTCTGCTTCTTATCACACCGTCTCACCCCCTTCTCTGCCCCACCTCCCATTTTGCACCCCCGACACAATGTGGAAAAGCACGACGCTATGACCTTTGACACTTTAATCAAGAGGAATTATAGAGACTCTTAAACAAACCTGACAGACTGGGTAGATTGGGCTGACAGGGCGACTGGTTGGCTGGCCTGAAGGCTAAGAGGGATCCAGGAGCAGCGGCGGTGAAATGCTGTCGCCAACACTGGAGGTGGCAGAAGTGGTGGGAGAGTGGTGGACATTACAGGGTTTACAGCTTAGACTGGCTTATTAAGCCACTATAGGAACTTTCCACCCTCTGAGGGCTGTCACAGAGCACCTTCCTGCCTTGTTCATCCAAGCCCTGCTTCAAAAAGACTATCTTCATCAGATTCACAATACATTGAAAAAGAATGGTATTTTACACAGATTTTAGGGAGGCTTTTTGTATAAGAATGTTGGAATGAATAAAAAAGTTTCGTTTTTTTAAATGTGTCCCAAAAAAAACAGTTAAGTGACACAAGGTAAAAAGCATGTATAGTGCAAAAAGAGGATAATCTTGTTGTCAAAAACATGGCCAAAAAATCTGAATGATAAAATACCATAAAGGAGCTAAATCAAATACTTTTCTTGGGATACAGCGGTAATACTAACTAATGCTTGTAGAAGAGATGGGTTAAAAAAAATTAAATAAATGGACCAACACTTTTTCACATGAATAAATAGTACAGACTCTCTAAACAGGCTTTGTAGGTCAAATACATTAAAACTAAATTTTGTGATATCAAACCTGCTTCTTTTTGCATAAGGTCAGGTTCTATGAAATTATTAATAAATGTAAATGATGCAGAAATTGACTTTCTTTTAAGCACTGGATAAATCAACCCCCCCCAAAAGAAAACCACACAGAAGAACACTTGATATCTCTCATAATAACTGGCACGAGCTTCATGATATCATCACTCTATTTTTTTAGTACCAGGCCCCTCTGAAAGCTGCTCTACTACATACTGACCACCACACATGCAGACAAATTATCCATCTCCCTGAGTGGAGCAACAAAGTGAATTTAATGCCTCCAGCTGGCCAGAGATCCTCGCCTGTCTAAAATCACAGCCGCACAGTGACAATTTAAAAGTAAGCAGACTCATTCAGCAGTCCTTATATCTTCCACTCACACTAGCTGTCACAAGTCTTTCCTTTTATTGTTTGTTAAAAAGTATTTAAACAGCATTTTGTAAGCAACATAGAACTGAGGATGAAGAAAACACCAACATACAGACACCATCAAGTCTGCATGGATATTTAAGAAAATAACTAAAACTTTATGCATATCATCCTTTTAAAGACATAGGTTATAAAACGCTATTGAAAAAAACGAATAAAACTGAACATCCATTTAGTTTAAAAAGACAGGTTACTCCCCTCTACTTTTCAGCCTTGTACGAGGCGCAGGCGCTCGTCACATGATCTCTGGGACCTTCTAGGAACGTATGGATTTAAAGGTTCGGAGATGTATGCTGCTGCTTTTTCATTCAGATCCAACCAAGATAATGTAATCAAAATTAAATAAGGAGTGAGTTTAGACAGCAGGCAGCAGTGCCTTGTATGTTTTGTTTTGGCAGGCGAATAATGAGTTGCAGGTATGATTATGAAACTCTTTGACTTAACTAAGCCCTATCTTGAAAGTTTTTTAAAAATAATTTTCATCCATCCAACTTCTTGCACAGTTTAAGCAGGTGATCCTCAAACTGGGGTCCCTGGCCCCAGGTGGTCCGCAAACCATATATTGGGGGTCCACAAAACACATAAAGAGAACTCACTGATCTTGTGGGGTTGGTCTTATCAAGAAAATGGACCAATCTCTGTCTGTCCACTTCAGCAAGTAATGCAAAAGTCCAACTAGCCCAAATTAGAACGTATGACCGTTATGTTAAAACTGAAAGTAGTGTTAAAACAGAATCAAAAAAGTCTTGACATTGATAAGTAGAACTAAACAGCTTAATTGGAATTGTCTCTTTGTTGTTATTTTTATTTTTTTTAAAGTTTAATATTTTATTTTTTTAAATTTATTTATAAGGCACTTTTCATACTTAAACAGTAACACAAAGTGCCTTACACAGGCTAAAAACAAAAGCAACAACAACATTAAGAACAAGGGAAAGAAAAGACCCACCCCTCCCGCACATATCCACACCCCAGAACAAGCCCACATTCACACCAACACACACTCACACCAACATACACTCACACAAACATGCCGGAACATCAGTACTCACACACACACACACACATGCTCAACCCCACTCATACTACCTGACACTAGAGAGACATGGCTGGGCACCGACATATTGGTGAGAGAAGGCCACGTTTGGGGGCCGACCACACCCAGGGAGACCCTGACCACCGGGAGCATCGCCCTTGAGGGCCAATCCGGCCACGGCTGACCGAAGGCCCCACACCAAGGGGCAGGGCCCACCAGTCACCCAGGCCATAGCCCTCCGCGATACAGCTCCCCCGCCGGCCAGCCAGACATCGCACCCGGTGTGGCCGTCCCCCAAGAGGAGAAACTGGAGCTAACGCTAGGTGAAAATCATAAAACAAAATCATGAAACAATCAACTAAAACAATCAACTAAAATAGCAGATCATCAGTTAAAAGCTAGACTAAAAAGGTGAGTCTTGAGCCGCTTTTTAAAAACATCAACATTCTCTGCGGCCCTGAGGTCCTGCAGCAGGCTGTTCCACAGGCGGGGACCATAGTAACTAAAAGCCGCTTCACCGTGTGTTCTAGATCTAATCCGTGGAATGGTTAAAAGGCCGGTGCCGGACGACCTCAGGGTTTGTGAGGGTTGATATAATAAAAGCAGGTCAGATAGATAAGAAGGCCCAAGACCGTTAAGACATTTAAAAACTAGTAAAATAATCTTAAAATATGTTGTTGTTGTTTTTTTTGGGGGGGGGAGACACTGAGTTAAAATATAACTAATATATTTTATGTTGGTTTACAAGTCTTCAAATTATTATTTTATATTTTAATTATTTTTGGTTTGTATTAAACAACCAAGCAATTAGGTTTGAAATGTTAAAATGTAAATAATGCCCATAATATCTAGGATTATGAAAGGCAAATTAGAAAATATATTTTCAGTGTGAGGATTATAAGGAGGTCCTTGGAAAGATTTTACCCTTTGTGAATGTTCCCTGGGCACGAAAAGTTTAAGAACCCCTGGTTTAAGCACTTGGAAAGACATGGAGCCTGTAGACTTAGTGAGCCTAGAAACTGATGTATCGCTGAAAATCACTTGTCCAGTATGGATACGATAAAACTTTAAAAGTTCTAAAAATATGCTAAAGAGGGAGCATGTGAACAAAAAAACCATGGGGCTCCAAAAGAGAACCCTGATGTGCACCATAACGATGAAGATTTAATAAACACCTATTACTTCTGGCTGCCACAAAAAAGGAACATTAAGATAGATATGAAAAAAAACACTGTAATGCAGATCCTGATACACAGGCCTAATATCTCAACTTATGATGCAGGACCCTGTTGTTACTTTTATCAAAGGCTTAGTTTAGGTCCAGCACGAGAGGGCAACAGAGAGACTCTGTAATAAAAATAATGGTAATGATCCGCAAAAGAGCTATATCTACAGAATCTTACAAAGAATGTTTATATTTATCTGAAGCAGCAGTTAGCTACTTAGCCAAAGACTTGAAAATATTGGTATGGTAATGGTGTTATAAGCATATTCAGTGCTAATTTGTAAAACTGGCACTACTTTGCTTCCATCATATAAAGATTAACACATTTTTTCTCAGTTATGTCTTAAATCTATCCATTATGAAAAAAAATATCTTCACATTCTCGACACATTGATGACCTGATCGGCCATATGGTGTGATGCAATCAAATAGAAGAAAGATCTTGCCTTCTTTTCCCAAACACATCAGGCCCTATTAGTGCATCACCCGGGGAGTTGACAAGCTGTTCAGGGACATTAAACTTTAGTGCAAATTCTGCAACCTAGCTATAGAGCTTAGCATCACTGAGGTAAGGATGTCGCTGTAGGCTAAGTGTCAGGCCTCATCTCACTTCAGACAGTCTGTACAGCCTGAAAGCTTGTTGAGTTAATACACACTCGGGTACAGAAACACATTAGCAGCAGCTTTCAAAACACAGGATCAGATATCTTTCTAAAATGTTTTCCTAATTAGAGTAATAAATGTGCTGGCTGTATGAAATGCCTATTTTATTTTACTCTCAGATATCACACAAATGTATATGTGAAGGAAAAGTACAAATTACACCCTTTAACCCTTTATTTCCATCCCCCGAATAAAATAAATCCAACAGAAGCCAAAGGCCTTGGTAACCCAAGAATGCTGATGCTGCAGATAAGTCTCAGTGAGATATACTCATAAAATGAAGGTTTAGAGTTACAGCACACACTTAAAGAAAAGCAAACTGATTCAAGAGTCTGCCAATAATCAGATATTGCATGTGAGCATAACTGTCACCAGCACACAGGAAATTAAGGTAATTAGTGCACTTGTTTGGGTCCGTTTCTAAGCTACAAGGGGAGAAAAAAAGGGGTCCTAAAAGTTAGATAAAGACAACTAGCCATAAAACCTTAGCTGGGTTGAGGATGACCAGTCACAAGGCCCTCCAAAGTCCTAAAAAATATTGGGCTCAAGTTACCAGAAGAAGCTGAGGGCGGTAAGGGAGCACGGTGCTCTTTGCACTCAAACCACCATAATTCTTACAAGGCCAGAACCTCTGTCACTAGATGATGTCCTGGTTGGTGCTCCCCATCACCTCTCAAATAAGTTCCCAATGACAGCTTCCATTAACATTCCTACCCAACCTGGCAGGGAAGCACATAAAGGTTAAGTGGGGTGGGGAAGCTGAATCAGTTTTAAGGTCTAACAATAAAAAACAGAGCACAAGGTGAAGGCTAGAAAAGATCTTGAGTGGAAAAGAAAAAACGATGGTGAAGAGAAAATGGCAAGGGGCTGCAGAATGGGTCGGGGGATCTGGAGCTCTTTTCTTGTCTATGAAGATTCAGGCCATTTCAGATTATTTTGGAAAATGCAGAAACACTGATTGTTTTACTGTAAAGTTTAAAGCTTTAAAGTTTTCTAAAAGCTTGAATTAGTAAGGGGGTCTGAACAAATCAGCAAAATTAACGAATGTCAGTGCAGAATAAAAATAACTACCCTCTCCTATTTTTGTAGGAATTAAAAAAAAGCAGAGGCATATCTTTTTAATGATCATCATGGGCCAAACAGCTTCAAAGACCACCAATTTAGTCATAGAATAAGTAAGTGTCTCCTGACTACTCCCATGTAAATCAACATTAAAACTGGTATATGACTGCATACAGGTTTACTTGTTGGGTAAGCCTCTTGTTTCTGAGATAAAATTACAGAACGACTTCATTTGCAAACTATTATCTGAAAGTATACTTTAACATTTTATTGCTAGGATCGTTAGACATTTTTAATTGGAGTTTCCTTCTACTTAGTGTTTGTATGGTTTTTCCTACCACTATTTTTCTCCTGTCTTCCTGTTCTGTTCAGTTTCCTTTTACCTGGTGCTTATTCTTAGGTTTTCCTTTTGCTCCAAGTTCCTCCACTTCTTTCATTAGTGCTTTTATTTTGAATTTATTTTAGTCTACTTTATTCTTACTTTCTTAGATTTCTTCATTCTTAATCAGCCCTCTGTTAGTCTCTCCTTATGCATTTTGAGATTATTTTAGTCTAGTTTTCTCTGTTTAGATCTATACTTTCCTGTTTCCTCTTTGCCATTTGCCTCCCTGCCCAACTGCATTTCATTCTCAATCTACCTGCTCTCACTCTCACTTGCATCTGTTTCACCAATTAGTCCTCAGGTTTTTCTCTGTCATATCCTCACTTCCCTCCACAGTGTTTAAGCAGTTCTCGTTCAATCATAACTCGCTGGATTCTCCATTATTCTTCTCCATGGTCAGATCCCACGCCTCGTAAATTTATTTCTGTGGAATAAGTTAATTAAATTCACTTCAAGGGTATCTACATTTGGGTCCTACTTAATTGCACAATGACACTAAAGCCTAGTTTGTAATTCTCTGTCAGTGGAGGTGTGAAGATGCACAGTGCCATTAACAGTCGACACAAGGGCTCTCCGACAGCTACACAAACACGGACAGAATCCAATTTTTTAACTATTCATTGAACACAACAGACAGCAAGGGAAGTAACGAGAAGCACAAATCAACAACAACACAGCAGTAGAGGATCAAGAGATGGTGCATTGCTATTGTGCATTTCCATCTTTTACTCCTATCTGCTTCACACTCATACTGTTTGTGTGCCGCTCAAGGCTAACGGTAAAAAGGCTAACCAAAAGCGTTGAGTCGAACTCACTTTATTCAATAATTACATTTTCTCTCTGACCTATTATCTGAGACACGACTCTCACTCTGGCTAAGGTATTAGTCTTATTACTGCCAAACGCTCGATTTAGATGTGCATATAAACATAATGTGTGACACGCCAATAGAGAAGTATAAAGGAAAACGTCTCTGTTGTACTTTTGGGTGAAAACTTTCAACATAGAAGTATAAACTAGGCTTAAGAGATTCAGAGTCAGGGATTTGTCAAGATGTCACTTTGCTCTACTACATCTTCTTTCATATATGGATAAAACCAAAACAAGGTGAAATTTTGCATAATTAAGCATTATTATAACTAACTGTTAAACCACACCGTTATAGAAGACAGCCTAAACACGAGCAGAAAGAAGCTTAACATTCCCAATTATCTAAGTAAATTCAACATTAATGCAGGTTGTGTATGCTACATGCCATTCTTGATGGAGCCTTATTTAACACCTCTAACTCCCCCAGTCTGGTTCCTACTGAATGATTTTTTCTTAAATTACTTCACCTTTTACTTTGTCAGAGATGTAAGAAATCTTACTATCACTGTCCCACCCATACTCCAGCAACTATTGCCTTGATATACCGAATGTTAAAATACTCTTCAAGTTTCAATCTCCAAATCATCTTAAAAAGAAATTGCAAAAATATAATCTCTCTTCCTCCTTTTAAACAGACACTTGTCATTCCTCTCATTCTTTTTTTAATAATCCACAATGCTTCTTTGTTGGAACTGGACTTGGGTCACAAGTTTTCACTTTAATATTTTTTGTAGGGATGTGTGCTGGTGAATTGTATGTGACAAAGACTTACCCAGTATGGGATCACAAACTGATTTGGGCAACAGTGTGACCTGGGAAAATGTGTATGAAGCACAAGATAAGAAGGGGAGTAGAGGAGGAGATTCTGTTGAGGGGTAAGAGGCTTTACAAGAAAGAAGGCATATCGTACCAATTGAGCTGTGAAGAAGCTAATGGGCTCTTACTCCCTTCCCACGCCCACAACGTGTTTTTAAGAGGCAGTCAAGCAATGAAACACTTATTGGTTTGGCTACTGGTACAGAACTTCAGCCAACTTGCTACACTCTCCCTACTCAGCATCTGCATAAACGATGACGAGCCTGCCGGCAGCTCAAGGACTGGCAGAGTATGAATCAGTAACCAAACTTTAATGATTTGAAGAACTGGTGATTGATCTTACTTGCTGGAGCAGCAGTAATGAGAGATGAAAGACAGATGCATGGCTCACAGACAGTGACTCTGATAAACTAAGTGGTGGGATGAGCCACCGCTAGCTTGTTTGTTTCCATCAGCAAAAATGGGAAGTGATTTGGCTTACAGAAACAAATTATTTATATAAATATGTATATATGGCACTACTGCTACAAAACACGATGAAATTAAGCAGCAAAGCAGGACTAAAGAAGAACTATATTGAATTAATATTATTGAATTGAATTAATATTGAATTAAATGTTCATACTTGAAGACAATTTAAACAGTCTTCTGTGTTGCACAGTGAGTGTCTACATTATGCTTTCTAATTTGTTAAAATAAAACCCCAAACCTTGATTAACTTATGCAGGGAAGCAAACTGTTTTGATTTTGCTGTGTGATGTTTGATCTGACTGTGTGGAATGTGGCGACCTTTGATCCAGTGACAACATTCAATTAGATAAGGTTAAGTAAATTGACCTTCTCCATTCCTGCTACTCAGTCCAAAGCTGGATAAAGGGTAAACAGCTTGTAAGAATCCCCTTTCACAGTCAACGCTACGGAACATGTACTAAGTGTTTCTGGTTTCTTTTGTTCTTCAATTATCAATTGATGAATCAAAAATTTCAGAGTAAGGACACATTTTTTTGAGGTGAAACATTTTCTTTTTTAAGCTAATTTGAAAAGTATGAGTTTTAGAAATTCAATTCAATTCACTTATTTATACAATGCCAATTCACAATAAATGTAATCACAAGGCACTATACAACAAAAGTCATTTCAATGAAATTATACAAACATTCCAATTTGTTAAGTTTTCTATGTAAGGAATCCCAGCAGATTCCGTTGAGTCATCAACATAAGGTTGTGCCTGGATCATGCTCCAACCACAGCAGTTACTCAGCAATCCCTCATACCGAGAAACTATGTCGCGACAGTGGAGAGGAAAAACTCCCCTTTAACAGGGAGAAACCTCCGGCAGAACCTGACTCAGTACAAGTTGTGAGTCTAATTCTCTCTTTAGGACAAATAAAAATTTTTTTTGCTACACCTTAATGTGAGATTATTAGGGAGTCCCACCAATTACCATATAAAACGTGGATAATAGGGCAGACTAAATGTTTAATGTTTTAGGTTAATTAGGAGTAGCATAAATATTTATATTTTTTAATGTCTGAAAAATTTAAGAGACAATAATTTTAATGTCTTTAAATTTTGTTAAATGTCTTTTGTCAAATTCAGAATTTTTATATACTCAAGTCTTAAAAAAATGGCAGCTGGGCTTTTCTTTGTTCTTGAAGACATTTCACCTCTCTTCCAAAGGCTTTTTCAGTTCTAAACATGTGCTGTCAGTTGAAGTCAGAACTACAAAACTTTTTTAGCAATTAAGATCGTCATGTCCTAGATGATAAGAATCTACACCATCATACATTCTATGACTGGACTGTTGGGTATCCTTCCAAAAGCTTCTTCCAATAGCTCATTACAGTTGTGAGCCATGAAAAAAAAGAAACTATTTTTTTCTCAAAATTAATATAATTTAAAGCTGAATTAAATATTTTTTGCTAAATATTGCATTGGTATTTTGTTGAAAACTAAAAAAAAAAATCAACTAAAAGTTAAATTCACACTAAATGTGATAAAACAATATCACATCCATTGTAGGCATAAAGAAGTGTTTGCAAGGGTCATCTTAATGAGACTGATTAGCTACCATCAGCTCTACTTTCACACAGAAAAAAGACTAATTCCCTCTCTTTTTTTCCCTCAGACATTGCCCCACGAAGATCACAGTTTATAGCGCTTAAGCTGCAGTGACCCAGAATGACCTATTTTCACACTCAAAACCTAAGGTTTCAATTCTGACTCACCTGCTAATTTAGGACTATGCTTCTCACTACCAAAAAAGCCCTTTCTCAAAAGTTTTAATAAGAAAATGTGAAATATTTTGAACAAAACTGGATTAATCAGCCAAAATCCAGCATCCCAAAACTGAAAAAAATTAAATCCATTTATTTGCCATACCCTCTTAAATCCTAAGGTAATCTGAAAGCTTGTTTTAACTATGGGCTCCTGAAAGTTTTATCGACTTGCGAGGTGTGGGAGTATAAAACAGGCCTTTATAAAGATTATAAGTTCTGATGCTGAACAGTTTCTCTCTCTGCAGGAGGGCAGCTGCAAACTGGGAACACAGTTCTCTTCCCATTGCTCTGCATTCAACTGACTCACTTTTTTTAAAGGCAACATTTTTTTAATTAAGCGTTCTAATAAGAATATGACAATAATCATGTTAAAGCATTCTTTTACTTAAACAATATACATACAAACATAACGGGCCAACTTTAAACTGAAAGTGCATTAAGTTGTAGAGATTTATCCACAAATCTGGCAGCCAGACATTAACTATTATTATTAGCTTTAATTATTAACTATTCATAGCCTATTATAATTCTGTTCCACGTTTCATCCCAATAAGACTTCATTCACTTTAGTAAATGTATTTATGGCTAACACAGACACTTTTCATACCCCTAACCTTAGAGTTCTATGCCTAACCCAAGCCTAATTACACCATACCTCTAAACCAAACTGGCAGAGCACAGTATAGTAGTAAAAAAAAGTAATAACAAGTAAAATGTTCTCACTGCGTGAAAATACCTCCCTTTCTTAGATAAGTGGGTTTTTTGGTTCTCTATTCCCCCTTTTCCACTAGGGTCAGGGTTTTTCCTGCGTTCAAATTTGCGTGGCGGCCGCCTCCAGCTAATTTTGTGCCGCCTCAGCCTGATATCGCTCTGCCCCCAACCATATGGAAGTTATTTTTACTGCAGTTCCAGAGTTGTGCCACCACGGGGGCGCTGTATCAGCAGCAGTGTGCCAGGAGAAGCACGGAAAAAGAAGTTAAATTGTTTTTTCATAGAGTGTAAAAATGGGGTTTTCCCGCTAGTTGGTGCTATCTGTGTCCTGATTTTCCCCCACTCTTCAACCAGGTAAATGTTTTGTTTTTGTGCATCCAAGCATATCATGTTTATTTTTTAAAAACATCCTCCGTCTCAGAGTAAAATAAATGGATTTTAGCGTTACAGAGATGATCTGGGAAAATCAGCCACTACTTTAAAAAACAACCTTGCGGTGAAACAGCGTAGACAAATTATCGTAACAAGCAGTTAAAAGGTAGTCATGGTTGTGACAAGATGAGAAAATTGCAGGCAGGGACTGGCGAGGGTCAGAATCATGGTCAGAATGCAGGACAGGACACTTTTTATGACGAGTTTTTCTCCACCAAACATGAGCCTTTTTTTAACAACCGCAGAGCGCCTTAAAATTAATGTTTCGGCGTCTGACCTACTTTTGCGAGAGCTGCGAACGATCTGTTAAACTAAAGGTAATTTTTCTAAAGTACTGCAGATTACAAATGCGATCATATTTATGGATCTAAACAGATTATAGAGATAGATATAGATATAGAGAGCTTTCCTCCCGTCTAATTCACTGGGAAACAGAAAGAGAAAATACATTTATTAAATGTGAAGAGTAGATAAACAAATGTGTATTTCCACAATAAATACTCCTCTCTGCCACCGTCATGTTTTCTTTCTGCGCAGATGCTACTTTTAAGATGTTTACAGACTCCTTTCTGCTCCAAAAATGTTCTGCTATGTTGCAGGTACCGTTTCAAGATGGAAAAAATACATAATCTAAATGTTATGGGTCTAGCTTTCAACTGTTATTAATTGAATAAAGGTGCGATTTTCAACACCTGTTCATACCTTCAGTGCTTATTGGGATGAAACGTGGAACAGAATTATAATAGGCTATGAATAGTTAATAATTTAATAATTAAAGCTAATAATAATAGTTAATGTCTGGCTGCCAGATTTGTGGATAAATCTCTACAACTTAATGCACTTTCAGTTTAAAGTTGGCCCGTTATGTTTGTATGTATATTGGTTAAGTAAAAGAATGCTTTAACATGATTATTGTCATATTCTTATTAGAACGCTTAACTAAAAAATATGTTGCCTTTAAAAAAACTGAGTCAGTTGAATGCAGAGAATTCACGCATGTGTTGGCGCATGGTCAGGATGGTACCACCTCTGCCTAAATTTGTGCCAGGAAAAACCCTGTAGGGTTGCTTTAGACCCGAACGGATCAGCATGGTACAGGGTAGAATAGGTAGATTTTGTTTCCGTTACCATCTCAGAAGAACAGTAGTGAGTGAGGACATGGGTGTGCTTAGTTAACAAAAGCTCCAGCAAAAAGCAGTCAAAGTCGTCATGACAACACAAATCCTCTAGAAAGTTAAGACTTTTTACTCACCTCACATCTCTCAGGCATTGATCAGTTCATTCCTCTTGATCTGTGTTCCTCACAACAGTACTAATATAACCAGTGATCAACCAGTCTGTTAAGACTCCGAATCTGAAACCTTGCAGCCGATCCAGCTCTCTGATCACTGCGGTGACCTCATGCTGCTATCCCGGCTCCATCCGTTCACACACAGACTTTGCCTGCTACCGCTACCCAACGGAAATCTGCATGTGGAAGGCAGTAACAGCTCCGATCGCAGCTAGTTTCCTCTTGGAGGCCTGACAAAAATCTTCCATCCCTTATAGTTTTCCGATGTCCCAGAAGGTACCGAAGCTGCAAACCATATCAATGTAAATTCTACCAGTCACCTTTCAGCTTCAGCTTTATCAAAACCACAACCCTCACTAAACGTTATACAACAGTTTACAAAGCACTCAGTTTTGTTTTTTATATGGAGCTACTTAAAGCAAAGAAAAATAAAACCTTCTCTGATACTTTGAATACTTCCAATTCTATGGAGAACATTTCTGATCTTGGTGCTTTTACTGATGTTACACTCTGAGCCATCACTTCAAACAGACAACTCCAGGCCAATGAACTGCTACTGCTGCTAGGTAAGAGTGAGAGGGTTATCATAGTACTGGACCAATTAATAAATAGATGGGCATGATGGGTCGCTTCGGCACGCTTCAGATTAAGGCAGAGGTAGTCCAAAAAAAGGGGTCGGCTCAGACCGGACACATGTAATGGAAACACAGCTGAACTGTTTCAAAGCTACCTGTCCCATACTATACTAGCCCTAGTGGAAAAGGGGCATATATGTAGCGTATGAGTACACAGATACACACAACTTTGTATTGCTACCCATATTGGGACCATCCATTGACTTCCACTGATATTAGTAACTGGATTTTTCTCTAACCCAGACACTTTTACGAACCTTAACCATTACTGATCTATACCAAACCCTAAGCCTAACTAAAACTCAATTCACTCCATACCTCTAAACCTAAAAAGAGGACTCTGCCGTATTAGGACCGGGTTTCGTTCTTAACAAAGTGCATCGGCCCTAAAAAGGTTGGTGAATATCATAGAACCTCAGAAATTTAATAAATTATCCGAAAATATTAGAGAACTAAATGGACTAAATATTCAGTCCAGAGTAAGTATAACTGTACAGGTGATAACTTGGAGCACAGGTGTCAAGCCCCAATCATCGAGGGTCGGGGTCCTGCAACTTATTGATGCGTCTCTGATGAATAACAATAACAGAGTACTTGTCTATGCTTCAAGATGACTGAATCAAATAATCAGGTCATTAGTAGATCTGTGAGGAATTCCATTATTCAACTGTTTAATTCAGGTGTATTAGACCAAGGAAACATGTAAAAGTTGCAGGCCCTCAAGGATTTCAGTTTGACATCCCAAGTCATGTGTCCATACTAAATACTATATCTACTGATTAGACTTTGTGTCGGTGTTATGCTCTACTTCAATACACTGATTATGTGCTTTGTCTGCCACAAGGAAAAGACTGTGTCATTGATTGTAATCAGTTTGACATCAAGCAGCAAGGGCCTGTTTAAGTTAGTGTCTCAAACCTACATATTTTAGCTGCTAGCTATTGGTTTGTATCAGTGAGAGGCAGGCAGGAGCTAAATGTGACACAATTCAAGAAGTCGAAGTATAACTAGCTTCATTCTATAAAATTTGGAGGGGAAAACTGTGCAGTCCGGTATACTTAGGTTATTTTATTCCAATAAACAATATCTATGAGTAAATGTTTGCTTAGAATAACAGTTTTTTTTAATCAGAAGTCACAGTCTGTCCTTTTTTAAAAGTCAACAGACACAAACCATGATCAGAACTCAAAGAAGCTTGAAAAACAGTTTTCATGAAATAATATCTTCACAATAAAATTATGTGTCAGAGTTTAGCCGTTTTTACATTAAAAAATAAACAAGATTATACAGAAATGGTATACAGTATGGACTGAATTTATATAGCACTTTTCTTGTCATACTGACCACTCAAAGCAATTTACATTGGAGCCACATTTACCCATTCACACTCACATTCATACACGATACAGAGCTTATATTTAGGGTTAAGTGTCATCAAGATGTCACAAATGGAAGCTGGAATTGAACCTACAACTGTCCAATTAAAAGCTAACTACCCAGTGAGCCACAGTTGCCCCAATGGTTCCACACTGGAGTACAGAGTATTTAAGTCGGAAGAGATGAAATGTCAAGGGGTTGGTTACAGAGGAGTCAGATTCCCAATCGCATTATCTGGGTAGCTTAGTCAAGCTTCTGAAACTCCAGTTCAGTTCGTTTCAAGATGGACTAAGGTGTACACATGCATTTCTAAAATATAAAATATACAATAAAAAAATTACAAATTTAGTCACAGTCAGCATTCCAATACATGCAGATTTTTTTTCTATGCATGATTTCCTGGTACACAGATTACAATGATGCACAAGTAAGAGCTAGGCTAACCACATAAAGTACGACGACCAACAGTCCTCTTTTGCACCATTTGCATGCTGTCAGGGGCTTCCAAGGAAAATTCTTACATTGCTGAGAATGTTTGGGTTTTTATTGTTCATCAAGGGACAATACTTAAACTGAGTGGTCCTCAGTGCCTGGTTCTGAACCGTTCATAGACAACACAGACAGCTGGCTGCGCGCAGAATTGTACCTCTCTGTGTCGGACTGCATTGCGCCTTGGAACGTAACTACTGTTGCTACTAAAGCCTACTTTATGCTCTCCAACCGCAAATTTGCACTCAACCCAGACAAATTGACGGAGACTTTTTTTCGTTATTGACGGAGATGTTTTCTGTTTTTTTCCTCTCCACTGTTTTTTCAGCATTGCTTGACCAAGACAGCAGGGGGTGCTAACTTTTCATGGAGTCTCTACCTATTATCACAGTGTCGTTTCATTTTTTTCCAGGCTTGTGAACGCATTTCTTTCTAAAGCAGCAGTGGACGTAAATTTTGATTAAGCTGTAAAGCTTTTTACTAGAAGTTCAGCTCATAGAATACTCTAAAAACACATGAGAATAAACACAGCTGCCTTTTATGTCATTTTCCTACACCTCGCTGGTTCAAAATCGCAAAAAGAACAGATTAGATAAATTATCCTTTCGATATAAAGCATGTAGTGGCCAAACACTGTATTAACTACTGATTACAGCGACTGTAGAGTACCATTCTGCTGAAACGATCTCTAGCTGTTACTGAACTGACCAATCAGATGCATATGCTCTCTGTTGACGGATAGTTAAAAAATGGGGCTCTACACTGTGCCACCTTGCGTAGGTGACGGAGAGCACTTGCGTCGGCGGATAATGCCGTTGCGTCAATCCGTCTCCGTGAAAACGGGGAAGTATAATATAGGTTTAAAGGGACCATATCATGCTATTTTACAGCTTTCAACTTCTGGGATAGACATATATATAATAAAATGTTATCGTTGGTGTTATATAGTATGAATATGTCCTAAAATTTAACTTATAACCTGTAGTTAATGTTGCACCACAAAGTGAAACAGCTAATTTCTCTATAACCTGAATAATCCTGCATCCCAACGTTACGCTCCGCTGCACAACTGGAAGCAGATCACACTGAGACTAACAGTGCTCAGTTTAATCTCAAACAGTATTCTGACAAAGAATTTGAAAATCACAAAGTACCACAATGAAACTCTTTTATATTAAGTGCTCAGACGTTTATTTGTTTTTTTGTAAAAAAAACGCAGTCAATAAAACCTATTTCAGTTGAAAAATGTCCAGGCTTTAGACAGAGTCCAAACCAATATAGCTACGGCCCCTATCCACACACAGCCGGATATCTCACAAAACTGAGATATTTTTCTATGGTTTGGCCCGCCATCCACACGTAACCTGAGATTTTTCGGCACCAAAAACAAATCTTTTTAAAATCTTTTTTCAGTATCAGCGTGTGGACGGTTGAAAACACAGTTTTAAGAGATGTAACGTCACTATCCACGACAAAAAATGCTCAAACATCACTTGTATGACTTGTGTTTACACTCAAAAAAAGCATTTACGCCATCAGAGCTATGTTGGCATCGTTAATAGTAAAAGCGCGTTTTGTTTGTTTTCTTTTATAAGCTGTATGACTGCTGCATGCTGAAGATGGAGAATAAAAAGTTACTCTGAGCGGATAGGATTTGGGTGAACTACTGCCCCCTACAGGTTTGCCAAGTCTATGAATGTGCTGAAAAACGCATTTATCCAGTTACGTGTGGTTGTTTTTTTTTTTTTTTTTCAAGGAGCAGAGGAAAATCTTTGTTTTTTTTTTAAAAACCCGGCTACGTGTGGACATGGCCTAAGTCCACTAAGCAAATCTTTGCAGCCCAGTATATAAAAAAGCCGTGGGTGTTGTTTGCACCCGCTTACTAAACATTCTGAGATGCTACAGATCAATTAATTAACCACACAATGCTGGTATAAGATCACATAAGCAGCTTGATAAATAGCTAACCCACACTGGCATGATCATGTAGCCCCTTACTTCTCTCTCCTTCCGGCGTCTTTTTTCCAGCAGCTGTTCTTTAGGAATGTAGAATAAAATTCTGTAATCCGTGCAGCCAAACAGGCGTTTTCACAGAGAAAGTAAAAAATCCAACAAAAAAAGTGTTTTAAGCTGCCAAAACCTGAAGCACCCATGAGCTGTGAGAAGGACTAGGGTGTATTTGGAACTCTAGCACAGGTAAGCTGCTCTGCCTGCAGGGGCAGTGCAGACACCTCAACACCCCCTAGTTTTCAACTAGTGATGTCAATAGTTGAACAATCAGACGATTTCTAGGAGAGGGAGGGGCAACTGTTCAGAGAGCAGAATTCAGGAGGAATACGCAGAAATGCGTGAATTAAGCCAAAAACCACTCTGGTGGTGATTTTTTTGTGGGAAACTTGCAGTAACAGATAGTTGAAAACTTCAAAAACTTGATTTTGCATGGTATAGGCCCTTTAAAAAGTGTGTATGGCTAAATGACATGAGAGTACATTATTACTGCCATTTTGACATATTGAGCCGATATGATTATAGTTCCTAACTTGTCTGTCCGAATTTTCCTTACGGTTCGCTTGGGATGTCAGCTCGCTGTGCATGGTGCACAGTATACATGCGTCGTATTTATGTTGATTTATGCATGTTGCAGTAAATTTCATAGTGAGTTACCACTGCATAAAAATATGCATTATTCAGTTAAAGTGGTGTTGACGTAG
Organism: Apricaphanius iberus; assembly: GCA_028564705.1. Taxonomy (NCBI): domain Eukaryota; kingdom Metazoa; phylum Chordata; class Actinopteri; order Cyprinodontiformes; family Aphaniidae; genus Apricaphanius; species Apricaphanius iberus. The sequence goes on along the minus strand of JAPXFQ010002461.1, from coordinate 1,094,279 downwards.
TGCTAACTCATTTGCGGAAGTAGCTGTATACATCTTCACAATAAGAACATTCATTTCATCTGATGAACCGGAGAGTTTTACCTGCAGAGTACTTATGGGAACACGGTAAATTGTGACATTTCATTACTAAGTCTTTGTGTGTATATTTTGTGTGATGTTTAACACGGACTGGTGAAATCCAATTGTTACGTTTATTTATAAATATACCTTAGTTGTGTTTGTTCTTTTTCATATGAGACCAAATATGTATGTGAAGTTCATTGTGGAGTTCAAAAATTCAATTTATTTCTCCCATATTTAATTCTAAAAAAAGTGAAAAGAGCATCTGGATTTGTCCTTTATTTACACTGAAAATTGTAGTTTTTTGGTCATATTTTCGAATAGTGCTTAATTCCCAGCAACCCTCTTATTAACAAGACAACAAATTTTAATCGTTTGACAGCCTTACAAAAGAAAAATAAGTGGGTGTTTGGACAAAGTCTGTATGTTTTTTATTCTTTAAGCAATATTTCAAGCACCGTTTATGCACCAGTCCGGGTTTTGAATAAAACCTCAACGATACCCATCAATGAGGCTCACCAGGATGCAATGGGCTGCTTGCTTTTTAATTTTCCAGTCATTCACATTCATACAAAATTGTTTAATTGGGGTAGTCATGTGACATTCAAGTTTGGAAAATAGCCATATTCATATGATTCATATTCAAAGGTTTCACTGTAATTGTAGCATACTTGATCCAACAAGTAATGAGGTAATGATTAAACTCACCAGTGACCATCTCAATAATTAAAGAGCAAACTGTATGAGGTTGCACTAATTGCACCCCAGCAGCAGCAACTTGTCTACAGCAGCAAAAAGAAAATAAGGACTACATGAGTGAGGGTTTTTTCTGCCGAAATATAGGTGAAAAATCAAAGAAATTAAAAATTAAATTAATTTATTTCAGTAACTCACCATGAAAGGTGACACTAATATAATTATTTTTAATTTGATGATAATGGCTTACAGCTTATAAACCCCCCAGATTCAAACTTTCAGAAAATTAGAATATTACATGAAATCAATAAAACAAGGATTTTAAAAAGAGAAATGTTGGACCTCTGAAAAGTATAATCATGCAAATGTACACAATAATTGGTTTGGCACCCTTTTGTATCAATTACTGCTTCAAAGTGGTGTGACATGAATGCTATCAGACTGTGACACTGCTGAGATGTTATGGAAGACAAGGATGCTTCAATAGCAGCCTTCAGCTCTATTGCATCGTTTGGTCTTGTCTCTCATCTTTCTCTTGGTAAGGTTCAGGTCAATTTGCTGTCCAATTAATCACAGTAATGGTGGCTCTTGATGCAATAACTCCAGCCTCAGTCCAATCCTTATGAAGGTCCCCAGCACTTTTGAATGGCCTTTTCCTGACAATCCTCTTCGGGCTGTGGTGCACCTTTTTCTTCCACACAACATTCTATTAATGTGCTTTGAAACTGTGCTTCGGGAACATCCAACTTCTTTTGAAATGAGCTTTTGAGGCTTTCCCTCCTTATGGAGGGGGTCATTGATGGTTTTCTGCACAACTTTCAGGTCTTCCCTGTGATTCCTACTGAGTCAGACTGTTAAACCATTTAAGGGCTCAGAAACCCCAGCTAATTAATCCAAAACATGTGTTTTGGATTAATTAGCTGAATAGAGTTTGACACTTTGACCCAAAATATCTAACCTTTTCACAATATTCTAATTTCCTGAGATTTAGAATTTTAGGTTTTCATAAACTGTAAGCCATAATCATCAAAAAATATATTTTTAATAAAGGCACAAATATCTCACTTTGCATGTAATGAGTCTATATCATTTATTGGTTTTACATTCTAAGCTGAATTACGGAAATAAATGAACGTATGTTTGTTATTCTAATGTTTTAAGTTTCACCTGTACACTACCGTTCAAAAGTTTGGGGTCACATTGAAATGTCCTTATTTTTGAAGGAAAAGCACTGTACTTTTCAATGAAGATAACTTTAAACTAGTCTTAACTTTAAAGAAACACACGCTATACATTGCTAATGTGGTAAATGACTATTCTAGCTGCAAATGTCTGGTTTTTGGTGCAATATCTACATAGGTGTATAGAGGCCCATTTCCAGCAACTATCACTCCAGTGTTCTAATGATACAATGTGTTTGCTCATTGGCTCAGAAGGCTAATTGATGATTAGAAAACCCTTGTGCAATCATGTTCACACATCTGAAAACAGTTTAGTTCGGTACAGAAGCTACAAAACTGACCTTCCTTTGAGCAGATTGAGTTTCTGGAGCATCACATTTGTGGGGTCAATTAAACGCTCAAAATGGCCAGAAAAAGAGAACTTTCATCTGAAACTCGACAGTCTATTCTTGTTCTTAGAAATGAAGGCTATTCCATGCGAGAAATTGCTAAGAAATTGAAGATTTCCTACAACGGTGTGTACTACTCCCTTCAGAGGACAGCACAAACAGGCTCCAACCAGAGTAGAAAAAGAAGTGGGAGGCCGCGTTGCACAACTGAGCAAGAAGATGAGTACATTAGAGTCTCTAGTTTGAGAAACACACGCCTCACAGGTCCCCAACTGGCATTTTCATTAAATAGTAACCGCAAAACACCAGTGTCAACATCTACATTGAAGAGGCGGCTGCGGGATTCTGGGCTTCAGGGCAGAGTGGCAAAGAAAAAGCCATATCTGAGACTGGCCAATAAAAGAAACAGATTAAGAAGGGCAAAATAACACAGACATTGGACAGTGGAAGACTGGAAAAAAGTGCTGTGGACGGATGAATCCAATTTTGAGGTGTTTGGATCACAAAGAAGAACGTTTGTGAGACGCAGAACAACTGAAAAGATGCTGGAAGAATGCCTGACGCCATCTGTTAAGCATGGTGGAGGTAATGTGATGGTCTGGGGTTGCTTTGGTGCTGGTAAGGTGGGAGATTTGTACAGGGTAAAAGGGATTCTGAATAAGGAAGGCTATCACTCCATTTTGCAACGCCATGCCATACCCAGTGGACAGCGCTTGATTGGAGCCAATTTCATCCTACAACAGGACAATGACCCAAAACACACCTCGAAATTGTGCAAGAACTATTTAGAGAAGAAGCAGGCAGCTGGTATTCTATCGGTAATGGAGTGGCCAGCGCAGTCACCAGATTTGAACCCCGTTGAGCTGTTGTGGGAGCAGCTTGACCGTATGGTACGCAAGAAGTGCCCATCCAACCAATCCAAATTGTGGGAGCTGCTTCTAGAAGCGTGGGGTGCAATTTCTCCAGATTACCTCAACAAATTAACAGCTAGAATGCCAAAGGTCTGCAATGCTGTAATTGCTGCAAATGGAGGATTCTTTGATGAAAGCAAAGTTTGATGTAAAAACAATCTTATTTAAAATAAAAATCATTATTTCTAACCTTGTCAATGTCTTGACTATATTTTTTATTCATTTCACAACGTATGGTGGTGAATAAGTGTGACTTTTCATGGAAAACACAAAATTGTTTGGGTGACCCCAAACTTTTGAACGGTAGTGTATGTCATACAACAGGGAAGAAGAGCTTTAAAGACTGAAGGAAGACATACTCAATATTAAGCAGGAGGTTTTAATCTTTTGGCTGACAGGTATATGTAAGTACAGCCAAGAAATGTCTGAAAAAGATATTTATCTTTCATTTATTCAGAATCACTTTAGGATATACTTGGTCAGGACCCAAATTTATGAACAAAAGGTTAAACAAATTGCCACATGGGGCTTCTCAAAAGCGTACAAGAGATGTATTTTTAGTAGCATTATGTCTACTGAAGATCCATCAGCAGCACAAAAATAAAAAAATCAGGCAGCAGCTTAAAGCCATCAAGCTGCTGCCTGAGACAAAGCCAGACTGTTGATTTAACACTCTATGGAGTGAGAAAACGCATACGAGGGAGGGGAAAATAGCATGATAGATGGACATATAAAAGTACGACAGGCTTCTGAAAGATTGTAATGGGGCAGCCTACCAAGGGAGATCCTGTGTCAGTTCACACTCCATCTACGGTGTCAGTTCACCATTACAAAAAGCTCCAGTTTCAGAGTAAAAGAATTTGCATAGCTTTTCACTACAGATATCTACACCAGTGTATCAATGAGGCTAATAGAGTGTCTGTGAGCTGTATGTGTGAAGTTGTCCGATCAAAGTAAGGAGGTACTCATTCCCACCTGCTCTCATTAGTCTTAGACTGGTAGAAGGTACCACCTGTTTCTGACTGCCTTGGCAAGATCCCTCAAGACACTTAAACAAATGTACTCTGCCATCACACACAAGCTTAAAAGTTAGTGTGAAGAATCAATGAAGATTTAATAATCCATGCTATTGAGCAGGAATTAATGTTCCTTAAAAATGCACACTACATATGTAACACTGGTGACAATAGGTGCTAAGTTGACAGACAGCATTAAAACTTTAAACTTGTTTTAAATTATGAAAATGTGGAGGGGAAAAAAACTCAAGACATAAAGGAACTAAATATGACCATGATTACACAGCCAAAGAAATTCTCATAGGACCACATTCATAATATCTTTTGACTGATATTAAAGATAACTTTGTTTCTCCATTCCCACAGATCCTATGGTATGGAAAAGACATCAAAACAGGAGGGGTTTACAGGGAACATCTTTAACATTTGCTCCGTTCACAGTGTGCTTGATTAAATGTAACATTTTAGGATCCCAGAGTTCTGAGAAAAGCATAAATCATTCTCTCACAGCTGCTGGCGTGCCTAGGGAAAACACATGCTTTTCCCCTCTCTCCCTTTCTCTCTGATCATAAGCCCACCCGATTTGTTGGTCCCTCAACTAATGAAACTCATAGCAAAGGGTGGGTGTGTGTACTGGTAGTGGACACCTGCAGGTTGCTGCTACTCACAAAGTTTTGTACAAACCCAGGCTCTGACCTTTAGCTACTCGTCTCCTACTTGTGATCTTATCCAAAAGCATCTTGGTTTTCCAACTTATCAGTAATAATGGGTACAAAGCCACATAGAGGAAAAAAGCCAGCCAGTTATTATCCAGCAAACAAGATCATTAACTGCCAGCTCTATGGTCTGAGCTAATCCTGTTCTTACCATTTTTCTAAAGAGATACAGTAGTAAGACTTAATTTGAAGACAACGCATAACTGACCTTGTAAATTAAAAAGTCTAAAGGCAAGACATGAAATAACCTCCACAGATCTTTCTCAGAGGCCATTTCAAGCCAGAGCCGTTTGATTCTTAAGCATCAAGAGTTGAGCCTTTAATTGTGCTCAATTTATTAGAATGTTCTAACCTCAGCTCAATTAAATGAAAACACAGCCTCGATCTGCAGGAGTTCTGCAAGTGCACCAGGACTCCCTCTCACCACCAATCCAAAACCCCAACCCACTCCCTTTATTTTCTAAGTAAACTGGAATTTTGTTTTAAGTCACTGGTAAACAACGAGACAGAAAACAGATGTTGCTGGCCATATGTTTTTAGAACTACTCAGTCTTGTTGGACTGAATTTCAATATAAAATTTAGCATTGGAGAGATTACAACATGATTAAAACGTGTCCAAGATCCAGTTTAAATGCTACACATGAAACTCAATTACTAAGACCATCACTGTTTTAACATGAGTATTTCACAACTCATTTGTGATGTATACAAGTATTACAAGTATATCACAAGGGGGACCAATACAAAAAGATATGCATGCTGCAAATGTGGGTAACATGTATATCAGATAAAGACTAGTATATTAAAAGCAATCCTAGAAACATAGCATTTTTCTATTGTAAACAGTGGAAAATGTAACTGATTGAGGAAATGGCTTCTGGGATGAATTATAAGATCCATAAAAAAAGTGTTAGCTGAATTCCAGAGCCTGTCAAAACTCAAAGAAATAAGATGACACAGACAATACACATAAAAGCAGCGGTGACACACAAACAAGACTTCTCTCAACTTATAACAAACTGAAATCAATCACATTCCCTGAAACATGGATAGACAAATTAAGAATTTACATATAATTTCACATTGTTTGAGTAAAATACATAAAAAGATACAGTGTGAAGTATTTGATACACTGCTGATTTTTGACGTTTTCCCACTTACAAAGCATGTAAAAGTCTGAAATTTGTATCAAAGGTATTCTTCAAGTGTGAGGGACAGTGAATGATTTTTAAATAATTAATTTATTTAATTTTATTGCATGGGTATTTGATCTCCTATCAACCATTAAGAATTTAGGCTCCCACAGACCTGTTAGTTCTTGTTTACGAATCCCTCTTGTTCTCCACTCATTACCGTTATTAACTGCACCTGTTTTAACTCATTTACTGTATAAAAGACACCTGTTCACACACTCAAACAAACTCCAACCCCTCCAAAATGGCCAAGGCCAAGAGAGCTGTGCGAGGACATCTGGGATAAAATATTAGAGCTGCACCAGGCTGGGATGGGCTACAGGACAATATGCAAGCAGATTGGTGAGATGGCAACAAAATGGAAGAAGTTCAAAACGACGGTCAATCTTCCTCAGTCTGGAGCACCTTGCAAGATTTCTCCTCGTGAGGCATTAATGATAATGAGGACAGTGAAAGATGAAGCCAGAACGACATGGCAGGACCTGGTCAATGACCTGAAGAGCTGGGACCACAATCTGAAAGAAACCATGAGTAAAAAAACTCAGCTGTCATGGATTAAAATCCTGCAGTGCTTGCAAGTTCCCCTTGCTAGGCCAGCACATGTCAAAGCCCATCTGAAGTTTGCCAATGACCATCTGGATGATCTAGAGGAGGAATGGGAGAAGGTCATGTGGAACTTTTTGGTCTAAACTCCACTCCCCATGTTTGGAGAAAGAAGGATGAGTACAACCCCAAGAACACCATACCAACTGTAAAGCAAGGAGGTGGAAACCTCATTCTTGGGGCTGCTTTTTTGCAAATGGGACGGGGCGACTGCACCATATTAAGGGGAGGATGGATCGATTTTTTTTTTTTTTCAAATTAAGTTAATAGACTAAAGTGAAATAGACAGTAAAAGTCATTTATCAAAATGGTTAAAGTGCTAGAACTAGAACAGGAACTATATGGTTTTCTTTTTTTTAATTTTAAAATATCACAATACTTTAAGCTCCTAAACGGGCTCTCTAGAAGCAAGGCAAACAAATATTTAAAGGCCACAGCATCTTAGGACTTTCTTTTTTTTTTTCCAGACCACCTTTGGCAGAACGAGGCGTTACATCCATCATTCCATAAACATTTCACTGGTAGGCTCTCACACAGCTCTGGTTCACAGAAGGGACATGTGCACATACCAAAGGCTTGGATGGGCAACCTGGAAAGCCTAGAAAAGCCAGACCTTTAAGTTAACATCTAAGAACACCTGTGATCACACACTGCCTGTGCAGGCTCTGTGCGCACGCACACACACACACACACCGAAAATCTATTTGGCTGCATCATGATTTGGCCGCATTGGGTGAATTGCAGATGTTCGGTCACACACTCAGCAATCGGATGGTGCTAATCTGCACTCTACCTCCACAGGAAGTTTTGGGGGGCGGCAGAGTCTATATATACCACCCAGCAAGCAGCCGCTTTCCTTTCTCTAGCAACCCATTGGCCGGGCTCGTCCTAAGGGAGACCAAAGCAACTACCGCACAGAGCCGATAAAAGGTTAGTGCCGGACCGAAGAGCTCCAGCAATGGACCGTTCTAATGAGTGCTGGAGCCAACTGCTACGAAGCCAACCAGAGCCACAGAGCCAGGAGCCCCACGCTGCTAGGCCGCTAACCAGATTAGAGCCATCATCCCCTTTCCTCATCGACCACGGAGCAACTCGGAGGAAGCTTAATCATTCACAAGGGGCTGTTTAGGCAGAGGCAAAGTAGTTAGGATAACTACTTTTAAAGATGTTTCCCTTTTTATTGTTGTTAACTTTTTAAGTTTCATCTGCTATCTTTGGGTAAACCAGGCCTCAGCCTGAAGTTTAATCAGTGTTTTAAAAGACATGTTTTAAAAACAAAGAACCACTTTAAATCCTGCAATTTGAGCTGCTGAATCCAACAAGAGCTTATTAGCTATGTTTGAGACCCCTTTTGTATCAAAATACTGGAATTAGATCGCTTACTGCCGTAATCAGTCCAAATACAAGTCATTTTCTAAAAGGTCAATGAATTCTTATTCAGATAAATTTAGACAAACATTTTCAGATCCAAAGAATGTTTTAATTTTCCTTACATTGTTTTATTGGTTTACACATGAATCAATGGTGCTAAATTAGTTAAAACGAATTACAATTGGTAAACTATTTTGTCTTTTGTTCCAGCATTTGCTTATCAAGCCTTGGATTGTTAAAGCATCCAGATTCCTCCAAAGCATAAATCAGAATTCATGTTTTCTATTTTTATTGCATTTTTAACCATTTGTGTTCTTTTATTTGTAGTTATTCATTTAGGACTGTGTTTGTTATTAGTTTGAGTGATTACGTGTTTCTTTTTCTCCTTTTGTAAATAAACTTTTTTTTATTTTAGAAGTCACTGTTGTCCCTTTAATTCAACACACACACATATGGCAAGGTTTCATGATCAATAGACTGTAAAAATTCACTCCTTCAAATTTTGAGAGTGATATATACATCTGGCTATTAAAATAGTTCCCGATAAAGGTGGTGCCCTGAATATTAATAATTTTTTATAAATTATTTATTTCATTGACTGCCATAAGCAGTCCCTTAACCATTAAAAGCCAAACAGCTGCATTTTCCTTAAATCCGCAACACAGATAAAAGGACTCCTGGCACAAATTCTAATTTTTACACATGTACCTGAATGAATGAACTCCAACCATTATCCATAGTCAAGAAAATTACACAGAACAATACAAAGAGGATGCTACACAAATGGCTTTTAAATAGGATTACTAAAGAATAAAAAAAACTCACATTCATTAAATGTGTCAAAATTTGAAATAAAGAAAATTGTAGATAAGGGTATAGAGATTCTTTATGACAAAATACAGGTAGTTGGAAAGAATAAGAAATAACTGAAATAAGATGGTTTAAACAAAGAAAATCAGAAAAAAAGAGAAAAGTAACATTGAGAGATTTGTAGAGCTACACGGTTTAACATCTGCTGGGGATATAGTCTTTGCTTCTGGGACTCAAACTCAAACTTCATCAACTTCATCTTGGGTCTCACCCTGTCTCTCCATGCTTTTATTTACTTTTCTGCTTTATGTTTATGTCAGGTTTTAATATCCAAAAAAATATGTTCAGAGTTTATGAGCCACTACTTCACTGAAGCAATATGCTTACTAAATCAGAGTAATAATCTGAGACCATGCACTAAACAGAATTGCAGAATGCAGTCACTGAAGCCAAAACCAACTGCCTGCAATAAATTAAACATTGTTTTAAAAAGTCCAATTTATGTAATTGCTACAAAACAAATTAATTTAATGAATTTCCTTCTATCAACCAAGCCTTAAAAAGTTGACTTTTATCCCTGCCTCAATTTCAAAATTTGTGTTTCCACTCAGGTCTGTACAGGAACAGCATAAACATTTACATGATGCGGGAATCCCTGGTGAGACCTGACTTCCAACATCTTTGGTCTAAAGCCTACTCATCTTTGGAGATAGTTGTTCTTTTACCTGAGTTTCTGCAATCGTCTCCTTGCTGAGGGACTTGGACAGAAAATGCCAGCAGGTCCGGCGCCAATAACGATTCAGGCTTGCGTATCTCGTTCAGCCAGCGACTCATATGGAGTTCTTTGGTGTCAGAAGGTCCCTGAATAAGTGGAATCAGTTTTTCCTTTATGCCCTCCTCTGAACCTGAAAGACATACATTTTGGTTAGATCTACTTGGCCTTTCAACATTTGGAACAACATTTTTTGATTTGTTTCAATGAGTGGCATTGGTTGGAATGCTATTTTTTCTTTTCCATTGTAAAAGCATTGTTGGCCCCCCTTCAGTTGTAGGTTCTTAGGACAATGGTGTAGTAAGATGAGGCTGGAGCTACACACAACACAGGCAAAACGTCATGGTGTGTGAAAAGCATGAAACATACTAATGTGTCACATTTGTTTTCATAATACTACGATGCTAAATTGAGCATTTGGGTTTAACCCTCCCTGCCCGGAATCCAACTGGCGGTGTAAATGCTCTTCTGAATACACCAGACGATAAAACGGGAGTATACAGAGCCGTGGCAAACGATGGTGTTACATCAGTTATCGCAAGGCACAAGTAAATTCTTTATAGAACATTTTTATTTTTACGGTCCAAAAAAGCAGGAAGGGTAATTAACGAGTTGTATTTCTGGCCTATGGGAGGAAGGACGCCAGAGATGCAAGGGAAAATCATTCCAATTACATGTACAGACATTGATTTGAATCCAGGACCTGTTTGCTACAAAGAAGCAGAGCTAACAACTAGGGTATCTTATTAAAGCAGTTCAAGACAATGAGTAAATAATAATTTTTGATAAAACTGAATATAAAATCTAATAAAATTGGATAATTGAGTACAGCATGAAATGAAAGTCAAAATACACATGCAAGGCAACAGTAAATCTAAACAGGCAGTTAAACAGATGAAGATAAGCTGAACATTTGCAGCTTGTTCAGTGCTGAAGAAAAGATTTCTATTATTATTCCAAAACTTTGTGGGTTCAATTCCAGCTTCCTTCTGCCCAGAGGCGCATCAGTATAAGAATATGTACTTTTGTGCGTGTGACTCTAGTGTAAGGCACTGTGAGTGGTAAGTATGGCTAAATAAATTCAGTCTATCTATTGTTTAGATAATCAAAGCAAAACCAATACTACTCTAAATGCAGGCCAGAACAATAGCTGTATTAAATAATTCCTTACTTAAGATACAGCAGGAGATGCCTGCTATATCTGAAGTGGGGAATTATTTAATGCATTCATTATTCTATGAATCTCAGATTTTAAATTTACCAAAACTTATTACACATACTTTTATCTCTTTATATTTCTATAATTACAGCTGCATTACATCTAATCTAACCAGCATCATGTGTGCATTTTGAACTTGTGAACTTTTCGATATGACACTATTTCAGTAACATCCATCAAATCACAGACGTGACCACAGGCCAACGACAGGAGAAAACAGCAGCTGAGTCAAATAGCTGGAAAGAAATCAGGATAAAGCAATAACTGAAAAAGGAGGGGGGGTAGAGACAGAGTGCAGCATGTAAAAGTATGACTGCAAAAAAGTAAAGGAAGAGTCTAGTCTGTCTAACTCTTTCCCTCCTACACAAGCAGTAAAGTTTTAACAGGGCACAGCTGTACACACCTGGGGTCCTGGCGCACACTTTTACAGCTCCCACGGTGCCCGAGGCACATTTCACCATCGCACGGCTGCAGAACTTCAGCTCCAGATTTTGGACCAAGCCCTCGAGAGTCGGTGACGGGTCTGAATATTTCACACCTTATAAAAAAAAAAAAAAAAAAAAAGGTGAATATGAACTACGATCTTAAAACCTTGCAAAGCTTCTTTTGTGGCTTTGTTAGGGCACTGATTGGGCTTATATTACACCTGACCAACCAAGTGCTATGTAACAAACAACTGTCAAATGCATTCAAAGACAGAAGATATACAAATTATAACAGAGAGAAGGTGCCTTTTCTTTTCTTTCTAAGCGGGTCACATTTTTGCATGTATTACTTTAAATCTATACCACAAATAACCTAATGATTAAAATAGTTATTTTAAAGGGTTTTTTTGGTGTTCAGATAACTAGAATACTAAAACAAAAATTATTAGAGGCATAAATAATAAAATTCACAGGATTTAGTGTTAAAAATCCCATAACCTAATAGGATTATGTTTCTTAATAACAGTGCAAAAAAGTGTGGAGCCTACATGTTTGTGTGTTAAGAAAGTTTGCATACCACAAGTAATTATATGTCAATGTTTTTATAGTCAGAAACCGTGTAAAGCATATAAAAGAAGAACTTAAACACTAGCCGTATAACTGAAAAGCACTGAAGTAAATGTTGTCCTGTGCCAAAAAGCCCGTAGAGAGCAGGGAGAAAGATCCATCCATCACCTGACACATTCTTCCACCGAGCTACAAACTGGCTAAAGGAAGGACACTGAATTCCTACATCACCATTTCATACAAGGCTTTACAGGATATTTCAAAACGATCCCCTCTTACAGTAATACCTCTTAATTTCCGATAGATGGTCAAGACTTTTTTTTTCTTGCTCAGTTTACAGGAATTTTCCGATGTTTTTTTTCTTTTTGTTAATATGCTGAGAAAGTGAGACTGAGATGAACAAATCCAAAAGGCAGAGTTAAATACCAGAAAACAATTACAGTTAAACAGAGAGAGTTTTAATAAACTGATATACTGGAAAAAAATTAAATGCTAAAATATATAACAACAAATCAAAAAAAGTTAGGGCAGTAGAAAGAAAGAAAGAAAGAAAGAAAGACAGAAAGAAAGAAAGAAAGAAAGAAAGAAAGAAAGAAGTGGTTTCAAAATTGACTTTTATTTTATAGCAAACAATACGGACAATATTGTATGTTTTGTCTGTCGAATTTTTTTTACTTGTAAATATACATCCTTTCCTGTCATTCAGACCTGAAACATATCCTAAATAAGGTTGGGACAGGAGTGGTTTAGGGCTAAATTGGTGAAATGATGTGATTTGAAACAGGTGATGCCAACAGATGATTGTAATTATCATTTGGTACAAAAGCAGCATCCAAGAAAAGTCTATTCCTTTAGGAGCAAAGATAGGCCGAGGATCAAAAGTTTGACAACAAATGTATGAGAAAATAATTGAAATGCTTAAAAAAAATTAAAGATAGACAAGAGAAGATCTGGATATTTCACATTTAACACTGCATAACAATTAAGAGATTGAATGAATCTAGAGGAATTTCAGTGCGTAAGGGAAAAGGGCATAAGCCTAAAATGAACGAATGTGATCTCTGAATGTGATCAAGAATTGTCATTAATCTATAGGCCATTTCAAGGCTCAGGACTACTTTGAAAAAAGTACCACAATACAGTTACATCCACAAATGCCGGTTAAAACTGTACTGTGCCAAAGGAAGCTCTACTTTAACATGTCCAGAAGGGCAACACTTCTGTGATGTCACCACTAATGCTGAGATTTTGGAGCACAATATGCTGCCTTCAAGAAAACATATTTTCCATGCATATTTCAACAAGACAATGAAAAACCACTTTCTGCACAGATTACAAAGTCCTGGTTGCAGAGGAAGAGTGTTCGGGTTCTTGACTGGCCTGCCTGCAGTCCTAAGCTGTCCTCCAATAGAGAACGTGTGACGCATTTTTTAGCACAAAATATAATCCGTAAGGCTGCCCACCTTAAAGGGGGGTATTATGCAAAACTGACTTTTTGACACTTAACATGTTCTTCCATCATTAAAAAAATGACAAAAGTTTTGCTTTGACTCATCCACTTATATTTGACTAATCTTTTGAGTCTCTGCTGGTTGTCATTAGGGGTGCTGCTTTGCCTGCTCCCACTTATATCCTGTTTTTCCACCTATCCCCTCCTCCGACCTGACGTAGCCTACTCAGCTGAGCCGCTGCGCCTGCAGCACTGCCCCCTCCCCCCTCCCCACACAACTCCGGTGGAGTAGCAAGCAGCTAACTGGATGATGGTGGGATCCAGTTAACTCTTCTGAGTTGGAAAGTGGAAAACTTCCCAGTTGTCTCACGTCATTTCCCTGAGACACGCCCCCTTTAGGTCAGTATATTTGAGCTCCAACTCAGAGCTCTTGATAGTAGACCAAGTAGAACGGACAAAAGAGTGAACAAAAGCCATCTCTCCACTAGTACCTTTTGCCAAACCGGTACTTCGGGTAACGCGACTCGACACGGCTCGACTACTTCACAGTTGCAACAAACCAGAGCGTCTAAAGTGAGCGGGTCTGTCATATGGTGGGCGGCCCCAGAGTACGTAGCGGGAAGTAAACAAAGGCTCAGAGAAGAAGAAGAACAATGGCAAGGCAATTTTATTTGTATAGCACACTTTCAACACAAGGCAATTCAAGGTGCTTTACATGATTCAATGGCGACTTCACTAGCGATCCTGAGCTTTTTGCTCAGTTTGTGGATTTCTGTAGACGTACGTCGAAGAGAAAGCCTCTCTTATCGAAGAATACAGACCCCTGAAAGGCTCCACGCTGCAAGGAAAAACACAGTGGAGTAGTACAAACAAGTTTAGGAAGCTCTGCAGGAGAATGACGCGACAGGACCCTGGCAGCTTGTGTGGGTAAGCCGATACAAATACTACCCCGATATGGTGGGCTATAAATATGCTCTGGGTTTTTATTTATTCGCTAAAGCCCAGCTTAAAAACCTATTTTAACAAGTTGGCTTTATTAGTAAGTATTGTGTGTGTGCGTGTTTCAGATGACTGCTCTGTGAAGTCGTCGCAGCCGACCGTCGGTTTGGTTGTTTAACTGGGCCTTGCAGTGACGAGACTTTCTTCTGGGTTTCACCGAAGCTCAGTGGCTGCAGAACTTCAGGATGTCGAAACAAATTCATCTACATGTGCAGCAAACTATGTCCAGCACTGGAGCGTCGCAGCTTTTCGCCTCTGTGTCCCCTTAAAGGAAGGAGTTGCCATATTCATGCTACGAATTCTGTGAATTACAAACCACAACTGTATGTTTTGTAATAACGCTCTGTGCTTTGAAAATGTTTTCAGTTTTTTTATATCACCACTACAATGTGTTTTACATATATCCCATCTTTGAGCAGGCTTCGGCTTTTCAGCAGCTTTCAAATGTATGCAGTTTACTCATTTAGCAGCCCAAGACTTTTTAACTTTTAACAGCCAGAGAAAATGTTACTATCACATTTTTTAAATGTTGCTGAACCCTGATGCCAGACATAATATTGTAAAATGATTCCACCAACCAGCGTGTAATGAAACTGCAAATGATAATACAAGCATATAACTTGGAAATTTTTATTGGACAGGTATAGAAAAAGTTCAGAAACAAAGTCCAGTTGCACATGTCTGTGGGTCATGGTTTAGTCTGCAGCATCCCAGAAAGGTTCGATTGAAGGCAGACTGAAGGCTATGTGTCATCTCCACCCTCCGTAAGCCGGTTTCCTGCTTCTGCTCCATCAGAAGAAGGTGTTGATCCCGCTGCAATGGATCGCAGATATTTTTTTAAAGTATTATGCTTACAATGCATTTAAAACATACACTACTAATTAAAATTAAGGAATAGAAATTAATATGTCTCACTGCTTCAGAAAACGTAAGAAGGTCAATCATATTTATAAAAACAAAAAACAGCATCAGAACTAATTTGGATAACTGATAATGAAAAGAACTCTCATAATGAAGATAATATGTAGATGAATAGGTTAATATTGTGAATAAAATATACAAGCGAAATGAAATTTGCTTCTTACCGAGAGTAGGAGACTTCGCCGAAGTCCTGAACGCCGAAGTTCAGGACTTCGGCGTTCTCCGTTTCTCTGCTTCGGCCTGCAGATGAGAGCCATCGGCTATGAACCACGATCAGCTCCCGGTCCTCCTTGGTAACCCTCTCACAGTGAGCAGCTCCATCCAGCTCACACTGAATCTTCTCTTCAGCCAACAAGCTGAAACTCCGTTTGCATCACAGCACTGGTGTTTAACGTTGTCATTGTTCTTCAGGAAACACTAAGCACATCCACTCGCTGTAGCGAGGTTTCAAAATGGTGCTCTGTTTGTTGTTAAAAGACCCTGTCAAGTTACTCTCCAGTGACTCCGCCCTCCAGCCAATCAGTAACCGACAGCTGTCTGACATCGCTTTTCAGTACCAGCTCAGCAAGGATGGAACCAGAGCTGAGGTGGTACGAAAAATAGTATCGGCTCGTAGCAGTTAAGCCAGACTTCTGCCAGTCGAGAGTAAAAAGTACTGAGGCTGAGTCGATCCGAGTCGAATCGTACTGGTGGAGAGACGCCTAAAGATGGCTGCGCCCGTAGTTGAGATATATTTTCTTTGTATTTGAACTATGTTGGTTATTTTAATGTCATTTTTAAATGCTCTTACACACTTGACTACATTGCTGCGTCAATCCAGTCACCGATTTATACATTGTACATTATACAAAACCTCCACCATCGTCCCTGTCCCCAAAAAGCCACGGATCACAGGACTTAATGACTACAGGTCGGTGGCGCTGACGTCTGTGGTCATGAAGTCATTTGAGCGCTTGGTTCTGCCCCACCTCAAGGACATCACCGTCCCCCTCCTGGACCCACTGCAGTTCGCCTACAGAGCCAACAGGTCTGTGGATGATGCAGTGAACCTGGCCCTCCATTTCATCCTGGAGCATCTGGACTCCCCAGGAACCTACGCCAGGATTCTGTTTGTGGACTTCAGCTCTGCCTTCAACACCATCCTCCCTGGACTGCTACGAGACAAGCTCTACCAGCTCAGCGTGCCCGACTCCCTCTGCAGGTGGATCACTGACTTCCTGTCGGACCGGAGACAGCACGTGCGGTTGGGGAAGATTGTCTCGGACAATCGGACTACAAACACTGGGACTCCTCAGGGCTGTGTACTCTCCCCCTGGCTCTTCTCGCTGTATACAAACTGCTGCACCTCCAGTCACCAGTCCGTAAAGCTGATCAAGTTTGCGGACGACACCACCCTCATCGGACTTATCTCAGACGGTGATGAGTCCGCCTACAGGAGAGAGGTGGACCGGCTGGCTTCTTGGTGCAGTCACAACAACCTGGAGCTGAACGCCCAGAAGACAGTGGAGATGATCATGGACTTCAGGAAAGTCACAGCCCCACCGTATCCCCTCACCCTGATGGACTCCCCCACCCCCATCTCCATCGTGTACTCCTTCCGTTTCCTGGGCACCACCATCACCCAGGACCTCAAGTGGGAGCCAACCATCAGCTCCCTCATCAAAAAGGCCCAGCAGAGGATGTACTTCCTGAGGCAGCTGAGGAAACTCAAAGTGCTGACCGAGATGCTGGTGCAGTTCTACACGGCCATCATCGAGTCCATCCTCACCTCCTCCATCACCGTGTGGTTCCCCGGCGCCGCAGACCGGGACAAACACCGACTGCAGCGCATCGTGCGTGCTGCTGAGAAGGTGATTGGCTGCAGGCTCCCATCCCTCCGGGACCTGTTCTCCTCCAGGACCCGGAGGCGTGTGGGTCGGATCACAGCTGACTCTTCTCACCCTGGACACCGACTATTCTCCCTCCTCCCCTCAGGCAGGAGGCTACGGTCCATCCAGACCCACACCTCCCGCCACCTGAACAGTTTCTTCCCCTCCGCCATCAGACTCATGAACAATAACAAGACCCGATAGTTCAGTTAAAGACCCATGTAGGATAGAACCATCTGCACTACGTAACTTTATTTTACTGCACTGTGTGGTCTGATCACACTTAGATCTGCTGCTGTCATTCACCTGCACATCTGTGAATGGAACCCTGCTGCTGTTCTCATGTTAAAAAGGATGTTTATCTTTTCATAGTTCTTTTATATACATACAGATTATAATATTTATAAAGACTTTAGCCTTATGGCTCATTCTTTTTATTTTATTTTTTATTTTATTTTATTTTATTTTATTTTATTTTATTTTTACTTATGTTAAATGTTTTATGTGCACAACTGTACCGGAAAAAATTCCTAGTTTGTGAACTTGTTCTCAAACAATGGCAATAAAACCGATTCTGATTCTGATTGCATGGTCCTGCTGTGAATGCAATGCAATGTAAAGCTTTGCTTTTCATGCTGGTCTGCTAAAGATGCTAAGTTGCTTTCAATAACAATGACTAGCCTGCCCCCTGCAGCACTTTGACAGCTGCTACCCTGATGGCGTCCATGTTCTTTCCGACTCGGCGTGTTGTAATGGACACAAAGACAAACTGGAATACTACATATGGGAAATTACAACACGTTCTCTCGTACAGCGACTCTGACATTCTCGATAGCAGCATTAGTCTAGGCATTAGTAACTGCGACCTCAAATCTTAGCTTTATATTTTTGTTATTTTATGGTTGCAATGTAAACTGTGACCTTATGTTTGTTTGAATTTATGGTTTCAGTGCAAACATAGCTTCATTAATCTGTAAAAAAAAAAAATCAATGCAAAATGTAGCTTCATATTACTCTGATTTCATGATTTCAATACAAAATGTAGCTTCATACTGCATAATAATTATTAAAAGCCTCTGAATTCTCACCGGTTCTTCACAAAACCCACTTTCAGGGTTGGGTATTGGATTACTTGTGTACGGTCTTACAATCGCCCGTGTTGCCTTTGTTCACCAATGTAATGTATTTTTTTGCAAATACTAGAACGCAACACACTGAAAACTTCTGTAAACCATATCCGAGTCCGACTCCTCGCACATGCTGTGATAATGCCCTGTATTTAACGTTCTGCAGGGGGAGTCAAAAAGGGTAGGAGGGTATTAGCGAATATCAAGTCGTCTAATACGGAAGTGAAGATAAGTGAAATTTTTTTAAGGTGGATTTTGATATATACAGGATTTTCAGAGAGATTTAAGGTAACAATTTATAGAATGGTAGTGTGCCGTGGCATAATGCCCTCCTTTAAGACGTGCTTCCAGGAAGATTGGGACAAAGTTAAACCTGAAACACTTCATAATTTATTCAAGCCCCTAAACGTCCTCTCCAGGAATATAAAATATTCACAGTCCGGATAGGGTACCCTGTCTCTGTCTCAATTGAACAACCTAGTTATGGACACATTTAAGTATTGCCACATTATCATTCATCCAGAAAAGGAGTCTAGACGTATTGGAGTAGCCTTAAGTAAAATAAAGACCAAAAAGATAAAAACAACAGCAACTAATCTGGTAATGAAGGTAGAAACTCATAAATTGCAATAGCAAAATATTTCTGATTCTAATGCATTAAAACAGTGGAATGATCGAATGAGTAAGTCAAGCTTGACCAATATATTCCAATGGTCCTGATTACATAGTAAAAAAAATCATTATATAATTTTAAAAGTACAAGACGAAACAATAGCAAACATCTGATGAAACTTACTATCTTTTATAGTAAACCTGCAGACATGGATGGCAGGATTTGAGTTGACCACAAATACCACACTTAACCGAGGGAATTGGAATTGCTGGAAATTGCAAAAATCCCTAACCACTTACTTCCCTTCTCTCTCTCTTTCAGACAAATTACCAATCAACCTCTTCACCTGCTGTCAGAGAGGCCCACTATGAGCACAGATGGAAGATGGGAACCTTAATAACTCAGCTGAAGTCTCTCTGCCACACACTTTTATATACCTGCAAGTCAAGCAGAGCAGTATGCATGCCACTCTGTGATTTTGGCTGCTTCCTCTTTGAACAACTTCCAGTCTGTTTAAGACAGAAACAGTTGGAAGACAATTCAAATGTTTAAATTATGATTAATGTGTTTGTATTGGAAGTTATTTACCTAATTTATGAACTAACTTTTAATATACAACAAAGGCTTTTAGTAAACAACAAAGGCTTTTTATAGGTTATGCCTGGCGTACACCAAATGATATTCACAGTCTCAGACTAAAGACTGGTACTATTTAGAAATCTTGCTGGAGTCTAGGCGTGCTCCCGTTGTCTTGGTCGTTAAATGTAAGGTTATAATCTGCAGTTGGCGACCCGATTTATGCCAGTCTTTCTCTAGTCTTTTGAATCAGACAATGTTTGATATTATCACAAGTCCTAGTGTAGTTGTAGTGACGTAAAACAACCAACAGCCAATAAAGCCATTCTCACACAGGCGGAGCATGAAGCTACAAAGCCCGGCAGGGGTCAGGTGCAGAAATAATATTTGAGGAGTAAGAATCTGTACCCTCAGTTCATTAAACCGTGCACATGGAGTGGTAATTTGTCACCCCCACCCGTTTATTCAACTGTGTGACTGTGTTAGGGGGTAACCCGCTTTATAGTGTAGCCTTTGCTGAACTGATTTCTACTTTGCTGGATTACCACCAAAAGGGTATGGGGTTCCAATCCCGCTTATGACATTGTTTTGCAACTTGCCACACATGAATTGTTTTTGTTCCTGCGGGAAAGTAGGCTATAAACATAGGTGTCATATTTGTAAAATAAAAGTTTTGTAGACACCTATGGAACCTGACAGGGTATATAAACAACAAATGCAATATTTGTGTTGCAAGGCTGAAAAACGGCCTAGATATGGGCCATAAATTACAAAGTGTATGCCAACCTTGCGCCCTGCAATATAGACACCAACCAGCACAATCTGGGTATCTCCATGGAGCAAGTGGTGCAGCATAAACACCTTGCATTAAAAAGATATGAGTTAACCACTTACTTGTCAATACAGTACCCACTTTGAAAACAAGTCTTTATTTGACGTATAAATCTCGGTAAAGAATGTTACAACATTCACAAATAAAGAAACTGTGTAATGCTGAGCATAATGGCAGGAATTTGGCTGGAAGCTAAAATAATCTAGATGTAGTCTTTCAAATAGTGTCACCAAAGATTCAGTGTTTATAAAATCTTTAGTCTGCGACTAAAAAATTGTCAACTCAAGTCTTTAGATGTGACCTGATAATCTTTTAGATTCTTTTCTAATTTTATTCAAAGTCTCTAGGTGTACAGAAAGCATAAGTAAGCACAAACCTGTCAGGATAAATTGGCATTACTTAAGTATTAAGACCATATCTGTAACCTGAGTATGTAACTGTTCTGTGTTTTAATAACGTTATATTATGATTAGGGGTGTCACGATTCTGTAAATCCTCGATTCGATTTGATTTTCAATTTTAGGGTCACGATTAGATTTTTTATTTAGTTACTTTTTTTCCTTTTACAGTACAGAGCCCTATGTCATTTTTAGACTAGTCTACGATCATTGGTTTGATTCAAGCAAAATGCAGCTAACCGTGGTCCTCCTGTTTACAATGCAAATGAGCACTTCACTCGATGGGAACTCAAAATGTTCTCACTGGTTATTTGAGAATAGAAGGAACAGCTTTAGCTCCGGTCCCGCTGCTTCTTTCTTTATCCGTCTTAGCCAAGGTGTAACTATAGCTTAGCTTTAGCTACTTGCTAGCATCAGCTAATGTGCTCTGTAGACGTGTGCTCTGATCCCAGGCGATGTGATACAGGTAGTTAAAATGTTACCAGGTGTTGTGAGTTGTATGAGAACTAGTGAGAGTTATTTATTAGGAAATGCAATGTGTGGTTCTTTGTGATGAAGAAATCTGATTAAATAGATGGTGGCCTGCTAACTGTTTCTACAGAGTCCGAGTAGGATGCACAGTAAACGTAGGAGGAGTTGATTGCGATCCTCTTGGATTTCGATGAGCAAGGTCGTAACGTAATTTTTTTTTTTTCATTATTTATCACCCAGTGCTCCTACCTGGTTCCAGTTCTGGGCATTGCTCTCCCTCTGCTAACTGTGGGAGCGCCCCGCACTGTGCTCAAGCCATCCTTCTTGCCTGAGTAGTGAGCAGGCCCTTCTTTTCACATGCGGGGCAGGGCTTCCCCAGCCGGACATAGCGCGTGGAAGGATCAGGTTTTTCCAGCCAGATCCTCCCCAACACTTAAGGTGCCCCAGTCAGCCAGGAGGAGGCAGTATACAGCCCAGAACTGATGTATACAGCCCAGAACTGATGCATGTTTTTGTGGGAGTAGCTCAAATTAGCTAGTCAAGGAAGCATGGGGAGAACATGCAAACTCCACACAGAAAGGCCCTTTCGCCAATCCCACCGAGGGTGTTAGTGCTGATGATATGGAGGAACAAACACACCCTCAGCGTCCTCGGCAAGAATCGAACCCAGGACCTTCTAGCTGTGAGGTGAGCTGCGGTACCAGCTGCACCACCATGCTCCTTGGTCGTAATGTAATTTTGATCGATTTCCATACAAAATCGAGATCGCGACACCCCCAATTCTGATAGACTTTGTATTGAATTGGAAGCTATTTATATTCACAACTAAACAACAGAAAATATTTGGAGAAAGCTAAAAGCCTGTGTTGCCCAGCGACAGCCCTAAAATCTGAATGCTCTAGAGAAGATCTGTATGGAGGAGTGGGCCAAAATCCCTGCTGCAGTGTGTGGAAACATGGCGAAGAACTACAAAAATGTCTGATCTCTGTAACTGCAAACAAAGGTTTCTGTACCAAATAATGAGTTGTGTTTTTCTACTGTATCAAATACGTATGTCATGTAATAAAAGAAAAAATAATTATTTAAAAATCATCCTCTGTGATTTTCTGCATTTTTGTTTTACATTCTGCCCCTTACAGTTGAAGAGTACCTTTGATACAAATTACAGATCTCTACATACTTTGTAAGTGGAAAAACTTTAACAATCAGCAATGCATCAAATACTTGTTCTCCCCATTGTATGTTAATTGTATGTTCATTAATGAATATTGTCCCTTTTAAATTAATGAATTCTAATTTCTTCTTTAAAAGCCAGATCGACAACCTTTAATTTAAAAGCGGTATCATATCTATGTTGTCGCTTGTTTACCAGAATTAAGGTTTGTGCATGAAAACTTGGTTTTGAAAAACTGTCTCATAATGCCCGTCTGTTCCACGTTTGCTTTCATCTTTTGTGCACAATTCCTCCTATCTCTCTCTTTCTCTCACTCTCTCTCCCTGTCTCTTAAAGACACAGTATCCCTTAAAACCCACTCCGTAACTTTTACACCATAAAAACACATGTTTTCGAAACATTTTGGTGACACAACACTATTTTTGATGCTCATTTTCCGAGCTGTCACTACATGGGATGGTGCTCCTGCCGTTTACAGCACTTTAGAACTTTCACTTGCAGACCGCTTCTCCAGGGTCGTTTCTCAATATGCGTTCTTGTGTGGACTTGTGTACTCGCGTACTTGAGAAATGTCATCATCAGCGGTCCAAGTACTGTTCCAATTCTTAAGTACGCATCAAGGCAAGTACGCTCAACGTTCCCGGAAGTGTTCTCGCTCCGCCCATTTTAGCAAGGATGCATCAAAGTATCCTTCTGCGGACTTCAGCCAGAAAGGTATCCCACAATGCCTTGCGCTACCAGCAGCAGTAAATAGAGAAGGTGAGTGCTAAAATAAATCGCTTTTATACCATCATTAACTCGTAACAAAAAGCAGTTGTAAGATGTTTTCAGGCGAGAAAGTAGACCTTCTAACTTCATTTATATGGTCAGTTTATTAAGAATCGACCTATTTTTAAAAATTCTCCTGCGTTTTCGGATGGTCGGACTTTGTTTTCCCCGCTCACCACAGCCTGACCCCGCTAATTTTGATCTGTTAGTAGTGGCTAAAAGTCAGATATAAAGGGTTTTAGTATTAGTAAATCTGACGGATAACTGCAAGTATCAAAAAATAAAATATATTTTTATCTGATAATTGTTTTGTTTATATTGGAATCTTATAAACTGTGTCGTCAAGGTTTATAAAACCATTTGGCATGTAAATTCATAGTAATAGCTTTATTTTACCACAGTATCTGTTAATAATCAAACAGAGCACTGTAAACATTAGAATGGATCGGTGGAAAATAATCTCTCTTTTTTCTTTGTTTTCTGCAGACAGCTCTGCCGGGGAGGGTCCAGAGTGCATGCTCTGATGCGGCGTCCCAAAAGCTCAGAGCGATCTGCTTTACCCGTGTCCTGGATCTTCTTTTTCAGTCTCATCATCTTCTCTAATGTTTGTATATATATGTCGGTTGATTTGTGTCATTCTAATAAAAAACCTTTTTTTATATAAAATATTTCGTCTATTTATGTTGGAGGCATTTGATAGGAGTTTACCTGATAATGATGAAAAAAACAATGAGTTTGTGTCCGTGTTTAGTAGTTTTGTAAATAAATCATGCAGTTGTATAGCAACAACACTGACCCAGGTTGGTAAAATATTACATACCTTAAATTATTAGTGCTTGTATCCAGCAGAAACTGTAATAAAATTATTCGATTAACTGTATACCTCTAAAGCTGGTCATCATCGATTGTGTCAGTTGAGCAATAAATAATTTGTAAGCAAATACTACTATGAAGGAAGCAAGAGTTTTCATTCTAGTAAACAATAATTTTTCACTAAGAAGCCTGTAAGTAATGTGAGGTGGTAAACCCGCATTTAATTAGTAGAGCCTTTTATGATCAGCAATCAAAACCTAAGACCAATTTTTTACAGGTTTACTATTTTGTATCAAAAGTTGTACTGTCTATCCAGTTGTACTGACTGAGTTTCGCTTTATGGCAGTACTCGCTACCTAATGACACAAACAAACCCTCATGATTTTGAGACCCCTCGGATTTGAGACTTGAGCTATGGCAGATCCATCAAAGAAATCATAGAAGACGTTATCAGAAGAAGTGAGGAAAAGGAACCGGGCTGCAACAGTTTAAAACTGCTGGAGCTGAAAGCTGCCGGAGATTCACTGCTGGAGACTTGTTAACCTCGACACACCGGCGGGTTAAGGCAGCGGGATGCTGAGCTGAGCCAGCTTCTCAACCCCAAAGACGCTATCAGAATTAGCGAGGAAAAGAAACTGGGCCTTAAGAGCAGCTGAAAACTGCCGAAGCTTCACTGCTGCAGAAGGCTCGTTAACTTCTGATTCATACCAGGGCAAACCCGTTCTGGTATTATATAAAAATAAATAAACCGCACTGGTTTAAAAGCTGCATGGTTCAAAATATCGGAAAAAAATTTGCAGTTTATAGTCTGGAAAATATGGTACTTAACCTTTTAACTGGCATGCTTGATGCAACGTTCACAATAGGCTTTTGGAAGAATTGCTTGGTGTATTGAAGAAGGATATATATATTCTGGAACTGAAATATGATTATGCAAACCTCCCTCGCTTTCCTTTCCCAAACATTTCCATAGGTATTTAGACCAGAAAGATGCGCAGTTCAATCCAAAAAAGGAACAGTCGTCTCCTGGAAGAAATCCTTTGACATGCACCATGAACTGCAGTATTGTTCTGTTGAAAGATCCAGTCATCAGCATACAGATGAGGGTTCTCAGTCAAGAAGGATACTAACTGCATACTATCCATCATAAACCACATTTGTTAGTTCCTTTGAAGAGACATGTCTCTAGGGAGATTTCCATGTCGGGCCAGTAAAGTTGAAAGCCATCACAACCATCAAGAGTGAACCATCTTAACTGAAAATAAAACTTGTCACCACCTTTCAGTGTCCTATGTTCTGTGCTCCCTTGTAAAGTCCAATCAAGCAAGTTTGTGCAGTTGAATGAGATGCCGCCCTTGAATTTTTTGTTTTCCTCTTTAAGCTCTCCTCCAAATGCCGTCTTTGGTTACCACAGGCAGCACCAATGTTGGCGTTTACACTAGATGAGTTCAGGGACATTTCTGGGAGAGAGAGAAAGGTGACATGGAAAATATGCTGGCTCAGCTGCTTTGTCACCATACAAAATGGACCTTTAAAGGAATTTGCCTAAACTTCAGCACATCATGACAATTTTGGGAGTGAGTGCCATCAAGGATCAGCGCCAAAAGGGGCCCACAGCAACAGAGAATGACAAGAGGTTAACAATATTGTACATTTCACCAGCCCTTCTTCCAGTTTTAATAAGGCCAGTGTTTTGGTGATGTCTGCAGATATTATTTTGAGCTTCAAACAGTGACTATGAGTCAACCCAGTCCCCCACCTCAGTGTGTGTGATGCTCAAAAAAGAAAAGTTACAAATTATTCACTGAGATATGCATTTTTAGACTAAAAGGTAAAATTAAAACTTTTAAACTGTAAACCTTGGTTACTTATCAGCTTCACCAGCTTATCATGTTTTTTTAAAGGTAGGCACACAACTTATTTGCTTATGTGACCTAGGCCATTTTTCTTTTTAATTGTCACAAACTTCTCTAGGGCCCAATAAAATCTCTTTAATCATTTTACAAATTCTGTTTTTTTTTCTAGAAAACTCACTTTATCCATTTTTATTTTTCTGAATTCCATTCTGACCATATTTATTAACCTGCACTCATGTCCCTGCAGCCCTCTGTATTCCTTTTTTTCCCCTGACGGAACACACAGCTTAATTTTTCTTCTCGTTTCTCATCTTACTCTTCAGTATCAGTGGTCATCACAGTGATCTGACAGACTTAAACCCTGACCCCTGAATTTTCTTCTGCTATAGCTAAACCGGTTAATTCTGTCTGTGTGTAGAGGAAGGCCGACCCCAGGTAAGAAAGGTATTCTTTAAGGAGCTGCAGTTCCCAGAACACTACAGGAACAGCATTTAATAGTATATTCCATTTTGTTTGCTAAATTCCACAATCCCATTCGCCTTTCCCACACTGTGGGATTTTTAAATGATTCGTATTAAATGCAACTAGAGATGGGATAAAGTGAAAGTTTTTTTTTGAGTAGCTCAACAATTCTACAAGGAAAGGAAGACGTTTTACCTTTACTGCCAGGAAGGTTCAATGAGAGTTTGAATGACTGGCAGAAAATGCCACGAAGGCCAAAGTTATGATCAGAATTAAATTTTTTAATACTATGGACCATCGATCAGCTGGTAAACACCCTGTTTGAGTTGAGACACAGTTTTGATTAATAAGCTTCAACTCTGCTTTTAAATAGCACGAGGGGTATTACAATAACACATCCTTTCTGCCCACATATATGCCGTAAAAGGGCACAGTGCACCTGCTGTGTTGGTAGCTGCTGAATGGGAGGAGGATGCTGGGGGGTGGCTCTTGAAAATGTTTTGTCCAGCTGCTAGACTATAAAAATGTGGGGTGCACAGGAAGAGTGAAAACACAAGGGTTGGTAATTTTGTCAACTGGAACAATGGCATTCTGTGTCGAATGTGTGCAAAATAAATGTGTGTGTAACACAACCAGACATGTCTCTGCGCATTATTAAGCAACTAAGTGTATGTATGTGTGGTTCTGTTAGTCATCAAGCAAAGGCAGGTGCAAGAAGTACATAAACGCACAGCTAAGGGTCAGAGGCTACAGTACTCCATCAGACGGAAAGAGGGCAACCGCCTGACCAAACCCTGATGAGAACAGCTGAGGGGATGAAACAAAGAGTAAAGAAAGTCAGTATACTAACACTAACTTATAGAAATCAGGTCAAAATCATTAAGCTGTACGGTTCACGTGCAGTTACTATTCAGGGAAGCCAGACCTGTATGAGCAAAGTATGATGTACACCTGTTCCCATTCATTAATTTCAAGATCAACATTTATTACTGTAAGAACTTTAATGAGTGCAAAGGAAAAACCATCTGAGAATTATTTAGCAAATAAGTTCCACTGATGACTGGACAAAAATTATATTTTTGAGTCAACTCCAGTAAAGTTTATTTTTATAATCTGTCTGTTCTTTACTCTATTGTCCCGAGTGTTTGTTTTTTATTACACAGAGGACCTGAAAAGTCAGTGGCAGACTTTTA
Source organism: Apricaphanius iberus (assembly GCA_028564705.1). Lineage (NCBI taxonomy): Eukaryota > Metazoa > Chordata > Actinopteri > Cyprinodontiformes > Aphaniidae > Apricaphanius > Apricaphanius iberus. The sequence goes on along the minus strand of JAPXFQ010002461.1, from coordinate 1,066,828 downwards.
TAAGCAGATCAGGAGAACTGCTAGTCCTATTTTTCACTTTTGCACTGTTTCCAGACAGATGTCTTCCAGGCCTCACAGCTGGCACAAAAACTGCATTAATGCACTAATAAGCCAGATGCAGGGGATGGTAAGCAACCACAACAACAGCTATGCTCATGTTTTCCTTTTTTTTCCTTTTTTGCTTTCTAAAATTACAAGTAAGCAAGTATTTGGGGAATGACCAAGCCACATAAAAGAGTTATTCTGCCCTTTTACGTGTTTTCCATCTCTACATATCTCCAGCACCTCTTCATAGCACTCCTGAATCCACCAACAATTGGATAACGAGAAAGTCTTTCAGAAGTGAGATGAAATGTCTTCCATAACCAGAGAGGAGAGTCAAATTCTCTTCTATGTGAGTCCTACAGATTCTGAACACAGCTAACCTATCTAAAATCTATTTTTTAATACATCAAGATTCAGATATGGATGATTCTGACTTGATAAATTACATCAGAACTTGACTATGTCAATGACACAATATGACAGTCAAAGAACGGAACTCAGAAATGTGTACCTACAGTACCAAGACAGCTTATGATGAACACTTAAGGTCACATACACTACCATCCTCAATCTAAAACAAAAATTACTTGGACAATAGTTTCAGAAAAATGAACTCTGTATTTAGAATAAATATATTAAAATTTGAAAAACTTCAACAATTGTCCAAGGTATTGCCGGGTGGTGTTGGTACAACTGCTGACTTTACCAGTTGCCGTAAACGTAAAGATTACTGAGGAAGATATATTGAAGAGAATTAAATATACATTTTATGTAAATAACAATTGTATCCCAGCCTTCTGCATTGTTTTTGAACCTAGACCAAATATTCCCACCAAAGTAGGAGGATACCACTTCTCACTACATAGTCATAGAAAATAGTAAAAATGCTTCAATCTAAATCCTATATAATTGTACTTTTCTGAAAAGCTTATTCTGCAACTTATTTCTCTTTACTTTAGTAGTAATCCCAGTTCAACCAGTCTGTTATAAAATATCACAGTTTATGCCTACTGATTAAACCAAAACCAATTTAGTCAACCACCTGTAGGTAGATTTTCTTTTTTGCCATTTAACCAAATTCCCTGAACTAGAAGTTAACAGAAAATTACTTCCTAAATGGATTTCAAAGCAGGTACGAAGATTTCCCTGGTAGACACAAATTGAGAAGCGGTCGGTATAAAACCTCCCTTTACACAAACCCAAAAAGGTTGGCCATAAAAAGATTAAAACCATGAAGATACAAAAAAAACCAAAAAAAACCAAAAACTTACAGGCACACTGCTGATGACCACCCACTATATAATATTGGAATGGTAAAAACTATGTCACTGCACGGCTGAAAAAGGCACAAAATGTAACAGAGTAGATCACTTACATTTAAGAAGGCAAATCTTATTCAAAGTGTAAAACTGGTGTTTTCTGAAAAATATTTTGTTTTAATTCTAAAGTCTTCATTCAATGGTTAATGAATTAATTATTTCCGTCTGTATCTAATGGAAGATAGTGGGTTAGAGGGAGTAAATTCTTGCCAAATCCTAATATCAAGGTAAGTATTGAGAAGCTAGAGTACTACATCCTCCTGGTTTGGCTGAGAGCCTAAAGAAACGAGGGGGCTGACAGAAAAAGAGTTAGACATAGACAAGTTGGGTAGCCTGAAAGCAGCCAGCTGAGCCATTAAGTGCTGATGCAGAAACAATAACTGTCTCTCTTAAGTCAGGAGGAGCTGCAGTAGAAGCAGTAAGTAGGAGCAGGTCTGCTGGCATTGTGCCCAGAACTGACAAATAGCAGAAATACAGACACATGCAGAGAGAGTGGGACAGGAAAACAGACAAGGCAAACCAGTATTGGTTTGTCCTGCAGTCAAAGCTGAGAGAGGAGCAGCTCTCAAAGAGGTACTATGTTTCTAACGTCCCCTATGATGATGCCATAAACTATCAATACAGTTGAGATAGGGATCAATTGAGCTGTGTTGCATATTTATGATTTATTATTAGCAGGGTCCGTTTAAAAAAAAAAAGCACTACTTTTCTACTGCCGAAGGCTGCTTTGCACAGTAAGATTTTAAAGCTGACTTACAGATGTTCTTGCCATGGGTGGTGTGTTCAGAGTGCTCTGGTCTGCTTGGAAGGACGTCTCGACCGCTCCGATCACAAATTGGGGTTATTCAAGATGTTTGATTGCCTTGGCACAATATTGCAGCCTGTTAAATGTGAGGTGACGGGCAGCGATACACCTTGTAATTATCATTTTCAACTGTCGGCTCACCGGACTGCAATCCAGAAATGCATAGAAACAAAGAGCAAACGAACCAAAGTGGGTAACAACATTTCTAAGTGAAAAAAAAAGATAACTCAACTTTGTACATCAAGTAGAGGCCCTGCTCTTGCTGTTTAAACTCCTTTATCTTACGCCTTTTCTATTTGTGTCATTTTTTTTTTTATCCGTTACGACTAGTCCACAAAGTGTCACCAGTGACTCCTCCTTGTCCGCCATGTTTTTTCACTATTTTGACTTTAATAGTCAACTTTTATCTCATCAGGTTTTATGAGATATCCCATCTGAGATGGAAATGTTTGTGAGTAAAATTGATTTGATTCTGGTGTATAATCATTGCCATGTGGCCGCACAAGACGCACTATAGGAACAAAACTGTTATATCCATGATTTTGTATCACTGTGTGTGTTATCTCTCAAGGTTTGAAAGTTGTACAACCATTTATAAAATCTTGCTGTGTGAACCAGCCTTTAGGGTCAAAACACCAAATCAAAGAAAAGTTAAATGACAAAAGTACAAAACTCAGTTGCTATGACAAGCATCATTCATTGTGGCACTGTTGAGGCTTCACCAGCACTTAGAAATCAAAAGCTCTTTTTGATTTAGTGAGGAGAACGGGCCATTAATAGAAAGCCATAACCAAACAATCACAGAAGGCGTGCTGTAAACACATTGGTAATTCAAATATGCAGAAAAACTAAATCCACGGGTTTCTGTAAGTTCAAAACAGAGAGTCGAGCAAATAAGTTTCAACAGACTGACAAATACATACAAATGTAAATGTGTTTTCCCCTAACTGAGAAAAGTACTGCCAGGCTTCGTTGAGCACTCTGAAAAGAGGCTATAGCAACGGTGAACAATTCAGTGCTTAGAACAATCATTGCAATAAAGGCTTCGATGGGGTCTAAGTGCTGGTGGTAGCACAGGCTGGAGGTCTAGTTTTCATGATTTCCATACCCTCCAGGTGTTGCCTGCTTTTTTGTCTGTCCACTAAAGCAGTGACATATGTTCTCTCTGCATTTAAGCAATGGCTTTCTCTGCCACTGAATTACCACAATTAAGGCAGCTTCATGCGGAAGCAATTTGGCAAACACTAATGTGCCGAGGAAGCAAGATTTGGCAGACAGTGGAGTGGAACAGAGGCGTATGTAGGGAAACAAATTAATTAAATGTCACAGAGTCTGAGATATAGAAATGTGAAAGAACATATAGCAAAAAAGGGAAGGACATTTTCGTTCAAAATAGATAATTCCCACATTGCCATTTGTAGCAAGTCAATTAGCCAGTGGTTAGACAGTACTGGCTGAGGATCAAGTATATTAGTAGTCTTTTAGCAACTCAAATACCCAGACAAATTTGGCTATAAGAAACAGGGTACTATAAGCTTTGAAGTAGCAGCCATGATGGAATGTCAGTGTGGTTCCGCCAAGACAGATGTTCGAAACAACAGACCAGAGCGATAAACCAGTTTCTTTATTGCTTAAAAGCAACTTAAGAATACTGGGTGCTCTGTCTTGCTCGAGATCTGAACACCCCTGTGTATCAAAAAAGGCTCTACTACTTAGGCATTGTTTCGTTCCACCACTTGCTTGAAAAGAGAAAATGAATAAAAAAAAGCAAAGCATTCTTGTTTACTAATAATCCATGGGTTTAATATTTATTTCTAAGCTTTGAGGTAGCTGACTGTGTCTGTGTGTGGTGGTAGCCAAGACTGAGGTTTTAATGCTGGTGAGGCACTTCAATGGGCGTTATGGAAATTTATGGCCTTTTGACATGGAGCTATGTGCTCAGCTGGCACTAGTCACTACCCTCAGATGGGACCATTGGCTCTCAGCAGGGAGTCAGCTCTATAGACACTACAAGATGAAATAAATATAAACAGATTTATTTGAGTCTGTCATTAATTTAGGGCATCCAGAGTCTACGCCGGGTGCTTTAATACATATTATTCTCACAGTGGATTTTGTTTCATGTCTTAGATGATTCATGTTCAGAAATCTTGAAAAATGTTTGCCATTAATCAACCAAACCATAAAAGTTTTTCAATGCTTTTATTTTTAAGAATATTGCTTCAGATTAAAATAAATGCTTCGCTTTGGGCTCTAATAGCTTGTTCTTTTCAGTGAATCTTTTATAGAGAAATTTGCACATATTTTCCTCTGAACTGCAAGTGTTGACACTGTAACAGTCAGTCGGGGTGACTGTGGCTAAGGAGTTGGACGTTTGCCTTGTGATCAGAAGGCTGGCGGTTCAAGCCTCGGCTCCGATGGTCTCAGGAGTTTGTGTCCTTGGGCAAGACACTTCACCCGTTGCCTACTGGTCTAGAAATATTTGTATCATATTTCTGTTTACCTGTTCAAGACAGAAGTGTGGTCCACTACTGACTAAAGCATTCAAACTGAGATTTGCCTAAGTTGAAGTCTTCTTTGTGGTTTGAGTGGTCAGTATCCCGGCAAATGAATTATATAAAATCCACCCATTTTTATTTATTTATATATTTTAAAATTCTACATTTTAAAATTGTTCAATTTTCATTACAATCACTATGCGCAATATCACAATCACAAATGGAGTCTTGGATGAACTACATGGTAAACTACGACATTTCAGTTGCCATTGATAGAAACTCTGCTTGCCTGTAAAATATGTGGCCATCTGGGAGGGCTTATCAATTGCTGAGTTTACATGCTGTGAGATAAAAAACGAATTATTGTCTTAGTCCAGCTAAATTTTGACTTTTGAGATGCATGTATAGACCTTAGTTTGGCTGAAGTCAAACCACACTGGTCTTCTCTTAATCGGAGTAGCGCACCAAGATAATGCAGTTGGAAAACCAAATATCTCTGCATGTAACACTAACACAGCCGGGCTAATAGCAGTCTGGAAAATCCCCTTTGGGAAGTGATGAGGGCGCAGAGGTGGAAATAAGGCCTCAACAAGCAGCAAGGAGTGTAAAAAAAATCTGTCTAGTATTTAATAAATACTGTGCTGTAGCGTTATCATTGTTATCCATTTCTTCGCTGATTGTGCAAAATCCTGCTTTCACTCAGTCTTCTTTCAAATGGCAACATTTGTTCACCATCTGTGTGACACTCTAAGCCACCCTACAATAATACAAACATGAGCATCTCTCCACCTACCGTCACAGAGACGAATGCATTTTTTGAGTGACAGTAAATTGGGATAAAGGCTCCCATTCTGGTTTTAAGCTTCAAAGGTTTAAAGGTTTTAGCTTGATTTTTGCCAAAAGCTTGATTTAGATGTGCATGTAACCATTATGACTGTCCAAACTTGAGTTTGGCTAAAACCCAGGTGGCGTGGTGAGGACATGGTTGGATTGGAAAAGGAAGGAAACCTTTGGTTAGTCGCAATTCAAAACCACCATTGCAATGTCTGCGTTTTCTTTAAATTAAGGAGACAGAAGCCACTCTCAGTTCCACTCATGCCATGAGTCTAATCAAGAGAACAACAAACTCTTGTGCCTGACTCCACTGGCATCTCTTGGTAGCTAGTAACTGAAAAGAGCAACAGGGAAGGTGCAGACAGCTTCTGCAAGACGAAAGAAACGTAGGGAAAGACTGAGTCTGGAGTGATTTAAAATGTCATCAAAATCTGCCACGGGTTGAATAAAGGCCGTCTGTAGCCCATTGAAGTTTTCAATGACAAGAACTGTCTCAAGTTCCATACAAGATTTATTTATCAGCTCTCTGATGCTGACACGACGTATCTTTAATGCCAGAAATAAAGGTTGCATATAGATGAAAAAGACTATTCTCTTCCCTTTCCCTCTAGCTTTCTTCTTGTCCTGATGTCAATTTTTGAAGCAGACAAGAAGACAGAAAGAATTTTCTCCCCAACCAATAAGTTACCTCTTCAAAGAAGCATGGCTATTTGAGTGAGGGGCCAGGCTGTGCTGAAACAGACATCTTAGGGTTTTCATTTAATTTCTCATCTCCTTACTGACATTTGTGACAACCACTGAACAAAGGAAACCTCTACTTCTTCTGTCCGTCACTCTCACTGTAGAATACTGAAATGTATCCAAACACTCTTTTCCAAATAAGTAAATGGGCTTATTAGTTGACAGGACAAAACTGCATGTTCCTCTAAAATGTCTCAATTAACAGATGTTGAACATCATGTTTCTTCTTGTTCATTAGAACAACTCCGTGAAAAACTGAAAACCTCCCTGTTCATTCTACTATCAACATAATTATTAGGGACAGAAAACTACATAAAGGTGAGGTAAAAAAATGTTACAAAAAAACAGACTGCTAAATATTGGGAACAGACGTCATTAAACACAGAGCATACCATAAATCAGATTACAGAGGTGACAGAGTGATATGGAAACAGACACTTTTCCACCTCTAATAACTCAGAGCTATTACAGATCTGTATTGTACCACTGCGTCACAGTGGGATTTGACATGATTCTGGAAAAGTATGCATTTCTGGAATTTCTTACAGCATTATTGTATAATTTAAGTTTATAAATGTATATTTAATGATTTATGGTAATTTTATTTTTCCTGCATTTTCTCCCCGCAGCCCTGCAATTCCTCTTTAATTTTTTACGGTCATCATTTCTCCATGGTGTTGTATGTTTAGAAACTGTGTTTACAACTGTAAATTGAGCCAGCAGATTGAGAGCAGACTGAAGCTTACTGTTAAAATCAGTCACAATAAAAATCATAGAGGGCAGGTAAAGATAGGAGGAAACTTTTAAAAAACTTCAATAAAAAAAAAAACTGGTAGCCACTTCAGGGGTTAGATTACATTTCCTGACAGTTCTCACAGAGGTTTCTAGTTGGATAAAACTGGTGATTTAAAAAAAACAACACAGTAGTAGTCAGAGACAGCCAAGACACCACCAACAACAACAGAGGACACACGTGATGACCAAGTTCAAGGTGTGTCCTTGGTTGCGTGACACGTTGACTAAAATCCATGTAATTCAAAATATTCGAGAAATCTGTTGATAAAGGATGTAAAAGGTTAACGATATGTAGATTAAAATCACCAGTTAATATCCTTTCATAAGACTTGTGCAACAGAGGACACACGTGATGACCAAGTTCAAGGTGTGTCCTTGGTTGCGTGACACGTTGACTAAAATCCATGTAATTCAAAATATTCGAGAAATCTGTTGATAAAGGATGTAAAAGGTTAACGATATGTAGATTAAAATCACCAGTTAATATCCTTTCATAAGACTTGTGCAAACTTGAAAAAGACTCTGAAAATTCTTGAGTAAAAAGTGCATTATTTTTGGGAGGCCTATCAACTATGGCATATAAAATCTTAGGATTCCTAAAAACAAATGCAGTATATTCAAAAGTGGTAAAATTATCAAACAAAACAGGTTTGGCAGAAAGGGTTGATGAACTTATAAAAGCAGTTCCCCTCACCTTTTACTATTCCTAGTTAAGTAAATGAAATTAAAACGTGGTAGGGAAGCCTCTGTAAGAACAGAAGCAGCATCTGCACTCAGCCATGTTTCTGTAGCAGTAAACACAGAAGATTATGGTCTAAAATCAAATAATTTATTATAAAAGTTTTATTCAGCAGAGAGCAAACATTTAAACGTGCTATATTAATAGTGGTTGGATGTGGAGTGAATTTATGATTTACTGGAGGTGGGAATTTTGGTAACCGATTATTTGGGTTGCATTTGTTTCTGAGGAATGGGATACATCATTGTGAAAAAAGGTACAAAAGTCCAGGTAATCGAACCTAGCTAGATGTTTCAAACTTTTTTTGGCCATCAGTCCCCTCAAAACCTCCAATCTATACTCCCTCTTCAAAGTTCAGGAGTATGAAGAAAAAAACCCCCAAAAGGACTTGTTTTGATATGACAGCATTGTGAATAAGATCACAGGTCCTTCTTTAATATCAAAATGCATCTAGTTGGTATGCAACTGAATTGCTCTATTTCAACATTTCAGTCATTTGCCCTAAATGGGATCACATGGTGTGAGTTCAAAAGTACAAATATGATCCAGCAATGATAAAGGTACGCATACATCTGTAACTATGCCTGTCCCTTTGTCCATATGCCAAACCTGACACTCAATGAGGCGCCAGTGCAGTGTGTAATAAAGGGAACCAATGGCCAGTTGTAATTTTGGGCACTGAGGTTGGTCCCAAACTCAGAAATCGCTTTATTCTCCTCATCCTGTCACTTTTCTTTTTAGCTTTTAGGGTTCTTTCCTTTTTCATTTTTCATTTTGCTCATTAAAACATTCACTCTCTCTTCCTCTGTTCTTTCTCCCGAGAATCTGTCACGCTAAAGCTATGTCGCAGCTCATATATCCCCCGGCAATCATCCAGAACATGGCTGGTGACCACCATCCACCAATGTCTACCAGAACCCCCTACCCCTCCGTCATGTTGTATACCAGACCACCGCAGAGTTTTGTGGTCAGAAAAACAGCTGTGGTGGCTAGATCAAAGTTTAATCAATCAATGCTGGGAAAAGCGAGTGCTGCAAGGATTTAAATGATCTTACCTTTGGCTTTTCAAGCGACACTTCAAGACAAGAGAGATTTGAGGGAAAAAGTCAAGTTTATCAAATGTGAAGGTCAAGCATTACGATTAAGCAGATGTTGAAACTGCTGTCACACACTTCTGTTACTGCTGAGCTGCAGGTAACACAAATTTACACATTATTTTTGCAGGGCAATATACATTGTACTAGTTGTACACTCAGGCCCACACCCACATTACTATACGGAAGCAGCACACAGCACACTCTCACAAATGCAAGCAGATCCAAGCGATGTGTGGGAGGTCAGTGTGGTCAGTGTGTGGTGGATACATGGTGTCATATTGCCTTCAAGCAGACAAGAATTACTGGCCCTGCTCTCACACTATTACTACTGCTCCGCTAGCCACAATGGGACCTCAAGCATTTTTAACCGTGGCTAGATCCACAAAGAGAAAAATAGATTACTGTCAGATGAGGTCATATTAGAAGAAATTGATTATTAAACTTCACAGAAAATACAACCCAAAGACCTACAAGACTGTTACTACAAATACAAATGTAATAGAACAGGGGAAAAATATAAGGAAACTAGGTCACAAGAGAATGCAAAATTAACCTCTGATCATATACATACCTCCCCCACAAGTCACTGTTTAATGTTATAGTGTGAGACAATCAAAGACACAAAGTTTGACAAAGTGTAAGCTACAAAGCCAAAAACCAAAAGAGTATAACACAAGTAGGGGATTTAACACAATTCAAAGAAAGATTATGAAAAAAATTTTGACCACAAAAGGCTCTAATAATCTTGAGCCAGAATTACTGAAGCTGCATGTGAGAAAGTTGAGATTAAGGATGAGTATGTAGATATAGTAGCCATTGAGATCAAAATCCTAAAGAAAATAGACACCTAATCTTACAACCCAACGCTACTGCAGGTTGCCACTCTCCACCGACAGATGAATGAAAAAAACAAAGTAATGCGGCACTCTCTTTTTAATTCAAGTCTTTAGGGTAACAGTCAGTAGCATGCTATTGAAACTGGAGCAGTAGAGTTTCCCCAACAACTAAACAGTTATATTTCCCTCTAAGAGGAAGTTATAGACCATATCAAATAGCTCTCCCACACAAAGGACACTAAGCAACTGTGCTGTCAGCTAGACCTCAATATGAAACACCTTCCACCATTGAAAGGCTCAAAAACATCAAAAGGAGAAAAGCAAGGCTATGTTCCTAAAAGATTACAAAAGCCCATGTTTAAAATGCAAATGGCTTTGTTATCAACATTTTTGAGTCGCATTCTGAGACTAGGCCTGTGGACCTCGAACTGGGCACGTTGACAACACATATCGTCCAGTTATGAGAGTCATAGCAGGATTAACCTGTATCAGCAAAATGACTGTCTGTTTTCAATGATCAAATAGGTGGAATGATATATTTATCAGAAGGTAGGTAGAAAAGAATGAAAAAGTAGGTGGAAAGGTAATCTTCCGGGGGAACCACCTCCCAGGTCCCTGCACACCTCTACTGTCAAACAGAAACCAACTAAGTTCAGCAAGTTAACATGAGTTTGTTTCTTTTTTTTATTCAAATTGACTGACTTTACTTTTCTTCCTCCTTTCCACCTCTAATTTTTAGTTTATCCAAAAATCCAATCCAAAAATATTGTGTTATGGTTATATAATTTTTGGTGAGTCTTTTCCTAAAACATTCTGATCTAATGCATCACCTTTTCCCCTCACTCTCTTGCATTCTGAGACTTCAACCACCCCCCACTTAACATCCCCCACACCCTAACTTTTCCCGACCTGCCAGCATATTGGCCAGATGTGTAAATGTTTCTCCATGTCACTTTTCAAGACACATTCCAAGAAAACTGCAAAATGGGGGGAGAGGAATATTTGACTTCACTTCATGGGAGACCAGTTTCATACACTTTGGCAGCTACACCATAGTAAAAAAGGTAGCTTGGCTGGCTCGACTGAAGGAGAATGTTGACAGCATACCAAACAACATGATCCTAATGAGTTGGAAAATCCCTGGCTCTCCAGAGAACAGTCCAGATGCTACCGTCATAAGACATGCTACTGTATTGTTGAATTCAAGCTCACCTCCTTTTCTTAACAAGAGGTAACATTTATTAATTGACCAATAAGGGATTCTTGGTGAAATGAAGCATTACATATTTATTTTTACTCTGGACAGCGGGTATGTAATTTCCATTCAAAAATAAAAGAGAATCATCTTTAACTGTCTTTTGCAACTGAATGTATTTTGGAGAATATCTGGATCATGTTTTGCACCACTGCTTAAGGCTTTTGCTCCAGGTTACTAGCTGTACTAAGGGTGACTAGTTTTTAGTAATACACTCACATTTGAGTTGAGCGCTGAGAAAAAAACCGTAACACTTTTCACAAGAGTCGATTCACTTTAAATCATGGCCAGCTACAGATTTCTAAACAGATTTTTTTGGCATTAACAATCCATCTTTATTCATAAAGAATGTTACTACTACTCCACTAATCTATGTCCTTCACATCTATCTCACTCATTTCTTCTTTCCTCTACTTCAAGTACACAGAACTAAACAAGATTTTCAAAACCTATACTCAGTTAAAGGATGAAATGATACATGGTGCCCTCATCGACACCTAAACATGTGACTGTCTTTGTTTTATTCACCAAATATTTTGCTTTTATATTAAGTGGAATTACAGGTTTAGCTCATAACTGCATTAGGGACACCAAGAAAAATCACATATGGAACTATTTGGAATTGTGAACACATGTTACTTACAGTACTGAAAAACAAATATAGACAAACATTAAGGTCAATGTGCTTTTGAATAGATCCTTAGGATGTTTCTCACTTCTCTTACAAACAGAAAACAGAAGAAAATACACATATTAGTCAGTGATTAGTCAGTAATAACACAGTAAAAGTTTATAATCACAAATCCAGGCGGAAGTGATTTAAACCTTTTATAATTCCTCTTTCTTTTTTTAAACAGCTAATATCTTTTCACTTCACACAGTCAAGCCTATTGCTTACCTGGAACTTTGAACACCTCATTGTGCAGACTTTCACTGATTGGTACTGGGGATCCATTGACCATACTGTGGGTCCAGCTCTGACAGATTGCTTGAAGCAAAAGTGTCTGAGGCCTTGTGACCTGAACAGCAAAATGTGGAAGCTCAAAAATACACTCTGAAGTGGGGACTGATGACCTTTTGTTCCTGCAAGAAAAAAGGACAACATACAGGATTACATCAAGGATAACGCATAGCCTATAGAGACAGAAAGTTGAATTGTCTATAATATTTTGTAAAAAAGAAAAAAAAGGTTCCCAATGAGAACATAATTACGAAATAAAATTGGCCGAAGTACTTAGAAATCTTGCATCTAATTTTCACTGTTCAATAAAAACAGTATTACAATAAAAATACAGAAATTACTCCTGGCAAAGAGAGCAAGTAATCTGAATTAGATTCCAACAGTTAAAGTGAAGGAGTTCCATGGGTAAGCCAAGCTTTCCTTGGTTACTTGGCAAGTAGGTTGAGTTTTCTGACCCTTTTCTCCTCTGTTGTCAAAACTTTGACGATGATTTATGTGAAAAGATGAACAGCCTAGAAACCTAAGCCTGAAATGCATCTCTACACATTTAACATTTCATATGTCTGCAGCGCAGAGGGAGAGTTTGTGAGATTCTAGACACATGACAAGATGAGCTGAGTGTTCTGGGGGATGAGGTAACATAGCAATAAGATGGAAACCTCCAAGCCTCTGTCCATCAGAACCTCAACGGACCATGGTCTCAATCATCATCTGACATGCACACAAACTTGCACTTTAGTGCTTTTTTCAGTCTTATTTATTTCATGTTTTCAAACCTTCTAAGGATATATGTTGTCACCCTTGTCACAAACTCACTACCAATGAACCTGAATTCCTTTGAATTTATTTGGATCAAATATTTCCAATAAGAGAACTACATGTTTAACAAACATGCATATCCCCAAATGAGGAATAGAAATGTACATAGTTGATAAAGCACTTGTTCCCATTATAACTACGAATGTCTTTGCCAATCTTTATATGTATCTCATTAGAATTTAGTAGAAAAAGACATCAGAAGTCTAAACTATAGACAAAAACCAGCTTTCTTGCTTGAATTTTGTTTTTTTCTTCTCTTTTGTGGAAAGTTAACAATTCACAGTGGATACTAAAATCTCTGGTACTGCCTAATGAACAGGGATTTTTGGTGTAAGTAAAATAGTGTGTAATCAAAACAATTACTGCAAAATATTACAAAAATGCCTCATTTTCATTTAATCATTCATTTCTTTATGGTGTGGTCCCAGTTCAGAGTGTGGGATATGTCAGAGTCCCTCTTTTTCTGCGCAGCTCTGCAATCGTTTAACTCCCCTGTCTCCCTCCCTCTTTTTCCTCCAAGGCTCTCTTTATCTTTCTCTTTCTTCTACTCCTGGGTGGTTCAGGGCTGTGACAAGAGGTGTGAGCTGCACTTCTGCAAGCTTTGAGTTCATAAGACTGCTGTCTTCACTATTAGACTGAAGGTGTGAGAATTTGACAAAAAGGGAAAAAAGAATTGAAAAAAAGTGAAGAAAAAGGAGTAAGAAACTTCAGACATGAAAAGTGCGCTGAATTTTACTTTAACACAAAAAATCTTGTCTACTTAAAGAATTTGGCACCATGATAAACTATGCAAGGTCACGTCTTTTGCCTATAAAAATCCTTACTATTGAATATTACACAGCAAGGCCTCAATCATACTAATTTCACGCTTTAGTTGTGTGTTCAAATTTGCACTAAGTATGTGAGCACACTATTAGACACTGCAGTTCAACTAAAGACAGCAAAGACGACCCAGCATCAACAATGCTCCCACATGCAGAGCAAATGTGCTGGCAAAGCCACTTCAATGAGAGGACTGGCAAGGGATGAAAGTTTGTTGGCTTATTTGAGTGTTTATAGCGTTTAAAGGGAGCTGTCATGAACATGTGGTCCCCTAAAAGTTTAATTATGCACCTGTTTTATTATAATATACCCAGTTCTTTGTGAACAGCATCTTGGATCTTGGTAATAAATTAGAAGCAGAAACCCTCATTAGGGTGGTTTAGGAATGCTGGATGTGAGGACAGCCAGGCACTCATCGGATTTCATTAAGTAGCTGGCACGGTCAATGTTTCTTGCTGCAACATGGTAAACAGCTTTTTGGCAGGAAGCTTTTCTCTGTTGCCACAGGCTTTGAGCAAAACAAAAGCAACCCAAAGGTCATGATAAATTAGCATCAACAGCAGATGCAGTGGTAAGATTTAGATATACATTGAGAAATTATAAATATCTAAACTTTTCTTTTTAAATCAAGTGTAATCCTTGCTTCATAGACACCATGCACAAATCAAATAAAAAAAAAAGAAAACATAGCTTAACCAACACAAATTAATGCTTGGAAATTCACACATATCTGATGCCAACAAGCGCTGTCACACAAGCGCCAACACACCTTTACATACAAGTACAAACAACTAATGACAGCTTACTGGGCCAAAGCACGATCAGTAGCAGTAATTATTCCAAAACTAAGAAGGATCCCACTGTGCTAAGAACATTTTACTTGAGCTAAAAAATGCTTGCCTCATCTTTGTTTGGATGTTTCAGGAACCATACAGCGCTCAAGCTTTTGGCGCCTGTAGCTCAGGAGAGGGTCGAAGCAAGAGGAAGCAAACTTCACACGGGTTCATCACCTGCAGTAAAGGATGCTGAGGTTATGTCCCAAGTGAGCCAGGTGGATAGCAACCTGGCTATGCTGATTGCTGGGGGTAAAAACCTTCTATGGACCTTGAATATCATCTCACTGACTGCAAGGAAAGTGGTAAGAAAGATAGTGATACCAATTAGATATCACTCGACTCTCCTCCACACGTAGCTACAGCTTAGGAATCTAAATGCAAGGAGGTGCTGAAAATGTTGCTACTCCAGATTTGCCCTGGGGCAGAGACATTGCACTGGTGTGTGGTTATTTACAAGATCCCTGCTGAGGACCCCTCTTCATGGTAAATGGACTGAACTAATATAGCACTTTTCTAGTCATACCAACCACTCAAAGTGCTTTACACTAGAGCCATATCACCCATTCACACTCACAAACGCATACACATTCATACACATTTGTCATAACGCCAATAGATCACTATGCAACTTGGGGTTAAGTTTCTTGCGCAGGGGGCACATCAACATCTGACAGTCAAAAGCTGGGATCAAACCTACAACCCTCTGATTACAAGCCAACTGCTCTACTTTGTAAGTGTTATGAATAGGGCCTGACAAATATGGATTTTTGGTCCGATACAGATATAAAACAGTAGCAAAGGCTGATAGCCGATATAAAGGCAGATAAATTCTGCTAAAAAAAAAGTACCTAAAAGTCTATATTTCTAAATATTTTTAATTATTGAAACGTCTAAGTATCCTGCTCTGTTGTAAATTGCCATCTGGGTATTCCAGTTTATCTTTATTTACAGGTCCTTCTCAAAAAAGTTTTGCATATTGTGATAAAGTTAATTATTTTCTGTAATGTACTGATAAACATTAGACTTTCATATAAAAGAAAAGTGTTTTTAATACAAAAAAGTCAACCTTCAAATAATTATGTTCAGTTATGAACTCAATACTTGGTCGGGAATCCTTTTGCAGAAATGACTGCTTCAATGCGGCGTGGCATGGAGGCAATCAGCTTGTGGCACTGATGAGGTGTTATGGAGGCCCAAGATGCTTCGATAGCGGCCTTAAGCTCATCCAGAGTGTTGCGTCTTGCATCTCTCAAATTTCTCTTCAAAATATCCCACAGATTCTCTATGGGGTTCAGGTCAGGAGAGTTGGCAGGCCAATTAAGTACAGTAATACCATGGTCAGTAAACCATTTAGCAGTGGTTTTGGCACTGTGAGCAGGTGACAGGTCGTGCTGAAAAATGAAGTCTTCATCTCCATAAAGCTTTTCAGCAGATGGAAGCATGAAGTGCTCCAAAATCTCCTGATAGCTAGCTGCATTTACCCTACTCTGGCACCTTGTTTTCCGAAATAAGTACTTTGGACCACCGAGCAACAGTCTAGTGCTGCTTCTCTGTAGCCCAGGTCAGGCGCTTCTGCCGCTGTTTCTGGTTCAAAAGTGGCTTGACCCATTTCCTGCACACGCCTGTGCACGGTTGCTCTGGATGTTTCTACTCCAGACTCAGTCCACTGCTTCCGCAGGTCCCCCAAGGTCTGGAATCGGTCCTTCTCCACAATCTTCCTCAGGGTCCGGTCACCTCTTCTCGTTGTGCAGCGTTTTCTGCCACACTTTTTCCTTCCCACAGACTTCCCACAGAGGTGCCTTGATACAGCACTCTGGTAACAGTCTATTCGTTCAGAAATTTCTTTCTGTGTCTTACCCTCTTGCTTGAGGGTGTCAATGATGGCGGTTTTGAGTAACGAACCAGGCTGGGAGTTTTTAAAAGCCTCAGGAATCTTTTGGAGGTGTTTAGAGTTAATTAGTTGATTCAGATGATTAGGTTAATAGCTCGTTTAGAAAACCTTTTCATGATATGCTAATTTTTTGAGATAGGAATTTTGGGTTTTCGGGATCTGTATGCCAAAATCATCAATATTAAAACAATAAAAGGCTTGAACTACTTCAGTAGTGTGTAATGAATCTAAAATATATGAAAGTCTAATGTTTATCAGTACATCACAGAAAATAATTAACTTTATCACAATATGCTAATTTTATGAGAAGGACCTGTATATCTTCATCATACTACTGTCAAGTTTTCTGATATGTGGAATATGCCTCAAGCAAGATTAAGTTTCCTCATTTGGGCCACCAACGACACCCTCCACAGTCCAAGCTATCTGAGTTAGTGGTATGGCTCAGAGGATAACTGTCGGCTGTGCAACGCATCAAACCCAAGCCTAAAGCACATCCTATCCAGTTGCAAGACGGCTCTGGCCCAAGATCGGTACAGGTGGCAGCATGACCAGGTCCTGCGGAAGCTGGCAGAAATCCTCGAGGCAAAATGGTTGGAAGCAGCCAAAGTTCATCTTGCAAGATCACGGAAGCTGATCCATTTCGTTGGACAAGGGGCAGGAGCTCAGAACATCACCCAGAGGGAAATACGTTTACCGTTAACACCTGCATGTGACTGGAACTTTAGGGTGGACCTGATCGGCAGCTCAAATTCCCTCCGTAGATAACAACAACCTCCCTGAGACCAGACATCATCCTGTGGCCCCCCTCGGCCAATCCTGCGATCCTGGTAGAGCTAACTGTCCTTTGGGAAGGACGAATGGAGGCAGTGTTCGAAAGGAAGAAGGACAAATACAGTGAAGCAGGATGGACGATCATTGTCTGTCCTGTGAAGGTTGGCTGCAGGGGATTTTATTGGAAAATCCATCCAGCGACTCCGGAAGATAGGAGTGCCTGGGTCTAAGCTGAAGAAGGCATTCAAAGACCTTGCAGAGGAGGCAGAAGGAGCCAGCTTTGCGTTGTGGATGAGAAGCAAGGACATATCGTGGGGAAAACAAGGGTCCTAGGGGTAGCTGTGGGGAGACGTCCCTGCTGTGGCTCCACCACCGTGAGGTTTTCTGGGATTAATGGAGAGAAAAATCAAGGAAGGGTGGCTCCCGGCTGATGACCATGCAGCTGCCCCGTTGGCACTGTTAGAGGTGTGTCAGGCGGAAACGCAAGTGCAAGTAGCTTTTACCTGTGCTTACATCTAATAACTTCAAAGTACTCAGTTTTTACTACTATGTCCATAATGTTTTTTTTTGTTTTATTTTCTGGACTATTGTGTTTTGTTCTTGCTTTTGCTACTGTTACAACCAAATTTCCCCTTTTGTGACAATAACGGATTTTTCTATTCTACACACCATAGCACAGTCTCTATAAATCACTGTGGATTCAAAATAATGAAAATAAGATTTATTTATCAATGATTTTCAAAAACAACACAGAACACAACATTCCTTGTATGTACCAGATGTGCATTAAGCATAGTGCAAACAAGCTTCTGTGAACGTGAAGAACAAGCCGGCTCTCTAATCTGCAGGGAATATCAGTGACAATATTAACAAGAACTTGCAAAGGGTGGTCAGAAATATCGACAGATTCACCACTAGACGGTTTCTAGAAAAAAGTTGTCAAGGAGGTATGGAAAATAGAATACTTAAGAACGTTATACAGTCACGTGATTGGATTGAAAATTCTGCCAAACAACAATGCAAGAAAACAGGAACCTTAAAATGAATTACTGCACCGCTGAGATTGTTAAAAAAATCCACGATGGCCAAGAGACTTAAAACTTTGAACACTGTGGGGTTGTTGTGGCCGATATGCTTTCTCAATGTTGTGATAGGCTCAATTCCACTAACAGAACAACAGGGTAATTTATCCAGCTCTTTTTCTGACAGGGTAATCTCTTTGCTTGTTCCTCTAAGCCGCTGTGCCTCCATATACAATCGTCCCTCTTCAGCTACAGACACACACAAACCACACTGTTTCAGCAGTAAGGAGCTTCACTGATCAGCGTAAAAATTGCACAGATTAGCAGAAATAATAACTGAATCAACATGGAAGCAGCAGGGCTTGTTGCTGCATTTTTGCTTGCTCTGACTCGATCAGGCCAATTCCGAGAACATATCCCCATTCAGGTACTCCATTGGTTCCTGAAATGGCCTCGAAAACAACCGTATCGACCCAACCCAATTAAGTGGATACACGTGGGTCTCGGGATCTTCCTGAAGTTCCAATTGTGGAAACGCAAGGTTTGTTTTTTTTTAAATAGAGGGTGTTGTAAGTGGTCCATTATGACAACACCTATGGAGTTTCAGAGGAGGGTGGTGGTCTAAATATTTAAGACTAGGAAACCAGAGAGTGCGTTCCAGGTTTACTCTTTGAAATGGTAAAGATCTGGGAAGTAAATACTGGGGGGTCCTCTGAAACATTTGGTGGCCGTATGCTGCAGTAACATTGGGTATCAGCAATGCTGTTGAGAGAAATCTAGCCATTGTATAACTGCAATAGCTTTGGAAACCTCACTGAGATGTTTGCATTTTACAGACAATTTAGTTTTGTTGGTATCTTCAAGCTATGCTCTTCAGTACTGCAGCAGTTTAGAATCACGTGTGAGACAGCTGAGATGAAGTCCTTCAAGCACAATGCCATATTTCTTAACCAGAATAAAAACTGGACTGCTCTCTTTAGCAGAAGGATGTGTTTATCTTTTGTTTAATTCAGGTAGCACTCTAGTCTATGATGGTGAAAGACAGCTGAAACAAAGACACAAAGTTAATGATATAGCACTCCATGTACATTCCAACCCTCAGCCATACTAAGCTTTATTCCTCATTCTCGAAAACTGAGAATAGAGCTCCTGCTCCACCATCTTGAAGGAAGTAAGCTGGGGTGGTTGAAGGCATCAACTTTCATTCCTTCCTTCCTATTTCCTATTGGTCTACATCATTTTTATGATTTGGAAACTTGTTAAAGTTTCCAGAATCTACATTTATGTCATTACACGTATCATGTCAAGTACAAACTATCTGTTGTCTCACTCTTGACAAAACACAGCAAACTAAACAGAGCAAAAAACAGAGAGACTTTATTAAAATAAGCCTATAAGCCTATAAATAAGCCTTAATGATGATGTCAAAAGTACTGTAGAATAAAAACTCATTGAACAGTAAAAAGCTTATAGAGGCAGCCATATCTCTGAAGGTGGCAAAAACATAAATTAATTGTCCCAAGAATTTAACATTACTAAGGACATCTCGTGTCCCTAGAAGATTTGCAACTTTCTCTTGACTTTACCTTATCTGTGTCTATTTGCAAAGTCCACAGCAGTGCCAGTGCAATCAATTAAGAGCTGACATATTTGTCTGATAAATCACCATAGATAGCAACTGTCATAGGACCAGCAATCCCTTATCTGAGATGATTTCAAATTACTCACTGTCAACCTAATTTATTTAATTACTCTCAATGGCAACATTCCTCATTTGGGTTAAAAAAACAACAACCATGAAATGTTTCACAAATTTTATAGCATATTTGGGGAATTAGTGACAATTACCCACCTTGAGAATTTAGTCTCTTTGTAGCATGTCTCCATGTCAAGACCTGACCTCTCATGGTAAACAGCAAACCTACACTGTTACCTGTTAATCAACTAGGTATTACACTTAAACTGATTGTTTATGGCAATGCTAAAGGCACAGTTAAAGAATTATGACCTTACTGTATGTTTTAATAGCAATCTACACTGCCATCCACTGATATTATCCAGCATTACAAAACTGTATTCAGTATACAGTTGTACCTGCACTTCAGAATGAGTCTTTACTACTTGATTTACCTAACCATTGGTCTAAATTAGGAAAAAACCTTTATAGGATGAGCAACTTCCCCTTTTCACATAACTACCCCCAAACCACCACCCCGCCATTGAGACATCCTGAGCTCACTTGACCCGAAATGGACACACATGCACACAAACTCATAAGGACACACAAGTATACACTCACTCTCTCTGTGTCAAGAGACAGCTTTATTACACAGGGATTACCAAAATAAATGTTTTAATCAAGTGCCGCAGACAGCTGCAGGCCACAAGGCGAGAAAATTACAATGATGTGTTTCATCACAGGGCCAGTGGATAACTGGAAATTTAACTTTCTTCCTCTGTTTACCAATTCCAGCTGTAAAGGAAAACCAGGACTGAAAACATTAAAGAGGACTAGTCTAGCCCACTTTGTGTAGATCAGATTCACAGACCTCAATGTTTTCCATAACTCACAGATTTCACTTTCCTTCTCTTGTTTTTAGGAAGTAATGGGAGTAGTGCTGACGGCAGGTGGGAAGAACAGAAAAGTGGAGTGCAAACCAAAGGAGATAATAATCCACAGAGACCTGATAATCCATCCATCCTTCCCTACTTCCCACTGTTATCCCTCCCTTCAGTGTCAGATCCTCAGATGACTCATTCAGGAATTAATAGACTCTTTCAGTGAACTGACATCTCCAGCTGCTCTTATATGTGCTATCTTGGCACTAATGTATAGTAAAATGTATTTTATGATCAAGTTGAAATTTAGTAGATGTTCTTGGATTGGATGAACACTGCTTCCTGAAAGCATTAAAGAATGTAATATACATCTCTGGGCCAAAATTAAAACAATGTTGACTTAGGCTACCATATGTCACAAAATAAGTAAAGGTGCACAAATTCTACTGAATCACAACCTTGTTTTCTCAACTCCTTATGTGATTTAATGCTCAAAGAAATGCATAGAGGGCTTATTAGAACAGGAATGTCAATCGTTGAGGGTGCAGGATTTGCCTTTTCTCAACCCATTACCTTAAAACAACACAGCTCAATACATCCATTGATTTCCTCCAGCCATAAAACCAAATAAAACTGTCTAACATCAGATGCAAAAGAGAGAAAAACCTCCTTTCTGTAGAGTTGGCCAAAATATTTTACAGACTGCGAAAAAAAAAAAAAAAAGTACTTTGCAGCTCACAATTCTTTACATTAAATAGCTCTGAATAAAACGTAAAACATTATTACATCATTACATACTCATACTCATTACAGCTTTTAATGTACACAGACTGTTTATGATATTTTATGTTTTTATTTCTTCAGCCTCTCAAGGTGAAATTATTTTTCATGTTCATTCTTCCAGACAAAAAACAACTTATGACATGTGTTTGTTCCACTAAATATTCCTTAGTTTCTAAAACAGCTGAATGACAACTTCAAGTTAATCATGTCTTAAGCAAACACAGTCTAATTTGAGGTCATTCATCTATCTTTAACCCTGTAGTACCTGACCAGTGTGACTTTAAGCCCATTTCCAAAAACACTGATGAATTAGAATTTATTAGCACCTTTTCTTTCTACAACTTGCATGAATATAACATTTGATATACTGAAATGTTTTGCTTAGAAGTATGTGTCGGTTCATCAATCGAGTAGAAAATAAAAATCCTTGTTAATATTCTATTTTCCAGGAGCTATTTTGCAATCCAACATTTTTCTTAAACAAACTGGTTATTCCACTTCTGTTAGTTATTAGTATTGCCTGAAAATCAGAAAGCAAGATCAGAAATGTCAAAGCCACAATCAATGTTCTAATGAGTGCAATCCGCTCATGTACTTTTTTTCTAAATTTAACTTGGCTCTCCTTTCAAGCGCTCGAAAAACATTTATCATCTAGTTCTTGGCTGTACTTGGAGACATAGACCAGGAGCAGCTTGCTATGAGTAACTATGAACAGGAGTAATGAGGCATTACCATCACACCAGAAGCCTCGTGCTTCAGATACCTCAAGCAGACTTCATAAATCAAAACACAAGTTAATCTAGAGTCTAGACTGGTGCAGACATAGTAACGCACTTCTCAACTTCATATAAAAAAAGAAAAGAAATCTTAAAGCTATTGCAAAAAACTGAATTTAACTGGGACAAGGTAATAGACTAAGAGCAATAATGAGATATCATGGGAAAACCAACATTTTTTTCTATGCTACCAGTCTAACACTAAGTCCTCTTTCAGACGCTGTATAACATGCACCTGTAATACCACATGCTTTCATGCTTGAAAAAAATGATCCCCTCAGAAATAGCTGTGCACCTAATAGGGGCTGCTAAAAATGCCACATAAAAGCTGGTGCAGGACTGAATTATGGCCTGCAATGCAATGAACCACACCAAGCTGCTGATGGTTAGTTGGTTGGTTGGTGGGCCACAGCCAGTCTCCATATGTTGTAGCTGTCAGGTGGCTCTGAATAAGGAATATTATATGGCGTGAGCACAAGTGTGCATACTCACTCGTGTGTTTAAGTGAGAGTGAGGTTAAGTTTTAGGGAAAGCATTGCAGGTGGCACTTCTAAGGCACACTGCCTCTTCTCATTCCAATCTTTTCTCATGAGGGGAACAGAAGTGACGAAGTAGGTGTGGAATTCATGTCGACTAAAACGTTTAACAGAGTCGGCCACATGGAAGGGTGCCCATACACGTCTTCACTGTAGATTTGTACAAACTGGCACATAATAATAGTTCTAAAATTTATCAGTATAGCACAAACATCTGATCAACAAATGATGTACCTGTTTAAAACTATGTATGCTAAGCAGATGGATTTACAACTGTGAGTACTATTCTGCTAAATATATTATGAAAGCATGGTAACCAACATTATTTATTCTGTATTTCTGAAGCATTTGTTGTGCCTGCAGAGTACTTTGGGGAAAATAATCAATCACAGATGATGCTTGTGTGTGTTAATGTGAAATGCAAATGGTAAAGTGTAAATAAAAAATTGTTTTACTTAAAATACATGTATTTACACTAAAAAATTATTCCAAGACAGTTTATTGCCTTTGAGTTTTAAACACACATCTTAAAAAGTCATTTAAATAAGCTTACACACCTGAATAAAAAGTAACTTGTGGTAAGATAATACAGTTAAAGGTTGTATATGAAACATGAACATGATAGTGACATCTAGTTTATCTAGGTTGCTGTTACAACAATAAAAACATAATTCAAGATGCTTGGTTGCCTAGTCTGCTGCTGATACGCCCAGTGACCAACCTGAACTGTGTTCGGTAAGGAATGTATTTTAGAGGAGTTTAACTGACAGCTAAGGTTAGCAAGTGAGTTAGCTTAGCTTTGATGCTATTGAAATGTTTTATGTGGGTCCATCTAGTGTAGGCTTCACCTAAAACTACTCTAGTTTCTGTTCTTCTGCGATCACTCCTCTCCTGAGACAGATAAGGATATTTAGGGGCTCTGAAGCAGCTTCTTGACTTTCTGACTCCATCATTCTTCCTAGTAACAGCCGAGCGGTGCCGACCTTATAGTGGGACCATAGAGACCGTCTGTCAACCTGCAACCCAAGGCCACTGCTGGTTGGTAGATGTAAACATTACATCATTGTCGTCACTGTTTTAAATGTATATTTATCATATTTTAATTTAAATATAATTTTTAAGAAAATGTCCTTTCATTCTGCACCCCTCTAAAAGCCCCGTGGATGTATTTCTTTTTTTCAAATGTAACTATTTATGAAAAAAATTCCATATACAACATTTAACCAAGGGGTCCACAATACTTCAACCAAGATGTAAAACTGCAGTCCAGGAAAGTCAGGGTCCTACAATCTTGTTGCAATGTCTCTGCTTCAACACACCTGAGTCAGATAATTAGGTCATTAGCTGGGCTCTATAGAACTTCACAGCCAAAACAGGCTCGACACCAGAGTATGTTAAGAATTTCAAGGAGGATGAAATATCATAAATGAAAAAAAAGTTTTAAAATAGATCTTTACCTGTGCAGGGCAGATGTCTTGGTAGGGCAGAAATCTTGGCAAAATTTTGTGGACCTATTTTGTGTTTGTTCTACAAAGCCTATACCTTTGGTGTTGCGCTTCAGCCATCAAGGCATGTCCTGTAACTTTTAGATGTGTTTCTGCTCTAACAGTAAAGTTCAACTACCTCCTCAGGATGTCAAAAATGGTCAAGTGATGAATACTGATCTGTAAAAATGACAGACAGCCTTCAGATTTTTGTCACCATTCTAAAAAACTGGTCAAATACGGAAAATATTTGGTTAACCCCTGTGAGAAAATACAGCTACCCAAACCACCCTAGATCAATGTGAAATAGTAATTGTTAAATCAATTATCCATCAATCAACTGATTATAAATCAATTAAGTCACCAACTAAATTTCTTTACACAGAGCCTGTATGACAATATGATATATAGGTTAAAAGATCTAGAAATGCATCAAATCAACTTTAGCAAGCAGAAAACAAAAGAATTGCCTGTTATTCTACCGATGGTTACAAACACATTCCTAAAGATTTGGGTCTTTCGTGAAGCACAGCGAGAGTCATTACTCAGAAAAAAATAGATCTACCAAAATTTTCAGAGAAAATCAGCAGTTCATACAAAAGCTCTGAAAATAACTTTAAATGATATAAAAAGCTTGACTACTTTATGTTCATCATTCAAGATCCAACAACATCAAATAGACTGGGCAAGAATGTCATACCATAAGAAAGTTCTGAGGCGAAAACCTCTACCAACCAAAAGGAACATTAAGGCCCGTTTCCAATTTGCCATTGTCCCCAAGACTTCATTGATCTCATATTGAGTGGACTAAGAACCCAAAAGTGGAACTTTCTGGAAAGGTAAACATCCTGTTAGAAGTAGTGATGGTGAGACAATCCTCAACTCTAACAATGTTTAAATCCAGGCTGAAAACAGTTCTTTTTACCCGTGCATATGACAAGTCAAAGTATTTTATCTGCACTCTTGCTTTTTATTGTAATTAATTATTTGTTACGTTTATGTTGTTGTTTTTTTGTATTTATCTGTTTTCTTAATTTATGCAACTGTGAAGCACTTTGAATTGTCTTGTGTATGAATTGTGCTCTACAAATAAACTTTCCTTGCTTCAGTTGTGTGATGGTCTCGGGCTGATTTGCTCCTTCAGAACCTTACAATAATGTAACAATGAATTCTGCTCTCTGTCAGAAAATCCTAGAGAACAAAGTGCAGCCATCAGTTTGTAGGTCATCTCTCAGCTAATTTTTCCACACAACAAAAATCTAAATTTAGAATTAATGTTATGTACATAAAATTAAAGTTTCAATGGGGTAGCACGGTGGCGTAGCTGTTTCCAGTTATGTATTGCAAATTAAACCAATGAAGTCCAATGAATAGCTTGAAATGATACAAAGGTAAGTGGGGAAATGCCGGAAGTTTAAAAAAAAGTAGGTTACCCAAAACTGAAAAATAATGTATTGTAGAGTTATACTAAAAGGCCTTTTCCAGGCAACACAAAATGGGTTAACAATTTAAAGCTGTCCTACAGCCATCGGGCATGATCAAGCCTTGAAAGCAGGTGCTACTATTCCCTTCAGGTGTTTTGACTTTGCCAAATTACTTGCAAACCCCCTCTGTCTGCATAAAAGTAGTCTTGGAACACAATGTGTTGTCATACCCTCGTCAGCATCAGTTGAACGCATATTGTACTGCAGCAAGTAGTGTGTTGCCACGAAAATGGCGAGAAAAAGGCAATTATCAATAAAAGAGAGACAGATCATCATAACACTTAAACATGTAGGTCTTTTCTACAGAGAAATCACAAAGAAAGTCAAGGTGACAGTGAGTACAGTGACCTTCACCATCAAAAGTCACTCATAAACTGGGCCAAACTCTGACAGGAAGAGGTATGGCAGACCCAAAGCCACAACTGAATCAAAGGACAAGTTTCTGGGAGTTAACAGCTTGCGTGATAGGTGGCTCAGAGGAAAACTGCTTCAAGCACAGCTCAATAGTGGTCATAGTGAGTAAGTCTCAGTTTCAACTGTGAAGACTTCAAGCTACAGGTTTGAAAGGTCGAATTGCAGCAAGAAAGCCATTGTTAAGACCTCAGAACAAGAAAAAAAGGCTTGTCTGGGCCATGAAACACTGTCATTGGACTACTGAAGAGTGGAAGAAGGTATTATAGACTGATGAATCAAAATTTGAACTCTTTGGTTATTCACGCAGGACGTTTGTCTGTGAAAGGATGGTTCCACAGTGTATGGCATCAACTGTTAAACATGGAGGAGCTTGAAAACATGGGAGTGGCCAGCACAGTCTCTAGACTTAAACCCCATCAAGCTGGTTTAGGCTGAACTGGACAGTAGAATGAAAGGAAAGCAACCTACAAGTGCCACGCATTTATGGGAACTTCTGCAACAGATGAGGGAAGAACTTACTAAAGAATATTTGCTTTATATTGTAGAAACAATGTCACGAGCTGTTATATCTGCCAAAGGTGGCTACTTCGATGAGTGAAAGGTTTTGAATACATTTTATTCTATAAATTGATCCGATGATTTCTTTTTTTAACTCAAGTTTCCTATTTGTTCAATGCTTTCATTTCAAAGTGTAGTGAGTCAAACTGCATAATTTTCAATTAGAAACAGAGGGGGGGGGGAATCAGGGTGTTTTAAAACTTTTGACCGATACTGTATGTACGCAGGTGGGGCAAGTGACTATCTCTAGTCCCACAATTTAATACCTATTAATTAGTAGTCATCTTTTATTCCGTTTAAATAATATTCAATCCAAACAAAGTGAACAGAAAACAACTTATTAAAGTGAAATTAAACAGTTGCCGCAGTTCCTTCTGCACATGAAACTGTAATGCAGGTCTGTGTGTAATCAAATAGTGGAATTACTGCAGAGGTTGTCGTCATCAGGTTTTTGATTTTCGCCTCAGACACGCTTCTGGATTGGAGACTGGAAATACATGTCGCTTAAGTATTTAGTCCATGCCTTTGTTACTTCAAGGCTGGATTACTGTAACTGTCTATTATCAGGTAGTCCACAGAATACAATTAAAAGTCTTCAGTTAGTTCAAAATGCTGCTGCTAGGATTCTGATGAATATTAAAAGAAGAGATCACATTTCCCCTGTTTTAGCTTCTCTTCACTGGCTCCCAGTAAAATCTAGAATAGAATTCAAGATCCTCCTTCTGACATATAAAGCCCTTAATAATCTAGCTCCATCATACATAAGAGATCTGATTGTTCCATATGTTCCTAACAGAGACCTTCGCTCTCAGACTGCAGGTTTACTGGTAGTTCCTAGGATTTCTAAAAGTAGAATGGGTGGCAGATCTTTCAGCTATCAGGCTCCCCTCCTATGGAACCGGCTCCCAGGGTTGGTTCGTGAAGCAGACAATTTGTCTATCTTTAAAACTAGGCTAAAAACTTTCCTCTTTGACAAAGCTTACAGTTAGAGATATGTTTATAGGTAGTTAGAGTCAGGTCAGACAGGTAGATAGGAAGAGACAGGTTAATGTTAGTAGTCAGGCAGAGTGTCAAAAGTTAGGAAGAGATAGGAAGAGGTAGAGTAGCTAGGTAGAGATAGATTAATGTAAGCCAGGTAAAGATCCGGAGCCGGTCGCGGCTTACCGCCGCGGAAGAAATGTGCCCCACAGGGGCCAGCCAGCGCCGGAGAGAGGTCCCTCAAGGGGATCCTCCCGCACAGTGCGGCCGCCCATTACCTGCCGGGTTGAATCCCCCGGGCAGACTGTGCGGACCCCACCCGTTTATCTCTTAAACGTTTCTCGCCCTCTTCAACTCTGTCCTCTCAGTTCTGTCTATTTTTCCTTAAGATAGTTGTCGACTATCGGTCTCGTGCCGGTATTTAGCCTTAGATGGAGTTTACCACCCACTTTGGGCTGCATTCTCAAACAACCCGACTCCGAGAAGACCCCGGCATGACGGGGGCCGTTACCGGCCCTACACCGTCCACGGGTCATGAGGACTCAGACAGAGTGTTGGTAGCCAGGTCTCCTAGTAGCTAGGAGACAGGTTAATGTTAGTAGCTATGCTGCTTTAGGCTAGGCTGTTGGAGGACATTATTAGGGTCTGTTCCTACTTTCTCTCCTACTTCTCCCCAACTGCATGATGTGCTGTCAATTCAAGCACTAACCTGTTTTCTATTATAGTAGGTGCTCCGGATTAGCCCTGCTTGACGACCCTGACTAAGATGGCATTGCAGTGACGGAAAATTCTCCACGTCCTGCAACAAACTTGTGCATCAGTTCTGTTGCTCTTTCTGTGTCTCTGTTGTGTATTCTCCAAGCCACAGACGGTCGCGGCAGATAACCGCTTGTGCTGAGCCTGGTTCTGCCGGAGGTTTCTTCCTGTTAAAAGGGAGTTTTTCCTTCCCACTGTCGCTGCATGCTTGCTCAGTATGAGGGATTGCTGAGAATTCCACGACGCAATCTTCTGTGGTTCTGTAATTTCTACACTAAACATTGTATTGTAATAACTCTTTTTGTAAAGTGCCTTGAGATGACATCTGTTGTGAAATGGCGCTATATAAATAAACTGAATTGAATTGAATTGAATTAAGCCAACGTTTTAAAATGAGGAAACCTTTCTCCCATTAAAACTGATCAGAAGTCAAAAAGACTCTGTACAAACTGTTTCCTGATCCGTAAACTACACTTCACCAGCAGAAACGCCCTCGGGAGGAAAGAAGTAACAGCAAGTGTTTGGCACCGCTGTTTTTGGCACACATCTAACCAACTACACAGGCTGTCACGCATTAAATTGTGTTTCAGAAACTTTCAGCTCCCGGTCAGGCATATGCCTCGATAAAAGTGCCTGGGAATCTTTTGTTAAGTTGATTTATTTACCTGGAATTCATGCGTAAAGTTTAAAGTATCTGCGCACTTAGTGTGAATAATTACCTGTAAATATGACCAACAGCCTTCAGATTCTTTCGTCACCGTTCTAATAAACCTGCCAAATCTGGAAAATATTGAGTTAACGTGACCCCTGATATGTACAGTCAGGTCCATAAATATTGGGACATCGACACAATGCCAACATTTTTGGCTCTGTACACCACCACAATGGATATCAAATGAAACGAACAAGATGTGCTTTAACTGCAGACTGTCAGCTTTTATTTGAGGGTATTTACATCCAAATCAGGTGAACGGTGTAGGAATTACAACAGTTTGCATATGTGCCTCCCACTTGTTAAGGGACCAAAAGTAATGGGACAGAATAAGAACCATAAATCAAACTTATACATTTCAATACTTGGTTGCAAATCCTTTGCGGTCAATTACAGCCTGAAGTCTGGAACACATAGACATCACCAGACGTTGGGTTTCATCCCTGGTGATGCTCTGCCAGGCCTCTACTGCAACAGTCTTCAGTTCCTGCTTGTTCCTGGGGCATTTTCCCTTCAGTTTTGTCTTCAGCAAGTGAAATGCATGCTCAATCGGATTCAGGTCAGGTGATTGACTTGGCCATTGCAAAACAGTCCACTTCTTTCCCTTCAAAAACTCTTTGGTTGCTTTTGCAGTATGCTTTGGGTCATTGTCCATCTGCACTGTGAAGCGCCGTCCAATGAGTTCTGAGGCATTTGGCTGAATATGAGCAGATAATATTGCCCGAAACACTTCAGAATTCATCTTGCTGCTTTTGTCAGCAGTCACATCATCAATAAATACAAGAGAACCAGTTCCACTGGCAGCCATACATGCCCACGCCATGACACTTCCAGCACCATGCTTCACTGATGAGGTGGTTTGCTTAGGATCATGAGCAGTTCCTTTCCGTCTCCATACTCTTCTCTTCCCATCACTCTGGTACAAGTTGATCTTGGTCTCATCTGTCCATAGGATGTTGTTCAGGAACTGTGAAGGCTTTTTTAGATGTTGTTTGGCAAACTCTAATCTGGCCTTCCTGTTTTTGGGGCTCACCAATGGTGTACATCTTGTGGTGAACCCTCTTTAGTCACACTGGTGGAGTCTTCTCTTGATTGTTGACTTTGACACAGATACACCTACCTCCTGGAGAGTGTCCCTGATCTGGCCAACTGTTGTGAAGGGTGTTTTCTTCACCAGGGAAAGGATTCTTCGGTCATGCACCACAGTTGTTTTTCGTGGTCTTCCAGGTCTTTTGGTGTTGCTGAGCTCACCGGTGCGTTCCTTCTTTTTGAGAATGTTCCAAACTGTTGTTTTGGCCACGCCTAATGTTTTTGCTATCTCTCTGATAGGTTTCTTTTGTTTTTTCAGCCTAATGATGGCTTGCTTCACTGATAGTGACAGCTTTTTGGATCTCATCTTGACAGTTGACAGCAACAGATTCCAAATACAAATTGCACACTTGAAATGAACTCTGGACCTTTTATCTGTTCATTGTAATTGGGATAATGAAGGAATAACACACCTGGCCATGGAACAACTGAGAAGCCAATTGTCCCATTACTTTTGGCCCCTTAACAAGTGGGAGGCACATATGCATCTGTTGTAATTCCTACACCGTTCACCTGATTTGGATGTAAATACCCTCAAATAATAGCTGACAGTCTGCAGTTAAAGCACATCCTGTTCGTTTCATTTGATATCCATTGTATATATTGTATAGAGCCAAAAGTGTTAGCATTGTGTCGTTTTTCCAATATTTATGGACCTGACTGTATATACATTCTCATTACTAAGTTTACTGCTATTTGTTTTTTAAATACGTTTTTTGCGTAGGCTACAATTGCACTAAATCCATAAGTGAATAATTTATGTTACTTATTACTTGATTGTTCAAGCTAACTCTCAGAAGTTTCTCTATTAACAGAATAGTTAAATGTTAAAATAAGGTGAATTAAAAAAAAGGAAAATCCTGGATCTGTTTCTTCTCTCTGGTTTAATCATTTTTATGCATTTCCTATAGAAGTATTGGATTAGGACTTGGTATTGCCAGATACTCAAAATCAAATGACTCTGACTCAGTCCCTGATCAGGACATTTCTAGTTCAAATCACTCCAAACTGGTTTCTACCACCTAAAAATTTGTTCAGTGAACTCTAGTGGCCCTTAGAGTCACCAGATTTTCATCCAGCCTACCTTTGTGTTGTGGTGTACAGGGGAAATTTACATCATGGATGTGCAGCTGACAGTTCCTCACCAACTGTATGAAGCTATCACATCAGCATAGACCAAAAACCATGAGGTATGTTGCTGACATCTAGTTTAACCCTGAACTCTGTCAAACCGGCCTGTCAGTATTCTTCCAGGAGCAAATTGTGAGGCTGTGGTTATGATATTTTGACTTCAGTGACGCATAATACAAAGTGGGAAGCCTGGTAAACTGCTTCCCCTTTAACCATCATAGTACATTTCATTATAGGGCTGCAAAGATATCAGAAAAATATATAATTCCGATTACTGTAAATTACTGTAAATTGTAATGTTAATATAATCACAGTCAAACATGACTGTTCGGTTGATTGGTCTCTCTAAATTGTCCTTCGGTGTGAGTGTGTGCGTGTATGATTGTTTGTCCTATCTGTCTCTGTGTTGCCCTGCGATGGACTGGCCTGGACCTGTCCAGGGAGCACACCGCCTCACGCCTGTTGAATCCACTTTCTGAGGGAAGCCATGAAGCTGGAGAAGATTGAGGAGCTCTGAACAAAAATCAAAGCGACAACGCAGAGATTTTTATTAGTAGCAGCGACCACAGAGGGTCAGGTTCTGTCAAAGGACAGGCTCAAACCTGGTTACCTTCCCAGCAAAGTAACCACTATGCAGCAAGTACATTATTTGTCTGGGGAAGAAGTCAAGAATGTCCAAACCATCTGCAGGTTTTCATGTTTTTAAATCTAAACTAATGGGGGGAAATAGATTCCCAAGGCTGTGCTCTGGCTTCCTGCCTTCA
This sequence comes from Apricaphanius iberus, assembly GCA_028564705.1. Lineage (NCBI taxonomy): Eukaryota > Metazoa > Chordata > Actinopteri > Cyprinodontiformes > Aphaniidae > Apricaphanius > Apricaphanius iberus. Next base: position 1,034,715 of record JAPXFQ010002461.1, on the reverse strand, counting down.
CAGGCACTTTGACTGCAAGGTGTGAGAGAGAGAGGGCAAAGGGTTAGCTTGTGTGGGATTTCCCCCGAATACAGTACTAAAGATGGTGATGCAGTAAATAATAGAAAAATCTTTTTTAGCCCCATATGGATAAAAAAACAGAACAAACTCACTTCTGTCAGTGCGCTCCAGGGCAGCTTTAGCTAAAATTTAGCTTAACAACACCAGTGTGTGAAGGTGTGCATGAATGGGTGAATGACTGAATCACTGAATGTAGTGTAAAGCGCTTTGGGGTCCATAGGGACAGAGTAAAGCTCTATAAAAATATAGGTCATTTACCAAAAAAATATAATCTTAGAAAATATAGGTTCAAACTCTTTTAAATTGAGATTATCATGAAGCAGATAAGCATATATTTATTAGTTTTGTTTGCAAACAACAGATTAAACAAGACATTCTTGCAAATACAAGACAAAGGAATTTTTTCCCATGTTCTCCCTCCCCTCTTCCCCTCCCTAAATAAGTAAAATATCAAACGATAAAAATAAGATAAATGTAAAAAAAAAGGAAGGAAAGTAAAAGCAACAAAGTTAAATTAGACAAATATTGATAAAAGTTATATGATTAATTTTAAGGGTGCTTCCTAATACATTGCATCTCACATTCTACTCCCTCAGAGTCTCCTCCTGTTCAAGCAAATTACCAACATCAACATCATGACTTAAAAAACTCCAGATTTCATCAAAAACATGATGTTTCCGTTTAATAATGTACGTTATCTTTTCCAATGTTATGTTTAATGCCATCCCTTTAATCCATCTTCTAATACCTGGTGCATCAATGTTTTTCCAATTGAGGGAAATTTAATGTTTAGCTTGTTATACACATATCTGTTAGTCTAGATACTATACTTTGTAAATATAGGATAGTTGGGTATATGCCAAGAAGTAAAATCATGGAATCCAATGGTAACTTCTTAATTAATGTTTTATCGATCATGCTAATAATATCTTGACAGAAACATTTCACTTTCGCACATTCCAATATACAGAGGTACAACGTTCCTCTTTCTTCATTGCACTTAATACATGTATCAGGGATGTTATTATTAAACATGGGTAATTTGACTGGTGTTATGCAAGTATGCATCAGCCATTTATACTGAATACGTTTCGATTACTATTAATTGTTTGCTTCTGAGGTTTCCTACATGTCCTTTCCCAGTATTGTAGTGATATTTTATCACCTATATCATCCATCCACAATCTGTTTATGTGTTGAAGATTCATCAGACCTGCATATAGATAAGTCATACAGAGATAAAATTAAACCTTTATCATAGCAATGTTTTATGATTGCTTTCTCCAAAAAGGAAGTAATAGGTATGTCCATTGAATGATTTTGAGAGGAGGATATGAAATTTCTAATTTGAAAGTATTTAAAGAAATGGGTTTTGGGTATTTTAAATTGGGTTAATAATTCTAAAAAGGACATGACAAGGACAGGAATCGGGTGTTTGTCTTATGATCGGATGATTGCCGGTTCGAGCCCCGGCTCTGACAGTCTCAGTCGTTGTGCCCTTGGGCAAGACACTTCACCCATTGCCTAATTTGCAATATTTAGTTGCTTAAAGGGTGCGGCCCGGTGGCGCCTGTCCGGCAGCCTCGCCTCTGTCAGCGCCACAGGGCAGCTGTAGCTACAACGTAGCTTACCAGCACTTGCCAGGGTGTGAATGTCTTTGTGGATGGGTGAATGTAGTGTAACGTGCTTTGTGGTCCTCTGACTGAAAAAGCTATACAAATGCAGGCCATTTACCATTTTCCTTAGTCCTTTTTCAGCCCAAACTCAAAGTCCTGGATCATTCCTCCTTGGTTTGAAATTAGCATTACCTCAAATGGGACTAAAACGTGACCAAAATGGATTAATGTTCAGATATTTATTATAAGTATCAAACCAAATATCAATTATATTTAATACAATAGATTATACAATTGTCTGTATTTTTCTTTTCCGGTCCGCTGATTGAAAAAATAAATTGGTAAAATAAATTGGTAAGCTAGGCCTCACCAAGTAGGATTCCAAGTCTATCCAAGCAGCAGTACTTTCAGAAGAGAAGTAAAAAATAAAAACATAAAGGACTGTAGTTGAGTTGCCCAGTAGCACCACTAAATGGAAACTTAAGGCATCCTCAATAATATAGTAGATATATAAATGATAAACACAATCTTGGACGTTTGTTTTGCCAAATAAAGTTGGTAAATAATTTTCTAATTCTAGTAAACAATGAAGATGGAGGGGCGGAGGAATATTTTGAAATAAATGTACGCAGAATATTCATTTTAGGATATCTATCCTTGTAATCATTGAAATTGGTAGAGAGAGAGTTATAATTTCCTGCAGTGAGTCATCATTTATTTGAGAAAGTTTGTTCACCTCAGGAAGGATTTTAATACCAAAATAAATAAAATGATCTGTGGAGTTAAAAGGAAAGACAGATATTATTATTTACACAAACTGATCCATTAAGTAACATTATAGAAGATTTTGTGTGATAAACTATGTATCCAGATATTTTCACAAAGTTATCAATAAGATCTACAAGTGCTGGAATGGAGCTATTCAAATTTTTAAGAAAAAAAATAACATCGTCAGCAAAACGTGCAATCTTATGTTCCATCTGACCCTCCAAAAAAATTGTATTTAAATAGCGCTTTACTTAGTCCTTATGGACCCCAAAGTGCTTTACATTACATTCAGTCATTTACCCGTTCACGCACACATCCACACACTGGTGATGGCAAGCTACGTTGTAGCCGGAGCTGCCATGGGACGCATTGATAGAGGCGAGGCTGCCGACCACTGGCGCCACCGTGCCCTCTGACCACCACAAGTAGGCAACGGTTTAAGTGTCTTGCTCATTCCCCATTTGGACTGAGAGCCGGGGCTCAAACCGGCAACCTTCCAACTCCAAGATGAATGCCCAACTTCTTAGCCACGGTCTAATTGCAATTGATTCTTCTGCAAGAATAAACAGCAGTGGGGATAGAGGGCTTCCCTACAAGCAGCTTCTAGAAATGTTCAAGGTTAGAGGTTCAGAGGTTAGAGACAGGATTGGTTAAGACTTCTGACTCGATTCCCGTAAGGATCAATCTGACCCATTTACAAAATCTATCCCCAAGTCCAAAGCGAGTGAGCACCTCGAACAGATAAGGCCATTTGACCCAGTCAAAGGCCTTCTGTGAGTCACGTGTAAGCAAGGCTGTGTTCTTTGCTGCTCTTTGGCTGTGCAGAATCTTCAGTACTCGCCTGGCATTATGAAACCCTGGCCTACCTAGGATAAATCAATTTGTATCTCTTCCCACCAACCTAGGAAGCCGACCTTTAAATCTTTTTGCAAGAATTTTACAGAATATTTTCGTATCTGAATTAAAGAGGCTAACTGGCCGCATATATTCACATTTTGTATTTGGTTTTACGGATTTTGGAAGTTGTGTGAGTAAGGCAGTTCTCATGTATGCGGGGAGGAGACCATTCCTGAAGGATTCCTGAAACATCTCCAATAGAGGTATCAGTCATTTGGACTGAAATGGTTTGTATAAATCTATGGAAATACCGTCGAGGCCTGGTGCTTTTGCAGCCTGCATAGAACCTATTGCATCTGCTCTCTCCTGTTTTGTTATCACTTAATCTAATGTACTACACTCCTCTTCAGAGAGTTTGGGGATATTGAGGTCATTCAAAAAGTTTTTCTGCTCATCCAGCACGGAAGTACATTGAGAGATATACAGTCTCTCATAAAAGACCCTGAAAGTCTCATTAATTTCTTCAGGATTCAAAATAATTTCCCTATTTGGAGCTTTTATATAATTAATTGACCTTTCTGTTTGTTTTTGTTTAATTCGCCATGGTAGTATCTTCCCAGATTTTCCTCTTGTTCATAATACGATTGCTTAAGTTTCAATAAATTGGAAGCTACTTTGTTAGATGATAATTCATTATACTGAGATCTGTGAGCAAGAAGTTCTGTATGGTTTTCTGGTGAGCTAGATTCATTTTGATAGTAATCAGTTTCAAGTTTTTTTAATTTTCTCTTCTAGCGTCATCATTTTACTTATAAAACAAATCATTTCACTCCTAATGATGAAGGACAGAGCGTGAACACCAGTGCCAGCTGTTACATAACTGTAATTTATTCATCTATGGGTAGATGTCTCAAGTAGCTAAATACTTAGCTGTTGTTGGTATTTTCTATTCTTTTGCCCCCTTAGTCATTTAATAAATTTCAGTTTAAGTCCAGTCTTTCATGGTGAGAATAATCAGATAAACCAGCCAGAAATAGTAATAATAAAAAAGTAAGTAAACAATACATCCTCTGATCTTTTCTAATTCGCCAGAGTCTGAAGAAATTTGTTCGCTTCAACTGCAGTTTAAAAGATGTAAGATCTGTCATCATTGGTCACTAGAAGCTGTGCTGGGAAGATGATTATGTGTTTGTTGTTCCCCTTGTCATGCTGCTTCTTTCGCACCTCATCATAACTTCACTGCCTTTTTTGCACACCAGCAGAAAGATCAGAATGAAAGCGAACTTGCTTGTTGTCATACAGGATTTTCCCTTTAATTTGTGCTACTTTAAGCACTCGCTTCTTATCTCTGAATTTCAAGAATTTAATTATGAGAGTACTTGGACATCCTGTGTTTGAGGAAATAGAGCCTATTCTGTGCACACCAGGGTCTCCAGCAACCACATCTCCAAAATACCTGCAGTATCTTGGCACCTCTGCTTTCTCTGATAAGCCTACCAGTCTCACATTGTTACGTCAGCTTTACATTCCAAGTCATCAACTTTGTCTATGAGAGTTTTCACGGCGTTCTCCACTGTAATGACTTTGGTTAATAACACATTTATATCATCTTCTGCATCTGAAATACGCTCCTCGGCACATGTAATGCGGCCTATGCATTCTTGCAACTGTTTTTTTGGCATCGAAAATAGTTAGATGCACCGCATCGATTTTCTTGTAAAGGCCATTTAAAATTTCATTTTTGAAAGTATAAATAGTTCGAACAATTTTAAATCCCTAGTAAAGTTGAAAATGTGGCTCATCTACCTTGTTTTCATGTACAAATTGCTACCAAAAGAACATTTAAACACTCACCAAAAGGCCGGCAATTGTATTAACTTTCCATAGATGGCTGTGCTGAAAGAAGGGATGATGGGGATGAGAGGCAGAAAGCTTCCTGTGCAGTCCTGGCTTGTTAAGCCTGCCTGGAACCCAAAAACCTGCAAAGACACAAAAAAGCTTAAAGGTGAGAGAACAAGCTTTTAAAATGTCAATTTCTAACTTAGCTTGCATAACATGGCATTTCCTTCTGGCCACTCCGGCTACACACCCAAATACATTACCTCGCATGCACATTTAGGACGAACTCACACACAAAATAAATCCCAGAATAACGATCTGTTCCGCAATTCTCCGCAATTGTACAATATTTGTTTTGGTTGTCTTTTTTCATATCCTATTTAACTTTTTGGATTTATAATCTTGAGATGGAAAAACATCACAGTGCTATACTGCATATTATGAAACAACAAAATAGTCATCGAGCAGAATATAGTTAGCAATATACTGTTACATACACTGAATGAGAAACTATGACAGTATAAGATTTTTGTTCAGTTTTTGTCATGAGATTTCCAAGGAGTTTTACAATTTATCAGAGACTGGAAAACTGGTATCTATAGAGCCTTCATCCCAGTCTTCATCATAGTAATAAGAGCCTTGCAATCTATGATACAAATATTGTTTAAGCTATGTATACTAATAATCCTCGTTCTGACTCCCTCTTAACAGTGAAAAAAATTGCAAATTAAAGGGGTTGGGGTTCCTGCGAAATGGGACACAATAGTACTACTAACTACTACTACTAAAAACAAATAATAAAGCTATTTTTCTTGATAGAATAACCAAATAGTGTTTGTACTCCAGTTATTGGGAAAAATCCAGGGGAAATCATATTGAAGTGAAAGGCTACATCCTTAGTTTGAAAATCTTGGAAGATGGAATTTAAAACCAGAACAGGAAAAAAATGTCAGCTTTATTTTATTGCCCTTTTAGGTTAACAGACGACTTTGAGCTCTTAACAGTCATCTTGGAAAGGTGAAAGATGAGCTAAACGCTACCCTCAAGAAAAATACAATGGCGCTGACAAAAAGCATCAATAAAACATAGATTAGGATAAGCTTTTTCAAATCACTTCCTGAACAAGGTGAATTGCAGCCAGAGTGACCTCCACCCTGTCATGATCCCACTGCTGAAATCCAGAGGCAGGGTTAGAACATCACCAGATACAGATGCTGATTGGTCACAAGAATCCTTGGCCACTGACCAGTTCACTGTTAACCTTGCAGTGACCCTTTGATAAGGAATAGCAGTAAGACATCCAGTAAACATCCTGCTTTTAAAGACACTCCTGGACAAACCCTAGAAGACTGGACCTACAACAATTAGTTCTGGTCTGGTTAGTTTTAGGAAAAGATGAAATGGCCGTTAAACTGACTGTGCTATACAACCTTCTTTGTTCTTTTACAATTTTCTTTAAACTAAAAATACAGCGGGAGTAACCACTTTTAAATATTATTTAATATTAAAACCTCAAAAATAAAATAAGATACTCGTCTTTAAACAGATATTGGAGACATGACTGATGCAAAGTACTGTAATTTGTACATAATGAGCTAAGCATACTAAAGTGCAAAGGTCTAAATGTTTAGTTTGCTACACATGCTACTTGTAGATAACTATAACTAAATTCTACAAATTGATTAATTCTGTCTGCCAGCTCATGTTTTGTTTATCTTGACAAAATCAACATGTACGAGTCTGATGACAGTTCGTTTTTGCAAATAAAAAACATTTTAATTTAGAGAGGTAGATCATCACCCAAAAATACAGAAAAAGAAATATTAAAATAAAAACCTGATTTACCCATCACGGAGTATCTTAACTATTTAGCCCTTTAGCAGAACATGGTGAAAAATCTTTCATTATAACCAAAGCATTAAGCCATTTCCTGTAGTTGTTAAGCAGGTTTGCACATATTAAACCTCTATTAAACCACTGAAATCCTTCTTATTTGTTGGATGACACTTAGCAATGAATAACTTTAGCTCCCTCCACATATTTTTTGTAAGACTGAGCTGTAGAGGCTGGCTATGTCATACACACTACGTTTGGTTTGTACACCTAGTGAGTTAATATCAAAAACTTCTTCAGATAATAGACAAAAAAAATTGTGTAAAAGGAGTACATAACTGAGTACATAGGGACCCCAAAGTCAACAAAGTAACAAAGTACAGACATTTCTAAGTGCTCTGCTTATCAAAAGCTCCTGTAGCAATTTCAAACATATGTTTTGCCAAAGGATCATATACCAATTTGAATCTATCGCATGCAAACCCATGTTCAAATTTTATGTAATGTGTTTTCTGGATTTTTGGTTGACATGTCTTTCCACACTAAAACTGGAGACTGAGGACGTATCCACACCAGGAAGGTCCGTCAATTCTTTGGTCTGGACTACATTTTTTTTTTTGTTGCAGTTCCTATTCACACTGCAGGTAAATGCAGCAGGACCAGAGTTTCTCAACGAGAAAATAGATGTGCTAGGGTCTTTCAGCCAATGGACAGTTAAATATAAGCAGTGTAAAACCAGGAAGCCATGTGAAAATAGCTCAACATATATTTCATATTTGACCGGCTTTAAAATAGTGGAGCGCATCTGTGCACAGGTCGCACGAAGACTGGTGGTGACACGTCGCTGCAGTTTACTGACGCAAATAAAGCGCCTCCATCGGTCCTTTGTTCTGAGTTTGGTGTTAGTCTGATCACTTCATTTAGATAAATGTTCCCTGACTTGAAACTATGGCTGAATTGGCGCTTCATCGTCCATTACGCAAAGGCGGAGCAGTTAAGCTCTTTGCGGCGTATTCAGAGTGGTGAAAAGTTCATACATGCAGCTTACTAACCTGCAAGATGAGTGATGGTACGATTTGGATTCTCTGTTTAGGCCACGTCCACACTAAACCGGATAATGGCTTAAACGTATAATTATTCAGTCTACACCCCCCTATCGTCCACACTAACCCGGCGTCTTTTAAGCTCTGCGGCCGGATAACTATTAGCCGAGTAAGAGAGCCGTGTAAATCTTAATTCAACGGCTAAACGAGCTAGTGTGGACAGCTTCCCCTGATAATGAAAGGAAGTGCGTCAATGAATGCTGCGTCAATAACAATACGACACTACAGACAAAGGCAACAGCGAAGAGTAATAAATCGATCTCGTCGTCTGTCCACACCAAAAACTCTCTCTTCTTCTGAGCAGCTATTGTTCTCTTCGGTTAACGGGACAAGCAGATATGTACTGTGCTGTAGAGCTTCTTGTATATATTATGTAGGCGCTGGCGTCACGTAGATTATACGAGTGTTTCGTGCGTCTTTTCGCGCATGCCCAGTTTTTGCACAGGTCGGTATGGGATTGCACAACCATGGAACCTTTAACGGGGTGTAAATGCTCGTGTTGAGTGGATAACATTAGGCGTCTAACTCCCCTGGCCAAGATAACAGCAGCTCATGTAGCAAGCAGAAAGCAGAAAGCAGCACAATCTGAAAGGGGCTGAAACAGAGGGAAATACAGGTTGGTAACAATTGTTGCCTACAAGTTATTTCCAGCAAACAACTTCACAAACATGTTTTCTGGAACTCAAAGACCTATTTTAAATAGTAGAAAAATTGTTATGTCTACTTTAATATAAACCAAAATAAAATAAATTATTATGTTATTATTTCAATCATTTTTTTAAATGACAAAAATATTTATTATTACCAGGGTTTTTTTAAACTATCGAAATGAGGGACGACCATCATTCATAGTGCAGCTACATGTTTGAACATTGAACATCAAGACCATTTGATGCAACATGGAGGTGTGTATTAGGATGTGGACAGATGAATTCTGAAGAACATTATAAATATAAAAAGAATATAAATGGACTATACTGATATCACCATAGGTATATTCTCAGTATATGTATGAAAACGCAGTATATAAACAATTAAATTCTCAAAATATGCCACAAAGACAAATGCCCTTCCAGACTAAAAAGGAGGTTTTTATGTTCACTGGTTCGGATAAAGTATGGTAGGATTCAAACTTTTCTCCCAACCAGGGTTTGTTTGGTAACGCTCTGAGACCATCATTTCAGCTGGGTCTCACTTTGCTTCTTTGGTCCGTACCAGCACAAAAAATCCAGATCGAGGGAGGAAACAAATTAGTTTGTTTTAAGCTAACTAATCGAGGCTGGTGGAAATACCCCCTAAAAGTAGATTAGAGACTACAACCATACTTGCAAAATCACCAGAGGATAAAATATTAAATGCATATTAAAAAATATACCATTGCATTTTGATTTAAACTTGAAGCTATATAATCTATTAGATGATTTTAGTTGGTGTTGTAGGCATAAAATGAGACATTGCTTAACTTGCATGACTTAACTTTTCTCCTGCTTACCTTGAGGTAGAGATGTGCATAGCAGTGATGGAGCAGGTTGTCTGGGGGCTGGCTAAGGCTGCTGACTGTACTAATCAGCTCTGGAGCATACATTGGGACAGAGTGGTCAAAATTCACCCTTTCAACCTGAAACTGCACAGACGGTAGGGGGTGCAGTGGCTGAAACACTGGGACAGAGACTGGTCTTGGTGTAACCTGGAGAGAAAAAAAATGATTAAAACAAAGAATACATAATCCCTGCATTTCTGTTTGAGCCTGTTCTCACATTGAGGCCCATTATCGGAGCTGAAGATACTACTAACATGTTTTTACTTAAGATTCAGTCTGCTGTAGTAGTGACAGTTTAACCATTAAATCCAGTTTCAAAAAGATAGATGAACAGAAGGTAAACATTTTATTGTAGCCAATAAGTCAAATATAAGCATGGAAGGTACTGTTGAGCTAAATGATGATTCACAATATGGACATTTATTAAACACCAGGTAAGCCCAGAATGATTCACATCCCTTCCAGACCTGTATTATTTCACTTTCATTAACTATTGTGGGAATATTTTGATTTAATTAGTATTTAACTAATTATTCCTTCTCTTAACCTTAATAGGATCCAGGACAGTAAGTCGTGTAGGAAAACAAAGCTTTCTGTATATAAAGTTTTTGACGGCAATGAGTCAGACCACAGGATCACCGGGCAACAGACATCAGAGCAGCAACATATCTACGAAACATTCTGGTTTGGGGGACTCTTTCCTGCTTTGCTATCCAACTGGCATGAACCGGTTCTCCAGGAGCAATACAACAAGACTGAAGAGCTCCTGTAGATAAGAGATAAACGTTGATTGCCAAATACTATCTAATGTTTGAGAATAAAAGGTTTGGGATGTTAGAGGGATGCCATTGCCTGGTGCACACCATGGCTCCATGTTGATCAATGTGCTGTATTAAATCCTTAAAACACCTCAGAGATGTCAGTCTCATCTTTGTGTAATAGATGTTTATTTCTTCCATTATATAAACAAATTTCTGACAGAAGGTTATATTAAAATTTGAGATTGACTCAGTCAAAGTCCTGACTGGAACTTTAGAAAGGGGCTTAAGATTAGAGTGATCGCAAGGAGGCTTTCCAACCTCAAAGACTTAAGAGTTTATTGCCACTGGTCAGCTATAATGAGGACTTGACTCCTATTTGTCAATAACGTTTTTTCCATTGATAGTTGAGTAGGGTACATATAATTACCAATGTGCAGTTTATTTTATTGAAGTATAAATAAAAAATAACTGAGAGACATTTTACATTGCTTTATCAGCTCTGTAGATGTACCTTTCTAATTTCCTCATTTAAAGTTTAGTAAATAATGCTTAGTAAGAATGAAGACAGACAGCTGTTGAGTGAAGCAAAACAAGATGTTCAGGATCTACCTTATAACCCAGGATGACAGGAATTAGTGTGTGAAGAAGGTTGAACTCTGCCATTGAAACGGTAACAGAGACTTGGAGCAGTGTGACAGAAGTGAGCCTGGTAGGGATAAACTCCTCAAGACGTGATATCTCATCTGCAGTGCCTGGACCATGGCACGCCTCAATAACTTCTGCAAAGACATTTCAGATACAAATAAACATGTGTATCTCAGATTATTTACAATAGGATATTGCAGAGATACAGAAGTTAGATTGCAATTTTCAAAAACGTGTAAAAATTAATATTTAGAATTAATGCTGTCATGAGTCATAAGTGTTTTAATAAAGAGACGCCGGAGTCACACCGAGTGCAGAACAGATGCGTCCTTCTGCAAAAATGAAAAAACGTAGAGTCCGTTCAGATAATTCTCTCTAGCTATTGTACAGATCCAGATGTGGTGTAGGGATGGGTATCGTTAAGGATTTATCGATACTACTACTCTTAACGATACTCCATATTGATCCAGTACTTTATAAGACTAAAACAAAATGAGACAAACACAAATAATGTACTATAATTGTTTTATTTTTTAATACCTGGAACAGCAAAGCACAGAAAATAAATAACTACAAAAAAGTTAGAAATTAATAACTTAATAAAAATACTTTATAAACAAATTATTTTATATATCAAAAACAAAAAATACTATGTTGTCTATTTTAAAAAGTTCAAACTATTCAAATAAAAAATATCAAAAATAACTTCCTTAATGCAAGAGCCAAAATTAAAGATTTTGAATGTTAAAGTGTATAGTGCAAAATAAGCCCAGCGAACATTGAGAACAACAATATAACATCCACCCATCCATTTTTTTGTACCACTGCATCCTAATGCTGCAGCACTCAGGGAGTCAAAAAACTCTCTTGTTTTGGTGTATTTAAGCAAGGTGTTTGGTCAAATTACTCATGTTCTGGCCTTTGTAAGCAAAGCTTTTATTGCATTTGTGACAGCGTCCATAGTCGGCTTCTATTTTTGTAAAACAAAGCCAAAGTTTGGATCGTTTCGTTCTCTCTGTCATCGTGTCTTTGTACCTACTGGTTCATGGAGTTTGCAGTGAGAGCGCTGCGCAGCAGTCGCTCCTCCCGCTCTCAGTTCCCACAGTGTGTGTTTTTTAAGAAGGAGCAGGCGGCCAATACCGTGTTTGGCCAATACCGTGTTTGGCTTGTGTTTATATCTCCCGCAAAAGATGAATACGACCTTAATTTTACCGTTAAGAGGACCGATAAGGCTGAAGCTTATTGGTCCGGGTTGACCGTCAGAATCAACCCCGGGGCTAATTTTATACCGGGTTTCGGTACCTATCCCTAATGTGGTGATCTGAAAAGTTTTCGCATAAAGTCTATTTTTTCCACCAACATTTAACTTGTATCCTGTAATTAATGTTGGACCAAGTAGTAAAACAGCTTGTTTCTCTATAATCCGACCACCGTACCCCCTTCCCCACTCACCCCCACTCCGCTCTTCTCCCGTGCAGAGCAGTCAGACTGAGAAAAACAGTGCTGAGCTTTATCTCAAATAGTATTCTGACAGTGAATTTGAAAACCACCAAATACCACAATGAAACGCTGTTATATTAAGGGGTCGGACGTTAGGTTTATCTATTTTTTTGTAAAAAAAATTGAGTCAATAAAGCTCATTTTGAGTTGCTAAATCTCCAGGCTTTAGACAGAGCCAAAACCAATATAGCTGAGTCCAGCAAGCAATCTTTCCAGCCAGTATATAAAAAACTGTGGATTTTGTGTGCACCCGTTTACTGAACATTCTGAGATGCTACAGATCAATTAATTAACCACACAATGCTGATGTAAGATCACATAAGCAGCTTGATAAATGGCCAACACACATTACCATTAGCATTTAACTACATACTGCTCTGTCCATCAGGCATCGTTATTTCTTTGATCCGGATGCTGTTCTTTAGGAATGTAGAATAAAATTCTGTAATCCGAGCACACAAACGGGCGTTTTCACAGAGAAACTAAAAAAATCCATCAAAAAAAGTGTTTTAGCTGCCAAAAAATGAAGCAGCTATGAGCCTGAGAAGGAGGAGGGTGTGTTTGGAACTCAAGCAGAGGTAAGCAGCTCTGCCTGCAGGGGCGGTGTAGACACCTCTAGCACCCCCTTGTTTTCACTAAGTGACGTCACAGGTTGAACAGTTTGAACACTTTTTGAACAGTTTTCCAGGAGAGGGAGGGGCAGCTGTTTAGAGAGCAGAATTAAGGAGGATTACCCAGACATGTGTGAATTAAGCCAAAAACCACTCTGGTGGGGGTTTTTATGAGAAAATTTCATTACCACATGATTGAAAACTAAAAAAAATTATTTTGCATGATATAGGCCCTTTAGGAAAATAAATGACACAGGCACCAAATTAGACGTTCGCCTAGCAAGGATAATCTAGTATATTTCAAAATAAAACCTGCATAGCATTGTTTTATTATTATTAATGACAGGGAAATCAGTTCACAGTGTATAATAGTTCACGTAAATTTGACAAGTATATGTTTAAATGGGATATATAAAATTTTGTCAATGTTTTGCAACTCCGTATGGAAAAAGTACCGCATATGTTGCGCAATCGGCTCGAATCAGGCATAAGGACTCCGATACTAAAGATGATTTGGCAAGTAAATCAATTTGAGTGAGTTGGTGTTATCTCCCTTGCATGCTACAAGAAAACTATACAATCATGTTTCCAACAAAAATGATATTCAAATAATTCACAACTGTTTTACAAAAGTAGTGGCACTAACAAGAGGCTTCAAATAACTGAGTGTTTTTCAGTAGCTATGTTTATGAACAGCTTTTTGAATCCATAAGTATAAACTTTTAGAAAAGGCATCTATAGTAGCAAAACTAATTTAGGGTTCTGAAAATAAGGTGAAACAGAGTCTTCAAAGTCATTTAAGATTGAAATCAACATGTCTAGCCAGAAACATGGAGGGAACAGAGCTCTGTCATACATTCCCTGACGCAACCCTCCTAACCTAACCCTTAAATATATTTCCATCATCACCTTTTAATCTTTCAGTCACTGAAAGACAGACACACTGAAATTCAACTGACCAATCTTCTTTGGGAAGCTCTTTAATGACTATCAACACAGAAAACCTACAATAGTCAGAAATAAATACTGTAAGTTTGTATTGGGTATTCTTATTATACCTTAAACTACTTGGTATAATAGGAATACCCAATACCAACTTATAATAAGGAATACTAATTGTTGTGCCTGAGGTAAACCAGGACCTAAAGACTTTTGTAATGGTTTTGGCTTTTGTCCTGAGAAACTAGCTTGTTTGAATATTGCAAAGGTTCTAATGGGCTTGGTTCCCACCTCCATGGTAGTCCCAGAATCTGACCTAATATTTGTTTTGGACTGTAGCATACAACCAAGTATGATTCAGATTACACTAACCCTGCTTAGACTAAAAAGGATTGAGTTGCAGGGATCCAATTATTATCCACAAAGCAAAATCAAATAACATTAATAGAGTTTGGAACCAAGACAGTCACAAGAACAAAATAATGTTTTTAACCATGCAGAACAGAATTCAATGTAATACATTTGAAAAAGAAAAACGGTGTATAAAAAGATCAAACAGCACAAAGCTTTAAAAAGCCCTCATATTTCCTACTTCAGAATTGACACTCCAACCCTGAATTATGCCAATATAAGAACATAAGGACAGCAGACATCTTTTATTGAGAAAGAACTGGATGTTATTCGATCTTGACACAGAACAATACCCAAACAATGCTAAAATGTTTAATAATAGCACTTGTTCTTTTCTCAGTTTTTTTTTTCCGAAAATCTTTTTTATTTCTAATTCAATAGCTACAAAAAACATCCTGTAAATAAGCATTACTTAGATGTCTATTTAGAAATTGTTTGATGAGTGGAGTTGGCCAAACTTCAGTTAAACTGATGACCAGCAGGTGAGAAACCCCATACCCTTTTTCTGATCACAAAATCCACCCTAAAAACCTCTACCAGTATATCCTGACAAGCATCTTTGGTATAAGTTATAATATAAGTTGTAATAAGACTGAAGGTGAGACATTTTTAGTACGAATCATGTATTTAAAAGGGAAGCATGGAGAGATAAGAACCTATTTAAAAGAAAACTGACATAAGAGCAGATAACAGCAGGTTTAAAGGAAAACAGCAAAGTTTCTGTGGTTTAACCTTTAAAACTTTTAACCTCACAGTCATAGAACATACTGGGTTTGAAAATGTTGAGAGTGTTTCTAATTTCTCAGACTACAGATATTCTCGAACATAAATAGAGATTGATGATATCTGTAATGTTAGCCAAATTAATTGTGCTATATGCTAAAATACATACACCAGTGTGACTCTCCCTTTTGCTATAAATAATTAATGACTGCTAACAGCAGAAAGGCTAGAAAACATTTCCATTGCTATTATTATTTCTTCTTATATTATAATTCTAAGGCCAAAATTGAAATTTGACCAAATGAAAATCAGCGGATCAGATTTGCAAACACCAGAAATTAGTAACAAAATCAAAATCAGGGACTCTATACAACATAGTATAAATTACTTTGTAATAAAATAAAAAATAGTGGCATTGCTTTAATAGTAGTTGTGCCTTTCCTTTAATCCTAATCATTTGAATAACTTCATCTGGGAATCCTACCTCTCACACCTACATCTGCAGTAAAACATCAGAAACACAAAGAACTTATAGAATAGTTACATAGATAAATAACACAAATTAACATTGATTACAGAGACAAACACCTTTGATTGATCATTGCCTGTCATATTTTGTTGCTGGTGGTGAAATAGTAGACTAAAGGTGATATTTCTTTTATAAGTAAAAAAAATGACAAAAGACTTCAACCATTAATATAGAAGCACGTTGCCCCTTCTTTCACAACATCAAATGGAAAGCTCATCCTAGGGCTGTGCAATTTGACGATTTAAGACTGTGAAGCGATCTACACGTCTGACGATCTGTCATTTTTGAGAGATTGTTTTATCCCGATTCCCAGCTCTGCTGCTGTATTTCTCTCTCTGTGTATGAAGAAAAGCCTCCGCTCTCCCTCCTTGCTCTAAGCGAATCACCCCATTTCGTTCCGAAGTGAAAGTCCTCATCCATTGTATGGAATCGGTTTGGTTTTTTACCAGATGACAAAGAGCAGACAAACACCATTTTCAAGTTTGCAAAGAGAGTGTGAATGCAAGTGATCGCAACACCTTAAAGTTGTTTAATTAGTTGAAGAGAATATATCGCAAACACAGTAAGAGCCAGCTGGCAGCTAAAGTTATAAGCCGACTGCAGCAGCGGTGGCTAGCGCTTCTTCTTAACTCAGCAAACGCTAGAAATAATATTTATAAAACTCACCCCCTACGTCACAGAAGGCAGATGATCAGTTATCAAGCTGCCTTTTTCCCCAAACACCACCATAACACACATGTACGTGAATGCACAGAGAGTTTCATGGAATATTAAGATTATATTTGGCTGAATTAAAGAATAATTAGAACTGCTTACACTAAAATCTTCCTTTATTATCTTATTTAGCAGCAGTATACCGTTGTGTTTTTACACTACATTGTTATCAGTTAGGTTTGTATTAGGCAGCTTTATGTGTCTTTATGTATTATTTATTTATATATATATATATATATATATATATATATATATATATATATATATATATATATATATATATTAGTTTCATTCAGAACTTTCAGTGCATTTCTATCATCTCTGGTGTGAGAAAAACCTAAGTATTTTAGCCCTGTGCTGGTTATCCCTAATTGGAATTAATTATTTATTTAATCTTTCTATTCTTTAATGTGTGATTTAAGTTTTGTTGGTCATCATTACAAAAAAATCGTGATAAAATCGAAATCGTGATAATATAATTGAAAAATCGTGATATTCTATTTTTGCCATATTGCCCACCCCTAGCTCATACTATATAGGATGATCACTAAGAGAACATGTTTGCCATCAAACCTCTGGTTTTGAAAGTTGTTAGTTTTACACACAGCTGTCTGCTGAAGAACAGTGGAAAGCAATTTGATGAAGACATTATAAAGTATAATTGTTATGCTCTATGGTAAGGGGGAAACACAAGATCTATAGAGTAAAAAAAGAGTAAGTCTGATCAGATTTTAGTAAATGAGCTCTCACCTTGCTGTGGTTTGCAATAAGGCTCATATTCATGATCCATAGAACAGGTAATCATCTTGAGGATGCGGTGGGCTGCACTACTGTTCAGCCTGATGTCAAGAGGTCCGACCACCAGCCTCTTCATGGAGGTCTCTTGAACTACAGGTACCAAGTCCTCTGCATGTAACACGGAGAAGTCCTCAGAACCTGCAAAGACATAATGTAATGCTTTACATACTCAAGAAACCTAATTTGTGAAATATTGTTTGCAGACAGAATAATGAATACCATTAGATCCAAAGATTTGTTTTTCACAATAACATTTGAGGTATTAAGCTCTCCTCAATTCTCTATAATAACACAACAAAGATAGCTGTGGTGTAACTCAGCAGCAGGGAGTCGCAGACATTGCCATGAACAACCCGAAGTGATGAATATTCCAAATGTCCTGTTCTCTCACACAGCTGTCCCTTCATTCATCTCAGGCCCATGTAACAGAGGTCCACTTAAAAGACTAAGCTCCCCGGCAATAAAAAAAATGGAGAAATTAAAAATAAAAGGAGGTGGAAGAATGGCAGAGAGGGGGGAAGAGGACAAAAGGTCAAACCTTGCTTTATTCCCATTACATTCCATCAATACCCTAAGCTCAGAGTTAAACACTGCAACCTTTAATTTTTTGTGGAACTGGCTTGAGAGGGAGAGTTGTAACTCTCACAGTTTTTTTGTGTTTTTTTTTTAACTTATAAAAGGTGACAGGCATTGCCACTTTACCGTCCCCCCACTAAAACAGGGCTGCAGTGGATTATGCCTAATATTAACCAGATGGGCAGTTAGAATGATCAATGAAATGATGAGGAGCCTGAAATCAACAGTGATTTAGACATCTGATTTGTCCTTATTTTTCAAGATTAAACATAAAATCTAATCTGCAGTGATTATTCTAAAGTGGATTTAATAGTAAAACTGACCTGAATGTCTAAGTATTTTGTTTGTCGCAGATTCCCTTACTCCAGTGGGAATGCAGTATTTTTTTGGATTAATATAGGATCAGATGCATGTTCAAGAAGGCAAGAGCAATTCTTAGACAAGTGCAACCACAGCTGTCCCACAGGAAACACAAATTAAAATTATTCTATTGTCAGAAATATTTTCAGTTGCTATCTGTTCACAAATGTTTTTTGTAATAAATATATTTCATTAAAAAAATAGATGGATCACATTGAGTTTAGGCACTGGTTCTCGAAGATTAGGAAAATATTGAAGTTAGGGTTAAGTAAGGCTCCTCGAATGTTAGGATTAGAAAATTACTCCAATTAGGGTTAGGTAATGGCAGGGTTTTTCCTGTGTTCAAATTTGCGTTAATTTTATGCCGCCCCAGCCTGATATTGCTCTGGCTCCAGCTATATGGACGTTTTTCAACTGCAGTTGCAGCGTTGCACCACTATCGGGCCGCTGTATCAGCAGTGGTGTGCCGGAGGAAGCGCAGAAAAAGAAGATACAATTATTTGTCCTTATTTTTCCCCTGGCTCTTCAAACAGGTAAATGTTTAGTTTCTTTGCATCCAACCATGTCATGTTTCTTTTTATAAAACATCCTCCGTCTCAGAGTAACATTAATAGATTTTAATGTTACAGATATGACCTGGGAAAATCAGCCACTACTTTAAAAAACAAACCTTTTGAGGATAGTCAGGAATCCAGGTGAAACGGCAAACAAATTATCATAAGCAGTTAAAAGTTTATCATGGTTACGACAAGATGGGAAAATTGCAGGCAGGGACTAACAAGGTTCAGAATCATGGTCAGAATGCAGGACAGGACACTTTTTATGACGAGTTTGTCTACACCAAACCTGAAGCCTGGTTCATAACAGCTGCAGAGCGCCTTGAAGTGATTGGTTCGGCGTCTGACCTACTTTTTAAGCGAGCTGCGAACAATCCAGTCATTTGCGAAACTAAAGGCAAATTTTCTAAATAAAGTACTGCAGATTACAAATGCGATCATATTTATGGATCTAACGAGATTATAGAGATAATATATAGCTTTCCTCCTGTCTAATTCACTGGAAGAATTTCAAAGGAAGAAAAAATATATGTATGAAATTTGAAGAGTAGATAAACAAATGTGTATTTCAACAGTAAATACTCCTCTCTACTACCGCGCACAGTGTCATGTTTTCCTTCTGTGCAGATGCTACTTTCAATATTTTTTCAGACTCGTTTCTGCTCCAAAAAACGTTCTGCAATCTTGCAGGTACCGTTTCAAGATGGAAAATATATATAATCTAAATGTCATGGGTCTGGCGTAAGTTTTTTTTACTGTGGATGGGTGAAAAATATTAATATCATATTTTTGATGGACTCCCACTTTCCGTTCATGTAGTCCACACGGTACTCCACCAAGTCCTCAGAAGCAAAAGTGCTTTCAAAAATACCAATGGGGTGGAAAGACCTGCCGGCTTCAGCACTCATAACTGGTTGAGGTTCCAGTGTTTGATCTACACTCAAACATCCAGCATACAGACACAAACGATGCTGCATCGTGGCAGAATCCAACCATAATCGATTAAAGCGTAATATAATCCCCCCCCTTCTTCTTCCACATAGCGTCGACAAGTCCAGCTTCACCTTTGCTATGATCCACTAAAGTCATGAATGCAATGACCAATCAAGGTACTGCAATAACTGCTGAGAATCTGCTCATAATATGGTCTGGAGTTTGATATTAAGTACAATGTGATATAACACAGCATCATAAATATCAGGAGCAAAGAGGACCAAAAAAAAAAATTCTCCCTGATTTTTTTAAAAACATGATATTCTACTGCTATGTGACGAAGGTAAATATTTGGGACACTCTAAAAGTGTTCACCTGTCAGACGACAAGGTCGTCTGCAATATGTGCAGGCTAACAGGCTTATCCAGAAGTATTTTATGTGCTCTGTATCTGTTAAAATAACACAGTTTAAAGCATTTTGCACCCCCATGTATAGTGCTCATCTATGGCAGAATCATAGAAAAAGCAGTTAACATAAACTTCAGGTGGTATATAAGAATGAACTGAGGCTGCTACTGAGGGTACCTCGCTGGAGCAGGGCCAGTCAGCCGTTTGTGTATGCTGGTATTCCATCCTGAGCTGCAGTGCTCCGTAACCTCATGTACAGATGTATGTGGAGGCTAACAGATTCTATAAACAACACCATTTTCAGTTTGAGTAACATGAAACAAAGTTGGATTCGTTTCTTGACCAGTCTGTGGAAACATTAGAAGTGCATTTTGTATGCATAACAGATTCTTTTTAACTTTTATTTGATTTTTTTCATATGGACCTCTTTGTGTCCAGAATAATGCATGATGTTGATGATAATGATAATCAGTCATTTCTTTGTCTGTATCTACTGATGTCACTCAGGTAATTTAACTTGACATTTTGTTTTCTTAGAAGCTTTCAGTTATGGTAAACGAATTGTTTGAACAAAGGGTTAAACTGATTTTTGTTTTACAGTGTACATTCCTAAAATTTTTTTTTTTTTTTAAAGCATAAGATTGCTAGCCTTGGTGCCAGCCGAATTTAGTCCTGCCCACAACGTGGTCTGGAAGTTCAGTCTGGCATTCCTCCGTTGAGGAGCAATTATGCCTGAACAAGATCTTGTCAGACCAATCAAATCGGGCTTATGATGATTGACAGGTGAAAAACAGTATCACCAAAGAGTGCCTGGGTTGAATTTGTTTACAACAACAATGGCTGCTGCTGGAGAACTGAGATGTGTAGATTCTGCCATCGACTCTGTTCTGGAAGATATCGACAGCGCATTATTTTTACAAGAAGAATTTTAAGAGAGGAACAGATAACATTCGTTGCTCTTCAGCGCAACATCACACACTTCCGTAGCTCTGATTGGTTATAGGTCTATCCAACTGAGTGCAGAAGCATTTTTTTCCTTGTTCGGTTAAAACATGCCCCATAATCACAGCCCAATGGAGCAGTATGAGACTCTCATTCTGATTAGAATTGAGTATGGCTACGTCAGGCAATAAAATCGCCATTACTGCACTTAAAACACATCTACATGTTTTGACAGTTAGCAATTATTGATATTGATCAATATGACTTTTCTCTTCATAACTATGCATTTTTTTCTATATCATCCAGCCCTACTGAGATATGTATCCCTTATATTTAATTAAAAGAATACATAAATTGGTTAGCTCTGATCACCATGAACCAAAGATGAGGATATTGCTATGAACTACTGCCAATAATTAGTATAAATGGCAACAAGGTGCTTTAGATTTTATTTCTTTAACAGAAGAATACAAAACGAACCATTGCCACGGTTGTGGTCCAAGGATAACATTTCCAATATAAGTAAAGTTTATCTCTTAATGAGATCTTCAGATCTTTTGGATTTAAATAAACACTGTCAAGAGCTGCTGCTAAGGAATCAGGACTTTGCCCATCTTAAGACTTCTGCCAGGAAGAGTGACATCTAATTAGGCAAGCGGGGCCGGTTCACTTTCTCAAAGGCTTACAGGTAAAGAAACGGGGGAGGGGGTAACATTGTTTCAACAAGCAATAGGGAGAGAGAAACTCAGATATGTGTCAGTGTAGACTAAACACTTCTGACAGTTGCCCTGCAGGTAAGTTTGAGGTGAGTGTGAGGACAGCGAGGGTCAGGAACCAGGTGGCTGTGAATAAAACAAGGAGAGCTCTCTCTTCAAGTCTGGAATGGGCTAGGGTGACAGGGAGAAGAAAAGAAAAAAGGAATGAGATCGAAAGAAATGGGATGGAGGGAACAGTAAGAGAGGAAGAGTGAACATTGCAGATATAAAGAAAGAAGAGGTGATGAAGTGACCAAACAAGCTCTGTTAGGAAGAATAAATAAAACAATACCTTTGGAGCTGCTGTTCTCCATTGTGTAGAGATAATCCATGTAGAAAGCGCCAAAGCGCTGCATGCCTGCTATCTCTGTGTAGGTCTCCTATCAGACAAAAGCAGAGTTAGACAAACATGGCAACAAGGCAGCAAACAGACTGATAGCCTTTTAGAGTGGCAATGACTGGGGTCAAGGGAGATATGGTAGTGACAGTCTTATCAGAGATAGAAAGCTATTGAGGGGCAGAACTACTTAGCTGGACATTCGCTTTTTGTCTGTTGTTTTTCTTTTTTTTAAATAACCCAATAAAATCATAGAACTATAGAAACCACTAAGATTTAAAAGTAAGGAAACACCATAGGAGCAAGTAAATTACATAAATGTTTACCAACTGACAAAGCTGAAAACTTTGTTAGAGCACTAAGAAGTCAATTGAGTGTAAATGGAAAATTTTATATTAATATCTATAGTTTACAGCAAAAACGGATTTCTTATAAAAAGAGAAAAAACATGTTTTTTTACTTATGTTTTTTCTTTCTATTAAGGCATACTACAGTCTGCAATGTACTCCAACAGAAAACATCAATCAAGAGGGGGGGGGGGGGGGGGGGGGGGGGGGGTCAGTATGAAAATACAATTTTATTTCCACTACTGAACATTTTTTTATGGTAAAATGAAGCTAAAATTAGTAACAACTCTCTTTTTATTACAAATCAAACAAAATATAATTAGGAAAAACGTCTTGATATTTCTTAAACTCCTGTTTGAAATTGTGTCCATTAAAAATCTACTGTTATGACTCACTCATTTACAGGTCAGGAGGTAAAGACCTCTTGCTAGACAACACTAGAAAGTTTTCTCTTAGTCCTTTCCTTCAACACCCCACATAAAATTGGCCCAAAATCTCTCTAGACTGAGTTTTCAGGAGAACCTTATCAGAAAGACGGGTTAATGATTAATATTTATTAGGGGATTTATAATGGATGTGGCATGCTTTTGGATCAAAGTCAGCCTGGTTTCACAATCTCTGATGATGATTTAACACCAAAACCTTTGAGTTAGTCTTAAACTTCCAAATATGAACAGAGGAGGTGAGGGGAAATGGAAGGGAGGATGGATGAATGTCCAAACACTTGCTTTATTGAGGGTCATGAACGTTTTAAGGAAGAGTCAACACTTTTGCTGGGAGGGGAGATCAAGGGACACTTGGTTTGATCAGGAACAATGGCTTTAACACTTATATTTCAATAGCTGGACAGATTGATCCAGTTGGGTGACTGGTACAAAAGTTTAATTCAAGTTTTTTATTTACATTTACAGTCAAATCAGTGAAAGTGAAACCGGAACTATATCTTAGGAAAGACTATGAATTATATCACTCATCAACTCCAAACAAAACGGTTACTCTAGTCTCTTGTCAGTATATAGAAATAAAAAAATAAAAAATATATATATCTCACAGAGAAATAAATGGCAACTAAATGCAGAGTTATCTAGACTGTATAATCTAGGGTGACACTATAATTGGGTCACCTTATGGCAACTATAAACCAATCAAATCAATTGTTTTTGTTGGGGTTTTTTCTGAAAACACCCGTGCCAACAATTGCAAATAATTTGCGGACATGTCTGTACAAAATTAAAAGGCAATAGGAGGCTCAAACCTTAAGTGGCTCATCTTATATGATGACCTAATTTACCTGATGTCACCGTACTTCTGCATTCTGTTTTTCTATTTATCAGAGGTATGTTCTAGTTACCTTGTGATTAGCAGAGTCTAGGACGAATTCAGCTTTCACTCCATTGTTCTCTGGACTACGGTAGTCAAACAGGGAGTTGGTAAGGTATGTCATCCCTTTACTTTTTAGGTTGTCCCCACAGCTGAAGAACACAGCATCCTTTACAGAGAAGGGGTAGAGAGAAAATTATATGTCTAGACAAGGAATTGTGAATAGAATTAATATTTATCACTGATTTTAATTAGGTAAAATAAAACTAGACAGATTGTTTATACAATTGTTTATAAAGTTTTTGAAAGCAAAAATGACTAAAAATAAAAATCATTATCAATTATTTATGTGAGGGTGAATACAGCCTAATGGTTTTAGATAGGTACGTAGATAAGTATATGACAATAACAGTATTAGTGAATGAGAAATAGCACATAACTACTAAACAATGTCAAATAAGTGAAAATACAAGTAAAATCGTCTGTACAGAAGAATAAAATGGGCACCATTTTGGCTTTAATTTATTTTAAGGCTTCTATGTAAAAATATTAAGTTTGTTTTGTTTTTTACCTCATCACGTCTGTTCAAATTATCTTCAAAGTCTCGGACTCCCACAATGCCTTTCAGGCACAGTGCCCGGCAGCCGACAAAGCCAATCTGACAGTTAAAGAAGGGTTCTCCCATCATGAGCACCTGAAAATATAACCAGAAAGGAAATCTTACTCAGCAGTTAAAGTCCAGCTAGCCACTCAGCCAGGTAACCACTGTCAGCACAGAGAGGTTTTAAAAGGTATTTTTACGTGCATAGCTGGAAGAACCGTATTGCAAGCCAGTGACATTTTCCTTTTAGTTAATATATTTTTATTATAGATATGTAAGCGGCATTAATTTTTGAAAAAGGTATTTTAAAATAATTTAATCACTTCACTTTGCAAAAACATTTTATTGTTTGTTTTTAAAGCTCTCACACACTGAGAAAGTGTTCAATACATGTTCTTTTTCAAATTTGATCTGTCACTCTGAATTGCATATGCATGCTGCACAGGAAAAATGTCTTCAACTCTCACTCCTTCATTAGCCCCAGAAAGGAAACGGACAGCAAAAACGAGGTAGGTAAGAAAAGCCAGTCCCTTCTACGTAATCGAGCAAGGTTGTTACTTTTTTGGTTCACAACTGCCCGATGGAACGCTGTATGGATTTTGCGACTCGGAGAGAGCAGAGCACGTCTCTGCTAGAAAAAGCTCAACGTTAGCAACTCCACAACATGGCAGAAAAGTGTTCAGGCTTGTGTTATTGGTGGAGATAATACATCTGTGTTAAATGTTTTTACCTAACAAAGAAGATTTGAGGACGAAACATGGAATTTGTCTTAGAAACACCACTAGCAAAGTAAGTTAAAGGTTGTATATAGTACATTTTCATAAAAAACTACATTTAAAAAAAACTCATCAATGGGGATTTAAGAGGGGTGCAGGATGAAAGTTTCCTTAAAAAATTATATTTGAATTAGGGCTGGGCGGTATCCCAAAAATTTACCGATACCAAAACTTATGACTGTCATTTTGCCCGTGCCGGTAAATTGCGTATTTAAAGAAAAATGAAAATGAGCATTGCCTTGAGTCACGTGACTATGTACAGTCATGTGACATATCATCCAGAAGGGAGCAGAGCTGCTAACGCAGCAACTGTGTAGCTACATTTAGCAAGTGAATCCCACAGCAAGTTTTTTTGTTTTTTTTTACGTGACTAGCGACAAATAAAGTTACTTTTTATTGTGTTATTGGATACTTTGAGACTCTAACGTGGAGCATGTATTATTGTTACTGTAGCAAATGAGCTGTGGTCAAACAAGAGCATTTTAGCCCAAAATCTCCGCCAGAGATAAAGAAAGAAATGGGCATTAAACACTGAATCAAAAGCCTTTTTGAAACCGTTAAATAGCAAGAACCAATAACCTTTTCAAGCACATAATGTAAATTAGACCGCTACCGGACATTGGCATTGTTGTCAGGTTATCGTCCACTTACTGTTATCAAGGTGAAATGCTCAATATACTGTGATATTGATTTTAGGTCATATTGCCCAGCCCTAATTTGAATTAAAATATTTAAAAATTTACATTTAAAATGGGCACAACATTGATGTTATGTTTACATCTACCAGCCAGAACGGCCGTGGGTTGTGGGTTGACAGTTACGGTCTCTATGATCCAACTGTATGGTCGACTTAGGTGAAGCCTACACTAGATGGACACACAATGAATGTTTCCACGGAATCAAACACAGGCGGAACGCTCACTTTCCTCCTGGATCGATAAGCTAACTCAGTTGCTAACTTTGCTACCATTAGCTGTCAGTTAAACTCCTTTAAAACACATTCCTTACTGGACACAGTTCAGGTTGGTCACTGGGCGTATTGGCAGCAAATCGGACAACCCAACAGCTGGGATGACGATTTTAATGTTTTGAAATAAAACATACAATATAAGAGTTTGGAATAGTTATTGATCAAGCAAAAACATTTAATAACTAGTAGAACAACAAGAACAACTAATAATAATAATAATAAAAATAAACATATGTATTGCTTTATTAGGGGCATGAGCCATGATAACCAACAACTTGTCAGATTGGCCACTAGTTATATGAACAGAAAAATGTTGGAGTTGACCATTATTACAGGAAATGCTGATGATTTTGCTCCTGTGCTGTAACAAATATTGAAAAGAAGAAACCAGTAAAGTTGACTGTAATACCTCAATGGTGATTCCCTCTTGCTCCACGCACAGAACCTCTCTTGACTTGACTTTCTGAGGACTGTAGTAGCTGCTCTCTGACTGTAGGTCTGTTAGCTAAAACACACAGAGAAAAACAACAGTATTGTGAATAAATAGTGTTATTATTAGTACAGAGCAGCATAAGTCTGCCTTTTCATGTTGGGTATATGGTAACTTCGGTAATAATGTAGTGAGAAACCAAAATGAAGCATAACTGGGTGAAGTTTTTGTCTAAATCATTTGAGATCAGGACAGTAAAGATGAAGAAGATAAAGAAACAAGAATACAGCAAACGTTAATGAAGAAATAGACTCATTAAATAGAAATCTATGTTTAGCTAAGGTTGTCAAAATGCTCGATACGAAAAGTAAAAACATCTTTTCAAGTAAAATAATAAAAAATATGTTTTCTTTGAACAAAGTAAATATTACAGCTAAACAATCACTCAATAGGTATCACCAGCAAAAAAATGACAAAAACAATTCAAGATTATGTTAAATATTTTATTTTTTATTTGATTTAGGGGTTAAAATGAAAATAAGAAAAATACCACTAGCTCTTAAATTACCTATAATAATGTAGAACATTTCTAAGAAAAAAACTGCTGCTCATTAAATTTTGGAATGAAAATCTGGAACAAGAAAAAAATGTTTTCTGAATGATTTTGGTTGTGGAGATGGAGGCCAAGACAGGAAGTCACCTGGCTAAAATTATCTGGCTAAAGGACAGTATTGAGCAGCGATGCTCCTGATGTTGGTTAAAAAGCTGGGTGTAGACCAAAATTCAACCCATTCAACTTTAACACAGGAAGCAGGTGCAGAGCAAAAGCAGCTGTGGCTTATTATTCTTACTGAGCAGACTCCCACTCTGGATCTCTTCCCCCCTTTTGGGTTCTGATAGTTAAATCACGTTTAGAAAGAACCTTCCAACCACCTGCACATCCCCAAGTATATCAGTAAAACATTATGTGAATTAAGTGAATTCAGTTATTGCTCCTTCTAGTACAAAGAGTTGTTCTTACTAATTAGTTTAGTTTATTAGTTTATGTCAAATATGATCAGTAAATAAGACCAACCAAAAATATATATGACATTAAATAGTAACAGAAAATAGATTTCACAGGATTTACGTACAACAGCTCAATTTTATGTATAAAATGGAGTAGGAAAAAGTGCCACCCCAGTAAATAACAGTAAGTGTGTGTACATGAACATTTAAATAGAGCTATGGCAATAATGAAGGCAACAGCTTAACCAGAATGGAAGTCTTTATACCAGTTTACATGTCACTCAGTAAATTGAATTGTAGAATTAAGTGCGTTCGACCCTGCACAGAAGGTGCCGGCGTGTGCTCTTTCACTTTGGCATTTTTAAAGTTGGCCTAGAGTTTCACACAGATCGTAAACAAATGCAGGCAGCAGTAAAGCAGAAAGTGCACACAGAGCGAAGAAATGGACGACAATAACGCTGAAGCACTGAACTGGGATATCAATTACATGCAGAGGAATTTTGGCTTTTTAACAGCCTTATCTGGGTGTGTGAAATTTCTGATTAACCCTCTTCCTGAAACAAGGGAGATGAAAGAAGAGGCAAGAAGCTAAAATGTGTAAAATTCATGTAAATATATATTTTAAGAAAATTTGCTGACTTAATCATACCATTTACCTTACTATTATCGTATTTCAGGCTATTTAAGGGCTAAAATGTGGCTCCATTTATTGTGGTGTTAGGTGTAAAATGTGTTAAACGATAGTCTGCACAAATTTGCTTACGAAGAGTTAACACATTTTCATGGTGGGGGGAGGGGGTTGCCCAATGACAAGTTTCTAAATGAACACTTTGAGCAATAACAGCAATAAACATACAGAAATCCAAAAAAAAAAATAATCCAGTATTTCTTTTTTTAGGTAAACCAACATTAAATTTGGCATCCAGAAAAGGTTCAGCAGGTGTGTTAATCAAAGAAAGGAAACAACTGATCAGGGCTAAACTATGAGTAATGTGCCTAAATGTTGAAAACTTAATCTGGCCTTTTTTTCCTTGATCAAAGAGATTTCGGGAATAGTGTGTCAGTGATCTAAAAATACATCTCTCATTTCATATTCATGTCAAACTCCAGTTCAGGCAGTGGCTGTTCAAAGACATAAAATTACTTCAAACTAAATGCTTCCTTCTAGCAGAGAAACAAGAATGTAAAAAACCCTTCCTTTCAGCTGCCTGCAATTACTCCAAAAGAGAGGCAATTAATTGATTAAAAGAACTCAAACAATACAGGAACAGTTTAAACATTAGAAAAACACCAAGGTTTATGTGGCCTGAGAACTAGCTCCCCTTCAATGATCACACACACACACACACACACACACATCCACATTTTCCCCTTCACACAAAAACGCATTCACACAAAGGTGCTGTCGGAGATTTGTGCACTAACACAAAAGAAGAAATAAGCACACTACCAGTAATCTGATATATATGGTCTAATTCTGAAAGGAAGCGGGGATGGATTCCATTTATTCTCAGTGAAAAGATGTTACACGTTAACAGTTTGGCAGCATTTTTAAAATACTTTTCTTTCCCTGTAATGTTCAGAGCAATAATATAATGAGGGACAGCAAGTATTGGTTGCACTACCCTCCCTGATGCTGCACATAGGAACTAATAAGATCAAAGTTCCTAAAGGAAAATGAATATGTGCTTATTAATTTGTAGCACGGAATACAGAATTCACATGACTATAAATGGGGAAGAAATTGGTTCAGCAATTTCATTTAATTCAAATGTTTAGTTTGAATCGTTATTTGAAGTCATTAAAATTTTGTTTTTAACAGATTTACCTTAAAAGTGATGGAAGCTTTAGTGCAGTAGAAGCCGATAGAAACAATGGGATCCTTAGACGTGTGCTGCTGAGGGTTGTTGGTAACGCCTTCTGTTTCCCCCTGGTTGTAGAGGCCTTCCTCCCCATCTTCCTCTGCACCTACAATGGCAGGGACAAAGGACCAAGCCCAGGACACCCAACCCTGATCTGGATCTTCAGGACTCCCAGACTCCATGTAGAGCTCCTGGCTGGAATACGGACTAGATCCCAAACTTTCCATCTCAACATCAGTGCCTGAAATTATAAAAGTTAGTTTTGAAACAACAAATAAAAGCAGATGGTTTTCTGTCGGAAGAAAAAGAATCATTGACTGTTCCTAA
This sequence comes from Apricaphanius iberus, assembly GCA_028564705.1. Classification (NCBI taxonomy): domain Eukaryota; kingdom Metazoa; phylum Chordata; class Actinopteri; order Cyprinodontiformes; family Aphaniidae; genus Apricaphanius; species Apricaphanius iberus. The sequence continues at coordinate 1,004,979 of JAPXFQ010002461.1, read as the reverse complement.
ATGATGAATGCCTACTTAGACAAATAAGAAGACTTTTTACAGATTTCTGTAGTGAAACCATGACTCTAAATACAAAAGTATCCCGAACTGATATAGATCATTGACCTACAGAAAAGAAAAGTACTTAAACTAGACACCAAGGCCAATTACAAACCAAATTACAAAATGCTCACGTGATAGCAAACTTTGACCCTTATGGATAAAAACTGATTCAAACTACAGAACAACCCCATTTTACAGAGAAAAAAACAGATAATAGTGGAAATCTCTATATGGCTAGCAGAACAGCCACTTTGTCCATGTCTTGAGCGATGTTTAAGACACGCAGGTTGTTACAGCTGTCGAGCGAAAACACAAAACAAACACAGATCAATGCCACTGCAGCTTCATTGTGCAAGTGTGTCAGTTTTTGTGTATCTCTGGAATGCAGTGCTGCAATGAGCTCTACAGAGACAGGGGAAGTCCAATCCAGTTGATGAAGTAAGTCAGCCAGTATCCTGACAGAGCCCTTGACGGGGCTTACTGATCAAGGCTATATGCACTGAACCAACATCCCAGGCTGTGTCTACAAATACACCTAGGGAGGGGCTGGTTCAGAAATTTGATGAGCAGCCAACAGACAGAACTAAAACTATAGAACTATCCAAGCCAGCTGTACAGTGCAAGCTTGGGTGGGGCAAAAGGTGAAGGCTAAAAAGGATCAACATTCAAAGTGTACAAACTAAGGTCAAGGAGGATCCTGTGTAAAATTGATGGATGCACTGGCTAACCAGGTGGTAGAAGAAGACTTACATTTTTATAATGTAAAGCTGTTCGCACTTATAGAAAGAATAAAAAAATAATAGCAAAATTTACTTTTGTGCCACAAAATATTTCACAATACAAATTTAGAAAATCCTAAATACCTCCTCAAAAAACCTATACATCAAATAAGTTTCGTTACAACATTAATCATAGTACATTTTGGAACAGCACAGCTAAATAGCACAAAATAAACATTAACTAGTCATACTTTGAAACATAAATGCATTTATTATTGCGTCCATGAAATGGATAGGAAAAATTATTTAACCAACTCAACTTAAGTAACATTTTCCTCCATTTGAGTTTTTACATGTTGCGAACATCCTGGTCTTGAAAACAAAAATCATGGTAACATAGAACAGTTGTTGCCAACTGTTTATTCCTTGAAGTCCCCTTTGTCTGTGCCCAAGACATGCCAAGTCTCCCCACGCAAACTCCTACCCACATGCATGCATTAAAAGTAATTACTTACAAAGTTTTATTTAAAAAAAAATAAAATGCAGTTACAGCTCTATGTTTTCCTTGTTTACAATTTATTATATGCAGACAAATCAGGTGTATCTTAAAAAAATTCAATCGAAACTCTTAAATATTTGATTACACTATTGGGGGTTCTATTGGGATTTTAAAAAATTAGTTTTTCTTAATATATTTTGTTAACCTCACACCCTCAGCACAGACAAAATGGTGCTCTCTAGACCGAGGTTGAGAAACAATAGTCTAGAGTGTGCTACTCAGAATTAAAATGAAACATATATTTTTTTCAATATTTTAGAGTTAAATTACAACATGTATGCCAGTAATGTAGCAGGCGGTGAAATCGTGAGGAATTTAGTGGCACAATACAGAATAAAAACATTTAACTTTTCTTTGAAATCAATATCTTTTTTTAACTTTGCCAGTAGGGATGTAAGAAAATAATGTCACACGCCGATAAATCGTGATATTTTATGTTACGATGTTGTACCAATATTAAAAAGCATGCCTCTATTCTTATTAATTTTATTTTTTTTAATTCTAATGTAACCATTACTGATGATGGTAATTTTTGTTGTAAAATAAAAAAATAGCTAGTTGGTGGCTGTTTTAACCTTCTTTGTTCCAGTGGATCAACTAGATCTAATAATAAACCTGGATGTTTACAGTATGAAACAGGCTGGAGCATTTAGAATGCTGGGACTTTTCTAAAGTTAAATTAAGTTTTTAAAATCACAATATATAGTCTTACTCATAGTATCTCAATGTATCATATTGTCCCCCCTTGTTTTTGATACATATCGTATCACTAGATTCTTGTCAATATACGTCTCCATTTATCAGTAACAGCACCTGACTAACATTTAGTAACAATTCAAAGAAAACTGATGGACAAAAAGTTTTGCTGTAGCTTCCAGTCCCCAAAGCAGCCATGAGTAAAGTGGCATGCTATGTTTCTTAAAATCTCCATTAACTAAGCAACAAAAAAATTACCATGGATGTACATTTTTAGAATCTCCCCTCGGAATGTGTTGTTAAAACCCAGTTTCCTTTCCAACACAGGCAAATGTTTTTTGTCTGTGTTTTGCAAAATATCTTGGCCTAAGTAGCAGATGGAAGGGAATTACAATGTGGTGAAAAAACTGAATTTGGCAAATAAAGATATTTTGCATGATTAAAAGTAACAATAACAAAAAATAAGAAAGAACTTAAAATGATCACAATGATATAACTCTGTTATCTGGTATGTCTGTGGTTATCAGGAACCATAATACATCCATACTCCTCTGGTAAACATCATGACCTTTGACCTGGTCCTATCAATTCTGTTTCCATAAATGTCAGAATAGAGGAAATTGATGTCAATAGTAAAGAATGTGTAATCCCATTCCTTACTGCCTCATGTCCTTTTCAGAAACATTATTATCTGTGAAGTCATACTTTAGGAATCCCAGGGGCAACAGCAGTGAAAATATGACACATTGTAATTAAATCTTTCACTTTGTGAATTGGCAGTTGGAAATCCCATGTTATGGTTTTAATTCCCAATTTCCCTCTCTGATTCCAGCTCTAATCTATCTTTATTTTCTTTTTGCTTTTACCCAAGAAAGCTTAAGGTGTCAGTTTAACTAGTTAAGCTCTTTCAAGTCACATCACACTCAAAGTTTGAATACGGAGATAATCATGTAAAAGCACCAGTATTAAACAACTAGACATCATTGGGAAGACTTTGAAATATTAAATCAAAAGCGTTAGGTGAAAGATGAGTGATATAAGATGCTGTGGAGCAAAGCATGTTCTGTCATATACATATGAAATACAACTATTCCTCTTTGACTATTTTCAACTACAGCGACCAATGTTGGGACAAATGAGCAGATTAATATGTTGCCCAGCACCAGGTCTTGAAATGTGCAATCCAGACAGGGATGGTATCACTCAGAATTTGACATTCCTTATTTTAGATGTTTTAAAAAATAGAAGGTAGGCATGCTGGTAACAAATAAAAGAATGAATGACAACCTATATAGTCAATATGTGTTTTCTTGTTTAAACAGGGAAGTGACAGTTTAATTTTACATTTGTTTTCAAAAGCTGATTTATTCCAACCTTACTGGTGTACCTCAATTAAAAAAATAAAGATTTCCTCATTTTGTAATATTATTTTTTTTTTGCTTAAGAAAAAACTAAGCGTATTTTCTTTAATATTGGTTTGAAATGTTTGTATCGTGATAACCCAGATAGTTCAGTGGACATCTAAAGACACATTTCAGTCCTTTGTTAAGAACAAAATAAAACGTGATTTTTTTTTTTTACATTAGTGGTCTGCCTGAATTAAAAACTAAATCAAAAATCTTTTGTTTTCTCAATCTGGGATTATTTTGTAAACCTGCTCAAATTATTGAAGCAGGATTCCCTGCATGTTCAAACTTGTTGTGTTTTATCCATGTCATTGCAAACAGGCTCTATAAAACCGGGACCTTAATTGTCTGTATATAATTTAAGGATAATAATTTATAATTATTTAAGATTAATAATCTGTTCTTCTGTGTAATGATACATTGCTGAAGATGAAAGTCTTTCCTGCTACTAAAAGACAAAAAGGGATAGAAAAGGTTATCAGATTCTTGAAAAGGTTTCTGAAGTTCCCCCCAGACAACTTTGTTACTCTGTCATGTATTTCCAACATAAATAGGTATTAGGGTACTCATGTTCCAAGGGCTGGTCCTCTCTCATTTTGTGATGGGATACTAATTCATTCTCAGATGCTCTGCATAGCAATAGCATGACCATGACTCTTACATCTGGCATTGGACACGTTACTGGAAGCTGTGCCAACTTTCAGAGAAGGCCAAGAGGCAGCAGGCGAGTTAAGGAAGGTTGTAATGTGTTGTCCTTCTGGCCACCATTTTTGGTCCATGAATATTTGCTCTTAGGGCAACAAAGACTTATTAAGCCCAGAACAAATTGTGATTTTATTTTTGTTCTATTTAGCAGAATTAAGGATGAGCACATTAGGTTCTTTTCATGAGTTCTTAAAGATGAGTGTTTAAGGCAGAGGTCTACAACCTTTATCATCCAAAGAGCCATTTTGCACTCAATCCAGCTAAATAAAACTAATTTAGAACCACAAATTTTACATAACCTTTCAAAAAAAACGTTGTTTAAAATTTGTCATAAGCGTCCATTACAGCAAGATGTGAAGTCATTCATAAAGAGCTGCCATCTTAGTTCTGTTTTTGGGATTTAAAACAAAGAAAGACAAAGTTTGTGGAGGGATTCATCATCTTCTATGATTGTTTTAAAATATTTGTTGCTAGGTGTGTCAAATTACCGTGTTAATTATGACTAATTAATTATAACCATTTTTAGTGCACTATGTTTTTTAATCACATTAATCTACTTTTTATCTTTAATTTTATTGTTTCTGTATGCTACTTGCCTTTAAATGAAATCCGTTTTTATGCTTTGGGCTTCTTGTGCTTCAGTTGTTAGGGGTAATTGGCTGTAAACTTATCATAAGCCGACTGTCTTCTATCGTAGAAGGGGCTGAGGGCGAGGTGAGAATGAGACAGGAGTTGCAGACAGTCTACACAATTTAGCTATATTTAGCGTTTTTTAGAACACTCTAGCAATTTTCTTTCAAAAATAAAAGCGAGTAGTGACCAATCTAGCAACTTGTTAAGGGCTTATAAGAGACTTTTGGGTGAGACATGTAACGTTACTCTTCTCAACGAGCAATGGGGTGCTCTCCCATCTCAGACCGCTCACAGAAAGAAGGCAACCAGTCTGCACCGCACACTGAAGCTCAACAGGGCGCTCTAGCTGTATGGTAAGCCATAGTTATAAAGAATAAGGCGTATATTACATGTTGTTTTAACACGTAATTCAGCTGGACTCAGAGCAGATATTTACCCCACTAAATTCAGAACACTTATAAAGTGGGCATGCTCGAAACAGAAGGTTGCAGTCTCTACTTGGGACTAGTAAAAAAAAAAAACAGAATGTAAATGCTGGGATTGCATCTCTTCAAGTTTGTTAAATTCAATAGATTACTTCATAAAACCACTTTTTTAATTACATCAGACTTTGTTCAGCCATACTAAAGTAATGAATTTAAATGAAAATACCTCAAGATAAATGTTTTTCTCAGCAATTATTAGGTGAGATTAAAATGAGATTAGTTAGATTAATCAATTACAGATCATAATTAATTAATCTACAAAAAAAAAAAAATCTCATGACAGCGCTATTAGTTGCACATTATTTAAAAATGTGCATTGTGTCAAACCTAATGACCAGAAAAAAATAATCTACATAATATAATTACTGTTATTATGTGTGACAACGTTGTCCTTTTCAGGTGCGTTTATTTTCCTCACAGAGTTCACTGAGGTTCAACCCAAAGACAATTGATGAAAAACAGAGTAATGAAGGTTTCTGTCTGGTCATACTGTCAATACAGTTTTAAATACCTACAAAGAAAAAAAAGGTCTGAAGATATCTCGATACTAGCAATTGTCCAATATTTTTTACAGAATTAAATTTTTACAGCAATGGCAACTGATAGGAAGCTACCAAATACTCTAAAAGTATAAACACCAATAACTACAAGGTATTTGGCAACAAGTCAGCATCTGAATGCCAAAGTAAACTTTCAAAGAGTCTTTAGTAATTGATGCATTATTCTGTTCTCACCAGATGAAAACCTTCTCTGAATGTCGGCCATGAAAGCCACATCAACGTTAGCCAACAGCAGCTTCAAAAAAAAAAAAAACTACAAAAAAAGAGCGAAGCAAAAACTCTGACAGTGTTTTCTTTACATAGGCGTTACCGTGGCGCTCCGCCACGGCTGAAATTCCAGCACCACGGCTACAAAATGTAAACCAGCCAACCTATAAGCTACGTATTTTCCGCAGCAAGTATGTAATTTAACATCTACGTATGCTGGTACAACCTGCCCCTCTAAACTATGAAAAAAAGCTGCAGACATGTGAGTTCTGTGCTAAATGTGCAGTACTGATATCTGACAACATGATGCAGCAGCAGGGTGAAGCAGTTTCAGCCAATCATTGTAGAAAAACGGAGAATAATGAGTCTACTGAATATAACTTCTGCACCCCCTCCGACTCTTTACCTCCTCCTGCCGTCTGCCTCAGCTCTCTGTCCTCCGTTCTTCACTGGCTGCACCTGGACTAGAAGGTAAACTTGTGTGTCGCAGACCTGCCAGCTTTTAGTAAAAATTTGGAAAAAATAACGATTTTCGAGGTTTTTTTGTTTTTTTTAAATGCAAATCTTCAGACCTGCTGAACTTAAGGGTCCACGTCCCTCAGAAGATTTGAATAAATATAAGAACAGTGGCTATGATTGCGGACCTGGCCCTAAATCAGCCCTGGTGACATGTGCATATGTGCTGTAAGCTAATGTAAATAATACATTCTTAAAAACAAAAACAAGAAAAAATAACTACTGCAATATACAAAACCAATGATTACCCTTTTAATTAAATGCACATAAAGATATTTCTTTTGTTATTTTAAATAAATATTATGAAATAATAAAATGCAGTTAACTTGTGGCTATCAGCTTGTATAAGCACAAATATAATAAAAAACGTGGAACTTGTTAGTTTTACTGTTCAATATTAAATTCTCCAGTGCAGATATTTTAGAGTCAGGTCAAATTGTAAAAAATGTCTATCACTTAAGTAGTCAACATAAGAAGTATGAACAAGTGTGTGTGTGTTTTACAGACTGTCAGCGCCATGTGGAGGGCAAAAGAAAAATTTAAGATCATGACCAGTATAGTACAAAATGTCTATGTTCTTCATTTAAAGTATTGTAATCAAAAATATAGTTTTTTATATGGAGTGTTGAGTTAGAAGAAGAACGGTAGGAACAAAAATTTAACTTTTGATTTACACGTTTCAAAGGCATTAAGGTAAAGATGAGCAGTCTATGATGCTATTAACTGGCCGTACCAGTACCAATATTTATCAGTGTACTTTTATTTATTTGAATTAATATTGGCCCCGGTTGACTAGCACCACGGCTGGAAAACTTTCTAGAGGAAACACTGGCTCTTGTAGACTGATGAAGTCAAAAACAAGTTATCACCACCAAATCTGTGCCCTGGCTTTTCAGTAGGAGACAGAAACACAACAAATCAAACATTAAAGCAAAGTGAACAGGGGGAGGTTAAAATTTTAGAAATAAAACTAGTTTCTAAGGCTTTAGTAATATAAACAATGGCTTTTGCCATATTAAGATGATGAAACTCTAAAATTCTTTATGGACTTCCTGAAGAAGTAAAAGCAAAAGTTTTTTATAATCTTTTAAGTCTGTTACCCTCAACAGAGATCATATATCTCAAAACAGCAGCACATGCACAGCGACCCAAAAATCTCAAACAGCTGGAAATCTTTAAAAGAAAGAATGTTGAAGAATACTTCAAACAAAAACTGGAGGACTTAGGTGGCAGCAAAAATTATAATGAGCTGTGTTAAATAATTTTAGGCTGGGGAATATAATAAAGTAGACTGCATAAAAAAATACCTAAATCTGTAATGTTTCATTTTAAAAAAATTGTAAATCTTTTGCATTTCTACTTATTTGTCTATTGGATATGAGCAGCATGTTTTCAGTAGCAGAATAGTCAGTCGTAGCGTCATTTATCCTCTATCTTCAACACCAATTCACTTGGATATGATCATGCCTGACACATATGGTTTTTTATAAGTTAATAAACAAGGCTATACTTTGCTTGTGAAAGAATGCTCACCAGGGGAACTTGCTCCACCTTCCCTTACATGACAGGTCCCATCTTCAGACTCTTTCTCTTTGTGTCCTCCCATTTCTCCATAGTAAAGGGCAATAATCAGCTCTAAGATCCGGATGAACATAGGCAGCTGCTGGTCGGTGATGGATAATTTCAGGCTCTCCACCATTGTGTGAATCTAAAATACAAATAATTCATTGCAATTTAGTTGGTACAGTCTTGTTTTATATAAAAAATGCAAGCTCTTATCTTCCTTTGTACCCTTACACACAGAATAACCCTGTTTCATATACAGAGGCTACAACCATTCATTTTATTTGATTACAAACAGTGAGGGGAACAGTGAGGGGATATATCTTTTAATCCACCGCTAAATTTCTTACACTGACTCATAAAGAGAGATCTTTTTTCATGGTAATTTCAATGGAATGTGAAGAAATAAAATAAAATCTGTTATGCTGCGTTCAGACCGCAGGCTTTGTCAGCATCAGCAACGTCAAGATTACATGTTAAGTCTATTGTGGAGGCCTTTGGAGGAGCGTCACGGTCTCTGCGGCGCTATGTGAGCGTTGGCTCCATCAACTTTTCAAGCTTTTCCTGCGTTTCAAGCTTCACAGCTCATACCGCTAGGAACGCAGAAGTTCAGCTAGTAGAACTTTTGATGGTCCTAACACTGTTGACGCAGCACGGCAACCAATCAGAGCGACTCACTGTAGTGACGTTGCCTGACGTTGGCCCTGCCTAGCCAACCACAATTCGCAAGTGTTTAAAACATCCAGCAGGAAAAGGCCCGCCCACGAGCTTCCACTTAAAAATGTATCTTCTGTGTAAATGCGTCGAACTAGTCGCTTTATGAGCGTTGCTTAACACTGACAAAGCTTGCGGTCTGAACGCACCTTTAGGGAGGTCATCTGATGTACTTTTTGTTAAAAAAAACAACCAAAATGTTTCTAACAGTTTGATACCTTTGTACCTTTGTTCTGTGGTTGAATGATCAATGATAACATCTTTACATTTTTAGATCCTTGCACATTTCTTTAAAAATCTTTCCATAAAACAATGATTGTTCAACAAAAAATATTTATGGTAATTCTATGAAAATTGTTATATATGCTTCTTACTGGATCCTGTATTAATGAACCTAAAAAAACATTAATATAATAAAAATATAAAACTGCATTTAAGACTTAAAAGTAGATTCACTTCAGATCTCACGAAGCACAAATCATTAGCTAAAAAAAATTAAAAATGAAGAAAAAAAAATCCTATCTACACCATATTTCAATCCAATTAGTACAGTTTGAAGAAACTTACTTTGATCACAGAGGGGCTCTTAAAACTGATTTCATAAGTTAAATGGAGTCTTGTTTTGAAGGAGCATTCGTTTATCTTCTGCTTTGTATTTATGTTGGTGCCTTGTCAAAAACCTGTTTGTTATATAGCATTTAATTTTTATCGACTCATAACCCGTAGCACTATCCACTGTCGTAATACAAGTTTTCTTTTTTCTAGAAGTAAAAAAAAAAAAGTAATACAATTTTTCACAATTATCATGAAAACCTTTTCAATAACCATTTTAGATAGATACTTTAGATAACAATTAAAAGTGAGTACGATTTACCACATTTTCAAAAGTTCAAAATCAGCCTTTGGACAATATTAAATACTGTTTGTTAACAGAAGCTAATCAACACAAATACGTTTTTAGCAGTTCTAATAAAGATCAGATCTAAAGAAAGTAGAATTAATTTGAATTATATTTTACAAATTTTGATTTTAGGTACACGAACAAAGTTCTTTGGCAGCTGCATCAGACTGAATGCAACATAAGTTGAGTTGTACCATGATAAATGTGGTGTTTTGTATTCAGCTTTTTCACAGTTTTTCTCTTTTGGAAATTTACTCTAAAATAATATTTTTTTAATACAAAAATTTATGGTCAATCTAAAAAAATCTTCAATTATTTATCAATATTACTGGATCCTCTGTTTCTCATCTTGACAATGTTTCCTATCCTATTAGCACAGTTTGAAGATACTCACTTTGATGACAGAGGGTATCTTTGAGCTGATGTTGTCATAAGTGAAATGGAGTCGTGTTCTGAAGGAGCATTTGTATAACAGGGGATCCTGGTAAAACTCGATTTTACCACTAGCATTCCTCTTGTCCAAGCAAACAGTGCAGTCAGCAAAGTTTATAACTTTTCTGAGGACCAGTTCTGCAGCTACAAAGACAAAAAAGCAAAAGACTTAGTTAGTAGTTACATATGACAGCATAAATTAATAAGCTAATATTTTCCATAAGATGATAAAAGTATAAATTTAAAAGAAAAGTTTTTAATTAAATCATTTAGCAAAGAATTATAAAAATTAAACTATTCTAAAACTCTTCATTTCAGAAAAAATTTGATGTGGTTTATATTTCTAATTTGTTACTTTCAATGTTCACAAAATGTTTGCAGCAATTACACACATAATAATTTATATATCAATTAAAAGTGAATTGTTATGCATTAAATTTGTAAATATGTATGAATAAGTAAACGAAAGACTAATTGTAGTGTAAAGAATGTGGTCGATATTGATATTCCATCCATTCATATATATATGAGATGTCCCAATCAGCATGTTGGTTCTCCAAACCAATTTTGAGTCCTAATCCAATATTTTGCCTTTAGTATTGAAATTTATGAAACTGAAATAAGACTAACTTAATCAATAAGCATTACCATTATTGTGGTTAATTCTTTGAAACAAACGTTTTTTCTGAAAGGCTATATATATATATATATATATATATATATATATATATATATATATATATATATATATATATATACATACACAGTGCTCTGCATAAATGAGTACACCCAACTACGTTTGTCAGAAAACCTTTAGCTTCCTTTCAGAATCAACATTTTGTATGAGATACTATACTACAAAATACTTTTAACTATTTAAATTTGTTCATTGGCACACACAGAAAACGGATTTGCCTAACAAATTCATTCAAGCCCATGTTGCAAAAATGAGTGCACCCCAATTATAGTCCTACGAGAAAAGCCACACTTAAGACTACAAACTTCTAATTAACAGGCATTCAACCACAGTAGACTCTAATGATTCATTTAAGAAGTGTCCAGCAGACAGGTGAACATAAAAGGGCATTACTTTACAAAGTAAAGCCCTTCCCATTTCATGCTGTCAGTAATGGCTCTCCATGGAAGAGAAATCTGAGAAAGGAAATCATTTCTTTACACAAAAAAGATGAGGGCTACAAGAAGATCTGCAAAGCTTTACATATCAGTCAAAATACTGTAGCAAAAGTGAACAAAACATTTGAGAAAGATGGAAGTCAAGGCCGTCCACCAAAGTTAACATCTCTACAGGAGCATCTGATGAGAAGGGTTGAAGAAAATCGCCATGCAAGTTCACTGCAGTTAGCTAAAGCAGTAGAAAGCCAAACTGGAGTGACCGTTTTCCGGGACACCATGCGGCGCACACTACAGAGGAATGCCATGCATGGGTATCTTCAATGAAGGAAGCCTCACCTAAAGCCCATGCACAAAAATGCACGCCTAGAACTTGCCAGGGCCCATACTGAAAAAATGAAGACTATTGGGACTCTATACTCTGGAGTGATGAGACCAAGATCACTGTTTTGGAACTAATGGTTTAAAAACTGTATGATGTCTTAAAGATGAGGATTCCAAAGAATAATGCAAGGTGCATACAGTGAAACATGGTGGTGGCAGTGTCCTTATGTGGGGCTGCATGAGTGCTGCTGGTGTTGGGGAGCTGCATTTTATTGATGGTATCATGAATTCAACAATGTACTGCTCTATACCGAAGGAGAAGATGCTGCCATCACTCCATGCACTTGTCGTCATCCACTTTTCCAACACGACAATGATCCAAAAACACACATCTAAAGCTACTGTTGCATTCTGAAGCAGAACAGGGTGAAGGTGATTGAATGGCCAAGTTTGTCTCTTGATCTGAACCCAATCGAACACCTGTGGGGCATTCTGAAGCGACAAGTTGAGAATCCCTCTCCATCCAGCATCCAGGCTCTAAAATAGGTTATTCTTGAAGAATGGAAAAAGATCGATGTTGCCTACACCATGCTTAGAAGACTTGGTGCTGTCCTTAAAAATCATGGTGCTCATACAAAATACTAGATGTAGTAGTAGGGCTGGACAATATAGAAAAAAAGCATATTGATTAAAAAAATAGTCATATTGATCGATATCGATAATAATCGATAAAAATAATCACATAATGTAAAAAATATATCTTAAGTGCCTCCCCAGTCATTTTGTTATTCTTTAGTGAACTAATTTTAACTAAGAATTAAATTAATTAAATTTTCAAACACTTCTTTTTATCATAAGTAAGTTTGTAAGACACAGAAACAAACCAAGAGACCCTAGTAACATCATAAAAATACAAAGAAAATTAATATTATTAACCATTATATTAGTGTTTTTTCGCTTCCTGGTATGTTTCCTGTGTCTCTCTGTAAGAGATTTGTAGCGAGCTGGAGACGGGAGTCCTGCTTAAAACAGCTGATTGTAGTTTTATATTTCGTTCATTATTGCTATGTTTAGTGTTTTATTACTGAGCCCCTGAAACATTTATCCGGAACAACGTCCTCCTCTTCTCCCTTGTTGTGACATCTGAACGCGGCGAAGCTACAGTGAATGTTCGCTTAGGGACTATTAAAAAATTCTGTTTCAGCTCAAATTATTTCATCCTTTTTGTGGTTTGAAAAGAGAGAGGGTGGCTGTCAGAACTGCGTGGGTCATTGTTAATGATTGGTTTGGAGTAAGTAATGTGATTTTGTGATCTAAATTAGCTTATTAACCTTAATTTCATGTTATGGAGTTAAATAAGTGTTCAATAAAACTCAGCCCTGTGGAAAGTTTGGAAATTGTTCTTTTGTTCATTGAGCTACTGATTAAATTCATACTTTTTAAAGGGGGTCTACTCATTTATGCAGAGCACTGTGTATATATAATATATATATATATATATATATATATTTGGGCCGGGACTTTAACGCGTTAATTAAGATTAATTACACAAAAATAACGCGTACAATTTTTTTAACGCATTTTAATCGCACCTATTTATGCACTGCAGCCTTCCAGTGCTGGTGCGCAGAGAACGGCGAAGATTCCTTTTCATGTCCCCTAAGCCGCGTGCTGTCGATCCTCCAGCAGCTGATGGACAGAAATGTAGCTTTCACTACAGTTAAAACTTATGCTGCAGCTATTTCTTCCTGTCATGGAGGTTTTGGTGAAAGAACGGTCTCATATACTCTGTCACTGCGTGTGCTCTCGTGTTACGTGGCGCACACGGCTGCACTGGCGCTGCTTCCAGCTATATCCTCTGGACTCAATACTCCAGAGAATCTTTATTTTTTCTGATAACTTAAACTTATGTATTCAGTCATTAATCATACTAAAAATCCATGTGAAGAAAATTCTGATTTTTCTCAGGTCAAATATTTATGTACGATTAATTAATTACAAAGCCTGTAACTAATTAGATTAAAAATTTTAATCGAGTCCCGGCCCTAATATATATATATATATATATATATATATATATATATATATATATATATATAAATAAAATGGATAATGCCCAACGAGATGTCCATTATCAGAAAATAATAGACGACGCAGAGTCGTGAAATCCATTATTTTCGGATAATGGACCACCCGAAGGGCATTATCCCGCTTATACCATTGTTACTAACGAAAGAAAGAAATATTTAATCAATTAATAATACTTAAATTTTTTTTAGAGTTAAAATTGCGATTTGTTTTAAAATATAAGTCGAGCGCACTATTTAATATCTCCCCACATTGTTTGTAAGTTGTAGTATTATTATTATTTTCACTATAAGCTTAAATATCATATGCTCCTGAACTCAGCATAGATATCCAATGCTATTTGAACGCAGAACAAATGCTGTTTAGCGTTCAGTTTTTGCACTTTTTTTCTTCCTCGCTACAGGAGCTTTACTCAGTTTATTTCGGTTTATTGTTGCGTGTAAATGCCAGACGGTGAGTTTCTATGCTTTTATTATATAGTTTAAAGTGTGGAAAAACATTTGTTGAAGTTTACCTATATTAGAACTATGCTTAATCTGCTATGCTGATTTGTGGCAATTAAGAGTCTCTGCTTGCACAATTACGAACATATGAATTACTGCGCAATCATCTTCAAACGTAACTTGGAGGTACTTTAGTCAAAATTGGCGCGACTCATCAGCTAATAGAGGCAATCTCCGATCACTTAAAAATGTGAAAATATTGGCCCAATCTGTTCTTGAATTCGGGACACCCCTTATATATAAACATATACATTTGTATATACATATATATTAGGGGTGTCAAGATTCCCCTAATGAGCTTGCTTTTCAATTTTATGCTACACTCGGACCGCAGGCTTTTTCAGCAACTTAAGGATTACATGTTAAGTCTATGATGGAGGCCGTTGGAGGACGGTCTCTTCGGCGCTATGTGAGCTTTGGCTCAGTCAACTTTTCAAGCTTTTCCTGGATTTCAAGCTTCAAAGCTCATAACGCTAGCAGCGTAGAAGTTCAGCTAGTTGAACTTTAGACAGTCCTAACACTGTAGAGGAACCAATCAGAGCGACTCACTGTAGTGACGATTCCCGCCGTCGACGCTGCCTAGCCAACCGCGATCCGCGAGTGTTTAGAATATCCAGCAGAGAAATACGAGCTTCGGCTTAAAAATGTATCTTCTGTGTATATGCGTCCAACAAGTCGCTTTATGAGTGTTGCCTGACGCTGACAAAGCCTGCGGTCTGAACAATTTGATTCTCTATATATATATATTTTTTTTTTTATACAGTACAGAGCCCTATGTCATTTTTAGACTAGTCGACGATCATTACTTTTATTCATCGAATTTTGTACAGTAAATCTTAATTTAAAAGACAAAAGTGATGCATTTTATTATGCTTGTGTAATATATTCCATTAGGGAAAATGGTCAAATTGAAATAATTTATTTAGAATAAAAGTGTTAAAGTCTTGTTTGAATAACAAATGATTAGTAACAGAGAGTGGCTGCCATCTAATGACTCTTTACAGTTACAGCAGTAACTGTCTGGAGCAGTGCCCCAGACAGCTCATAGGACCGAGCAACAATGCAGAAAACACTGATCCTCTTGTTTACAATGCGAATGTGGACTTAACTCGTCGGGAGTTAAAAATTTCCTTACTGGTGATTTGAGAATAGAAGGAGCAGCTTTAGCGCCGGTCCCACTGCTTCTTTCTTTATCCGTCCTAGCCATTGTTTAACTGTAGCTTATCTTTTAGCCAACTAATGTGCTCTGTAGACGTGTGCTCTGATCTCAGGAGATGTGATACAAGTAGTTAAAATCTTACCAGGTGTTGTGAACTAGTGAGAGTTACTTGCTATTGGAGTCCTCCCCATCCCCGTACGCCTCTGTCCACCTGCTCCAATCATTGTACCACTCATGTAGGGTCTTGGGGCGTGGGCACGTCACTGGGGCGCAGGGAGGGGATGCCATCGTTGCTATCCCGTGGCAGCCAGGGTCCCAATTTTATTATACAACTTAGACAATCTCACTTAACATTTTCATGGGACACACGCATGTAGGAACCTTGTGGTGGGCCCACTTTTAAGCTCCAGAGGTGGAGCCCTTCAATGAGCCTCGCCTCTGGTGCTGGTGCCCACTGCTTAACTGCATCTAGACGCTGAGGGCCCGGGGTGGGGGATGGGGGTGTCTGGAAGCATTCCCGTGTCCCACTCATTTGTTTTAAGTGCAAATTAGAACAACACGCAACAACACCACATTCGACGGGGAGGAGAGAGGCCAGGGGTCTTTCCATGCCTCTGTTCGCTTCCGACCATTAGGGGTTGTGGTCCTGGAGGTTGATCAGGCTGTCTGGTCCGGGGCCTGGGCTGCTCTTGGCACTGTGGGGGCTTTTGCGGTCTCGTCTCCATCCAAGAGGGTAGGGGGTACGTCACTCAGGAGCAGGGACAGGTTGCTATGCTGTGGCGTCGTGCCTGGACCTGGAATATACAGTGTGTATGGGGAATATGAGTAAGTGTAAAGAGTCCTTTCTTGGGTGTCTTGGCAGTTGTCTTCCATTGCTGTGGCCCCCTTGCCTTGCAAAACGGCGGAGGGGCGAACCTTGTCGGCCGATCCCTGGTCGGGGCCCTGCCGGGGGGGTGGGGTGCCCATGGTCCCCGGGGTCTCCAGGTCATGGACCGGGCCACCCTGGCGTAGCAGGTTGCAGGTGAAGACCATGGGCTCATCCCTGCGGCCTCCTGGACCCCAGCATTATAGCTGCTGGATGTTTCCCTCTGAGCCTTCATCCAATTCTTGTATCATCTTTCGGAACAATCCGGCAACCAAGAGCTGATGGACAAAAAAGGTCTGATTCTCATTCTGCTGTCTCATTGTGGACATTGTGAGCATTGCAACATTTTCTGCGTCACTTCCTGTTGTCACTGGAGCTGCTTGGTGTTTGGTGCTCAGATTCTCTTCGCTTGATTATTTTTTCTCTTTGTTGAGTTCTTTCTAAGTTATTTTAACACATAAGCACACTACTACGTTTATTTCCAGTTGTACTTTATGTTTTGGGAACCCTTTGTGTTTCACACGGCTGTTCTTGGTGTGCTAAGATCTCGCTAGCTCAGTGTCGTAGCAACTATGGCTACCTCACTTCCATCTAGCTCTCTTTCTTTCTCTTTGGCTCCTCTCTCCTGTTCTCTGAGTCAGATCTTTAGTTACTTCCCCGCCTCCTTTCGTGATAGTGGTAAGTGTAATAAATGTAGCATTTTTGTAGCTTTGGAGGCAAGGGTTTCAGAGTTAGAGGCCCAGCTCTGCGTTGTTGAGAATCCAGTAAATAGTCGAGGCCCGTTAGCCAGCACGGAGCCAACGAGAATAGAACCACCTAGTAGTCCTCCAACAGAACCTACGCAGCTAGGATCCCGACTGGTTGACGGTACGTAGAAAGCTTACTTGCCAGCCCAAAGGGCACCACCAACCTATCCGTGTTTCTAACAGATTTTCCCCACTCAGTGATGCATCCAATGAGAAATAGACTGTTAATTGGCAGTTCCATAGTCCGAAACGTGGCATTAGAGACACCATCGACCACAGTCAAATGTTTTCCAGGGACCAGCACAGGAGACATAAAATCCCACCTGAAACTGCTGGCTAAGGATAAGCGTAAATAAAGTAAGATTTTTTATCACGCTGGCGGTAATGACACCCTGTTACACCAATCAGAGGTCACTAAAATTAGTGTTGCTTCGGTGTGTAAGTTTGCTAAAAAGAAGTCGGACTGTGTAATTTTTTCTGGCCGATCTGACCAGAGACGACATGTTTAGCCACAGGCTGTCATGTCATCGATGGATGTCTTAGTGGTGTCCATCAAACAACGTGGGCTGCATTGATATTTTTGGGGAAACCTGGTCTGATCCGGAGAGACCACATCCATCCCACTTTGGATGGAGCAGCTCTTCTTTCTAGTAATCTGGACAGATTTATTAGGCCTTCAAAACACTGACAAACCAGTGGTCCAGACCAGGAAGCAGAGTTGTAGTTTAACCCACCTCTGTGCAGCTTCTCTACTGTTACCCACTCAATACCACATTTAGACAGTGTCTTCCCCATGGCCAAAATCAAATAGTCTAACCCCTAAATTCCACTACATGCGCTCCGCCACGCACGCTGCAGCAAATCCCATCGTAATGAAAAATAACATTTCCGCTGTGTGCCGCAGGGCGCGGGCCGGCGTTTCGCCCTCCGGCAAAAATCGTTTTAATCCTATTTTTGCCGGACGCCGGAGCATGTCTGCAGTCAATCTACACAAATAATAATCACCACCCAGGATACCGAACATGCAGACCATTCGGTTTTTCAAAATAAATCAGTAAAGACAGATTTATTTTTATTAGTATGCATAGCTATAATAATATAATCTCACTGAAATTTTATACATATGCTGTCTAAAATAATTGTGTGGGTTTATACATAATTTACACACAGAATAAAATCAAAATTTATTTCAACTTCTTTCATTCGGAAATGTTGTCATTTTCTGCAGTAGGTGTGTGGGTCAAGAAGTTCGTCTTCGTATATGACAGAAAACCAGGGAGATAACATGGATGAAGAGAAATTCATTCTGTTAGTGGAGATATCTTGAGAAAGAATATTAAAAAAGAGAAGTACCTGTTGTTTTCTGTTCGTCTTTCAAGTACAATAGATTTGATCTGACTTTCGTATTTCTGCACTTCCCACGCATGCGTCTTTAAGCACCTCTGGGCACCTCCAGAGCGGAGCTGAGCGGAGGGGGGGTGCATGCAGTATAAATTAACGACGGCAGAGAAACACTGCAGCGTGCGTGGTGGAGCGGAACGCATGTGGTGGAATTTAGGGGTAAAAGTTAACCTGACCTAACCTAACTATGAAAATCTCATTAAAATAAATGCAACACGAACCAAACAAGAAATAGGGCAATTAGATGTGCTTTACTAAACATAAGATCCCTCTCCTCAAAGACTATTAGTAAATGACATGATATGTGATAATAACATTTATCTATTTTGCTGAAACCTGGTTAAAGCAGGAGGATTTTGTAATTACAAATGAGTCAACTCCTTCCAATTATCAACATTTTCACATTCCTAGAAGTACTGGGTGAGGAGGAGTTGCAACCATCTTTCATTCAGATTTGCAAATTCGCCCTAGACCAATTATTAACTTAAGATCTTTTGAATATCTAATCCTTAGTTTTCCTAATCCAAGCTGCAATACATTAAAAACACTTTTTTTGTGGTTTTGTATCATCCACCAGGCCCTTACTCTCAATTCTTGGACAAGATCTCAGATTTTTTATCTGATTTAGTTTTAAACACTGATCAAGTAATTATAATAGGGGATTTCAATATTCACGGGGACATTGAAAGTTATAGCCTAACTGCAGCCTTTAATATTATTTTAGACTCGATTGCCTTTATTCAGGGAGTGAAGGGACCCACACACTCTGGTCAACACACTTTAGACATTGTACTGACATACGGCATTGAGTGTGATGAACTTATAGTCCTTCCACATAACCCAGTCCTATCTGACCATTTTTTGATAACCTTTGAATTAAATTTACCCAACGTTCCAAAATCTAAAAGAAAATTTCATTACAGTAGAACTTTATCAGACAGTGCAGTAAAAAGTTTTAAAGAATCTCTTCCATTCTTGCTTCCCTATGTGTCTCAGAATACCACAGTGGACTGCAGTAATTCCAACACTAACCCTTCAGAAATTGATCGTCTGATTCAAAGTATTACCTCCTCACTGCGTTTGGCGCTAGACAGTGTACCCCCCTTAAAAAAGAAGGTAATCAGCCATAGGAGGTTGGCTCCCTGGTTTAGTGCACAGTTGCATACTTTTAAGCAGAATACTAGGAAACTGGAGAGAAAATGGCACTCTACACACTTAAGTGATTGCTTTCTAACCTGGAAATGGATATGCGCCACAGGAATTTAAGGTAGCCATAATTAAACCTTTACTTAAGAAACCCTCCCTGGATAAAGATGACTTAGCTAACTAAAGAGCTAATCTAACCGTCCTTTCTTATCCAAAAATGTTGAAAAATATATATATAATATATATAGCCGTTTTGAAACAAACATTCATTGTATAATACTCCATAAAAATAAATTACCTTTTATAGGCAGTTCAATTCAATTCACTTTTACTGATATAGCGCCAATTCACAACAAATGTCATCTCGGGGCATTTTACAACGAAAGTAATTTCAATTAAATTATACAAACATGGGGCTTGGGCCCCATTAATGCAGACTTCTTGCCTGCCACCACAGGCAAGAAATCTCATTGCTTTTAATTTGAACATTTTAGAGCTTTAACATAATTTTGGAACTTCATTTTTAAAGATGCTTTTTGGATTAGGAGCAGCAGCAAGTTTGGAAATTTTCCTGAGCTACTGAAATACAATGGCTGCTATATTTGCAGAAGGCACGATCGTTTCCTTGAATCACCATCTCTGATAAAAGTCTTTAATTATTTCCTCCAAGCTGGCTTCACAGTATAATGGGTGCCTATTTTTGTGATGCACCAAATAGCACACCTAAGTTGATTTTCATCTCCTTGGTTTGACAAAAGCCACCAATAATGAATGTAGCCAGTTTCCTCTTACCAGTTATGTCCATAAAAGCTCTCTCCCAGATGTCGTCCACAGTGTAGCACTCTGCTGAGGTAATGTTGACCGAGAGCACAATGTCGTCTTCAACATATTTAAGAATCAGGTTGTTCACCACGATGTTCACGTTGTTCACCACACGTCTGATTAGACTCTGCACATAACCTACAACCAAATACAGAAACACATTGCTAAAATATAAACAAAAATACACAAGACACCAAATAGTACACAGCTTTCAAATGTGATATTTAAGAACATACAGAGTCCTTAGTATGAAAAATTATGACAGAGTTCTAAGCAACACTATAGACTGGTACTACAGTGGAGCTTACTGAACAAGACATGCATGTCATTAGCTTAGTAGATCAAGAACAGAAAATACTTTTGGATCTTAGTCATAAAAACAAACATTTGTGAAAGCAAATCTCAGCATTTGCAGGTGTTTGGTGTCACAAAACCAAAGGCAAGGTATGCTTTATAATATTTTCTACTCTTTGGTTTGGGAGGATATTGGTTTAGAAACTTATATGGCAACGTGTTATCTTCTGCTTTGCATTTATGTTGGAGCCTCGTCAAAAACCTGTCCATTAAATAGCATGTAATTTTTATCCAGCCGACCCCCACCCCACCCCCGCAATGACTCTGCTACCTACCACTGCCATAACACAAGTTTTCAAAATCATCATGAGAACACGTTTAATAATCATTTTAGATAGATACTTTAGATAACACAGTTAAAAGGAAATATAATTCCCACATTTTCAAGGTTCAAAGTAAGCATTTTGGCAATGTTAAATATCTAAGCAGAAGCCAATCAAAACACAGCTTTTTCACCAGTTCTAAAGAAGATGAAATCTCAAGTGTAGAATTATTCTTTAGTAGGGATGTGTACCAATGTCCAATGCCATCTTGGCACAGGTTCTGACATGAACGGTAGTAACCAGACCGAAAAGCAACGCACATTTCGGTGCCTTATTTCGGTTCTTGTTTTCCCGGAGATGTCAAACACTATGGATTCTGGGTGTGCCATTAGCCTAGAGCGATTCCCTATTTCAGCAGAAAAGGTAACCGTGGCTATTTTTGTGCAAAAAAACTGCTAAAAGTTAGGGCTGTCGAACTTAACGAACCAACGCGGATCGATTAATTGCTAAGGTTCTGTCCCAATACCCACACTGCACCCTAAGGTTCTCCACGAAGTGCACTTGGCAGAAGTGCAGACAAGGTTTCAAGTGCGTAGTGAACAAGTGCATGAATAACTGCACGATTGGGACAGCGAGGATTACGTTGTCAGCCTGTACCGTATCGCCATGACAACCAAAATGGGGGTGCCCCTTGTGTTATTTTCTTGCTTGATATGATAAAACTGAAACAAAATCATCTAAGTTTGATGAATACAAAATATAAATAAGATATAAAATATATCTAGCAAATTCTATAGCATAAAGTCCAAAGTTATAGAACATATTGGATTTTAATCAAAGGCACCAATTGTATATATTTATTTTATTTACAGAAAATATTTGCTATAAAGAAAGTTTAGATTATTTAAAAGAATGTGTTTATTGTACGGTGCATATTTGTCATACCTGCTGTGTTAAATGAACAGATACTGGAATGCCAGGAGATGCTTTTTTCACCAGAAATCAGTACCCAAACACCATTTTATTTAAACTGTAGGTTATTTAATTATTTAGAATGTGTACGTTTTTTACGACTTGCTAAAAACGCACAGTTAATATTATTTTTGGCCTATTATGTCCGATAATACACACAAGGTTATTAGTAAACAATATTTGTAAAGAGATATATCCAACAGCTAATTACTGTAATTACTCATGTACACAATGACAAATTATTTAATATTTTGAGGCGTCAATAGGTGGGGATGTCCCGGAAATGTCCCCATTAATGAATACACATGATATTTTTGACAGGCATGAAGCTCCACTATAGGCACATATTTAAATAACAGCCTAAATATAACTTTAGGCTGAATCTTTTAACCCACAACCCGACCACGTTAATGACACATCAGGCCGAGCCTGTGAATTTGTATTTATGCTTTTTTTTTTCCAAGCGTGCAGCTGATCCACAGCGTTACATGATCATTATCCATCCATCCATCCATCCAACTATACCGCTTAGCTTCAAGGAGTCGCGGCGGAGGGCTGGTGTCTATCTGCACCTGTCAACGGGCGACAGGCGGGGTAAACCCTGAACGGATCGCCAGTCCACCGTTGTTAATGTGACGATTTAGATTTTAATTATTCTTCCATACCAGCAGTCTGATGATGGTTTTAAGAGTCATTTGAAAAACAATACAAAACATATAGTTTACGGCTTTCAACTCTTTCTAATTGAAAGAAGATACGGTCAGATGAAAACATAGATAATATATTAATTAACATTTAATCTCTAGCAATCTTCAAACTACGGTTAATGTCCCAGGGAACTTGAAGAAAAAACTGGCAACCATACACTTGAAAATATATTTGCCGGAGAGGCACCTGGAACCATTTGTTTGCCGTTTTGTCACAGAATTCCACACGCCAAGGAACAGAGGAGCGAGGGTGTAAAAGGGGCCAGGAGAATCGGGACACCCTACGCACTTGCGCCCCTCAACAGGAACGCGCAATTGAAGAGTACAAGGGTGCAAGTGCGGGTATTGGGACAGGGCATAAAATTATCCATTTCCTGTTGTGGTGAACTGTAGAATCTGATGAGTGTTTACTTTTGGAAAATGGTCAATTGTGAAAATTGGATTAGCCTATATTACATTTGATTTATCTGATATTTAATACAGTCTGCTGATATCCAAATGTTAAGTTTGTTCATATATTTTGGTTAGTTCTACCTCAATTTGCTATTATTTTTCATATGGGACCACACAGACATTGTGAATGTGATTGTGCAGTTCAGAACAAAAACTTAATTGATTTCTCCTATATTTAATTTTTTAAAGAGCAACTGCATCTAGATTTCTACTTTTATTTACAATGAAAACGGTAGTTTTTTCCGTCAAATTTAGGAATGGTGATTCATTTACAGCTACCCTGTGATTAATTAGATCACAATTTTTTGACCGCCCTACTAAAAATAACGAAATAAGACGGTTTTTGGACGAAGTATGTATGTTTTCCATTCTTTAAGCACCAGTTCAAGCACCGTTTAAGCATCAGCACCGTTTCAAAAGAACTGGTTTGGCACCAGTATCGGATAAAACTTAAACAACATAGCAGCTACATTAGACTGTAGACTGAAATAGAATGCAACAGAAGTTGAGTAAACACACTAGAAAGGATGTTAATCCTGGGTTATTGATGCTTAAAACTTTAAAGAACCTGTTCCATTATTATATTCAATATATAATGCTTGACAACCTTCTGAACAATTTTGAGCAGGAAATAAAATGTGAACTTCTGCAAAATAACTAATGTGGAATGGCTGTTGGTTAATACATTAAACTTTAGGAGGCAAAACGTATTTTAGAAGCAAAGTACTAACTATTCATATTTAAATTAAATTAAAAAATATTTAATTCATCCTAGAGAGAAATTAAGTGTTATTGTAGCTCATATTATTTTCAATTCAATTAACTTTTATTTATATAGCGCCAGTTCACAACAAATGTAATCTCAATACAATTATACAAACATTCCAATCAGTAAATTTTTCTATGTAAGGAATCCCAGCAGATTGCATTGAGTTAATGCATTATTTAATTCTTCAAGGAGTTTTTATAGATCATGATGGCTGTGGGCAGGACTTCTTTGCGTCTTCATTTCCAGTGGTTCTACAGTCATCACCAGCACAGAACAAGCCTTCTTCATCAGGTTGTTGAGCCTTTTTAAGTCCATGGCTATTATGTTGCTACCCCAAAAGATGATGGTTAAATAGATTACACTCCAAAACTGACTTTAAGAAGATATGCAGCATCTTGCTGCAAACCTTGAAGGATTTAAGCTTCCTCAAGAAGTACAGTCTGCTCTGTCCCCTCTTGTAGACATGTTCACTGTTCAGTCTCCAGTCCAGTTTGTTGTCCAGGTGAACTCTGATGCCGTTATTTATATTCCTCAAATACGTCCACTTATTCGCTAATGATGCAAAAGTGTTTGACTTAACCCAGTTTCCTTTCGAAAATGTCCTTTGATTTTTCACAGTAACCATAACAAAAAGCGGTTTTCCTGCAGATGACACGTCTCAGACTTATACTGGAAGTCTGAGGTCTACAGAGCGAAAAGGAAAAGTCAGAACTAGGTGTGTAACAGTATGCCAAAAATCTTGGTTCGGTCCTGCTTTGGCCATGTATGAATACATTACAAGTCTTGTTTTCTCTGGTAGAGCAGCTGACAAACAATTGAAATATTGGAAGTTTAGCAGAAAGTAAGGCATGATTAAAATCACCAGATATTGCCAAAAATGCATTGGGGCTGAATTACAAACAGAACTGATGTCATCACATGAGTGGAATGTAAACAGTTGCCAAAGTAACAGTGGTGAACACGCTTGGTAAATAATATGGATGAAAACGTATTGCTAAGAGTTCAATATCAGGCCTGTAGAGACGATACTTCACAGTAACATGTCGTGGATAACACTATCTATTGTTGACAAGTACTGCTACTCCAACTCCCTTTCTTTTCCCACTCCTCTTCAGATCTTTGTCTGTTTGTTTAGTTATGAATCCTGGCAGAGAGACGTTGGTATTAGGGAAATGAAGCCTGCAGCCACGTCTCAGTGAAACACATAATACTGCATTCCCAGTACCCTGGCTGTGTCCTTGTAAGGTCTTGGAGTCCATCCATGTTGTTAGCCAATGATCTTGCACTGCCCTTTATGATCAATGAAAGAGATGATTTGAACCTCCTCCTTCTCGGTTTACTTTACACATACTCCCTCAAAGAAATCCCACTTAAACCATTGAACTGCACTGAACCCTGCAAGTTCAATTAAATATATTCATGCAACATTGCACGAGCACTTGCTTAGAAACATAAAACTTCACAGGGTATCTTAATTTAAGGCCAGTTATTTATACTGCGGAATGATTTGAATTTAAAATCTTTCATTTTTATCAACATTTGTTATTCAGTCCGGAAATGCTCGTCTACAGTCTAACAAATTTAAAAGACAAATTGAAACATTAAGAACAAGTACAATTTTCGGTCATTGTGTCTTACCAAAAGCAGGAAAATTAATAATGAAAAAACCCAGACTCTCTGAACAATTAATACAGCCGGGAATACTGTGATAAAGTGACATCATCATGAATGAAAGGACTGGATCATTTAACTGCACCTGAATGTCTTCCCTAAAGGGGCAAGAGCCTATAAAGTCTGAGAAACACTGTATCAGACTGGATTCAAAGAACCAAAGGGGGCTGCATCATGTAAATACTACCTTGCAGTAATGACATCTAGAAACAAAATACTTTGTCATGAGTTAGAAGGTTAGAAAAGTACTTAAAATGGCACATCAGTGGAGTTTAACAAAAGAAAATGAAAATATTAAACCGATGACTGCTTCCAACCACAGGATGAAAAGCACTTTTCATTCCTACTGGATAATGTCTAACTTGCTCATGGCAAATTGAAACATAAATCTTTACTGATTTTGTGTTATTTCCAAACCAAATGTTTACTTTCCTGTATCTGCACACTTGGCTTAAGGAAGAAGAGAATCAATAATTAGGCATAACTAAATAGGGCTGTTGACAGAAAATTAATATGAATAGTTTTAGTGTACAGCCACTCTAGTCAGGCCTCACTGCATATTGGTATAATCCAATCACCAAAATTCTCATGGGTCAGTCCAAACAGAGTGGCAGGAAGAGAGAATGAAGGAGTGTAAACCTTACTTACAAAGGGACCATATGTTCATTCAGGTTAAGCGTGGTCATCCAGGCATGCGTGTGTTTGTGTGGGTCTTGCTGCTTTCTAGCATGAATGACTGTGGGAGTGCCTGCATGTGTGCTTGTGATTCTGAGGTCAGTAAGAAAACTGTGGTTGCACCTGCAGCCTGCATTGTAAAACTACCACTTTACCCCCTGCTATTTAACTCTCTGGATCTAATTTACCCATTACAGGGTGTCCCATTTTCTTTTTTGAACTCTGGCTTTTTTGCCAGGTCTTGATTTACAGGAGGTCTAAAGCTTCGATCAGTTTCGTTTGCTTGCTATCCTGCAGCGCTAAAGGCCTGAATAAAAAGAGTGAAAAACACAAATACTTTATGTAAAGTAAAAACAGCAATGACGCCCTCTCTGATGTCAAGTATCTGTGTTGTAATGTACTTACCAAGAATGACCCAATTTGAACCCAAAAATGAAAATGGGACTCTTTAAATTTGGGTAAAAAAATATATATATATATACACACACATATATATATATATAACAAGGAAAATGCCATGAATGCATGTATGACATGGTCAAATGGAAAAATGACCAGCACCCTTCAAAAACTTAACCATGGAAGGAACAGAAGGTCCCTAGCAGAAATGTCAATATATTTGCATGCTTCAATACGGGATACTTTTCTTACACTTTATAGAGAAAATGTCAACGACTCCATTTCTCAGGAACACAAACAGGTAGGCATATAATTAAAGGCCACTGACTCAGAACAGCTGTTTCGATATTTTGAAAACCTACAATTCTAGCTGTACCTGAATGCAGCATGTGTAGCTGTTCGGAAAAAAAACTCTCCTCCAACTTGCCACCTATTAAATATTTGGACTTGGGGCTGATTGGATGCTACAGGAAGCCATTTGGATGTCAGATGTACAGCAATACATGTTACACTTTTAGTATTAACCAACACGAGTTATCATAAATTCACTTTTTATTTGCTAAAGCAACTAAATCTATCCATACCTTGAGAACCTAAGGATCTTACAGAACACAAGTCAACTAATGTGCTTTGTCTTTGGTTTTAGAAAGCAAGTCTTCTGACATATTGGGTTTGTATCTTATTCTTACAAAAATATCCAGTCTGAGTCATAGCAGGCTAGTTTTACCATATCTACCTTTTAACCTCTACCTTTTAATTAGGAAGCCAGGGATTACAGCATTCATCTACTTCCTTGCTATTATTGAGCTCCTTTAACCTCTGACCCCCAGTTGTCTCTATTGCCTGTAATGGGTTAAAACAAGGACCTCTGGTAGAATAGTGTTATGCGTGCACATAAATGAACACTGATACTTTAAAAATCCTAGACACACAAAGTTGAACAAAGGCACACATTCACATACTCTGAAGAGATTACTAGGAGGCAGGCACCATAGGGGATGCTGGGGTGTGGGGGCACCCTGCTTTAACAGCTGGGGAGAGATATTATCTCATAACATCAGGCAGGGAAATGGATCCTCCCCTGATAAAACCAGTCAGTTAGGCCTACTAGAGCTCTGGGAGTTAACCTTTGGATGGTACAGTGATCTGGCTCCTATATCATATGCCTCACTGCTTTCTGGAGACTTTTTGTCCTGTCTTTCTTAAATAATTATACTGCAATCTTCTATTTTCCACATGCTAGTTTAAGCTAAACATGCAATGCCGTTAAAAAATTTGTCCCACACACCCGACAATGTTGTCTGAGAGATCATCTCTAATGAGAATTATTAATATAAAAATATCCATAATGTTTTTAACACTTACAAACAATCCTGTTTTATGATTTGTATGCTAAATAGCACAAATATGCCTTGTATACCCTAATGTCCTTTGTTTGCCACACTATACAAATGGGTACATTGGGGAAAGAACAATTGTGCCTCCTTTCTACTGAGTGATACGCCACAGGTCCATGCGCTATTTTGTGTCTCTTTCCATTGTAAAAACAACCAACCTGTACCGTCCCATTCCTAGGACCCTTCAGTTTTAGATCCATTGGACAACTTTATTGTAGGATTAGGGCGGAGGTACTGGCTTTACACTACTCAGTCCATTGATTGTGGTACAGAAAAAAAAACACTGCTTGCGATAAGCATGAGACACACTAATGGGTAAGAGGCTTGGGTTTAACCCTGCAGAAATGCATTTTTGTAATACAATTCATTTTTCAAGTAATTATTCGAGGGATTTAAAACAAAACAATTATATTACTGTTACTTTCCCTCAAGCGGACTGCCTTACTAAATCGTGAATTTGAGACTGTTTCATGACAAACACGCAAAAGCAAGCAATACACACACACACGTTTCGATCAACAAGAGGAAACAAGCAATGCGGGATAGGACCATGCAACTCTTCAAGGTAAAGATTTGACTTTTTTAATTCCTGTATTTTTTAATTCCTGTATTTTACTTACATGTACTTGAATGATGGGGTAAGAGCAAAGAAAAGTTTCTTTACATACAGAAATATACAGAAACGAGACTATGTTTTCTTAAAATATGCTGGATTGTCCAGAAAATCGGTTAAATGTCAAAAAAAAAATTTTTAATTTTATTTAAATTTTTCCTAAATGCAATGTGCATGATGTTAAGAGTCAAACTAATGAAAGACATTGTAAAAGGAGACCGTTGGATAAACTTCATATGATAAAATTTCGAGAAAGAATGGAATTAAGGGTTAGTAATGTAAGACGATTACTTTCTTGGAGAAGTAATCAGTGACTACTATTTTAAAGTAACTTGACCAATTGTGCCTGACCATAAAATAGGGTACCAAACCGCACCGACCTGTGCTACACCGCTCAATGGAACAAGGCTTTAGTTACCTGGTGGAAGGTCTGGATCACTGGGGGCTGCCTGTTGGAGACGACGGGGTTTGGCTGTAGGCTTAGAGCTGTCTGAGACACTGCGACTGGTGGAGCTGGAGCAGCTATCAAGATCATCCTAACAAGAAGAAAGAAATACAAAAATTGAAATTATTTGTTTACAATCAAGATGAAAAAGAAAAGATGAAAAGAAAAACACTGCATCAATTCATAAGGTTTTGACCATTAATGATCTGATCTTTTTTGCTGGATTTAAAATAGTTTAATCAAACCTTAAATAAATAAAACCCAAATGTAATAGTTAATAATACAAAAATAAAGTATACCAAAAGATAGATAACTACAAATTATGAAAAAAACACTAGAGGTAGTAGGAAGTGTACTTTTTTAAATTATTTCATTTGGGCTGAAATGAAACCAATTTTACCATGTTAATGTTCTAAAACAATTGTAATAAAAAATCTTGAGGTACTTCTCTTTTTAACACTGTTCAGAAAAAAAAAATCAAGATAACAGGAAGCAGTGGCTGATTTTTAATATCTTCAACTAAGCCTTAGTTAAAGTATTTGCAAGATAAGCAATTTCAAGACATAACAGCAAATCACTGAAGATTTTTCAGATTTTTCTCATGAACCTTGTAAAAACACGACAACAAAGGTAAAAAAATAAACCTGTCTACTAACTGGAGAGTATAATCTGGACATCAAATAAAGTTCTGAAAAGGTTTTGACTGAGAAGGATTTACAAATAAACTGCTGTTTTAGTTCTTCCACCAAGTTTTTCCAGCAACCTTCCTCCTCAAACCATTTAAAAAGCACCTTTCTGAACTCTGTGAATAAATCTGATGAGGAGGGTGAAGGTCTTTTTTCCACAACAGCATCTGCTCAAAAATGTGGTCTGCTAATGTGATATCCAAGACTGTCTAGGTGTGAGCAAAAGATGAAAAAATCTCCAGAGGCTTAAGATAAACAAAATGAGTCAAGCTTTTTGTTCAATTAGGTACACTTTGGTATTGGGTAAAAGACTGCCTCAGGACAATAGGTGTTCTGTGACTCTATATGCAAATAAAGCAACAGAAAGTTGAGATGCGTGATCAGTGGATTCGGCATAAAGCACTTTCTAGTCAAGATCGCCCACTCAGATAACAAGATAGATATGAACTACTAATATTTAATTTTCAAGAATGGACAACTGAAACTGAAACTCTTTCGAAAGGCAATGCCTTCATCAATGCTGTCATTGTTGAGCCTTTTTGTCATTCATATGTTTTCAGCCTGTGGTAATGTGCCACGATCAGGTGTATTTCACAAAAGACTAGGTGATGGCTGGATAAAAGGGGGGTTGGGGGGTTGTGTCTGGGCTGTCGAAGTGCAGGGTTGCATATAAACTATGAGACAGAGGAGTCCAAAATAGTTGGACATAACTCGTTTTTTTAATTTTTTTATTCTGATTGAAGCCTCGCTTCAGTCTTTTTGCGAGTTGCTCCAAAAAGGTGACTCTCCTTCACAGTCCCCATTAACTTTGAGGCAAACTGGTCTTTAGCTGATGAAATCACGTTTACTTGCATTTTAAATACTGTTGCCGGCTGACGCTCAGCACACTTTCAACACAGTTCTCAACATCATGACATCACCCTCTGATGCGGCAAGGCGTGATCTTCATTTTTTAAGACCAACTTTGCAGGAATATTGTGCTAATATTACCATCAAGAATGTTGGAATGAATGCCACAATATTCACGCCGCCACTGTGCGATAAGACAGACCTCGACGAGAATATTACCATAAAAAGCTGTCACAGTTTGTCTTTTGAAACACCTTGTGCATTTTTGGTTAAAATATATTTATTCTCCATTCAGTTAAGTGAGTGAGCAGAGTATCTAGAAATTTTACTTAAGTGAGAAAACCAATACTCCAGAAAAATATTAAAGTATAAGTAAAATGCAGTGTAGCATAACTAATCCTAACATTTTTTTTCTTTTCAAAGGTGACTCAAGTTAATGCAACTGAGAAGATGTAAATAGTTACTACCAACCTCTGGACAGGTGACAAGAGTAGCAAGAGACGAATGGACAGGGGAGGACGAGACATGGTGACTGCAAGGTCTGGTGCCTGTTTGCTGCAGCCTTCGCAGTTCTGGTGATACTAGTTTACCACCAAGGTTTAACGACAATACATGTGCTCACTACTGAGCTGGTGTTTGCAGGTGCACTGTTCTGTGTAGTACCAAAAAATGAACACGGAGCTGCTCGCCCTGCACAAGAATCAGCAAATTCACTACTGGTAATTTTATCAACAAAACACTGTTGCAGGTAGGGCTGGGCAATATGGCCTTTTATAAATACCGCGATGTTTTTAGGCCATGTCACGTATACCACGATATATATCTCGATATTTTGCATTAGCTTTGAATTAACACTTGATGCATACAGTCACACCAGTATGATGATTCTATATGTCTACATTAAAA
Organism: Apricaphanius iberus; assembly: GCA_028564705.1. NCBI lineage: Eukaryota > Metazoa > Chordata > Actinopteri > Cyprinodontiformes > Aphaniidae > Apricaphanius > Apricaphanius iberus. The sequence goes on along the minus strand of JAPXFQ010002461.1, from coordinate 973,497 downwards.
CATTCTTGATCATACTGCATTTATATATGCCAATTTTAATCTTTCATGCAAAAAGGGGATATCACAACTAAGTCAAAGTTGAAATAACTGTATTTATTAAACAGTGAGTGGCACAAACAAAATTGTCAACATGAAGTGCACGTTTGGTGCAAAATTGTCACAGAGACAACATTTTAAAACAAAACATTAGTGCACGTTTGTCCATGATGTAACTTACATGGCATTTCAAAACACAAAATTAAAGTGCACTTTGGTATATAATGCCACTACAATATTTCAAAACAAATAATGTTGTCATTAAGATGACATTTCAAAACAACACTAAATTTAAGTGCACCTGTTGTGCATAATGACACTAAGATATAAAAAAATAAATAAATAAATAAAACATATATATCTTATATATATATATATATATATATATATATATGCCTTTTTGTGCAGGATGTCACAGATAATTTCAAAATCGGTAAAATAAAAAATAGCTGCATAATAGGAAATCAAATGGTGGAAAAGAAAGTAAATTTATAAGGACTCTCCTTTTAGTTTTTTAATTTTACAATCTTATGGTTTCAAAGACAATACCTAAACATAAAACAATTCACAAAAGGTGAATCAGGTCCATTATGGATAAGTTTGCAGCTTTATTTTTTTTTGGGGTTTCTGTATGAAATATATGGCACAAATTAAAAGTAAAAAAATATGTAGTTGTATTTTGTGCATGCCCTGTTGTGCCCTTGTTACAACAACCAGTGAATACCAAGTTGTTTAAAGGTTTTGTGCCAAAAACACAAGCCTATCAACAAAGTCTGGTTTGAGAGATGCTCGATGGCATGTAACGATATTACCACTGGCACTAAATACCCTTTCTGACGGGGAACTGGTGGCGGGCACACACAGATATTTTTTTGCCACATTTTTCAGGTTTGGGAACATTTCCTCATGGTCGTTTCAACCCCTGCAAGGGATTTGCTTCACTGTCAGCACCAACAGACTGCAAGTAGGCCGACAACTCTTTTTCAATAAGCTCTCTCTGTGACAGTGTGGCGGAGGATGTTGCTGCAGTTTTAAAGAAGCTACCCAGGGATTTCTTCCTTAGTGGCTCTTCTGGCTGTGATACTATTGTTGCATCTTGAGGCAGTGAAGCGGCCAACTCAGCTGTGCCCTGGTTAGTCTCATAGAGCATTGCCTCCATCTCGGTTATGGCTCTGCTCTTGATGTCTTCCACCTTTTTTTCTGTGCAGTAGGTAATCTTGAACCTGGGATCCACTAAGCCTGCCATGTCCAGCAGGTCGTTAGTGGAAGGATCAGAATACTTCTCCTTCAGGTATTCCAGGATTGGGGCTTTGATAGACTGGTTCAGTGGGGTGTCATCCTCCTGACGTGCCAAGAGGCTGGACTGGAAGAGATGGAGAACCGGCTTGACAAAGGACACTGTGACATAGCTCTCACCGGATAGAGCGTCGGTGAATTCTAGGAGAGGTTTGAGAGCCTTGTGCACTGACTCTAGAACTTCCAGGTCTTGCCAGGTGAGAACAAGATGCCGGGTTTTCTTGTCTGCAACTAAAACTTGAGAAATAGCTTGCTCCTGCTCCAGTACCCGCTCAATCATCTTCTCTCGGGATCCCCACCTGGTAGGAGACTCACTGATGAGCTGGTGTGCAGGGAGATTCAGCCCTTGCTGCGCTGTGGCAAGGTCTCTCCTCCTCTTCCAACTGAAAGAGAAGCTGCTCACTACCTTCTTGCACACAGCAACAGCACGGTCAATACGGGGGTCCTTCATGCTTCTCTCTGAGAATGAAAACGAATATTTAAAACGTTATAATAATTTAAAAGTGTATTGTAATTGTGAAGAAATCCACTCAGCCTAACACCAAACTAATTCTGGGTAATTATTTAATCATATAGTACTGTGTAAAGGTGAAGAAGCTATCAAAAAATATAAGTTTCAAAATATAAAAAATGCACAGTAAAGAGCAGTCTGACACACAAATGCAGAAAAAGAACATGTAAGACTATAAAAACTCTAAGATCCCTAAGCTAGTAGAGTACAGTGTGTACATTTTTGGAAAAAAATAACTGTCATTCATTCTCTCTTTCTCAACAAGAAGCACAGATAAATGTCTTTACATAAAATACAGGAATATGAAATAATGATGATAATTAAACTGTTCAATATGTACAGCGTAGATTATGTCTATCAGGAGGGGATGGTTTATGTCTGTCCAAATATGCTGCAGCAGTTAACGAATCTTGCAGCTTTTTTGCAGATTGCTTTACTTACTCTTCAATTTCATTCAGTTGGTGCTGCGCATGCTCTCTCACACATTAATTGCATAGATATATTAAGTTCTATGTTATGACCATGCAGTAGGCTATTATAACATTGCTCATATATTAATAAAGATGATTTTATCACAGTGGTAAACACTCACCAAATGCAAGATGCAGGCGATGGCCAAAACACTGTAGACGTGTCCAGTGATTCAGGCTCACAGCTTTGACGATGTTAGCGCCGTTATCAGTGGTGATGCACACCTGATGAGCTTCATTTAAGTTCCATGACATGAGAGCATCTTGCAGGCCTTGTGCGATGATCCCGCCAGTCTGATCCTCAGGAAGAAAGCTCGTCTGAAGGCACTTGCTTTTCAACTCCCAATTGTCTACATAGTGGAGCGTCAAACTGAGGTATGGCTCACATGTTCGGCTGCTCCATATGTCGGCAGTTGTTGAGAAGTGGGTCACATTTACAAGCTGACTGGCCAGCTCTTCCCTTACTTTAATGTACAACTCAGGCAGCGCTTTCTCTGCAAAATATTTGTGACTTGGCAGATTATTTTTGGGTCAAGTGTGTTGATGAGCTTTCTGAACCCGGGCTTTTCCACCACATTAACCGGGGCCATATCTTTTGCGACGTAGTGGGTTACTGCGCACGTTATCTCCTTTTGTTTTTGACTGTTTTTGTCGTACGGTGTTGATCTGGAAATAGAAGAGGCCAGACTCAGTTGCGTGAGCGCTGGTTGCTTCGGCATTTTCGTCGATATTGCACCGCTCTGAGATGTTGTCATGCGGAGTTTCAAGCACTCTTCATTCTCTAGCGGGTGGTTTCTCCAATGGTGATATAAATTTGATGTACTGCTACATTTTGAAGCGATGCTTTTGCGACAGATTTTGCAAATCACCGTTGTTTGTTCTACATCTTCCTTCTTGAAACCAAACCACCGCCAGACGATGGATCCTGTGCTGTTTTTCTTTTTCATTAATTCGTCCTCTTCCACGTGTAACCGTTAGCACCTGCTGCCGCTAACTTTCTGCTGGGCAAAGATGTATGACATTGCACGCGTGACAGACTGAGTTTGTAACTAGGTGCGTTTATTTTGTCTCTGTGTGAGAGGGAAATACGAGAAAGACTGTGAGAAGCCGAGAGAAGCCCGGAGTTAAATGTCCGCGAGTATGTAAAAGTTAATCTACAAACAAGCATAAAAAATAAGATAACATAAAATAAGCTTAACTTAGGTTATCAAGTTATCTTCGATGCAGGAAAGAGAAGAGAAAAAAAAGTCAGCGAGTTTAACGATATGGTCATTTTCTACACCGCACAGACTACAAGCTGCGGTATATCGAGTATATTCGATATACCGCTCAGCCCTAGTTGCAGGTCAGATCTAGGGTTTTTCTTTAATCTTCATAATACCGCTTATGTTTGCAAATTTAACTTAGCTCCTACAAAAAGCTTTCCGATCATTCCCCACGTCTGGCTTAAGCCAGTTTTAAAAGTCAATGAGACACTGAGTCAAAGTTGGGAAAACTTTCCCATTGTAAGACGCAAAGTCCCTTGCTGATATCAACATACCGTCCCGACACCAGCCATGCACACAACAAATCAGACTGCGAAACCGTTGTTGATTAGCCTTGTCATCCTGTCTGCAAATAAAGATTTTATTGTTAAAATATAAGAAACAAAAGTCATCATAAATGGAAAAGTCAAAATATATTGAAGTGGTGACAACAAATTTCCTACCAAGTGAAATTTTGCTTATTTGCTAACATTTAATGGCCTTCATTAGAGCTAATTTTATTACCTTGTGGAAACCCTGTTTTAATTAATTCTAGCTGATTAAAAAAACGTGAATAAATTGAACCATATAAAGTACTAAAGTCATAGCAGATTCTGGCTCAATACTATCATTTCTCAGAGCAGCAGGGTTGTAAACACATCTATGATAAGTTGTTTGTTTACTTAAAGAAAAATGTAAAAGCCATGAAAAGATTTTTGTGTTTTCAAACATTTTTTATTTTATTTTTTAAATGTCTGCCTATGTCAGCTTTAAACAACAAATGATTTCTTTGGATAAAATCAACTCAGAAAAAATACAACAAAGTTTCTAAACCAGAAATGCTTCTTTAATAGTATATAACTGAAAAAAAGAGATTATATATAAATAAAACAAAAAAATATTCAATAACTCAACTTGGCACAAATTTGAAACGTTTGCTGAAAAAAAGCCTTAGCCAAACAAGTTAAAAGTTCAGTATGGGTTTGATTAAGAGGTTACCGCAGCACTGTAAACTTTTCACTGTTCACCAGGGTGGTAAGTTAGTTGGACAACCTGGACAAAAAAAACACAGCATCCCATGTGTTTGGTATTTAAATGTCTAAATCGTTACTCTTTACACTAACCAGAACAACACTGAACGTGTCAAAACGAAGTGTGTTCTGGCACTTCAAGGACATTACACCTCACTTTAGAAAACACAAGAAAATAAAAATCCAGTGCCACATTCTGAAGTTACACACCCTTTCATTAACAGTCGTTTTTTCTCAGTGCATCCTTGGGAAACAAGAGAGGGAGATTACATGTCATTAATCAGGTTAGGAATTAATATTACGTAGGATGTGATGAAATTGTTTTTTAAACCTGGCATATATAAATTATACAATTATACTAATGAAATGTATCAAAGTAAAAAAAGAGGTTAGGTTAATGAAAATCCCTCACATTTAGCAATATTTAATTCACAATACACTGTGTGATTAGATAAGAATTAGAAACAGTCTGCCTTTCTTTGAGACTCATATCTATACCTAAAGGAATGCACAACCCTTCAAGCCAGCACAGTACACTGAGTTCAAGCGCTTGGACTGCCACTAAAGATCAAGACTTCCAAATTTGGAAATGGTGCAATTAAGCACTCAATGTCATTGTGGGCAGTGAGCAATTCTCCAGAGGTGAAAAATGCCTTTTCAGAGGGAAGCCCTGGGACAAATGAAGCCTGCTTCAGCTGCTGCCGTGTAAACCGATCCCTGCAATGCCAAAGCTGTGCACAGGACAGGGAATAAGGCATGGAAAGATAGGGATAGAGAAAGCAAGAGAGTTAGACAGACACGAAAAACAGGAAAAGGGGTTTGTGTCCTACAGGCATGTCAACTTAACTGTTAAGCTAAAATGACAGTAGTTAAAAAGGAAAGGAGCAGCAAGAAACAATAGGATAAGTGGAAAAATAATTCACAGAGAAAGTGAGCTGGCTAGGCGAAACTTGGAGTTACAGAGCCGTTGAGAATATAATGCCACAGGGAAAAGGCGGCGGCTCCACAAGTGTGAGTGACAGTCAAGAAGGACCCCCTACTCAGAGGGTAAGTGGGCACCAGAGGAGACATGTCTGGCACAAGAAGGTCATATGTGACCTGTATCCGCAAACAGACGGTTCACTCAATCATGGACCAGCAGGGACCAGCAACACTCTCACTTCATAGTCAGGGCTGTCTAAGTGTTAATGCCTAACCTGAACCGCCTTCTGCTAATAGGAACCCCACGCCTGCAGGAGCTAAATAAACAAGCTAGTACGAGCCCAGACATTGGGAGCTAAATTAGCTGCATCTTTTTGGGGAATGTTATGTGTAAACATACATGTAAAGTTAACAAAAATCTCAGATGCACTAATTTATCTGCCAGACCTCTAAATGGGCTATGGTCGGTAAATCAGATCTGATCTCATTTTCCTTTTACTTATTTAATACCTTGAAAAATAAGAATTTCCTCCTTTTTTGGTTTAAAGAGACAACCAGCAGCTTGCACTTTGTGCACTTTCATAAAATGTATTAAAATATCAAATTGATCTTGTAATACAGTGATTTCTTTATTTTTTTTAAACTACTTCTATTAGAGAAGCTTCAGATTTTTCTCTTATGTTGTACTGAGCTTTAAAAAAAGATCGGATTTGCACTTTTCGGCTTTTCACACCCCAACAGACAATGGTATCAGACAGGAAAAGTCTGATTGGTACACCTCTACTTGTTTACACAAAAAACTCCAACATCATTAAAGGTTTAGTTTGTCAAGCTCTCAAGGTTCAACGTAATTCTGACCAGATACTTTTTAAAGGGAAATTCTGTTTGTTTTTCTACCTGGACCTTATTTTTAGCAACTTGTGTTTTTTTCACTCACCCTGAAAAGTTTGGAGCCAGTTTGAGCCGTTCAGCAGTATTTAAGTATCCAGTCTTGTTCAGCTGTATCCATAGAACGAGACTGCTCGGGGCAGTCCAAATGCCGCTTGTAATAAGGTTTAATCTGCAACAAACGCCGTAATTTTATCATGTTTATATTATCCTTGGACTTATGAACGTCTCGGAAGTGCTTCTTGATCATCTTCCGGGCGGATTTGGGGGCTTAACAATAAAACAATAATAAAAAGCTGCCGAATCTGCCACACTAAAACACAGACTGGCAGTCCTGCTGCAGCATAATTTTGTTTAACGTCCAAATCGGCCCAGAAGACAATCAGGAAGCACTTCTGAGACGTTTGAGGTGAATTAAGGCATTTGGAGCAGATCAAACATTACTTCAAGCAGCATTCGGACTGCCCAGAGCACTCCCATTCTTAGGATACAGCTGATCAAGACTGGATGTATAAATACTGCTAAATGGCTAAAACTGACTCCAAATTTCTCAATGAGTGAAAAAAACAAGATTTGCTTAAAATGAAGTCCAGGTTGAAAAAAAAAAAAAACGGAATTCGCCTTTAATTACATGTTTCTGAGAGGATGGGATATAAACTTGTTTGTATACAATATAAAAGTCCTACTGCGATTTCTTGTCATCTGCAGCCTTCTCTATGACATTCAGTGTAAAACACTTTTAAAAAATAGATGACTTTTTTCTGCCTTTTACAAAAAAATCTATATATTTTTATTGGCAACTTAATAACAGGAATTTACAGTAAATTACCTATCTTGATCTTTGAAATCAAAACATTGTTGAAACTGGTCCATTTCAAAAAAGTTTCCCAAGATTAATAAGAGCATGCAGACCATTGCTAGATAAACACACACTGTTATTGTTGCTTTTTCTCGGCAGGTTGCTGGAAAACTTATGATGACATCAAAGCAGCAAGCCTGCAGACTGAAGGCCAGGCAGGGGAAGGCAAACGCCTACTGAGTGAGAAAATAAATATGGAAACCCAATAGCTCCTTATCTCAGCCAGAGCCCCTCCTTCTCAAACTCTCTCATATACACATAAAAACAGAGACTCATGGATCCACACTGAATCTGACAAATACACCTCTTGTCTACGGCTTACTATGTCTACTGTTTTGCTGTAATTTAAATCAATCTTTTGGCTCCTAATTAAACCAATAATCAGCCAGTCCAAAGTTTGTAAAACATTCTGGACACATCTTATAGAAGGCAATATAAGAGGAAGAAAGCCACTATTTCAAACATATAATAACACTATTGATATTCAAATAGATTCCAAATTAGTCAACTTTGGAGTTACCCTTCGACATTTAAACCGTTCATGATTATATCAATGAATTTCTAGCTGAAACAACTCTGAACTGACCAGTGTACACTCAGATTGCCTTCTCTTAGGCATCCTTTGCCTTCGAACACACCCATCTGCTCAGCTAAAAATTGGCTTCTAATTACTTTTTGATGAAATTGTAACAAATGTAGAGAGCAAAAGCACGATGATTAAAGATGGGGCTAGATGTGAGTTATTTTTATAAATAGACGTACACTATAAATGGCTACTACAAGACAGAACAATTATAAGATCCTGACTCTAAACACTCCCCCTTATTCATGCCATTCGGATGATGATGTTCTGTAACTTATATTCAGATGTCATGCAAACTGAATTAGGGACCTGTGCCCTGAGCAAACACCTTTGTTTACAACCCAACACATGACTGAATATGAACATTCTCACAGCAAAGCTAAATATAAAGACCCATACAAATCTCTGTGAAGCAGCTGGAATCCATGGCAGATTGGATTAGAGACTGAAATCAGCCATGATGAATGTAACATTGTGTGACATTCTGATTAATCATCTCAATGAAAACAGCTCATTACAAAAAAATTGCTCTCCTCCTCTTCCTTTATTCCAGGAACTAGGTTCATCAGCAAGAGAGAAATTTTTAATTTAAAATGGATGAACTAAAACAATTCTAATAACATAGAACTGACATGTAAACAGTGGGATATATACTAAGCCCTCCTTCATTAGTCATATTTCTTACAAAAAAAATTAAAAACAATTTAGGAAACATAAAAAGTGACAGCTTAAAAAAATCCAACTGTTTCTACTTTTTAAGCTTCAACAGCTTTAAGCTTCTTCAGTTCTGACTTCTCCCATCCCAAACGAGTCTTTCAGAACTGAAAAAGCCTCTAGAATGAGAGATGAAACATTTTCAAGACAAGAAGGAAATGAAAAAAGGGCCTGCCACGGTGTGCATAGTCACTACCAACCCCAATAAGAGAAGAAAAGTCCAGTTGCCTTCATTTTAACTGTCAAGATTAACTATCATCTGTCAAAAGTCACAGAGAATAAAAGCCTATATGAATTGCATCTGTAAAACTTTGAATCTTTTAGATGCGATTTGAGCAAATAAGTATCTAATGTTTAACTCATAATGTTTTAAATTAAGCAGAATTGAAAGATATTTACATTAATGCATAGGTTGTTTACATTAAAAACCAGTTTTAATTTCAGGGAAATTAATCAAACCTCTTAAGCTCCACAAACTCTTTTATTGAGAAAGTATGTAGCATGTTGAGGACGGCCGACTGATAAGAGCAAGTAGATTTACATTAGCGAACTCTGGAAATAAATAAAAAAGAACCATTGCCAATGATGTCATGTTGTACAACTCAGCCAAAAACACCTCCGCATGCCAAAGTAAAATTGGCTTTGTTTAGTATCTGACTTCAACATGCCCAGAATAGCTAATAAATCTAAGTTACAGAGCAGATTAAACGGCTCACAGCATAATGTTCCAGTTTTTAATAAGACAACTTCCCCAATATTATCCGCACATTAGAAGCTACTGTTTCACTACAGAGAGGAATTAAAAAGGTGTTTTGTTGTATTTGAATTCTCATTGAAATAAGATGCCTAAAACCAATATAAAAACACAATCTTTTTTTCTTATTGTAATGGACAGGTTAAAAAAAGTGATACTGTATAATGTACAATGAGTGCAATAAGCATCCTCTCACAGTAGGGCAACAACTCATAAATCTCTTAGGAAAGACAACAATACAAAGAGAACACTAGCTAACACTGTAATTGAATAGTAAAAAAAAGAACAAAGCCTGATGATACCGCTTATGTTTGCAAAATTACCTCTAGACAACGCCACAGAACTTGTGAACTGTTAATTTTTTTTCCCCAGGAAATCAAAAACGTAACTGAGGCTTATTCTAATTTCAGATGAAAAAAATGCACGTTGATCTGTTAAAATGTCAGATTAAAAACTGCTCCATCCAATTGGAAATTAACAGCACAGCAACAAATTAACTGACTGAAAAAGAATTGAATTGAGGTAGTATGAACGGTTGCATTTTAGCTTATGATTTAAATAAATAAAATAATGCCAATGAAACATTAGGTCTCCTTTAAAAAATGGTTCTGAACTCCAACCTTTATTAAATTATCTAGTTAGTAGGGCTGGACGATATAGAAAAAGAGCACATCGATAAAGGAATAGTCATATTGATCGATATTGATAATTATCGATAAATATCACAAAATGTAAAAAATATATTTTAAGTGCCTCACCAGTCATTTTTTTATTCTTCAGTTAACTAATTTTAACTAAGAATTTAATTAAATTCTTTAACTATCGCTATGTTTAGTGTTTTAGTGCATCGAGGATCGGTTCAAAATGGGATGCAACCTTTACCTGGGCCACTGAAACATCCGGAACAACTTCCTCCGCTGCTCCCTTGCTGTGACATCTGACCAAAGCGAAGTTACAGCGCTGGTTCGCTTAAGGACTATCAAAAAATTCTGAAATCATTTGATCCTTTTTGTGGTTTGAGAGGAGAGAGGGGTGGCTGACAGAACTGTGTGGGTCAGCTTTAATGAAAACTTTTTTTTCTATCGAACTTTTATATCAACCTTTTTTTTTTCTATCGCACCACACGTTTATTGATTGATATATATTGCTATCGAATTATCGTACAGCCCTTCTAGTTAGTATGGTTTGAATTGTTCACTTTGTCACAGTTCAGTTTACTACACTCAACAAAAATATAAACGCAACACCTTTGCCACATCAACATGCTGATCTGAATTCATGATTAGGACACAGGTGTACCTTATACTGCCCACAATAAAAGGCCACTCAGGAATGTGCAGTTTTTTGCTTTATTGGGGGTCTGGGGACTCAGAACCGGTCAATATCTGGTGTGACCACCATTTGCCTCATGCAGTGAAACACATCTTCTTCGCATTGAGTTTATCAGACTGTCAATTGTGGCCTGTGGAATGTTGGTCCACTCCTCTTCAATGGCTGTGCGAAGTTGTTGGATATTAGTGGGAACTGGTACACGCTGTCGTATACGCCGGTCAAGCACATCCCAAACATGCTCAATGGGTGGCATGTCCGGTGAGTATGCTGGCCATGCAAGAACTGGGACATTTTCAGCTTCCAAGAATTGTGTACAGATCCTTGCAACATGGGGCCATGCATTATCTTGCTGAAACATGAGGTGATGTTCATGGATGTATGGCACAACAATGTGCCTCAGGATCTCATCACGGTATCTCTGTGCATTCAAACTGCCATCAATAAAATGCACCTGCAGGTTTTTTCCTGGCTCAAATTGAGGCAGACGGGGTACCATCCTGACCATGCGCCAACACATGCATGAATTCTGTGCGTTCAACTGACCCACTGTTTTTAAAGGCAACATGTTGTTTTGTTAAGCGTTCTAATAAGAATATGTCAATTATCATGTTAAAGAATTATTTTATTAAAACAATATACATACAAAAATAAGGAGCCAACTTTAAAGTGAAATTGCATTAAGTTGAGGGGATTTATCCACACATCTGGCAGCCAGACATGAACTATTATTATTAACTGTAATTAATTATTATCCATTCATTGCCTATTATTATTCTGTTTCACGTTTCATCACAATAAGCACATCTTTATTCAATTCAACAGTTGAAAGCCAAAGGATTACGTGTTTTGTTTCTCAAATGGCAGACATTAAAAATCCACATAAAGCACAATGATGGCAAATTTTTACATATCCGCACCAGAAGAATATGCAAAACAATAAATGTGTTACCTTTGCAACCTTTGCTGTTTTTACCTGTTCTGTGTAGAGAAACTTTATCTAAAATTTACAGATCAGAGTCCTGCAATAAAACGGGTACCTGCAGCTAATCTGCTGTCTTAGGTGGACACATCAAATCTCTCTCTCGGAGCGCTGGATGCAGAGATAGCGAGAATAATCTGCATTCAGCGCAAAGATTGAGAGATTTCAGACTCTCTCCATACAATGGAAAGTGGGCGTCAACCAAAAATATTATATTAATATTTTTCACCCATCCACAGTAAAGAAAAAACTTCCACCAGACCCATGGCATTCAGATTATGGTTTGTTTTTTTCATCTTGAAACAGTACCTGCCACATTGCAGAACGTTTTTGGAGCAGAAGAGGAGTCTGTAAAAATCTTGAAAAGTAGCATCTGCGCAGAAAGAAAACATGACAGTGTGCGCGGTAGTAGAGAGGAGTATTTGCTGTTGAAATACACATATTTGCTTATCTACTCTTCACATTTAATAAATATATTTTCTCTTCCTGTTTCCCAGTGAATTAGACTGGAGGAAAGCTCTTATATTATCTCTATAATATGTTTAGATCCATAAATATGATCGCATTTGTAATCTGCAGTACTTTATTTAGAAAAATTGCCTTTAGTTTTGCAAAGGACTGGAATGTTGCAGCTCGCACAGTAGGTCCGACGCCGAAACGATCACTTTACAGCGCTCATAAAAAGTGTCCTGTCCAATAGTACCAACTATCGGGAAAATCCCATTTTTAGACTTCTTTTTCTGCGCTTCCCCCGGCACACCGCTGGTGATACAGCGCCTTTGTAGTGCTGCAACGCTGCAACTGCAGTTAAAATGACATCCATATAGCTGGCGGCAGAGCGATAAAAGGCTGGGGCGGTGAGCAAATTAGCTGGAGGCGGCCGCCACGCAAATATGAACGCAGGAAAAACCCTGACCTGTGTTCTTCGTCCATAACAGATGCCTGCCCATACCATAACCCAACCACCACGGGCCACTCGATCCACAACATTGACATCAGCAAAGCGCTCACCCACACAACGCCACACAGGCTGTCTGCCATCTGCCCTGAACAATGTAAACCGAGATTCATCGTGAAGAGAACACCTCTCCAACGTGCCAGATGCCATCAAATGTGGGCATTTGCCCACTTAAGTCTGTTACGGCGACGAGCTGGAGTCAGGTCAAGACCCCGATGAGGACGACGAGCATGCAGTTGAGCTTCCCTGAGACGGTTTCTGACAGTTTGTGCTGAAATTGTTTGGTTATGCAAACCAATTGTTTCAGCAACTGTCTGAGTGGCTGGTCTCAGACGATCTTGGAGGTGAACCTGCTGGATGTGGAGGTCCTGGGCTGGTGTGGTTACACGTGGTCTGCGGTTATGAGGCCGGTTGGATGTACTGCCATATTCTCTGAAACGCCTTTGGAGACGGCTGATGGTCGAGAAATTAACATTCAATGCACGAGCAACAGATCTGGTTGACATTCCTGCTGTCAGCATGCCAATTGCACGCTCCCTCAATGCTTGTGGCATCTGTGGCATTTTGCTGTGAGACAAAACTGCACATTCCAGGGAGGCCTTTTATTGTGGGCAGTATAAGGTACACCTGTGCACTAATCATGATGTCAGATCAGCATCTTGATGTGGCACACCTGTGAGGTGGGATGGATTATCCCATCAAAGCAGAAGTGCTCACTATCACACATTTTGACTGATTTGTGAACAATATTTGAGAGAAATGGTAATATTGTGTATCTGGAATGAATTTTAGATCTTTAAGTCCATCTCATGAAAAATGGGAGCAGAAACAAAGGTGTTGCGTTTATATTTTTGTTGAGTGTATGAGGTAAACTGTGTAGAAATTCCTTATATATAATTTCTTAGAGTTAGTAGCAAAAAAGACAATTCCACATCAACACCAAAATAAAATTTCAGTGACATTGACTAAAGGTGGTAGCAAAGACCCCGCAGGTCATTACAGGCTTGCTGGTACAATAATTCTGCAACTCAGGAATACAATAGTACAACTCAGATTTTGAATAATGGGCAAATACATATGTGCACAACATTCACAACCTGAGCCTATTCATTACGTACTTTTGCAAGCAGTGTCTGAAATATATGACAATCAGGCTACCTTTAAACCCAATTAATCATCTATTTATTGAGTGACCACCTGATGCAGTATATCATGAGAACACTGAACACAGTTGAACACTGTTGGGTCACACACACAGCCATCAGGTGGTGCTACTCTGCTCCAGCCCCACAGGAAGCGGAAACCAGGGCAACCTATAAATAGGACTGCTCCCCCAGCTGACCTTTCTTAGCCAGACAGCCTGTGGCCGGGGCTAGCAAGGCAAGGTCCAAGACTCAAAGAATCTTCCTTCGCGGGCGAAGGAGACACGTCTGAGTTCGAAGAGGAACTCGTTCGAGCAACACCGACGTATGATCGGTCAGGTGACTGAAAAACATTGATAAACAAACCCTATTGTTCTGTCTAAACTCAGCAGACCGTCCCGTAAGCTGCTGCCGGTCGTGGTGGGCAACAGAAGAGAAACAGAACCTCCAATCCTATTCCTTGGCTAGCAGAGGAAAGCCCAATCTTCTGGAGAAACTCGCTTCAACGAACCCAAAGATTGCCGACACTAGGGGAATTCTAAATATGTTAAACAAAGACGTTTATCCCCAGAGCCCGACGAAACCCCTATGAGTTTCAGGCCACCAACCGCTAAGAAACAAAGATAACGCAGCCCGAACCGCATAAATTATTAATTTTATTACTACCATAAGCAGTCCATTCACTATTTAATAGCCAAATAGTTATATTGTTGGTAATACCCCCAACATACACATTACAAATATGTGATCATAAAAAGTGTAAAACCAAAATTATTTTCTTTAAAAACAAATAGCTGTATGTGTTGTGCTAAATCAAGAACAGCTAAAGATCCAAGGCAAAAGAGAGAACAACTGAGACATCGGGAAAGAGAAATCACCAGCCAGTAAGAAAAACAGCGCAATAGAAGACAAAAAAAAATATAAAAGAGGGGTACATTTTCCAGATTAAGATCTGAGAAGCAATGGTCTTTAGAGTTTTCCATCAGCTAACCGGAAGCCAAGGCTGAATATGTGACTTACAATGGCACTTCCACCTTTTAATACTAATAACAGCAATGTGCTGACTACATTTATACACTACAACAAGTCTGGATATAAAAGGATGCCTACAAAAACATAATCCACCTCCTCTTTACTGTGAATTTAGCACTTAAAGGACGAGACATTTCAAGTTGAAATAGTTCAGTCGTGATTGCAAATTTTGTTTTGGGATATCAGCCTTTTTATTTTCATGAAGAGACAACATAAGTTTACCCCAAAAAGTAACTAAATATTCATCTGTTTAAACAGAGCCATACATTTCTCAAACTTTGTCAAATTATGTCAAACAAAATACAAAAACACATTGTACAAGACATAAGCTCTCCTTAAACAATGTAAGCACCAGGCTATAAGTACAGTGTAAGCAGTGGCTGAAACGAGTCTGACAACTTAATTACACATGTGAGGTGCAGCTGGAAGGCAGAAATTGTAGTAAGTGAAATGTTCTGAAACCAGCAAGATAAAATAAATCAGAAAAATGGAATAGGAGAGGAGAGGAAGTTCCATTGGTGTCAGGAAATACCACTCCCATCTAGAAAGATGTGTCAATGCCCAGACTGAAAGCTGTATTTGCTCAGCACTACTACAGAACCAGCATTCAACAAGGCAGGGAGTCAACTCCATTATAAGGTAATGAAGAATAACAGTTTAATTAAATATCATTCCAAATTGCAACATAAATTCTAAATCTCTGACATAGCAAAGTATCAATTGAGTGAATATTCGCCCAAACTTAAGGTAATTGTTTCTCAAAGTACAATACCAGGCAGACCACCAAACATGTAATAAGAGTAATAAGGTCAAACGAGAGGCTGCTCTAGTCCAGATGGTTTGAGAGCAGGGATTAAACTGTGGAACAGCAGCATCCTGCCCAAAGTCCATTGATCATTACTTGACTTACCGAACACAGGAAGCTACTTGGAAGTTTATTTCACTGGCTTCTTTCCTGCCACAAGATCTTTTCAGAAGGCAAAATAATTTAAATCCACCAGGAAGCCAAATGCTACCACATTTCCAAGACAAAACAAGATCTTTTTCTGAATGTGTCCATGGATTAAGCTGTTCTTTGGTCATGTAAGCCTCTTGGGCTCCTAAAAAAAATTGTATTGCTGAAGTTTATGTTCAAATATTTCATTTTGTCTTGTTTTGCTCTTTCATTGTTGTGAAAGTGAAAAAAGAATTATATATTTTGTGCTCAAGAGCAATCAAATATTGCTGAAACAAAAAGAATAGCTCCCACACTTCTAATTATACAAAAATATCAATAAATCTCAATACCTACTGTATTGTGTTTGTCGTGTTTCCTCTCATCCTTGCATTTAGTGTAAATTTCACCCATTAAAGTAAATGTATGTTCCTATTAATCAGGGATTCCTTCATTTTTGATAGAAACGTACGCTTTAATTATGGCTCAGCAATATGGCCTCAAATATATGTTGCGATATAATCTAAAGCTGTACTGTAACAATATGTAGTGTGGTATATATTTTGTCCTTTTGCATGTCAAAAAGACTGCTTATGAACATTCTTACTTTCTAGATACACTGCAGCAGAACAAGGTTTAGAATGCCATTATTGTTGAAAATTTGTTTAAAAAAATATTCCGTTCTAATTCCAAAATAAGGTAACACAAAAATTCTCAAAAATAAATAGAGATGAAGACATTTATAAATAAAATAAAAGCTAAATATGGTGAAGATAAATTTCCTGTTTCTTCATTTACACATTTGATAAGGCAAAAAAAGAAACCTGCACATATTTGAATTAAAATGTTTCAATTTCAACAGGTTACTTCTCCTCTCTTTATCCACAGTCTTCTTGGTCAGTACCATTATCCCATTGAGATGGTAATCAGTTGAATCTAGAGGCAAACAAAGATAAGATTTTGGACTGCATTGGGACAGCAATGTTCTAGCTCATTTTCACACCGGATTGGCTGGAAGATTCCATTTGATTGTGTATATAAACCCATTTTTCTGAGGTAATTCTGCTCCCTCGTCGTTGTTGGAACCTTGGAAAACAAAGATTTTTTTTAAAAGATGACAAAGGAAGTAGAAATATACCCCACTAAACAGGCCTGGAAGGAATGTAGAGCTCTTTTTCCCAGTTTTTACAAGTTGGACTGGACAAAAAATAAATATGTAACAAATTAAGGTATCTGTAACACAATTTTTGATATGCATCATGTACTTTGACATGTTTTGTCAATTTCACAGAACACAGTGACCATCAAGATGGTTATTGATGAAAAGGTTTAATAACACCTGGTAATAAAACAGTGTTAGAGGAAACCTCATATTTGCATTCTCTAAAAAAAAAAGAAAAAAAATTTCACATTTCGATTAGAGGGGCCTTTTTTCCCCCCAAAAAGATTCACCAATAGTAAATGAACTTTACTTTTCTTCTGACCTTTTTTAATACGTCTGTTATTTCTAATGACAATTTGAAGTTCAAATTTCAAGTGCCTCGATATGAATTTAAAACACAGCTGCTAATATTGCAGGTATGCAGGCTAATATTGGATGCTCATGCAACTGGCAAAATGTGTATTTTTTCCAAAAACTCAATCACTTTGAATATCAACGTTTTACATTGATACAACTTGTAAACTTTAATTGTAAAATTAATTAAATTAAGCAGGAGCATTTATAGCTTGTTTGGAGGGTAAATTCTTTCACCACAGGCATTTATTTTTAGGTCATTTAAACCAGTAATATTTTACTGTGTTTATGTTCAGAGATACAAATTGAAACTGTCTCAACCTTCCAGGATTGCCCAATTTTGAGTTTTAAAGAAGCAGATGTGCTGCAACAGCTGCAGCTCTGTGCCTGTGCTTTGGTGAGTAAGCATGGCAGTCTAAATCAGCAGTTGCACCTTTGCAAATGGTTTGAAATGACTACAGAAACTAAAATATGTAGTCACAGTGATTTTTACGGTTTGGCTTTTTTTTTGCTCAGAGTACCCAACCAAAAATTGACAGCTTTGTAATGTAAAGTTGGACAACTTGATAGTGATAACTGAAATATGACCTATTGTTCAGCTCAAATAGTCAAGACAGAAGATTATCATTATTATTATTATTAATACACTAAGAGGCTTTAATAGCAGAGAATGACCAATTAGGCTAATAGTATTGACACTGACAGCAGCAACACATTTTTTATTACTATAGGCCTCCGCACTATCGGCCCAACACTACTAAATTGGGAAGAGAAAGCCCTGCAGACCCAGAAACACATGACAACTGCAGAGCTACGCGAATAAAAAAACAAAAAGGTCTGTGTGATAAACTATTTTTCATATGTAGCAATTTTGCTACAGCTTTGCAAGCTGCTTGCTTTTGTTTTTGTTTTGTTTTTTACTGTAAAGGCTGGTTCACACAGTTTCATTGGGACTGTGATTTCAAACAATCAGAAAGGGAATGCCATGCAGAATAATCAAGTTACATTAACTGACCAATGATAAAACTTTCTTGGTTGACTTCACCCAATCACAATTGAATTAGCTTTTATTTGACAATAAATTCAAAAGTAAAAAAAGAAATCTGCAAGTATATAAGTCTGATCTTTCTTTTAAGCCACACACCAACATCAGGCAGAAGCTTGTCCTACACTGCACACCTGTGGTGCAATGAAGAAACATTTGAAATATATTGTGAGTTCAACAACATAGGAGTTTTTAAACTTCTAAAGGGATCCCACTCTTTTCTTGAAATATTTTCCAGTACTTTTCCAAGGCGTTTTCAAGACTTTTTCAGTTGCTACAGTACGATTCAAGTATGATATTGTACCTCACCGTTATATCAACATAACAGTTGTGAAGAGATTGTTGTCTAAACTGTCTTTTTCCAAATAACAACTATCGGCCCTACTGGCTATTGGCCAAACCCACTATGGGTAATTCTCTATTTGATAATCTAAGACAAAATGTCGGTTTTGCAAGTTATAAATTAATCTCAGCACCTAACCGGTGTAAAATCTTAATATCATAATAAATGTAATTAATTAAAACGTAAAATAATAAATATAATGGTTTAGTACAATAATTTTAACATTAAAGAATAAAGTAAAAATCCTTCGTCCATTAGGAGGTAGATTAAGTAATGGAATAGTAACTTAGGTTTTTGGGGTAAGTCCTGAATAAGGCGTTAATTCACATGCATTACCCATTATTTAGGAGCAATGAGGTTTGGTGGTGTAAAACCCTAAAAATAGTTAGGAAGGAATTTAACAGAGGAAGGGAACACGTGCCAAACCAACAAGTCTCAAAGGCACCTCCCCAAATCATCTTGAGGCAAAGCATCAATCAAAAACTCCACATCAGTGGCAAATTTCACTCAGTGGTCATAAAACTCCACAGATCAAGCAGCAAGCTGAGCCAAAACCAGAAAGGCTCTGCTCAGTAAACCCAAGCTCTTATCACTGTCTCATAAAACAAAGAGGGTCTTAGAATATTAGGCAGCGATAGTGTCCAACCTCTCTGCCGTTGCTGATCACAGCTCATCTTCAACATCTGGGGGAATATACCATGTTGCAGAGGGCAAAAAAATTACCAAGTAAAAAAAAAAAAATCACGTTTTCCAATTAGAATTGTGTAATGTTAAACTCTTCTACAAAGGATTTAATGCCATTTCCAAAGGTGAACCCTGGAGCGATTATATTTGACAACAAATTATCTGGATTTCATCAAAGAGCTGAATTAATCCACAATCAGAACTAGAAAGCACAGACTGACATGAAATAATGATAACTGTCATTATTTGTCATTAAACATTGCAGGTAACTTTCCTGCCATAAAATGTCTGCTTATTGTATTTGTAAACTAACAGCAGTTTCTAAACTTAAAGCTAAATTCTTTGTTACCATTCATTCTGTACTACAATCCTTATTATGCTGTATTTCAAGCAATTATACTGTCAGCAGGAGCTATAATCTCCAATTGCTGCTAAATATCCAAATTTCCACATTTGCTGGAAACCACAGTCATGAGCTGCTGATGCTGCTGTGCAGATGGACCCTATTGGGCAATCTCAATATTCCTAATATTACCCAGTTCCTCTCAGGGGGAAACATGAACATTCAAAAGGTCTTAATAATTCCGGTCAAATTACTTGGCCCTTAATGAACTACAAAAGATGTGCGGATGTTTTCACAGGCCAGAGCTCAGGCTTTAACGGTAATTATGAAAACAAACCATATTAATGATATCATTTATCATTTCCACACATTGGCAGTGTGAGGCCTACCGCAAGGTTCCACTGGACAAAAGAAACACCAGTGATTGTCTAAACAAAACGTAATATTTTCCATGCACAGATGAGATTTTGCAGTTCTTTTCAAAATCCTTTGGGCCATTGTGAAAATTGCATTAGAGCTCCAGGGTGAAATGTCAAGGCCAATCTGTAGCATGAACCTATGCCAAACAAGCTCCCTGCATCCAATCAGAATCTAATTATTCAATGTATGGTAACATTATATGGAACAGCATATACACTACATATACAAAGCTTCACTGAAAAAAACACAACTTTATTATATATTCTTGTTATGATCTTATAATTATTCTCATTAACAAAATCCCAGCTTTACCAAGAAAAATAGCTTGTTCTAATGTTCTTATGTTAAAAAACAGTAGTCAGCCTCCTCCCTCCATGAGAGGGGAGAAGTACAAGGCTTCATTTAGATTCCACATGTTTGAAGGATTTCTCCTATAAGTCTGGCTTTACTCCAAATTATGTCTCTTGGGTTCGCATACCACTGAATAATTTGTCTAAATGTCATTTGCAATTCCCCAAAATCTTCTCTTTACCCTAAGCCTTTCAGAAAACATCTGTAACAAATAGTTGTTTTGAGAATACATCAGCGCTCTTACTGCTACATGACCTTAAGCTGTGTATGAAGCATTAAAACAAGTTTAAATTTCCATAGAACCAGAAACGTGATAGCAAGAGCAGTAGCCACCTGCATAGGATGATATTTACCATTAGTTCTGGGGAGCTCAAACTCGTGTTACAAATCTTTCTGCTGCAGCCTACATAATTAGCTGTAATTGACTTCCCTTGAAATGTGTTTCTTCTGGAACATCTGGCCTTGAAACTTCAGCGATCCCATCTAAGGGGCCAGCTCTGAGCTAAATTTTGGAATTTGATATATATATATATATATATATATATATATATATATATATATATATATATATATATGTTTGTAAGAAAACGTTCAAAAAAATATAATTCTAGTATCTAAGGTGTGTAATTGTGCTGTTATAAAGAAAGTAAGCTTTTTAAGCTTTCTTCTGAAATCTAAGTAGACAACTTCATTTCATTTTTCATCCCAACAAGATTTAGGGATAGTTTTTGTCCCATTTCTTAATGAGGCTGTATGAAGTACCAGGGAGTAGTTAGCAATCTCTGCATCTCTGAATCAGGAAAGACTTCTTATAGTTCAGCCAACAACAAACTGTTCAAAACAAGGTTCTATCAGGAGAATATATCTACTGCCTGGATTAATCATAATATATTTTTATTGCAGCCTAAGTGAACTCTGTAGTGGATTTCTACTTTACCAATAATAAAGTTATTCACTCTTATTGTCTCCCTCCATACAGCATCTTTGTTTTTACAGCCCAGTGCCTGCATAGTGGTTCATGGGCATATCCCACTACTTATGAGCTACAAGTTTTAAAAGGCCCATTTTAATGCGTTTCACATTAGCACAGTGGATGCAGTAACACGAAAAGAAGAACTGTACCTCAAGGCTGATTACCAGCTGGACACTGTCAACAGCCTTGGGGTACAATTAGGTACAGTAACATTGATGTTGAATTTACCAAACTGCACTGTAAACAACTTTGGCCAAACAACTTTGGCGAAAAGATTATTTTAAATCTACCTGAAATAATCCTACTCTAATCACCTGATTTAAAATTTCTGAAGCAGCAGAACTTTGTTATTGAATTTCAGAGCCTTACTTTGAGCAAAGGTTAGCTTTACTCACTAAAGAGAATTGGTCCCCGTTTTTCAAGAGACAGCTCTGTTTACTATCTCCTCTGGGTCATACAATCTCTGTTATCTCTTCACTACTGAAGACGTATACAAAGACATTTAGTCATTGTCCAGGGTTTGACTCCTGACCGTACCTCTCCTACTTTTGCCCATTTCCAATCCAATTAAAGTCTATAACGGCCAATGGCACCACTAAATAAATACATGTATTTTTCAAGATTCTGTCTAAAAAGAAAGACTAAAGTAAAGCTAATATTTAATCAATAGTTTTCTCTGCATAGGAAACGTTGCACAGGTCAAGAAAAATCTTACTACTGATGTGTGAAGATATCACATTACTAACCAGAAAAGCAGACCAAGAGCGCAGACCTCCAATGCAGCTCACCCCGACATAGTCCTTGTGGTTAGGTCTCAATCAGCCTACACATCTGGATGTTGAAATTCTCCACTGTTCCTCCTGATAAACTATTCAAGCTCTGTCAGGTTGTGTAAAGATCGGCTTTGAACAACCCTTTTCAAGTACAGCTTCAAATTTTCTATGCGACTGAGGCCTGGGCTTTCACTGGGCCACTCCAGAACATCGACCTTGCTGTCTTCAAACAATTTCTATGTAGCTTTTAGCTGGATGCCTTGGTCAAAATAGTCAAAATAATAAAGGGATAAAATTCAAGGGAGTGAATACTTCTAAGAGGCACTGTAGACCTGGTCTCATTTGTAAATGTTTCTTAAGGTGTTTGATGACCATTCTTATTAAACAGTTGAAGCAAAATATATGTTCTTACAATCAAACGTATGAAAAAAAAATGTAGACAACTTTTAGAGCAGTTTTTGGAAATACATTAAGAGAAATGTATGAGAGAGCTTTATTTTCATACATGATAAGCTCTGAAATCAATAAGAATTCCTAGCAAGTCAAGTAGGTTTGACCAAAAAAAAAAAAATGAAGAACCTACCTGTGCTCCATCTTTTAGCTTGAGGATGCACTCCATGGTGTTGATGGTGATGACAACAGGCTCTGAACCCAATTTGGTCCAAGGTACGTGGATTCGCAACTCATGGATATGGCCACTCATGAATGTAAATGGCAACTTCAACTCCTGCAAAGAAAAACAAGATTTTTTTTTAATTGCTAAAAAAAAACTATAATTAAAGACGTGTTACGTTAAAAAAACAACCGTCAATACAATAATATATGTGACTAAATGAAATTAGAGGCTCAAAAGCAGCACCAATTTTCATCAGTCTATTAACGGTTAACACACTGCCCATACTCCTCTGAGTCACTCTGAAACGAAATGCCTTCAAAGTAGAGGATAACCAATGGTGGGTTTGGTGAACAGCCGATAGTAGTTATTTTGAAAAGCCCGATAGCAGACTAATCTGCCAATAGTTGATTACTTGACCAATTGTCAAAAAAGGGGCTGATAGTGCCAATAGGGACAATAGTAAAGACAATTATTGAATACTTGGCCAATAGTCATACTTCAAAAGAGGGAGTATGCCAAGAAACATTTCAGCACTTAGGGCCTGAATTATCAAGATTCCTGATAATGACCGCAAAATTGCATGTGGCGCTCAAAAATTGGGCGAATAAGTTCTCCTTAATTTGCGGATGATTTACTTAGATTGCGTGAGCAATTCTTATCAGGCGCAAGTAACAGTATGCAAATTAGGAGTTTGCGGCCGCTAATGCGAGCTGCACCACAACTAGACAGAGGAGAAATAAACCCATGGAAACATGATGCGTCTTTGGCACAAAAAAGGAGAGGGGGAGAAATATAAATTATTTGGCTGTTAAAGAATTAATTACTTTTAAGGCTAGATGTTTAATTCAATTCAATTCACTTTTATTTATATGGCACCAATTCACAAAAGATGTAATCTCAAGGCACTTTACAACAAAAGTCATTTCAATGCAATTATACAAAGATTCCAATCAGATAAAAGTTTTCTATGTAAGGAATCCCAGCAAATTGCGATGAGTCATCGACGTGAGGTTGTGCCCGGATCATGCAGACTCCAACCACAGCAATTCATCAGCAATCCCTCATACTGAGAATACATCTAGTGACAGTGGAGAGGAAAAACTCCCATTTAACAGGAAGAAACCTCACGCAGAACCTGGCTCAGTATAAGCGGTCACCTGCCACGACCGTCTGGCGGTCTAAGACGACAGAGAAGAGACAGCATGGTGGATGCTTGGTGACTTTGAACATCATCTGGACCGATGTTCCCCATCCAACAGGGGACATTATAGTTGAGCAGGGTACCAGACCGTGTGAAGCTTCTATTGGGAGAAAAATACTAAGAGAAAACTGGGTTAACAATCGCAATAACAGCAGAAAAAATATATCTGGAGAGTAGTAGAAGAGAAAAGTAGAAGATAGAAAAAAAGTGGTCAGTCTGTCCTCCAACAGTCTAAACCTATAGCAGCATAACTACAAAAATAGCTCAGGATATCCTAAGCCATTCTAACTATAAGCTTTATCAAAAAGGAAGGTTTAAGCCTAGTCTTGAAAACAGACAGAGTATCTGCCTCATGGACTAAAACTGGGAGCTGGTTCCACAGGAGAGGAGCCTGATAACTAAAAGATCTGCCTCCCATTCTACTTTTAGAAATCCTAGGAACTACCAGTTGACCTGCATTCTGAGAACGAAGTGCTCTGTTAGGAACATATGGAACAATCAGATATTGATGTATAATGGAGCTTGATTATTAAGGGGTTTATAAGTAAGGAGGAGGATCTTAAACTCTATTCTGGATTTAACAAGGAGCCAATGGAGAGAAGCCAAAACAAGAGAAATGTGATATCTCTTTTTAATATTTATCTGAACTCTTGCTGCAGCATTTTGGATCAACTGAAGGCTTTTAATTGCATTTTCTGGACTTCCTGGAATTACAGTAGTCTAGCCTTGAAGTAACAAATGCATGGACTAGTTTCTATGTATCACTCCTGGACAGGATGTTTCTAAGGTGAAAGAAAGAAATCTTAGAAACCTGTTTAATATGGGATTTAAATATCATGTCTTGGTCAAAATTACACCAAGGTTCTTTACATTATTACCAGAGTCCAAATTAATGCCATCCAGATGAAGTGATTGATTCAGCAGTTTCCTTTTTAAAGGTTCTGGTCCAAAGACAACAACTTCTGTCTTGTCTGAATTTAAAAGTAGAAAAATTCGGAGTCATCCAAGTTTCTATGTATTCGAGACATGCTTGTAATCTATCTAACTGATTGGTTTCATCGGGTTCATTCAAGGCTAGAATGTTATGAATTCTGTTTTTCGTTTATCAGTATAAATGTAATTCATGCGGTGAACATGTGCTGCTCTCTGCTGCATGCACACGTCATATTGCAGGGTTAGACTGATTAAAACTGCCGCACAACCAGAACTAGGTCACTAACATGCCCTTATTCTATTAATTTTGTTGAAATAGATCACCCTTTATCAAGGCCATGTCAATGTTGAAAGTTGCAGTACAAAAAAATTTAATCTTTAAAATATGTCATCTAAAATGTCTAAACTGTGTTTTTAAAATGTCATATATAATGCAAAGTATCATTGTGGTATTTTATATTATTACTACATTTTATTAATTGGACTCCAGGAAGGTTAACCATAAACTGTAAATATTTACATAACCGTCTGGTTTATGGCCATTAGAGTCTTTATTAATCTTAGGTTATATTGTGTGTGAATGACATTGTTTTTTTGTCAATAATACACTTATGTTGAAGGTGGTAGCGCAAAATTAAGACATGCTTTTCAGAAGTGCTAAAAAACACTAAAATACCCACCGCAAAACATTTTAAGCTTAGTAAATCACACTATGCCTGGAACACCTACTTCTTTGCCTGTTCTCCAAATATTTTGTGCCTTCTTACAGAAACACCCAGATTGCATATTCATCAAGGGCAAAGGAACTAAATGGATTACGTGCACCTTACTGTGGGTTTTACAGGCGCAATGCGCTCTGTGTCATGTTGATAGATCAGCCTCAGCCTGTTCTTGCAACGCTGTGCTGTTCGCGCAGGTTTTAACAAGCGCAAACCGTTGCTAAATCAGGACCTTAGTGTAGAAAATGTTAAATCAAAAGAAAATAAACAAATAAAATATTTAGGTATGTATTTAGGTATATTTAGATATGTCTACTTCAAATGTCACCTAAGTAAATACAGTTCATCTGGATGTAATTTGATCTCTTGTTATAATCCAGTTGTTCTGTGAAGGCCTCAGAGGTTTGATAAAGAACATTAGTGAATGAACGGAACCACAAAGAACAACTGACACAGCAAAACAACTTCAAGGAGAAAGTTATGGATCTGTTTAAACAGTGGTTGGGTTAGAAAACAAAAGCCCAAGCTCTAAACATCATAGAGTACAGCTCAACACACAATCCAAAAGTAGAGAGAGTATGGCACGACTGTGGAGATGCATAGCTCAGGTGAGAGATCTGTTGACAGGACATCTAAACATTGTGCAAACGTTGAGCTATTCTGGCTTCCACAGAATAGTGGCAATATTGTTTACATATTGAATAAATATTATTTTTTTTAAATCATTAAAAAAAAACATCAGACAAGATACCCTTTGGAGTTAATTAACAGGTCAGATACGGCAAAAATTTATCGTTTTGGCCAACAGGTTAAAAAAAAAAGCTGTACGATATTAAAATATGGCAGTGTGATATCAGTTATGATATATGCCCTGGGCCGCCGCCATCCTGGGCCAATCCACACTGCCAACAGCCCAGTCCCCCACCCCCAACACGCCAGGGAGCCAGAGTAACAGCTACAGCAGACATACCTCCCCACACACACACACACTCAGCAACCCCACCCCCTACAATTCAAAACTGGGACCCCCATAAGAGTTGCCCCAACCAACCCAAGGAGGAAATTGGCCTAAAAATCGGCTGCCTGACACACTGACCCACCCAGGACCAGTCAGGCATGCACCAGGGCCGAGCTGGTCCGCATCCGGGCCCCCAGCCCCAGACACTGACAGCGACCAATGCACCAATGGGCAGGGGCATCAGTCACCGGCAGGGAGTGATGTAGGGGAAAAAGGCCCCCACTGGATGTGGGTGGGGCCTGAGATGCGACAGGCAAGAGGGCAGCCGAAGACCCAACCTGACAAGTAGACAGAGACACACAATCACATGTACCCTCCCTCTTACGCCAACACATTCTCACCAACACACCAGGACACCCAAGAAAGGACACATTACACTCATTCATACGCCCCATACATGCTCTAT
The DNA here is from genome assembly GCA_028564705.1 of Apricaphanius iberus. Taxonomy (NCBI): domain Eukaryota; kingdom Metazoa; phylum Chordata; class Actinopteri; order Cyprinodontiformes; family Aphaniidae; genus Apricaphanius; species Apricaphanius iberus. Next base: position 946,472 of record JAPXFQ010002461.1, on the reverse strand, counting down.
ACTCCCAGGTCCAGGCACCAATGCTCCAGTAGTGCAACCTGTCCATGCACCTGGGAGACGAACCCCCTACCCACTAGGATTGGGACAAGCAGACCGCCAAAGCCTCCTCCAATTAGGGCTGCACAATTAATCGGATTTTGATCGTGATCACGATTTTGGTGGCCACAATTAAATTAACCTGATCGTCAACGATATTTACATTCAAAATGAGAGCTCTTCTGCTTTCTTCTTTATCACACACACTGACTCAATAAACAGTTTACAAGCCACCAGGGGGAAAAACACATGGCTAAATTTTCATTAAGCTGCCCAAATAAAAACTGCGCCCACCCCACTCAGCACTCATAATGGCCGCACTACGCATGCTACGTAGCAGGTGAAAAGGATGAAAAGGAGTATTTGAGCAATGTAGTAGATCCAAATCTCCATTATAGATCTGACTAGTAAGCAGAAAGTTCCTGAAAGTGTACTACCGCAAGAGTAAGCAGCCAGGGGAATGCTACGCTAGGCCACAATGCAGCGGACGCCCCAAAATCATAGAAGAAGAAGGACCTAGCTAAAAATGGTTACAGACAAACTGTCAACCATTGACACGGCCACAGTTTCGGCGGATAAATATACGTGAAGTAACGTTACTGATTACTGTAATTGTTTTTTGATTGATTAAATGTTTAACTTGTTAAGTCATACCAGACAAATAACGGCTAGAGGTGGTGGGACCACAGGCGAACGTAACGTAAACATCTGGGTCAACAGAACAGTCATACGGGTCAAAGGACACGTAAAATGGTGGAGCAGTACGTCTGATTTGATGCCTATTACCCGATCGTTTGCTATGCAGTATTTACTACATTAACTGGCGAGTAATAGTAGCTACGTAGCATATAGTAAATACTCAGGATTTGGATGCAGGGAATGTCAAAGGCCTTTTCTGGACACAGGAGGCCTTTTTTTATAAGCTGTAATTGTTTCCGTTAAATTGCACTTTGAGATTTCACTCTGCAATAACATATTTAGCTTGTACTTTTAAATATATATAAGTATTGGAGTTTGTTTTGTTTTTTCATTATTTATCATCTATTCTAATCTAAAGTTTTATTTTTCACAAAAAATGGATCGTGATTAATAATTGTGATTACAATATTGATCAAAATAATCGTCCCCGACCAGACTGTCTGATATACCTCCCAGACCCCAACCCGTGATAGTGGAATGAACAGGGTTGTGGAAAGACCCCTAGCCTCTCTCCTCCTTCTCGACTGTGGTAATGTTGCGGATTGCTCATTAATCATTTCATTTCATTTTCCTGAAATGTTGCTACTCGCAGCTGCCATTTCTTTGATCCAGAGATTGTTGTACAAAAACTATATATAGTCCACAGTCTCTGGTTTAAGATGTTTTCTACATTCTTAAATTTACAAATTCAGTCACAGAAAAATCTCGATCTCTGTTGCGCAATGTTTGGGAATATTCTGGCATGTTTTTACATCATGACCAGAGGTGGGTAGACAAGCAAAACATTTTCTCAAGTAAGAGCAGTATTACTTAAACATATATTTTTTAGTAGAAATTAGAAGTAGCTGTCAAGGAAATTGCTCAAGTATGAGTAAAATAGGGATATATGAAAAAAGGCTGCTCAAGTAGCCACTGAGTAACTATTTTTTTAAATAATTTCATCAGACAGATAAACTTTCAGACTTATGTGTAAATTCTGGTATTTTAAAGAGTAAAAGGAAAAAATTGAATCATATAGCCTAAATAAAGTTACAATTTTGAAGCAAAGGTATTTTTAATAATCAATTTTCTTCGTAAAACTTAATAAAAAATTACAACAAGTAATTAATCTATGTTAAAAACAACAAATTCGTAAATCGATTCTGAATCTATCCTTTGAGAAATTGAATCGACTTTATTCACAATTTCAAAAATCTTTACAACTAAAATAGGAAAGTGAAGTACAGACGGCCATTCTATAGGAGCAGGGGGCTGGATTTCTAAAATAAATTATATTCATGTTCAGTTTTGTAATCGTATTGGGTAATGCAGCGTTTTAAACTCAGTAAAATGCAGGTGGCTGCAGTTACTCACAGCGCCGGCCGCGGCAGGCCCGAGTTTAATTTCTTCAATCCAGCCCCCTGCTCCTTTAAGTCTTCTGTTTAAAAAGGGTAAATACAGTTTCCCCTGGTGAACTGTTACTTACCCAGTGATAAGGCATATTGTATTACAGGCATATAATTAAGATAATAGCTAAAAAAAAAAAAAATGTAATAGCATTGACCAATATCAAACCGGATTAGATTGAATCGCATAGAATTGTTGTAAACTTCGGTATCGGTAAATTTTTGGTATACTGCCCATGCCTAGATACAAGCCTTGACTATAGAGCGCATTTTGTGGCTTTAAGTGTAAGAGTGTGTTTCAAAAATCCTGTCCGAAACCCACTTGAATGTTTTTTTATAATACATTTTATACCTTATAGTTCAATAAATGCATTGATTATATTAAGACAATCAATAATCTAAATAAGATAAAATTAGAAACAAATCTTGTTGGTTCTAGCCCTGAATATATGAAAACAATATAAAAGGGTTCTATAATAAGCAAACATTCCCATGGCGCTGGCTTCCAGCTGTATCAGTGCGGAACGCTGTTCCCCAGACATGGTTAAGCAAGAGCGGCCGCTCTCTGTCCAGAAGGCCGAATTCTGATAAGTCCCACCACGTCTGTTGGTCCAGACACTACTCAATCACTCCGATTGCGGTCCCCCTCTAACCCGAATGGACGCCTGGGAGGGCTATAGGAGCGCCGCGAAATTTAAACCAACAAGCAGGAAGCTGTTAGCCCTCTCGAGATCGGCGCTCCAAGTCCTGATCAAAGAGAGAAAGTGCCCGACCCCTCTCAGGTATGCGCGCTAGTCCTTCATATCTCCCAGAACCCCGTTCATTGATAGCACAACCTAATTCGAGCTAGTTGGCCACCAGCCGTCCTTTTTTCCTCTCACCATCCAAGTGAGTGGATTAACTTCTTCCCCTTTCTTTTTGTCCGTTGCGTTTTTCCGCGGCTTCGAAAAGGACTTACTTTTTCCTGCAATCCATCATAACAGACTTTCAAGTAAAATTGTTCCATTTATTGTTAAAATCTGTGTTCGGAGGAAAATCTAGAATATTTCAATGCATATATGCTTCTTTGAACGTTTTATGAATTAGTGTTGTGGTGAAATTACTGTGTTTCTTTTATTAGTCAGCAAGCAGTGTGTGATTGTGTTTGATTTGCTGTGATCTCTGTGTTAAGCCACAAACCGGAAAACTTCCAAGAGACGAGCATTACAGATGTAGACTGGCCATACTCTTTGGTCAATTCATAGTTTCTTTGTTAGCCAAAAGCTAAGTTAGTGATAAGAACTATACGGTCTCTTTGTTTAAGAGAGGCACACGGTCAAAATTGTCCTAATCAATAAAAAACCCAACAGTCTGGTATTTTGCTTGTGCGCGTACGTGCAACGGTGTAGGCGTTTTCAGGAAATTCCCCGGATGACGTGGTCATTGTTACTTCTGGTGATCTGCGATTTTTGAAATTTTGTTTATGTAGCATGCAGCCTAGCCATTTAACTTAGCAGTTAGCAAGGACCTAATTTGCCGAGTGTGAATTCAGTTGTTGTTTGGTGTGGTCCGTTTAAATTAAAGTTGTTCAACTGAATCAAATCTCCTTGCTTCTTTTATTGAGTGTGTTTGATCCATTGCTAAAGGGCTCACCCTTCAGATAAATTATATCTTGTAATCATAGCAGCCTGCTATTTGACAATAGAGTTAATTCTGAGAAATAATTTAAAGGAACAATAAAATTAATAATTGCTGAATTATTAAATTAATGTTCCCCATATAGCCAGACAGACAATAACATTCTTTAATACGCCACATTCTCCAGGAATGATGCTGAGAAACTAATCCATGCACATATCCCTTTGCAATTCATACTGATCATTGAATTGTTTGGCCAATAGATTCAAGTTTCCACCTTGTTGGCTGGCAATCAATATGCATACGCATTGCACAAACCTGAGGAGATGTGGCTGCTCCGTGTCTTCCTGTTTACATTTGCCATGATGGCAAAAAGGGTTAGCGAGAATTAGACACAAGCTTCTGCTAAAACGTCAGCCATTCCCCAGCTACCGAGCGCGTCAACTTCAGAAAGAAAAACAAAAAAAAGTCTGGCAAGTAAACTTGCAGACAAACACTTTAGAGACCGAGTAGGATTTACATTATGGTGTGTTTAGACCGCACACTTTGTCTGCGTCAAGCAATGCTCCCAACGCATGTAGTTTGACGTATATACATTTTTAAGATGAAGTTTGTTGAGTTTGCTACGTTGGCGCATGAAACAAAAGTATCGCTTGAAAAGTTGACGGAGCCAACACACACAACGCACCGCAGAGACTCTGACGGACTCGACCATAGACTTCACATGTAATCTCACCGCAAATGACGATGCAGTTTGGGGCGGTGTGAATGTACGATTGGAGATGCTTTTCGACGATGGAGATAGCTCGGTTTCTTAAAAGGCTTCAAAATCGACGCAGCTTCTGGTTGGGAGGGGCCATTGTAAACTGGTTAAAAAAAACAAAAGCACCTGTCTCCCTCAAATATTCTGGAATGCTGCTTTAAAAGGGAGTTTTTTTCTCTCCACTTTTGCGACATGTATGGTCAGTATAAGGGAATGCTGTGAGGTCTATGACACAACTCACGCGACCGTCTACTGCCGCTACAAGTTATTCCCAGGGTGAATACTGCAACACAATACCTTGATGCAATCTACTGGATTTCCTTAAACAGAAAACTTTAACTAATTGGAATAAGAAACTAAAGGATTTATTTAACAGCATGTATGATTGAATTGAAATGACTTTCCTTGTAAAAAACCTAGAGATGTGTTGTGAATTGGCGTCATATAAATATACTGAATTGAATGAAACTCACATGAGGTGTAGAGTAAAACGATATTGAAATAAAGTATTGTCACATTAACTGTAAATATACCAAAGGGACATTTGACTTTTTAATAATTTACCTTCATTAGGTGATGTTTCTTGGATACACAAGCACTCTAACAGTTTACTCTAGGCATGCTTCTTTATTCATGCAAGTTTGCTGCATAGTTTTCTAAACTATATATGCATGCAACAAAATGCTGCACCTCTGATGGTATCCCAGATATCAAAATTGAGCATCTTAGGGACATATGGAGTGTATCTTGATCAATGAACTGAGAAGCACAAGTTATAGTCGGCACACATTACCTGCTCCAGCACATCCAGCTTCAGGTCCAACTTGCTGAGCACCACGTCCCCTCCCCAGAGAGAGAGCTGCAGATCAGATGGCTTCAGGTTTTTTATATACTTGTTCACATAGCTCATCAAGAGCGGCGTGACGTAGGACTCCAACATCTTCTCACTATTGTGGACACAAGTCAAACGCTGGATAAATACACTCCAATGTCAGGTAACAATTGTGTTAATTTGTACAATTTCATACCAGCGACTGGGGTGACAAGGTTTTGTGCATTGATCTAAACTGTACAGCAACTTAAGCTCTACATTCACATCCCATAACTTAAAATTTTCATTGGTTTTCCAAAGTTAAAACTCCCGACAACTGCTACGGCAGGGCATTTTTTCCAATGACCATGAGGATAGTGGCTACGGCGCTTGTGTAAGCAGCTGCCAATCAAGCTCCAACCATGTGGGGTGGAGCACAAGACTTGTCACTATCTTCACTACTTTTAGCTCAACCAACTAGGACATTTAGAAAAACACTTTCTGTGAAAAAAGAGAAAACAAAGGCAACTACAACATTAAAAACAATAGCAGACCAGCTGAACTAATTCTTAAAAACAAAACTTGAATTGTAAGTGCAACTGATAAAGTTGTAAGCATTCTACATAAGTAAACACTTATTTGTATGCTCCAACCTCAATTAAAAATTAATATGAGCATTAGATAAGATGACACTTTTGTCATGTAGTAAAAAGTTATGATTCCTTGGATGCCAGATTTTTGAGTCGAGTTTATGCTATTTTTGTTGTTTTCAGTGGAGCAGAACTACAGCTACATCTAAAGAAATTAGTCTATTGTGAAATGCTTATTTTTCATAACTACATTTTTTCCACTAATATCAGAGTATAAAACTTAAATAGCTTCATTACACAAAGTCAAATGTTTAAGCCTTTATTATTATAATCATTTTTATTATTATGGGTTACAGATTATGAAAACCAAAAATCTAGTGCCTCAGAAAATTGAAATATGGTGTAAAAGTCCGACCCTAATCAGTTTACAAACTACAACCCCAAAGGTTTCCTGGGCCTTTAAACTGTCTTTCAGTCTAATGGTGCATTCACACCGCACAGTTGGTCTGCGTCAGGCAACGCATTCAATAGATGAAGTTTGACGTATGTCCTTTTTAGCTTCCAAAGCTTGTTTCTGAGCAAAAAGGAGCACGTGGGCGGGGCTTGCTCTGTTGCCGCGTGCTGAACTATGATGGATTGTATCGAGAGAGTGGCTTGGCTTTATTTGCTAGTTAAATCTAGACAACGTAGACATCGGGAGCATCAGCGCTCATTCTTCAGATGCATTCTGAGTTTGGCAAGTTTAACCATTTGCTCCAGGAGCTGCTTATGGATGAGGTTCGCTTTCAGTGCTACTTCTGTTGCGACCTCCTGGGCCGCATCAGAGCTCAAATCTCCTACCACGACACCACCTACAGATTCTCTATTCCTCCGTAGGAGTGCCTTCCCATCTGTCTTCGCTAAGGGTTATTTCTGATTTTTGAAATCTGTGTTTGTTGAAAATGTGATCACTGGTCTCGCGCTTCATTCAAGATACGTGTATAGTGACATAACTACAGTGAGACGTTCTGATTCGTTGCCGCACGTTAACTGTGTTGGGTCCGTCATAAGTTCAGCTAGCTGAACTTCTGCGTTGGTACGTTGCCGTATGTAACACAAGGGAAGTTGACGGAGCCAACGAATACATCGCACCACAGAGACTTTGACGGACCTGACATACTCTACCGTAGACTTTACATGTAATCTTGCCGCAACTGACGCTGACGAATGGGGTTGGTGTGAATGCATCATAAGTCAGTAGGGCACAAGGAAGAAAGGAAGGGAAGACTGATGAACTGAAGAAATCGTGAAATCGTACCAAGGTACCCAGATAATGTGATTAGAAAAATAGAGTTTCTATTCATGTAAACAACACTTAGGAGTAGCCAAGCTTTTGGTAGCCTGAGCATTCCCCCTTTGGCAAGTGATGAGATGGTAGAAGGAGGAATATCTACAGAATGAGCAGCAACTAGTGTAACCCAATCAAAGAGTGCAGTACTAACAAAATAGATGCTGCAGTGTTGTCGCCCATTTCTTCACTTATTGTGCATATCCCACTTTTACTCTGCCTACTTTACTGACTTTAGCTATCTTTTTACTATCTGTGTGATTCTAGTCCAACGGTCACAGAGTCGAACCCAGTTAATTTCATAATACAATTTTCTGAGTAACACGTAAACTGGGACAGAACTCTTAACTCTGGCTAAGCCAGTCATATTACTGCCAAAAGCTTGATTTAGATTGGAATGTAAATATACTAATTGACACCCGTCCACAAGGAGGGTAAGCCACGTAAGGTCATTTTATTGGGGTATCTGCTAGTTCTGGCTCATTGGAGGTTTTCTGAAGTCCACAGTCAACTCAGCCCTCTACCTGTACATTTTAGAGAAATGTATGCTTCCTTCTGCTGACGAGCTTAATGAGAATACTGATTTCATTTCCAGCAGGATTTAGTAGCAGTCCATACTGCAAAGGATATTATAAGATGGTTTAATTACCATGTCATTACAGTGCTTGGACCTGACCCTGGACCCCACAGAGAATCTATAGGGTATCTTTGAGTGGAATATGAGACAGAGACACAAGAACCAACAATGCAGATGACCTGAAAGCTGCTATCAAAACAACCTGGGCTTCCATTACACCTCAGCAGAGCCACAGACAGAAGACCTCCATTCTATGGTGCACTGATGCAGTATTTCACGCAAGAAGGAGTCCCGACCATGAAATTAGTGTAGAAAGACATACCTACTTCCTAGAAGTCTGACATTTTCTTTTTTTTTTTTTTATCTTATGAAATATTCAAACTCTCTGGAAGAGTGAATTGTGGGTGTTAAATAACCTTAAGCCATAATCATCAGAACTTCACTGTAATTCAATGACAAAATACATTGAACTTTTTCACAGTATTGTAGATACTGTGACACTGTGGCTGCAGGGGCATCAATATTTTTTGGATGCGTGGTGCAACAAGCTGAAACACTTTTAGCGTCTCGTTTTGTGTGTTTTTTGTCGCCTCACTGTGCGTGGGTTTTTTTCTTGTTTGCTTTCTATGGTATCATGTTGTTTAATTATTTACGCCCATAAGTGATTAAATCATTTCTAAGTCATACTGTAATACTACAAGTGCTTGAAAACTACAATAAGAAATTATGTGAATGAATAATCATTGAAAATGTAAATACTTACTGTCGCTGATATAAAAATACTACATATTTGGCCTTTCTCTATTTTTTGTTAACTTTAAGGACCAGAATAATAAAATAACTGTTTAGATCTCTTTAGTATGGTAAAAGTTTTTTCTGTGAAAATAAAACCATCCATCCCTTTTCTACACCCATTTATCATTGCAGTGTCACTGGGGTGGTTGCGCTGACCCATCTCCAGCGGTCAGTGGGTGAAAGGCGGGGTACACCTTTGACAGGTCATCAATCCAAAACAGGACAACATAGAGACACAGGACAAACCACCATGGACACACTAACACACACACCTAAAAGCAATTTAGAAAGACCATTTAACCTAACAGTCGTGTCTTCTGGACTGTGGGAAGAAGCCAGTGTACCCGGAGAGAAGCTACGCATGCACTAGGAAAACATGCCAACTGGGATTCAGACCCAGGACCTTGTTGCTGCAAGGCAACAGTGATATATTCTAAACAATATGGTCAAATTAACTGATTACATGAGAGAAGCACAGAAACATTTAAAAGCTGGACTGGCAAAGTACAGCATCCAACTAAAATGTTTATTCCTGGCTGAGAATGCATTTAAGTATATGCAATATTAAAAACTACGTTTACAACATGCACATTCAATATGTTTTATAATGTAACTAGTATGATAAAATATCAAAATTATAATTTTTAGCATGCAATTTCACGTGTGTTGGTCTTCGTTGTGTATTTTCGTTCGAATGGATGTGGTCCTTGCTAAAAGCCTAGGTTAAAACCACAAATTAGTCTCAGCAGAAATGATTATTTTAATTGGTAAAGCACAGAAGCAAATGCTTAATCGGAAAATTTCGGATAAAATCATTTCAGGTGTGTCTATTTAGGCAGCACTGCGGGTTATATTTGCACGTAACAGCTGATGGGAGGGAGCCAAGATAATGGCCACACACCTGTGTTATTTCTGAAATGAACTCAAGTATGTTCGGTCTTCTAAAGCGTTCTATCTTTAAGATATAATGAAATTAAATAAACTAACGTATTTCACACAGTGTATTTCATGACGTATTACCATGTATGTATAACTATAAACTAAAAATAAAAAATTGGCATGTTGCTCAGCGCGTAAAAGCAATTTTATTTAACATTTATACATAACAGTTATTCAATGGTTAGCTTTTCGCTAATTCTAGTTAATTGCAGTCGTTTACCCTACGAGCTAATGTATCTTTTCCCTACGGAATGCAGCAATAGAGAAGCAATATCAGGAATTAACAACCTATATTTCAAGAATCATAGACAGAAAATGTGTGGAGCTGTGTAAACAAAAGTTGAACTTTCTAAGGAGCAGTTCTCGTGAGCGAGGCTAGCTGTGCTAACGTTACCTGTCATTAAAGCAGCTTCGTAACCTGCTAAAAATGTTACGGTAAAAGAAAAGAGACTAAACAAAAAATACTGGAGGTTTAAACGAAATACAAACTCCTTACTTGATTCCAGCTTCTGCCCGGTGACTATTTCTAGAATTCGGCGTTTAATGAAACATGTTTCTCCTGCTAGCTACGTCTCATAGCTGCTACAGCCCAAACGTCATCTGTAAACACCAACTCGGCTTCCGTATGACAAGTGTTGCCTTTGCGTTTGTGGGAAAAAAACCTTTCTCAACCACGATTTACACATTCCGACCCAAATTGAGCCAACCGAAACAGTACAAACAACTTAACAGGTGATTTTTTTCTTATTTGGTTTGCATAAGTAGCTCTTACACTCTTTCAGACGTTTATTGGATGACACATTTTAAAGATTGTTAAAATGTAGGCTATAATACGCCTCCGGTTTGTCAACATTACATTTAATCTGCTATCAGATTAAGTCCGACTGTCTCATATTTTAAATGCACATTTCGAATATGGGCTAAGCATATTTTATGTAGCTCTAAATGTTCATCACAGTTGTGAGGGTGTTCTAGGTAATGGATTATATATAGGATCCTATCTCGTGCTATTTTAAAGTTTTGTCCTGTAAAGAAATACGCCCGATTCTTTTCTATAAAGTACCAAGCTTCCTAGATAATAAGTTTCTCGCCCATAGAACAGGTTATTGTTAGTTTTTCTGCTCGTTTTGGTATTTGTTGTAAAATGCTGTTTAACCCATCTGTAATCTGGCCTAAACACAAGCCTCAATGCATCTTGTGACATCAAAAGCATAATAGCAGTGTTCTGTAGAGTCGATTTGACTTTTAGAGTCAAGTCGATTTATATTTTACTTCTGTTGGTTTTCTATTTATTCACAACAAACAAATCTAATTCCCTTCTTCCATTAAATGTATTTGCTTGCCATCTATAGCCTAATTCTTAAGCAAACCATTATTTGAGAGCAGTACATCAATAACAGGAAGATTTGTCAAGTTTGGAATCTAGGTCAAATCTGTCAAGAGCTGTTCAGTGTCGATCAAAGCATATTAATCAGGTTGATTATTAAATCAGCTGTTATGGCAGGAATCAAAGTAAAGTCCGGAGTTTCTGTTCTCAGTATCCTACATAAGCCTACTACAGTAGAAATTCTGCAGCAGAAACCAAGACTTTATAATCTAGAAATGCTTTTATCCGATATGTAGATATTTTCAAGTTTAAAAAAAGTGTATATATTTATGTTAAACTATTTAACTAAATCCTCTGTTTTCCGTTGACTAATATAGGCTATTTGGCTGTGATTTATAAAGGAAAATAGGGTAGCCAATCATAAAAAAATATTTTTTACATAGCCCATACACTGCTGATCTGATGTAAATCAGTCATATAAACATGGTTTGTAATGCAGTCATATATGACGGGGGTAGGGGGTCATTGACATTTTTGAATTAAAAATAAATATTGTTGCTCAATGAATATTAGAAATTACTTTGGAGAATCACACATTAACAAATAAGACATTTTATGATAAATTGTAAAGTACTAAAGAGATCTACAAATATATTATTAAAAACAGTGGTTTTGTTAATAATCAAGACAGTTGAAAAAATCTTCCTTAAGCCTGTTCATGTTTATTCCCGTTTTTTTTTTTTTTTCGATCATACCAAGGGTTTTGATTTGTCTTTCTGAAAAATCAGTGAATCAAATTAAGAATGTAATAAAATCTCCAAACGCATTTGACTTTCGCAGGTGTAATGAGTTTTGTAGGGGTTCCCTTTCCCACCTTAATATCTTCCATCCTCTTTCTCAATCTAAAGTGTCAAGAAAACATGTGTGTCAGAATCCGCGTAGGGTCATATAAAGATAGGAAGGCAGAGCAGCCAATCCCAGTGAGCGCAACCGCTAACCTGTCAGTTAGATAAGGCTTACCGAGGACATAGTCAACGGATTCCGTCCCCCCAATGTCCACACACTCTTATCTCCGTCTGCGTTCTCCAATGTCACTTCGAGTTTTATTCTACTGTCAAAAATGTTATTTATCAGGTCGACTTTTACATCCGCTTTGGAATATTTTTGTTCTTAATAATAATAATAATAATAATAATAATAATAATAATAATAATAATAATAATAATAATATTTGTCTTCTTAATCATCAAGCAGAGTTGTAATGCATTTGCTTCAGGGGAAAACCCGTTGTGGTTTTTCTCACATCAAACAATGTTTAAAATACTGCGCATTATTCAAAATTCTATTTATTTTCCCAAAATTGTGAAAAAAGTGTAAGAACTTTATCATTCCGTAAGCAATAGACTGTAGATAGCCAGCTCCTCCCATGACCCTACACGGACAAGCGGTCAGAGACAACGAATGGATGGATGGATGCGGGAAAAAGAAAAAAAACAGATAGGCTACATATAACAGGCTATGTCTCGGTCAACACGAAAAACTGCCAGAAAGGTTTGTAAGTAAAGGGGCTTGCATATATGTTCTCTGTTTAAATATATAAATAATATGTAGTACCTGGCAGGTGGTTATAGATAGATAGATAGATAGATAGATAGATAGATAGATAGATAGATAGATAGATAGATAGATAGATAGATAGATAGATAGATAGATAGATAGATAGATAGATAGATAGATAGATAGATAGATAGATAGATAGATAGATAGATAGATAGATAGATAGATAGATAGATAGATAGATAGATAGATAGATAGATAGATAGATAATGTAATATATAGTATCATAGCCAAGTATACTAAAGTAATCAGTTTTTACGAATATTGATTTGCAGATTGCCAAAACATATTCTTTTGTATTATTCCATCCCTGTTGCTGCAGAATAAATTCGCTTCCTTACATTGTTGCCTTCTGAAAAAAAATTGATAATAATAAAAATCCTGATATACGGCCTGCATCAAAACATTCCTCTCTTCCTAGCAGAAACAGACATCATTGGATCTGTTTTGTCTTTAAACTCGCTTTGCTCAGACTGTATCTTTAAAGATACATTTCATTTTTCAAGCCATTATTGTGGGTCTTAGGTCAAAGAGTTAGGTATTTATGTATTTTACTGTTGTTATTATTATTATTATTATTATTATTGCCAACCAATATAGAAGAGGTCTTATGGCGATGACCGAGTCGCTTTTGTTTTTATAGGCCTACACAAAATAATATATATATATCTTCCTGTTACAGGCCAGAACTCTGATGGTTAATCTGTGGCTGCGGTCAAAGTTTAGCTGGATGAGATCCAAAGTTTGTCAACACTTAACAACTTCACAACCGCCGCCCATTTGTTCTAATTTAAATTATTATTTTTTCGAAGCTTGATTCTCAGCTTGATGGCTCAAAAGGTCTACAGTATGTCCACATTAGTAGAAGTTTTAAATTATTTTAAATGAAATCGACGCAGGTCCACATGTGAAAGAACTATTCTTCCCTTCCCCTTTTCTTTCCTTCTGTTTTGCAGGAACCACAAAACCTCTGGAGGGGAACCCTCTCTGTGCATGTGTATTAATGCTTCTGGAGAGGGACTTCCGTTTAGCGAGTCAATAATGTAATCGGACGTGCATGAGTCAGATAAAGACGTGATAGAGCTGTTAATGCGCCTAATATACTTATCAGCCTCAGGAAGATAATAACAGAGCCCAATGATTCAGACACATAACCACCATTTGCTTTAACTAAATATGTAATTCATATGATCAGAGTCTTCCTTTGCTTGAAGTCAATCTGATTTTCATGTTCTACACACCTGTCGATGGAACTCGGGCAATCGGTGACAGCGGGAGACATGAGATTAATTTGTCTGCCTTTTTTAGGCTGGAAAAACATGGTTTCTTCTGGTTAAATAAAAAAAACAGGACGAATACATATGTGTCATGAAAATATTTATTTCTAAAATACAATTTAACATACTTTAAAGATGACTTTTTTAAAACAATTTTATTATTTCAAGGTCAAAAGAAGAAAATAAAAAAAAACAACAAAAAATATTTTGTACACAGTCTTTATATTTACAGGTGCTGGGGAAGCTGGGTGTTGTTTATCATGGCTTCTTTGGATTCTCCTTGAGGTGCAAATAATCCCCTCGGTTGAAAAATGCGCAGCCAAGGCAACGTGTCCTGGTTAGAAAAGTCTCTTTGATGACAAAAGAAGAAGAAGAAGAAAAAAAAAAACTCGGTGAACCGTCCCGCCGAGTTTTGTCCCACTCCCATTTTTGGGGTTATTTTTATTAGTCTGTCCAGGGCCTAGTAGTCCTGATGTGGGCTGTGCGTCAAACTGTGCCGTCGCAAGTCACAGTTGCGCCGAAACACCTTTCCGCAGCGGCCACAGCTGTAGGGCTTGATGTCTGTATGGGTGAGAAGGTGAGTTTTCAGGTTACTTCTTTGATTAAAGGTTCTTCCGCATGTGGGGCATTTGTGGGGAGATTCCTGTTTAGATTTAAAGCAAGCAAAGGATTATTCCCTTTAATTGTATAGATCAGATTTATCTTTCAGACATCCAAATACACTTATATGTCAGTTTTAAGTTTGTAAGCTTCTAGTGAGAAATTTACGGGATAATTTTCAAGTTTTAATTAGGCAATAGGCCAAATGCAGTCGTTTTTTTTTCTTTTCTTTTTTTTATAAATCCACATCCCCCATGCATGCAGCAGAATGATTGTTCAGCATTTAAGGTTGGGGTCATGCTTAGCATTTGGCGCTTACCTGCATGTGTAGGGTTTTATGGACGGCCAGGGTGCGGGACTGACAGAATCCCTTCCCACATTCTTGACATTTGAAAGGTTTTTCCTTGGAGTGGATATATCTGTGAAACAGACATGGCACTTCATCAGTGTCTGGGTGGAATTGCGTGAAAATACATTCACAGAGCAAAAATGTGTTAAAATCGAAGAGCCTCAGAGCCTTCGTGAGGAAAAATTAAGAGACGAGCTCAAGGATGTAGCTCTTCATGTTGCTATTGTAGAAGAATTTGTGTCGACAATTAAACAAAACCAGACACACACAAAAAAAAAAAAAAACACACAGCAAATACTGCTCCAAGTGGTTGTGTTTAACAGGTTTTGCTGGAGCTCTGTCTCACCTGTGGTCTCTCAGATGGTCCTGTCTCCTGAAAGCCTTGTGACAAATATCACACGTGTATGGCCGCTCGTCCGTGTGGGTCCTCTCATGGATGAGCAGATTGTAGGACTTGGTGAAATGCCTGCCACAGAACTTGCAAATAAACTCCTTTTTAGTCTTGGACGGAAGTCTGCCCCGGGTGGGTTTTCTGTCGGGGGACAGCTTGCTCAGCTCGGAGATGGCCCCCCCTAATCCCGACGCCAGCTTTGCCAGGTCCGCAGCCTTTGGCGGGTCCTCCTGAGTGGCAGCGAGGGCCAGGTTGGCAAAGTCAAACCTGGGTCTGTCCTTGTGATGTGGAGGGACGCCGTGCGTAACGGCAGCCTGTTTCGGATGGAAGAGCTGCGCGGCCGCCGTGAAGGGCAACGCCGGAAAGGGGATTCTGGGATCCACCAGACCCTGGGCGGCCGCGGTGATCGTCGACCTCAGTCCTTGCATGTGCGGGTAACCAAGAGTCCAGTGGTTCATGTGCATGGTTTGCACCGCACTCAGCCCGTACAGTCCCTGCAGCTGGTCAGCAGGGAAAGTGTTGACGGCCTGTAAGAAGGAGTAGTTGGTGAGCTGGAGGGCTGGGTGTAGGGGGATCGGAGCGTGCAGAGCTTTGCTCCCCATTTCGGCTCAGACCTCTGCAGAGGAATGTGGAAACCCTGTGGGAGACAAGAATGATAAAGCAACGAAAGTTGTGAGTTTGCGCCAAGGTCACGGTAAGCAATTAGATGGCCGTCAAAATACAGTAAAACGCACGTATGCATAAATACAGCTGTCTAATACCTTTTAAATATCTAAAATAATAATACAATAAAAAAAATCCCATGTTATATTTAACCATAATTAAAGCAGAAATTTTCCCGCTTTTTTATTTAACCAGGAAAATATAATGAACGACCTACTTAGTTTTTTTAACATTTATTTCACCCGCAGCCATATTTACGTTCGAACATGTAATATTATACACGGTATTGCGTTTGCGTCTTAAAATAAGTCTATCAGAGAAAAAAAAAAATCAAAAAAACAATTTGAAACTGAAATCAGTCTACATCGAGAATGTGTAAGATACTTAGGTCATATGGCATCAATTATCACAGCAAATACGGATTTCAGATCACGCTGAGTGACGCATTACGTGTCAGAAGGAGTAATTGATGAGACATGGTTCTGGAGGCTTCACAGCCCAGAACAAGTGTTCTCCGTGTAAGAAGAAGATTTCTTTTTTTTTTTCAGATTGACTGGCCCGCAGAGTTTCAGCGTTTGGAAAAGAAGGCAGAAAAATACTGAATGAATTAGTAAGTAGCCTAAAAAACCTTTCATGAAATGGATCGTTGATTTTACTGGAGCCGATCTGATTTAATTTAAAGACAGAATTTATTTTAATTCAATTTAGTCCATATTTATAAATGTAGCATCTCCAGTCCCTCTTGGCAAAGTTACATCTTTCCATTTATAGGCCAATATTTCACAGAACCATATATGCCAGTGATAAAAGCGACCTGCCTCTTTACCTGTAGGCCATTAACTTGGGACAGATTAGGTGAGCTGAAGAGAACTAGCCTGGTTCCGTTTTTGCGGGTACTTACTTGGGTACAAGTTGAGTTTTTCCCCACAAAAAAAAGAAGAAAAAGAGTTGAAATTAAGCGTTCCATATGGTGAAACTGGAACTGGAAATGATCCAGCAGACAGACGGCGATCAGACGCTCAGATCTCTGAACACGAATGAAAATTAAGAGTTTTTTCAACGCCTATTTTGAGACCAAATATTATTGCGCGCTCTTTACGTTTGTGGATCTTAGATCACTGCACACACCTGGAGATGACACATTTATCTGAAGCGCTGTGCAGCCGGTGGTTGGAGAGGCTGCACATGCTCTTTTATTTTGCTGCAAGTATGATTGAATTCTCTGGACTTTGCTTTCCTCTGTCACATGCAATGGGGTTAAATATCATTTTGCACAGGTGCAGCATAAATCACCGTTAAGACTTGTTGTTCATTGGCCACTGGAGCAGCTTTCATTCAGCTCGTTCTCGCCTCACCTTTGGACTTCTTTTTTTCCCTTTAGCAGCAGCCCGACTGTCCTGTTCTTTAACTTCCCATCGCTTTCTTATGTCTAGTCAGAGACGGTTTAAATGTATTTCCAAAGGCGAAGGCCACTGTCGGTTTCAGTGACGCCTCGCGCTCTGGACAAGAGGTCAGTGATGTCACATCGTGAGACGTCCTCATGTCGGTTGTCATCAGAGGCAGCTGTCTAGTCTTGCACATTGTTACCAGCCTATTTCATTACTAATTAAAGCCGACCCTTGGTTTGATCCATTTGGCTCAGGACGCAGTGAAACAGCAAAACTTCAGTTTTCTAAATAGATGTATAGTTCTTTTTTAAAAGTGATCTAACAAGTGAGGCTGGCTCCTATCCCCGCGGCGTACTGACATGCACCCTGCCAAACACAATCTTACCCCAATAAGTAACTGCCAAGGGTCCTGCGGTATGTCAGTAATCCACAGTAACTACACAGGCGACGAGCTCCAATAAAACGTTTCCAACATCCAAGTCCATGAAACTTTCATGTAGCCATGCAGCCAAACTCTGATGTCTCGGACCTTTGCTGGGATGTGACAAGTTGTGAAAAGTTGTGGAAAGAGGCGAAGAGGTTTTGGAGGAGAGACAGGAACAGCAGCGTGGGAGTCCCGTCCGAAGCTGGGGCTGGAAGTGTGCGGTTCTTCACTTTTTAGGGCTCCGGGACTCTGGAGCGCTCAGCCCGCCCTCCGACACGCCTCCACCCCCCCTCCTCTATCATTAACTCCAATGTTCCCCTCTGTTTATTTGTGTTTGGATAGCAACTAAGGCTCCAGACCATAGTAGAGAAGCGTGTTCAGCTCAACCCACCTTTCTTTGACACCTCTCACACACCGCGCAGCCAAGGCTGATACCTTCTTGCTTGAGACATGTTTGGAAAGCGCATGGGGGAAACCCTGAGCGTCTTTTTTCCTTTCCAACTCCACGCTTTCGAAAACGTGCTTTTTTGGATTCTTAAGCAGCTTACAAGTTTTTTTTTTTTTCAAACCATAGAGCTCATTTGCCAAATGGAGGGCATATCCAAGATCCGCCTCATTAAATCGTTTTATTTCATTGTGGTAAGGGTGAAAAAAAAAGAAGTAGATTCTGAGGTTTGGGTTTGAAAAAACAAAAACATCTCCACTTGATGCTTATACTGTGGATTTTCCTTTTGTCTCTTTTCAGCACAAAATATTTTTCTTGTTAAATTGCTTGTTTGTCCTGAAAGCTCTCTTTGTCTTGTCAGCATAGTCCTATTAATATTTATGATCTAGTATGTTTATTATAATATTAATAGCCTATATGAGCTACACAATATTAACAAATAATGAAAGGCAAGGGACTTCCAATAAACATAAAGCGAATTTATTGTGACAGCACAATAAACATTACTTTTATTTTAAAAAGTGTTAAATATATTAGTATATAAAATATTTTTCATTCAAATCTTGGAAGTTTAAATGTAATTATGGGTAAATTCTAACAGCGTTAATCCATCTCTACCTAAACATTTTTATCCAAAGCTAACAGAAGATGTTGGTTCGGTCATTGGGGCTTGTTAGTTGTGTGTTGCAGTGTCTAGTAATAAAAAGGTAATGTTGATGTGTTTATTATTAAATTGCAATATATATGAATATATCTAAACTTAGGAAAAACAAGCCATTTTAAGAAAACTTGTGGTCAGGAAAGGGTCCGTTAGAGGAATAATTGAAGTTTATATCCAGCTTTAACCAGCTTCAGTGACAGCACTTAAAGTCAAACTTGTTAACTTCTTAAATATAAAGCATTCACTGCCACACAACAGGATAAAAAGATTTAAATGCCACATTGGAGAAATATATTCATCAACTTTGTTTCCATGTTGACAATATTCCATGCATATATCAGAAAACATTTTATTTTTTAATACACGTTTAAATTTTAAGGAAAAACATAGCTATTTATATTTAAGTATTGCTTTGCTTTAAAATTTACATAATTTCTTCTGAGAAAAAAATATTAAAATAAACCTAAAAGCAAGTGTTCACCCTCCAAATATATTATATTACATTTTTTTATATTTTGGTAAAGAGTTTATCAAAAACTATTCTAAATGGTTTTGATTATTTCTTTTCTCTTCCACCCTCTCGCATTACTTAGTATTAGAAAAAACTGATCAAGCACTATTTTATTTATTGATAATTTTGTTTATTGATAATACAATTTGGATGAAATTTAAATACAAAAGTTTGACTAATTTGTGGCAAACAAATATATAGTTCCAATATACTTCGTGTAATGCTTTATGAAAAAAATAATAAAAGGGAAAATAGTAATAATCAGGTTTCATAGTTCTCCCAGTAAAGCAATCATTTTTTTAGACATTTAAATTTTTTTAGATAAAAATATGTATTTATTTTATTTTAAATATGTATATTTTTTTTTTTTAGTGAGATATCACAAAGCCTGAAATAAATCCCCTTCAGTCCAGTTGATCTACCGCGGGCCTCATCCTTCCGCATTCCCAAACGTTCGCAAACTTTCAGGCTGAGTTTTGTGGTCATGAATGTGAAAGGCGGCGGCGGGCATGCAGGAAAGGCTGCTGATTGTGTTAGAATACAGGTCAGCAGCACCGCCTACTGGACAAGGACGGAATTATATTCGACTCTCTCGGCCAAATTAATCTTCTGTTTTTTAGGCGCTACATACCAAGAAACGACAAATTTCCCCCAACATGTCACCATTAGGATGCGTTTAAATAAACGATTACTAATTTATTTTAAATGCACAAATGATTCAAATGATTTGGAGCATTGGATAAAAACACAAAGACGTGAAAATAAAATGTGTGTAGAGGACATCCGCAAACCCTGATTTAGTGAGGCCTTTCCGATAATCCGGACAGATTTCAATCCACAGTGTGAGGGAAAAAAAACCTACCAAAATTAACCGAGTTTAATCTGTCCGTTAGGTCGTGTGTGTAGCCCAATTTTCATTTTCTTACAGCTGCAGAACATCGTCTGCACACAACATGCTTGTGGTTTTTTTTTCGGTTTCATATCACCCCGGCCTCGATCTTCACTGTCAAAACACCGAACGACTAGAGACAGATTAGAGCACACATAAAAGGCCCAACTCGACATATCCAATTCACTTCAGAAAAGCATATTCATTTAAGTGTTCATGTTTTCGTGCTGAAGGAGGAGAAAGCTGTACCTGTTTAAAGATCTCAGTAAAGGAGCTACACCCACTGATAATTACATTTCCATTAATCAGTGCAGTTTATTCACTCGAAAAGGGGAAAAAACCCACCTCTCGCCAGATATGCAAAATATTTTCTGCAGAACTCCGACTTCCTGCATGAGCTTTTTCTCTTTGAGTGAAAATAAATATTTCCCCCCCCCAAAAAAAAAAAAAAATTTTACTGGTGGAACGTAGAATTTTACTATAGGTTCTTGTTTTTGTGTCTCTGCAGATACATTGCATTTTGTGATTCTAGATTTCAAACTACAGATTATAGGATTAATTACTGTGTTTATTATTTTTCTGATGACACAGTTATTAAAATATGCAGCAGAATGAAAAGGCCAGGAGACTTGATCACCCCTGGAGTGCTTTAATGTTCCAGCTTTACATTTTACCTCCATATAAAACATACACTGTTGTATCCCTACTACTTTGGGTAATGTCAGAGCAAGAGAGTTAATGTTTTGCCCTTTGGCCCCAGCCTGAGTCCCTTGCAGCCGCCATCGTTCTGTATGATAATATGACTCCCACAGAGGATCAGAGCTCCAGTTCAGTGCAGCTGCCAAGCCTGTAATGGCTGACACTCCTGTTTAAATAAGCCCAAGTGACAGAGGAGAAATCCAAAAGTTGTCAGGAGTTAGGTTTTAGACAAATCTAAGTTTAAGAAGTGTGATAGAAATTGTCAACTAAAGAAATACACTAAACTGGAGAAATGAATGAGTTTTAACCTAAAACAAAACAAAAAGGCTTTTAGTATCTAATGTTTCTAATACAAGCATGAAAAACGTTTTTTATAATGTACAATTACTTTTACTGATACAAAAGTAGATATAGAAATGAGCTTGGAACATGTTTCCTTCTTAGATCTCTTGTAATTACAATAATGCCCTGATCTCCTCCTGTCAAGGCACTTCCAATTAGATCTTGGCTTGTTCTCCTTGTAAACAGAATCGTTATTAAGAACATCTGTTGGACTGTCACTCACACATCCTGCTGAATGGTGTCACCTCCTTTTTCCATGTTCTCCTTACCTGTGGCCCCCGGTAGATGCCTCGTTAGAAAAGCCGGAGCCTTTGGCCTTCTCCGGAGTCTCTCTGTCTCTGGGTTCCTACTGTCTCTCCGTGTCGTCGTGTTGCTCTGTGTGTGTTGGTAGACAGGATGTCAGGTCCATAGTGTACGAGCAGGGGGGGGACCTGTTACTGTTGCCTACCTGCTGTGGTTTGAAAGCCCCCACTTCCCCACCTACACTCTCACTCATCCTCTCCCACAACAGCAGCAGCTCGCAGCTCTAAGGATGGCTGTTTTTCATTCAAAGACCCCCGAGTCACATTTTCCTCCACATCACTCTACTTTTACTTGAAATTGAGCACTTTAGAATAAGTGGGACGTGGGGGTTATGACTCTATTATTATCATCATACGTGTTGTTGTTTGCCGAGAGTGAAACAGAATTATAAACAGTTTATAACAACCATAAATGGTTACTATATATATATATATATATATATATATATATATATATATATATATATATATATATATATGCCTTTATATAAGGCATAAAAAACATTAAATGATTAATATATATATATATATATATATTAATCATTTAAAGCTATAATTGCCATTAACTTTACTTTGAGGAGTACAAATGTTTTTTTATGCCTTTATGACAGATAATATGTCAGGAGTTTTAGACCTGTAAAAACGATCTTTTAGTTTAGACAAAGAAATATTTTGGAACAAAGTCTTGAATTCAGACATCAATATGTCTTCATGTATTTTTATTTTTTTTATTTGCCAAAATGCTTTTGTCAACTTTTCGATCAAGGTCAATTAGTGGGTTTGTGGAACTCCACAGGTTTAATTAAAATGGCTGTGACACTCGTCCCTTCACCTTTAAACGAGCACCATTGTTCAGTGACTTTATTCACAACTTCAGGCTTGTCTCTGAAAATATAACAGCTTGAATAAAACAGCCCTTTCCCTGCAAACCACAGCTCAAAGTTTTCAGAGTTGACTGCTCCGTGGAGAGCTTGGTTGTAAAACACTGCCTCCTATTGGATTGCGTTTGAATTATCATGTTGCCCCATTTTCTGCCTTCCCATCTTAAGTTTTATGAAATAATTATTAGAACATTTGTCAAATTCAGAACTAAAATACTTATAATATGTAAGAAATATCTGGGGTTTTTTTTGCCTGCTGTATTCTTCTTTCCATTTTTTTTTATTTCTGGTGAAATACTCAGAATTTCAATCCGCTCCAACCCCCAAAGCATTTTATTTGATGACAAACTAAACCAGACCTATAAAGTGAGCCTGTGAACAGGTAAAGTGCACTTTATAACGGATGCACGGCATTCCTTTGGTCTCATGCACAATCTTTTCTCCATCTGCCGTCCGGTGCCCACTCTCTTCACTGGTCTCCTGCCACTGTTTAACAGCACTGCTGCGTGACCAAATTCCTTTTGCTCCCTGCAACGTTATCCACTCTGCTCGAGAGGCATGTAGAAGAAAACCGCCATGATATTGTGCTCCTCCAGCCAATAAAACCCACCAGTAAATGCTGCTGAAGCCCAGCACCAAATCCCATTTGTCAGCAAATAGCTTCCTCCAGTTGTCTGAGCTGGCCGGGTGCTTCTGTGGAGCTCCCTGCCACGAAAATGACATCTTTGATTATTTGTTGTCTGGTCTGATGGCAAGCAGAGAGAATACGGGGAGAGATTAAAGGAAGACATCTGTTCGTGATCATAAAAGCTCCTCAAAAAATGCGTGATCAGATATCTGTTTTTCATCTAATTATTATCTGCTTTTAGTAATAGATTTTTTTCCAAAAAAAACAAACACGATGTCATTCTTTGTTAAGCTCGGGTTATTAAGATCAAGTAGACACTTTAATGTAATTTTCAAACTGTACAGAATCTAAACTCACAAAGCTCTGTTAAAAGTTTGAATTTCAAGGTGTGAGAATGTGAAAAAAAAATTCTTGAAAACAAGAAAAGACAGACATTAAACATGATAGCTATATGTCTACAGATCCAACATCAAGAACCACAAAAGCAACTGTGCGCCTTGGACTTTTCTTTCATTCCTATAACCTCAAACTACAATGTATTTGGTTGCATTTTAAAGGATGGATGTATAGACCAACACTAACATGATAATATGTGGTCTATATTTTTATTTTCACTCTTTGTTTTGCTAAAGAAATATCATTAAACAACTGACTTCACAAAAGATCTGATCTGGAAATAGAATTCACCTGTGCGCAATATAATTTCAGTATAAATCCAGCTGTATGGTAGCAGGGAAAGGACAGCTGTTTAGAAGTGATATGAAGATAATTTCAGCCAAATACAGAGAAATCTTTGAAGAAAACTTAGTGTTAAAAAGTGCTGTTAGCAGATGCTCTCCATCCGATCTGAGTGGGGTTGAACAATTTTCTAAAGAAGTATTTCAAATACTACAGTTTCTAGATGTGTGGAGGAGGTAGAGACCCAGCCCAAAGGAGATGATTTCAGTAAAACATGCATTCAAATACAATGCATAAAAAAAAAGACAAATACTGGCCACAACTTTTAGATTTTTTCTTTTAAAAACAGTTGAAAAGTAAATAATTTTTATTCCACTTGGTACATATGCTTGACAGTGTTTTGGTTTATCACGTATAATCCTGATAAAATATGTTGTGATATGTGTTTGAAACAATAAAATGTGAAGAAGTTCAAAGGTGAGAATAGTTTTGCTAGGAGGTGTAATTGTCAGCATGGAAGAAGATGGCCCAAAAAACTGGAAGTTTAGTTAGAGGTCAAAACTAAAGGGTCAAAGTCTTAAGATATGTTGTAATAAACATAGATAAACATGAAAAATGAGGCAAATTTGTGGGTAAGAGGAAACCACGTGACTGTAGCACAGCTGTCTCTACATAAAGGTGGTTGCAGGAAGAAATGCGTGAGTAAAAAAACAGCAGGGAAGCACGTTAGCTGAGCAGTATCCTGCATGCTGTGGGGTTCACTTCCTCCTCAACATAGATATATGCAGAGAGGGTCATATCAAACCCCCTGGAGCATGTTCTCCCTGCTGTATTATCAATGCATTTTTACATTTTGTAATAAGTTTTTTCATGGGTGTTTTCTTTGCATGGCGGGGATTTTCTGGATACAGCTGCTCCGCTTCCTTTTGAAAGTCATATATTAAACTTTTTTATATAGGAAATAAATGTAAAAACCAATAATGCATTTTAATGTTAAAACCCTTGAATTTTTTTTTTTTTTTTGCATTAAATGCTGATTCTTTATCTGATGTTTTGCTTCGATAAGCGTGTAAATGTAACACCACTATGAACTGAAGGTCATCCCAGGACAGATAGAAAATTAAATGTAAGCCAATTAAGTAAAAATCAAAGTCATATAAAATCAGTACACGTTTTTTATTTTTTTTTATTAAACATGGGATTCCATGTGATTACAAGTTTTTCAGATGATTTTTAAAAAGACTTCAGACTTGATGTCTTCCACATATGTAAAATGTTTCTCACACCACAATCTTCACTACAGTACCATTGAAATTTGTTCATACCATTAACTTCTTAATATTTTATAATTTTGCAGCTACAATGGCTGAATGGACTATATTAGGATTTTATCTGATAGACATACGCAAGGTACTGCAAGCTATGTAAAATTGACTCTTATTGCAACTATAGCTGCAAGTCTTTTGGAGTGTGTTTCTACCTTTGCACAGCCAGAGACAGGTATTTTTTGACTATTCTTCTATGTAATATAGCTGGAAGGTCTTTTTAATTCAATTCAGTTCGACTTTATTGATCCCAGAGGGAAATAAGGTGTTGTAGTTCATACTAATCAAGCCTCTTCAATGAATTGTTCAAAATGCTGATGACTGTGGGCAGAAAGGATTTCCTGTAGAGATTTGTGTTACTGCGAAACTGGAGAAGCCTCTGACTGAAGACACTTTTGTAGTATGATAGTCTCATGAAGAGGCTGATCAGGGTTGTCCATAATGTTCTTGATTTTATGAAGAATCCTTCTTTCCATCTTACCTCCAGAGGTTCCACAGTTATCTCCAAAACAAAACCAACTGTCATTGTTTTTCAGTCAGTTTGTCTTCCTACAAACTCTGACAAGGTTTCCCTGCTAATAAAAAAAGTAAAACTAAGAAGTTACCACTGCCATATTTCACAGTACAGGATGATGTACAGTATTAGTTTTCTGCCATATAGTATTCTGGGAAGCAAAAAACATTGATTTGGTCTGTTCTGACTGAGCTCTTCTACCTACAACATTTATGTCTTAAATGTGGAACCCTCAAACTCTTCTAGAGTTACCATGGACCTATTAGATGTCTTCCTAATTAATGTTTAACCCATTTCATATCAGTTTAGGTAGATCAGATGACATTGTCTTGGGACGGTTGACGTGTCATATTGTTTTCATTCTTAAGTGATGGATTAGCCAATGTTCTAAGAGCTTTGCAAAGCTTTGGAAATTGTTTTATAATGTAAAGTTCTCCACAGCTTCATCCCTAACCTTTCTGCTGTGTCTTCTGGTCTTTGGTATTCTCCATGTCCTCTCACAAACTGAGATCTGGATTTTTCTTGGAGGTATCAGTGTTAACGGGGGCTAAATACAAATGCAAGCCATACTTGCATGTTGAAACCCACGGCATCAAGTATAGATTAGGTTTTAGCCTATCACATAAAATCCCGCTAAAATAAATTAAATATGCGTTGGTACTTGAAGAAATGTGAAGAAATTCAAAGGGTATCAATACTTTTACAAGGAACTCTACTTCTTTATGGTATTAATTCAATCGGTCTAAGCTGTTTTAGGTCTAAGTCCCCTAGTGTTATGATGCCTGGTTTCTTGACTGCTGATCAGCTGCTGCTGCTGGGCTGATGGACAGTATAAATGTTACCAGCACCTGTTTCCTGGCAACACCAGAGTGCTGTTAATCGACTGCTGAGAGACGTTAACAAAGTTATTGCTACACACTGGAAGGATAAATCAACAGAGCGGTGGACTGTTGTATCCAGTCAGTCAGGGGGGACGTTTTTAAAAGTTCCCTGTAACTTAACAATCAATCTGATGACGAAAGTCGGAAACAGAGCGAGGACTGAGTGATTATGGCATGGAGAGATTTAACAGAGCTTGGGTGGATCTGTAAAAAATAAAGCAATAATAGATAGAAAGATGAAGGAATGGAAGAAAGGGAGGAGGAATGGATGTGTGATGAAGCAGATGGAGAGGCAGAAACGGTGAAAAGGGTGCATGTAAGGAATGGAGAAATGGAAGAAAGTTTGTGAAAAGGCTGTCCGCACAGGCTACAGGTCATGATTCTGGTGAAATTGGGCCTCGCTGAAAACAAGTCTGTAATGCTGTTGGAAGAAGAAAGAATACTGCAATGGATGCAGTCATTTCCCCACATCAACAGCGACAACAATAACATTCATCCTGTGTGATTTCATATAATTTCTTTATTCCCCTGCCCTTCTCTCCCTTTGTGACTTGCCAGATGAATGTGCATTACACAGGGAGCCAGGAAATGGCTTTCCACTTGAACAAATGAGAGCAGATCTTGACACTGTTACATGAAGGACCTTTGGCTGCGAGGGACCTTCGAGACACGGGCACTTCTTGCAGATTCTCATCAGAGCATAGATCCATCTCATTCCATTTCCCCCACAAGGAGCACACTTTCTCCTGTGTTTTATCATTATTTCTGCCTCAGACTCTTACAGATGGAAGAAAAGATGATTGTTTTTTCATTCAGTGCTAAAAATATTCTCTCTGGGTTGAGTCCAATCTTTTTGCTTGTTTCCGTCTTTCTATTTGCTCCAAGTTTAAAAAAAAAAAAACATGACATTTTTTAAATGTACTCTTGTGCTATGGATGGATTTCTGTTCAGCTGTGGTTTGCATTAATGGTTATGATGCCTGTATGGTTGCATTTAGTGAATGCATACAGTCACACAGAAAAACACTTGAGGGCATTATTATATTGGTGCACATTCATGCTAACTCACACACACATTAAGGAAAAATGTTAATGTACACAGGTGTAGTCTTTCAGGTCTTTTTTTGTTTTTGCTCTCTCATCAGTCACTCCTAATCGCTTCCCTTTGCAGTCAGCTAAGTCTCCGTCTTTTTCTGATACATGTATAGGAAGAATGTTTGTAACTTGTGGCCAATGTTGATCGCCACAGGCTTCTACATCCACACGGTTTCACAGTCATCAAGACAACTCACAGACAGGAAATATTGTTTAGTAAATGTCTACTTACTTTCTGAAATGTATTTCTGTTTTTTAATAGGCGTTTTTAAGCTGTTTACGACGTATGGGTGAGATTGGAGTTATTGGTCAGGAGGGGGTTGGGGGTGGGGATGTGGGGTCCTGCGCCACTGTGGATATTGGCAGGTTGAACAACTCCACCAAGCTGGTCCCGGGGAGGTCCCAGTGACCTGTTTTATACCAACAGTGGTGCCTTGTCATAAAAAGGCAAGGGGAAGCCGAGTCACAGCTCGAGTATTTGTTTGAAGCTGGTGGAAAAAGTCCTTCTGCGGGCCTGACTGCGTGAGTGCTCTGAGTAGCTGTGTCTGAAGGGAGCATGAATGCGCAGAAAAACAGGCAGCTGCGTCTTTATATAGAGCTCAGACCGGTGCCCGGGTCCTGGTAAAATAACTCCTAATACCACAGAGAACCACATTCTCCTCTTACTTTTTTGGATGGAAACAGTTTCTTGTCACTGGTGTTTCGTGCTTTAATTGGACGTAAAGGGGTTTGCAGAGAGAGCTGTGATGTAGTGTTAAAACTGACCACAAATCACATATTTCTCACGTCTGCAAAAGGTTCAAACTGTGGCCTCAGTGCTTCTCTGGCGTGGTACGCTTGTTGATGGTGCTTTCGAACTTTCAGACAGCACTGTCCTGAATGAGACAGGTGAAGAAAACTCTCACGGTTTGATGGTGTTTCTGCAGACATAGCTTATGCTTAAAGCTTTTCATTTTACCTGTCACTGTAAGACAAAGAGCGAATCTGCTTGTCCAGTGCAGACGTCAGAGTGATGGATGGTGGGAGTGTGTTCCAGGATTATGTTTTATAAATGTTAAAGGACCCTGGGGTTGGTCTGTGAAGCACATAATCTCAGTCGAAGTGCTAGGCTGGATGAACCAAGACTTTATTATTAAACACCTACAACAAGGCCTAGAGCTGGTGTAGGACTCTGAATATCCAACCTAACACTCTAAGTTCTCTCATCACACGTTCTTGCCATTTGGGCATGAAATTAAAATACCTCTAAAGATTTCATTCATCACCCAGTACAAAGCAGGAATGACATTACTGAGCTGGAATTCATTAGAACCGGCAATCATGGAGACACTTTAAATTTCCTTGTTCTTCTGTTATCTGTTTTTAGATTTGAGTTTTTATCGTTGAAAAGAGAATTGTAAAAAAAAAAAAAGGTAATGTGCTTGGCAATAGGTCTCAGGTTTGATGGCACAAGTGAGAAGTGGCTATAAATGAAGTGGTATTGATTTCACATGTGGACTTATACTACCAAGGCTCAAGAAGCTGAGGAGGAAGGGACCTGGGGATGTTCATGGAGGCCTCGCCAGAGGCTCTAGGGGCACAGAGCATAGTTCCACAGCTCTGGGAGCCGTTAAAAACACCATAAAAAGTTCCATATTCACAATTATTCTAACTTTTTAGATTTATAAATCTTTGTTAAGACTCGCAGTAGATGTATTAATGGATAAAACATGGAAAATGATTGCTGCTCCCATGGTAACAGTGCACTTGATATTAAGGAAATATCCCTTAATGGCATTAGATTTTTTTAATAGAATCTGGCATGGTAAATGCATAATAAATTGCACATCTTAGTTTTCACAGGACATAGGACAGGATTTTAGACCGTTCAAATATGAAGATATTAGGCCCTTCAGTTATCAAAACACAATTAGGTGTTGTACATTGCAATCCTAATGAATCCCTAATAAAGCGGGAATTCTGCTACATTTCCATCACAGTAAAATTTGCACAGAAAAGTGAAAGATCACAATTTATTGAAAGAATCAACATCGAAAATGTAACGCTCGACTAAAGATTGGGAAAAAAAATCCAGTTTACAATAAATCCACTACTCCCCCCCCAAAACACACACACATAAAAAGGGAGAGACACGCATAGACAACGTACCTTCTCGACAAACAATTCTATTGCTTAGCTATACCAATATTTGAGAAAAAAAATATTTTTGAGAGCTAAAGCTGTAAAACAACCTACAAATTATCAGCTACCTTGAGTACCCTGGAGCTCAGTTGGTAGAACATGTGCACCATGTACAGAGGCAGTCAGCAAGGCTATTCTGTGTTTGACTCATGATCACCTTCAATATTCGACCTCACTAGGCAACCAACACTACCAGAAACCCTTTTTTCAAAGTTGAATTCAGACTTTCATGATCTAGTTTAATCTAAGAAGGGGTCAACAGTGAGAACACTATGGCTAGTAGTCTAAGGAGCCGTTCGCGAATGTGCCGATTTCGAAAAGCCTTTCTACCCGACATCATTACGCGACGTAAACGCACATGAATGACGCATATCAAAATAAACCTTCGGAAGAGGTTGTTGTACTCACATGCTCGCGTCTTTTTCCTTTCTGCCATTTTCGTTATTTTACGTAAGGTGGGCCAGGCGACTTGTATTGTTGGCGTCTTGTGGCGTAAGCCATTGTGGGATGGCACATAGCTCCTAATCGCCAGTTAGTTAGCATCAGAGGTCCCTTTGCTAAAGTGGCTATGATAGTTAGCATACAGGCCACTTTCCCTAACTCCTGCCTAACTGGAAGCCCAATTCGGATGCATCTTATCATGGCGGACGCTGACGCACATCCGGTTTGGCGTAAGACCTCTTACCAATTTAGTGGTTTCGGATGCAGCCTGTTTCTTTAAACACTGCCCTGCTTCTCAGCAGCCAAAGGGGTTGGTAGAGAAGCCATCACAAGGTACTGACAAACCAATAAGAAGCAGATTTATGAATAATTGTGAAACTTGAACTTCTTTTATTGCACCTGAGAGACATGATATTAATAAAGACATTAGTCACAGTAATTGTGATTTTTACATACTCTAAGCAAAACAGGAGATCTCCAATCTGCATTGTTAAGGAGAAAATTTAAAAGCAGTTTAACTCTAAAAGCAGAGTGAACATGAATGTGAGCATTTTCTCTTTCAAAAATGATATGTTAAAAAGGTAAATATCACTGAATGGTTCTCTGTGATGTTGATGTAACCGGCACCAGGCATCAGTCAAAACGAAATTCTTAGCACAAACTCAAGGCAGATAAAACTGAATAACAAGTGGGCCCTTTAGTAAGTAATATTACTAAGGAAGTACAAAGATATTTACGTCTTTATATTGTTGAAGAAAAACAATTGAGAGGTTGTCAAACTTAAACCTAGTTTACATGTTTCCATTAGCAAATTGGTATAGGCATGCACATGTATCAACAGAGATGTTTTCCTTTCAGACTTTCCTTTGCCTGGGAATTCTTGGAACGTAATTATCCACCAGGACAAGAGGGGGCAGCCACCTCCAAACCCACTTTTCTCCCAATTTCCTTTCACAGAAAGTCTGCTGGGCATCTTTCTACTCCTTCGGTTAAAGGTTTATTTAAATGTTTATATCTTTCATAAGACATTCTATAATCCTCTGATAGGTATCTTAAACACCTGTTTTGTTTTGGACAAAGCCATGGCAGTGTAGCATTTGTTACTTCAAGGCTGGACTACTGTAATTCTTTACTATTAGGAAGTCCACCAAATGCAATTAAAAGCCTTCAGTTGATCCAAAATGCTGCAGAAAGAGTTCTGATGAATATTAAGAAGAGAGATCACATTTCTCCTGTTTTTGCTTCTCTCTATTGGCTCCTTGTTAAATCCAGAATAGATTTTAAGATCCTCCATCAAACACATAAAGCCCCATAGTAATCAAGCTCCATCATACATCAGAGATCTGATTGTTCCATATGTTCCTATCAAAAACCCTTTGTTCTCAGACTGCAGGTTTACTTATACTGTAGTTCCTAGGATTTCTAAAAGTAGAATGGGAGGCAGATCTTTTAGTTATCAGGCTCCTCTCCTGTGGAACCAGCTCCCAGTTTTAGTCCGAGAGGCACATACTCCGTCTGTTTTCAAGACTAGGCTTAAAACCTTCCTTTTTGATAAAGCTTATAGTTAAAACGGCTTAGGTTATCCTGAGCTATTTTTGCAGTAATGTTGCTATAGGCTTATGCTGCGTTCAGACCGCTGGCTTTGTCAACGTCAGCAACGTCAAGATTACATGTTAAGTCTACGGTGGAGGCCGTTGGAGGAACGTCGCGGTCTCTGCGGCGCCTTGTGAGTTTTTGCTCTGTCAACTTTTCAAGCTTCAAAGCTTATAACGCTAGCATCGCAGAAATTCAGCTAATTGAACTTTTGACGGTCTTAACGCTCTCGACGCAGGAGGGCCGACAATCAGAGCGTCTCACTGTAGTGAGGTTGCCCGACGTCGACGCTGCCTAGTCACCCACTATCCTTGAGTGTTGTTAATTCAAACATCCAGCAGAGAAAGGCCTACGAGCTTTGCAAGCTTCAGCTTAAAAATGTAACTTCTGTGCATATACGTCAAACTAATCCCTTTATGAGAGTTGCCTGGCGCTGACAAAGCTTGCAGTCTGAACGCATCATTAGACTGTTAGTGGACAGACTGACAACTTTTGTTTACTCTTCTACTTTTCTCTTCTACTGCTCATAGTCATAAATTCAACTGTTAAATTTATATTATTTTCTCAGTGTTTTTCTTTCCATAGAAGCTACATCTGGTCTGGTTTCCTGCTCAGCTGTTGGATGGGAAGCATTGATTCAGATGATGCTCCCAGTGATCGAACATCCTCCATGTCCTGTTGTCAACTTTTTACTTTCTCTAATATATAAAGTACTCTTACATCAGTTCCTTTGTAGTTTTCGTGTATCTTCTCTGTCTTCTTAAACACCCCAGACTGTCATGGCAGATGACCCCTTTTACTGAGCCAGGTTCTGCTGGAGGTATGTTCATAAAGGGGAGTTTCTCCTCTCCACTGTTGCTACATGCTTGCTCAGTTTGATGGATTGCTGAGGGATTGCTGTGGTTGGAGTCTGCATGTTCTGGGGACAACCTCACGTCAACGACTAAACTCAATCTGCTGGGATTCCTTAAGTAGAAATCTTGTAACTGATTGAAATGTTTGCAATACTGTATTGAAATGACTTGTCTTGTAAATTGCCTTGAGATGACATCTGTTGTGAAGTGGAGCTGCGTCAGCTCAGGAAGTTCAACCTGCCCCAGGAGCTGCTGATCATCTTCTACACAGCAATAGTCCAGTCTGTCCTGACCTCATCCATCTCTGTCTGGTTCGGATCCGCCACCAGGCAAGACAAGGACAGACTGCAGAGAACAGTCAGGACTGCAGAGAGGATCATAGGAACCGATCTTCCCTCCATTCAGGACCTATTCCGGGCCAGGGTCAGGAAGCGGGCCAGGAAAATCACCACTGACCCCTCACACCCTGGCCACAATCTGTTTAGGCTCCTCCCCTCAGGTCGGCGTTACAGAGCGTTGTACGCCAAAACCACCCGACACAAAAACAGTTTTTTCCCCCAGGCTGTCGCTCTGACGAACTCTGTCTAGTCACAGTGTGTGAGTGCACTCACATAACAATAAACTATAACTCTGCACTTCTGTACATACTCACTGTAAAATAACCCCGGCTTGGTGTATATATTATCCTTTATTATTTACGATCTGATATTTATTTGTATTTTTACTTATTTTTGTTCTTATTTTTCTTTTTTTTTTTTTTCTTTTTTTATTTCACTTATTCAAGTTCTGTACTGGAGGAAAAAGTTTGCCGGAGTCAAATTCCTTGTATGTGACATACTTGGCCAATAAACTGATTCTGATTCTGATTCTGATAAATAAACTGAATTGAATTGGCATATTTAAAGGAAGTGGCGTTCTGACCAATCAAAGGTTTGCGCTCTTTGTAACTTTCGACAGTCATTTAAAAAATAGGCTGTCACCCTTTGCGGGCCTGCTGCAGAGTGCTTGCTTCAATGGATGACACCCCTGTGTCTCTCTGCACCTTGCTGACGGAGAAGTATAAACCAGACTTTACACCTATTGGTCAGAAATTCCAGTCTTGAATGGAATTTACTGCTAAATTTGCTCGGCGATAGAGGAAATGAGCTCAGATTTTGGAGGTTTAAAACATTGTGGTTAATGTGATGTCATTTAAAATGTTTCTGTCATAATGTTATTCTTGTCCATGTTCTGTTCTCGTCTGTCAGTCTGTGGTTTCTGCAGAAGGAAGGGAAATGTGCGTAAGGGTTCCCTCTTATGACGTTGGCTTTTGCTGTTTAGCAAAAGCACTGCGCACAAAACTTTGTGAAGCTCCCTTGTCATAAGTAGAAAGCTGGAAATGATTATCATGATCTTCTTGGCTAATTTGTGTTTTTCTATTTAGCTGTTTTGTATTGGAGACTTTTAGTTGGGAGCAAGGGTGTGGCGGAGACAGTCAACAGATGCTGTCAAAATGAATAGAGGGAGGAAGCAGAGATAAATTGTCCTTATTTGAGGACTGACTGGTGACCAGTTGCCTAGTAACATATGGAAACTGCTTTCAAGTCAATGTGTGGACTGCTGGAGATCAGCGGGATGTCAACAGCTTGAATTGTTGCCTGAAACACTCACTTGTTAACTCCTACTGAATGGAGATGCTTGGCAACTGTGGTAGTACCACAACAATAACGATAATCAATAAGCTGACAAACCACAAGACAGTTTGTAAGAGATATCAGTGTTTCAGCGGAATTTGTAATCTAAGGATAATTGAAAAAAAGTAAGTTCTTCTCATACAAAGGATCTAGATGCATCCAAGTTGGCTTTTACTTACAGAACAATGAGCTAAACCAAATCCGAGGCAGATGGATTTCTTCCTCATTATCTAGACTTTATCCAGGCCTATTGTTCAGCTGAGGAAGATAAAGAATAGGAGGAACAATCAAGTCATTTGATTAAAAACAACCATTGAATTATGTCTGACATTTTCAAACCAAATATTTGTAACCAGATATTTACTGTAATGAAAGCTTTGCAATCAAATATTGGAGCTGTACTCCTCAGTTAGCCTCAGCTCACCTGAATACTATCTGCCAGTTAAATAAATTCAACAGCTTGACATGATCTGATGATAAAGCTGAGAATAAAAACAAAACCCTGAAATGATAGTTTATTTTAATTTTTAAGTCCATGTCCCATAGGTTTTACAGATTTTGTATTTTTAAGTATTTTCATGCCTATTGATCTTTGTAGGGGATGCTAAATAGAAATATAATATTTGGCTATTGATAGTCAAAGACTGCTTATGGCAGTCAGTAAAATTAATAATTTATGGAAAATTATTGGTATTCAGGGCACCACCTGGCTTACCAGGAACTATTTTAATAGCCAAATTTCTATATCAGTCTCATAATTCTGAAGGAATTAATTCTTAACGTCTATTGGTCATAAATCTTGAAATATGTGTGTGTGTGTTGAACAAGAAATGACAACAAGATTTATTTGCACAACAAAAACATTAACACACTCAAACTAGTAATAAGAGAAACACTACTGATTAAAATAAAGGTATAGTTAAAATAAAGGAACACAGTTTAAAGTCCGAATTCTGATTTATGCTTCTGCGTACAGATCAGACCCAGGATTCGATTTGCAGATGCTGGAGAGAAAATATAAATTAGTTTCACTCATTGCAGGAGAAAATAAAAACATTCTTTGGATAAAGAGATGTTTGTTAGAGATGATCTGGATCAGGGTAATTAACCTTTGGGAAACTACTTCTATTCATGAATCGGTCACCGAAGTAAACATTTCAATTCCAGTATTTGATATAAAAAGGCAAGTTCAAACACGGTTAATAAGATTAGTTTCTGTTCTTAAATAATCTATTTAAACTGAATTCTGTTTGAACAGTTATTAGCAACCTTTGTTCTGAAGTGTCGGCCTGGACGAACACGTGAGCTTGGCTTTCAGGTAGCACTCTGCAACACACGTGGGGCGCTTAGAGTGAATCAGATACATTTATTAAACATTAAACAACAAGAAAACTCCTAGCTGAGTAGCTCAAAAAGCAGAATTTAAAAACGACTCTTGGTCGGGAACAAGTCTTTTAAAAACACTGAATAAAGTTTTAGGCCGAAAGGCCTAGCTTACCCAGAGATAGCAGAATGAAAACAATACAACACCACAAAAGGGAAAAACCTTTAAAATTAGTTAATCCTAACTAATTGCCTCTGCCCAAACAGACCATATGAACGTTTAAAAT
Organism: Apricaphanius iberus; assembly: GCA_028564705.1. Taxonomy (NCBI): domain Eukaryota; kingdom Metazoa; phylum Chordata; class Actinopteri; order Cyprinodontiformes; family Aphaniidae; genus Apricaphanius; species Apricaphanius iberus. The sequence continues at coordinate 910,695 of JAPXFQ010002461.1, read as the reverse complement.
CTTACGAGTTGCTGCACGTCGATCAGGAAACGGGGACCTCCAGGGAGTGTTAGCCAGCGGCTAACAAAGGATTGCTAATCTGGCTAACAGCACTAGGAAGCTCCTGGCTTCCTTCTGGCTGGCTGCGTGGCGATCAGTATCCTCCCTTTAACAGTACCTCTTGGAGCTCTCCGGTTCTGCATTCACCCCTTTTCGGCTTGGTGGCTAAATACAGACTCTGGTTGATTCGGCTCTCGGCACATGTGGCTCACAGTTCCTCAGAAGCTGGCAGTCTGAAACTCAGAGAGGTACTTCTTCTTCTTTTTTTTTAAATGGCGGGTGGCATCCAACTTAAGGTGCATTACTGCCACCTACTGTGCAGGAGTGTGAGTCACTCAGAGAGGTAGCGTCGGGCTCTGGGACAAATGTCTGTTTGTCAATGTTAAAGATTCACCTGGAGTGGTCTTTGGTTTCCATGGGAGCAAGTTTCTGCCAGAAACTTTGGACTTCCTTCGCCAGCGAAGGAGGATGGATGGAGATTTGAAACCCTTCTGTTGCTCCCGCCAGAGGTAGATTCAGAAGGAATGTAAACAGGAGGGGGCGGTCCTATTTATAGTTTCACTTAGTAGACTTCCGGTGGAAGAGAGCAGCACAGCGCCCCCGATGGCTGCGTGTGACCCAACATCTTAATAGGTAAACTAAGCTCCCCCTGAAAAAAGTTTAAAACAAGGAATGAGGTTAAGCACCACCAAACATTAGTAAAAGTTGTAAAATAGAAAAAAAAAATACTACAGGGACCTGACACTGCATTTTTACATAAAAAATAATGATCCGGGAAGAAAAAAGGAAGAAAGAATGGCAAAACACAGAGACCAAAAAAACCTACACACCACCAAAGGCATGATTTGCGTGAACTTTGCCTCAGTAGTGAATGACCCCATTAACAACATGTCTTTTCTCTAACTAACTGTATCACCAGAATACTTTGAATAACCGAGCTGTCAGGTAGCTGTTGCAGAACCTAGTGGCTGTTAATGGAAGAAGCTGAAAGTCTCACTGTTCTACACATCCTCATTCAGTGTTTTACTGCACTTCATCAATGTATCGGGTAAAATGCTTTTTTCTAGGTGGCGGTCAGCCGCATGTAATGAACTCTGTAAGACTCTCAAGAGTTTGTTCCTCCCAACCGAAGTCACTGAATATCACTTAAAATAAGGGTGCGCACTCATTTACAAAAAAAGTCTTTACTTAAACTACATGCTCAGCTTTTCTGTACCACCATGATTTGTTGTTTCGGATAGCAATAAAATCCATCCATCCATCCATCCATTTTCTTAACCGCTTATCCAATTCAGGGTCACGGGGGAGCTGGAGCCTATCCCAGCAATTATCAGGCGTTAGGCAGGGTACACTCTGAACAGGACGCCAGTCTGTTGCAGTAGCAATAAAATGATAAACTTAATTTTGAATACATTTTCTTCCTTTGTCATTGAAGTTTGCTCACCTTTTTTCTTTATGATGCTTCCATTTATGGTTCTTTCATCCCGTCCGACCAAGAAGTACATCTGCTTATATCTTTGTGGTTACAGGAAATTTATTTTTCCTATTTTCTCGCTAACTGAATTAACAAGACGATGCAAGCGTGTCCATTGGGTTAATTTCATTGGGCTGTGAAACCAATGCGAGCTGTGTTCCTGACCTCGATCAGGAGTCAAACAGCAGTGCAGGGGCTACAAGGGGCTACCTCGGGCCCCTTTGGATGAACAGGCTGGGAACTGTAAACCTTGAAGACCAGGAGCCCAAGATCTTTGTGTTTACCTCGCTACTTTTACAAGTGATGTCACCACGTTGTAAAAAGATACAGTTCTCTGCGGCCCAGACCTTTTATTACTATTTAAGAGAATAAACACCAACTAAGTGTATGGAGAAAGATGGAAGCATAGGACTCTCTGGCTGGAAAGAAGGGAAGCAGGATTCTGTAGAGTGAGCCGGAGTCCAAGAAATTGAAATAGGCTGTGGGGATCTGTAACTGTCCAGGTGCTGTAAGCTCAGACTTAGCCTCATTGGTGAAGAGGGAGATCCTGCCTATAAATAATCCAGCATCCTATCTCTTTCTGTGAACAAGACTTTAACAATGACAAAACACCATCTCTTATTGATCCCTCTTGAGCAATCATTTTGAATTATACTGTGTGTCGTCTTTCCTGGGATGGGGAATCCACATTCTGCTTCTAACTTTTAGAAGTCATCCGTTTTCATTTCAGACCCTTTGGATTTCCATAAATATTCCACTTTCACTTCACATCCCAGCTGTATTTCCTTCTCTTTATGATTCACACACACACACCACAAGTCTCAGTGTTATTGCATTAGAAACTCTCTAGACGTAAGTCGGGGCACCGATGCATGGTGTAAGTGTAGCCATATGCGAAAAGGCAATGAAAAACAAGTGTGTTTTATGTGAGCTTTGTTGGCTCAAACAGCTGGGTGGCTTCTGGGGCTATGTTAACCTAAAACTCCAAGGGTTTGAGGTCTACATTGTAGTTTAAGCAACGCAACCTTACTCAAGCTACAAAGTCACAACAAACCCAGGTTGGACAATCAGACATTGCAGATACATCTCTCACAAGCTACTCAGAGCTATAGGTTTCCCTTAGCATAATACCTGCTGCTTCTGGCCTCCGTTTTTATAATATTGTAGGCACCTCTCTATATTAATATTTGATTAATGATGTCATAGATTCCTGAAATTGGCTCACTGGAATAATGACCACTTCAATCTGTTCATTTTGATGATACCTCCGTTGTCTTGCTGCCTTGCTCCATCTCCTGGTTCAAGTGTATTAGTATGGCTCCTTGGCTTGCACTTTTATGAGCTTTTCCCGGGCCTCAAAGAACTTGGCCTGGCCCGGATTTCTCCAGCACTTTCCCACTAATGAAGTGCACATTCTGCCGGCGTGCTTGGCTGAGCCCGGTTCCTTGGCCATCCCTTAATGGGAATTTCCCTTTCTTCCATGCATCCCTGCCTGTCCCGCTCTCTGCCACTGCCACTCTGGTGTGTGTGTGTGACTCATGTCCTCAGCTGCCAACCATCAGCCGGGGGGAATCTGAATTCATAAACCTTCTCACACTTGTTTGCCACTGTTGAACTGGTTGGCTTGCTCTCAGCGTAACTGGCTGTCTGATCTGTAAAAGGGCTGACTTATTGGAGACCTGGGTGGCTCAGAATAGGGTAAAAGGTTTTCATGCTAGAAAGTGAGTGACACTGTAGCAGCTGACTGAGAATTCTTTTTTTCCTATGTATACATTCAAATATGTTAAAGTAAGGATCATGAGCACTTAGCATGCATTAGAAAAAGGCTACTTTTCAGTATATTGGTAATAAAACTGCATACAACAGTATTCACATCCCTTGAACTTTTGATTCTTTCCAACAACAATCTTTGGTGTATTTTACATGCTGGACCAACAAAAAGTACAGCATAAATTAAAACTGAAAGTAAAAACGACTCATGGCTTTTAATAGTGTTTTTATAAATAAAAATCTGAAATGTATTTGTACTTAGTCAGTTTTACTCTAGTGCCTTCTGGAGTTTCCCAATCAGTAAATTAGAGTCTACTCCCAGGATTTATTTAATCTCAGTACAAATCTAGCAGTTCATCGATGGCCACAGAGGTTTGTTAGGGAACGTTTGTTAGCAAACACAATCACGAAGGCCAAGGAACACAAGACGGCTTAGACTTCGGCTATATGACAATAATCTTTGGACATTTCAAATGGAACTGCTCTATTCATTATCTGAAAATGGAAAAACAGCAGCATGATAACTTTGGAGGAGGTGGAAGAATTTGTGCACAGTACAGCTGTTAGTTGTGAACACCCAAAATATGTCTATTATGAAAAGTAGACAAAGAAAGCCAAGTCTCATTTACAGTTTGCCATAAGCCATGTACGTGACACAGCAAAAGTGGAAGAAGTTGCTCTATCCAGATTGGACCAAACTGAACCTTTTTAACCAAGATATTATACACAGCGTGGGGACTTTTAAATCCCACAAAAACGATGTTCACAGTAGTGGCGTAGCCAGAAAAAAGACACTGGGGGTGGACCAGCATACAATGCTTGTGCCAAATTTATTCTCAACAAATAGATTTTTTTTTTTTTACTGTGTGCATGTAATGCCCCTCTGAAGGGGGAAAATGTTGCCTGTTTTATAATTTGCCTTATTGTTCTGGCATTAACTTGTGTAATCAAACACATTCTCAACTTCTGAAATACATCATAATCATTTTTAACCTTTAAAGCTTTTAACAGAATTGAAATGAGTTGTTAACAATTTTCAAATGTATTTTCTGTAATATTTATAAGTAAACCTGTTTATCTTATCCTAATTATTTCTTACTCATACTATCACATGTACATTTTACTTAAGCATCTGAACTTCCCAACTTTGGATCACAGCTTCACAAGGCGTGGCTTGGCCTTAAACATGTTTATTATTTGTGGGGGGTGGCTATCTTCAGCAATTGTCTATTTAATAGTATCTGTTAAGTAATATTAAGTAAATACAACCTTACCAGAGAACTACAGATAAAAGTTCAATTAAACACTTGCGCTATTATTTAAGTATCTGATGCGGTTCCTGCACGGCATGGCATGCTCACTTTTTTTCTTTCTCTTTTTTGTAATCTAACAGTCGGATTGTTGCAAAAGTTATTGATATTAGTTTTTTTTTTAGAATCCATGCTTAGACTGGAGACTGCAAATACATTATCACTTCAGACTAAAAGTTTAACATGAGGAAACATTTCTTCCATTGTAGCAACCATAATTTGAAGACTCTCAGAACGAACCGTTTCCTGACCTGTATACTACCGAAGGAAACCCCGCAGTTAGAGCTGCAGCAGGTGACACACAACATAAGTGGCACACATTGGGATCTATGGCGTCTAACCGGGCCCACTGGGGTGGATGAACTGGCGATCTCTCTAAGGTGCACTGCGCCTCTTACTCTTACCTGGTAACCACTGGACAAATGCACCAGAACCCCTGTGACTCTCCAAAGAGAAGTAGGATAAATAATTGATGGAATTTATTTACCTGTACTCCGTGCATAGGGCTGGAAAAAAAATTGTCTGCACATCACATAGAGGTCAGAGGTTCAGATTTTTCGTTACCTCTCTCTCTCTCTCTCCATATATATATTGTAAATGCATTCAGTTTTTGGGGGTCTGCCAGCTGGCTCTGTGGGTGGCACTTGCACACCCGTGGCTATACACCAATGGTTGACAGAGATAAACTCCAAGAGGCTTGAGAATGTAATTGTGGCAAAAAGTTGTTCTACAAAGTGGGTGGTAGTGAATACAAAGGCAGTGTGTTGTAAGATTCACAGGGAAATCATGAACAAGAAACTGTAGATCTACATTTTGATGACTAAAATTAACTCCAGTTTATAAAGTTTTCAAAAATAATTGCTTCCATATATTTTAGAGCTTCTAAAATGGAAACAGACAGCCAGCAATAGCACCTGCTTCTCCGTAACTGCAAAACCAATCACTTCAGACCAAGTGCTTTTTATTCCACAAGGAGTGTCTTAATGACTGGAAAAATTATTCTGTGTGTATTTTTGCTGAGCAGCTCGGTGAGGATGACATAGTCTACGTCTTCAGACCAACCTTGAAGCGCCTGTGCTATCTGCATTTTATGAGGAAACTCCACTGGGAGATGAAAGCTGGAAATATACTCTGTGACAGGGAAGGTCATGCGAAACTGGCTGGTCCTGGCCTGGCTGGACATTTGATGGTGTGCTTTGATTCCACTGAGCCTTCCACTCTCTGAAAGTCAACATAATAAAAGCAAATCTCCCTTTGAGTATGGCATAGGACAATCATTACTGTCCAGTTTCGCTGCCAAGAAATAAACCTTTGTAATGGAAAACTAAGTCACAGAATTATTATCATGCAGTTCCTGCTCATTCCAAATAATACTGTTATGTAGGCGCAGATTAGAAACAGGTCCACAAAAGGAAAGCACCCCAGACTTGCCAGAAAGACAACATACAAAAGACAAGAGTCCAGGTTGCTCAAGCTGTGTAGCAAGTGGGCATATTTCCAACCGAAGTTTGTGGTTTGGCACTTGCTGCTTAGTGAGGAGATTTTGCTTTTCCCACACTGGCGTATCTTCAGCGCTCACATCTTTTTCCTCGTGTCTGTCCACAGTGAAAAGGCAATGTTCCACCGAGGGAGGGTCAAGAGAACAACTCTCAACTCCCTGAGGATGGTTATTCCACAGAGAACTTTGTCGGTGACTTACTGTCTTCTCAGTGAAGACCAAAGATATGCGGTAGAGTTTTTTTATTCATCCAAAATATGCAAATGACATAAGACAAGACAGAAACTCCGGGAAATACAAACAGAGAAACAGGCGCTCATATTAGGTGCAGTGCTAGTGGGGAGAGTGCAGAACATCAACTTAAGGTCATCAGTGTGATTTTTGAAGGCCAGCACTGGCAGGCTCCTACCTTGCTGAAGGGCCCTTGAGCAAGACATTGAAACTTTCTCAAGGATCACTGCCCTGACACTGATCCTCAGCTTTCACCTATCTATTGAGTAAGCCAAAAGATAAGGGAACTTCCTTGAACCGCAGAGAGTGGCACAAAATATGTATAGAAAAAAAACATTAACTTAACAAAATGAACAAAAAATCTCTGGGTTTCATTACCTGGGTTTGAGATCAGCAGCTGCAAAATAGCTGCTGCTGTTCCTAACTGGGTGGTCTCTGGTCCAAAGAGCATAAGCACCCCATTACTTACCTGACTGCATTGTTTTGGACACTTAGGCCATTTTGCTAAGCACTTGATGATTTAAAGACATCCATAAAATCTGCTGGACTGTGACCCTTAAGAACCTGTGTTGGCTGGAACTAAGCTGGATCAAGATGCTGGGAATAATGTGAAGCTATATGGAAGGCGTAATAAAATTTCAAAATTAAATAGCTGGAATACACACATATATATATATATATATATATATATATATATATATATATAGTTCAATAAAAGGTTTTAAACATCAAGCAGAGCCTATGTTCCGCACTGTAATAATCTAAAATGAGGAAGGGCAAGAGGTGAAGAGCATTCATTTTAATTTCAGTTCATGGCCAATGAATCTGCTAAGTTCATCACGCATTACTCTATTGAGGTTGCGATGAAGGAGGGTCAGTCTGGGTGGGAACACATTTAACAGGGTCATCTGTGTCTTTGTCCAAGCTCCACTGGCTTATCAAAAAAGTATATCTCCATTCCGAAACACAATAAGTCCTGTTTGATCATGTTCCCTGTCGCTGGTATAAAAAAACTCATGTCGGCTTTCAGCAAAAACACCATCCAAAACCCTAAAAAAAAGACCTTTGACAGTAATATATTGTAGAAACAGTGAGAGATAAATCAAGGAAATTCCCCAATATGGAGTCCAGGGTGAGGTTGTCGCTCTGCGTTTTTTTCAGAGCTAAAGAAAGAGGTGAAAACCCCGAAAAGTTTTTTGTATTGAAATACATTTATAAGATCTTTGCAGAGTTGCCAGGTGGTGGGTCTAGGAGAATGGACTTTTCTTTAACCCACCACATTGCCCTATAAAACCTGCGGTAGGAAATAAAACACATTTTATTTTGTCAGCACTGGACCTTCAAAAGAATTTGACATTTTTTGTGGAATTAATGGTGGCATGTGTCTACATTTTTCAGTGATAAAAAGTCTGTGAGGAGAAGACCTACAGTGTTTAAAAGGTTTGTTATTGCTGAAGAATGCATCAGAAAGCATGAGCCATCACATTCCCATCAGCTTGCCAGGTTAGGAAAAAATGGCCACATGAATAGGCTGAAGCGATAAACAAATGAAGGTGATTAGTTTAATTGTGGCCTGTCTTTATGTGGTCAGGGTGGCTGTATTTGAAGCTCCCTACTCTTTTGCATCCCTTCTGCAATCACAGAAACCCTCCCAGCATGAGCCTTTCTTTTATTAGATCACATAAAGTAAACAGTCACAGTGAGTGTTCTTGATAAATGCAATTTGCTGCTCTGCTCCTTTCCAGGCTGCATCTTGTGTTCGGCCTGTTGTAAGTTAATTTACCAGATCAACTGAAAAAACAGAGAAATCTAATGGAAAACACTGCCCTGGCATCCAAATTGCATACCCGTGGTCGACTGAAGAATGGAAACTCTTTAATGTGGTGATCGCATGGTTTCAGTTAGGAAGTCAGTTTCCGTAAAAAGAACGCACTTTTCCGTTGTGCTTTCCCCGCTGATTTTATACCTATTTCCTTATATTTGCTGCTTACATGATCAGCTGCATGTTTTTCAAAAGTACTTCTACCAAAGTGATCACTAGAAAGATGTGAAGTCTTGATCAACTAAACATTTTTGTACAAATAGAACCTACTGATTGCAGCTGGCTTCAATGCTCAGTCAGACTCGGACTTTTTTGTGCATCCATCTGTACACATTTCTATGTGGTTTCCTTGTTAAAGTGCTGCAGAGGTACCAGACCTTATATTAAATCCTGTAACCTCTCATGATTAGAGGAAAGGGAGTTCTGGTATTCTGGGCAAAAGTAAACCGTGCTGGAGAAATCAGAGGTGTATGGTACCAGAGGGAGGTACACTCCCGGCCTTAGTTTTCATTCATTGTTAGGCACAGCTGCTTCAGAACTGGGTTTGACAGAACAGCAGCGCTGACGTCCTTCCACTGTACAGCCCCCCCCCCCCCCCCGGGAACTTCTAGGCTCCTACTTTCCTCCACAATGAGATGTTACATTTTCTTAAAAAAAAAACATCCATTATGCTCAGGTTCTCTCACTAAAGCCAAATTTCAGATGGCTAATTTCAAAGCACACCAGAGGGCTATGACGGTTAAGGTGGCTGCTGGCATTCTGTAAACCTACGTTTCTGGATGAGTTTTGCACTCCAGTAAAATCCACATTTATTAAAAGGCCTAAAGGATGCAGCAGTCAATTAAATAAAAATGTGAGTTTTACAAGATCATAAAGGACAAATGCAGTACCTTGCAAAAGTGCTCATTCTCATCAAAGTTTTTCACATTTTTTAGCATGTACATTGGGTATGGAACGTATTCAGACCCCTTTAAAATTTTCACTCTTTGTTTCATTGCAGCCATTTGCTAAAATCAAAAAAAGTTACCTTTATTTTTCATTAATGTACACAAAGCACCTAATCCTAACAGAACCCCCCCAGAAATGTAGAAATATTTGCAAATTTATTAACAGAGGAAAACTGAAATGTCACATGGTCATAAGTATTCAGACCCTTTGCTCAGTATTGAGTGGAAGAACCCTTTTGAGCTAGTAAAGTCATGAGTTTTCGCAACACGTTTTTAACTCCTGGATTTAGGGATCCTTTGCCATTCTTACTTGCAGATCCTCTCCATTTCTGTCAGGTTCCATGGTGAACGTTGGTGGACAGCCATTTTCAGGTCTATCCAGAGATGCTCAATTGTGTTTAGGTCAGGGCTGTGGCTGGGCCAGTCAAGAAAAGTTTCTTTTTTTACTTATCTCACCAAGGCCCTTCTGCAACGATTGCTCATTTTGGTTGGATGGTGAAGTCTAGGAAGAGTTCTGGTCGTCCCAAACTTCTTCCATTTGAGGATTATGGGGGCCACTGTTCTCTGAGGAACCTTGAGCGCTGCAGAAATTATTTTGCAACCATGGCCAGATCTGTGCCTTGCCACAATTCTGTCTCTCAGCTCCTTCAGCTGTTCCTTCAACCTCATGGTTTGTCATTTGCTCTGACTAGTACTGTGAGATGTAAGGTCTTATATAGACAGGTGGATGCCATTCCTTCTCAAATCCATTCAGTTTAATTAAACACAGCTGCTGTCCAATGAAGGAGCAGATCCATCCCAAGGAGGATCAGAAGAAATGGACAACATGTGAGTTAAATGGGAGGGTCACTTACCCATGGCCATGCCATATTTAGGTTTTCCTTTCTAAATAAATTTGCAAAAATTTCCATTTTTTTTTCATGTCAAGAGGGGATGCTGAGTGTACATTAATGAGAAATAAAATTAACTTTTTTGATTTTAGCAAATGGCTGCAATGAAACAAAGAATTAACATTTAAAGGTGTATGAATACTTTCCGTACATAATGTACAACCTCAGCCTTCAGTGTTTTGTAAAGACTTTAATTGTGTTGGAATTTCATGGTATTAACACACAATGTAGAGGATAATTATGAAATTGAAGAGAAATAAGACATAATTTTCAATAAGTCTTTACAAGTAAAGGCTGTGTTTCCTCCATATCTGTTCAGCCCAATTCACTCTGATAGCCATAAATAAAATCCAGTGTAACTAACTGCCTTCCAAAATGAACTACTTGTTAGACTAAACAGAGTTATAAATAGAAAATAATATTAACAGCTATTGACTTCACACAGATAACTTTTGGCTCAATCACCAGAAAATGGACAGAGTATGGAAAAACATCTGAATCTTACAAGATCGTGCTGTCCAACTAAAATGATACACAAGGAGAATATGCATCAAAGAAGAAGCCAGGAGGCCTATGGTGATATGGTGATATTCACAAATCATACTGAAAAATCTCTTAAAATCAAATAAATTTAATCAGGGGTTTAATAGTACACAAAAATCACAGTTTGGTATGTTTTCTGCCCATTTTAATCAAGTAAAATAAGTACAAATATCTTTGACTTTTTTTTAACTTAAACTAAACTAATTTATCCCCTTAATTCCTTCCTTTCAATTCCCTTGAGATTTGATTAGAGTATTCTTCAATAAATAAAATAGTACAAGCAGATATAGTTAGAGTAGAAAACAAAATAACCACTTGAAAACAATGTCAATGTTTAGAAATGTTTCAACATTAGTTTACCATATTTAAAAATAAAACATTCTTAATCATTTTTGAGTTGTAATAATATTTTGTCAACTTAGTTTCCCAGCTATACTTTATTGCAGCATGGGCAACTGTTGAAAAAAAAAATCCCTTCTCATCAAAGGATCTCGCAAACTTGTGTTCTGTACAAAATAAGGACCTTGGGCTGATGGAATGCTACTGGTAGTCATGTGGACATCAGCTCTTTTCCTCTCTAGTATCAGTAAAGTTACAATTCAACTTGACATTGTTTCAGGTGAGTCATTCAGTTCAGTGCAGAGCATATTAGGGACCTCATTACTGTTGAAAGATGCATTCGCTGACAAAGTTTCTGGTTTGGTCCGTCTTTCTTTTTCTACTATAGTTGCATGAAAAACCATAGTGTTCCCTAATAGCAGAGTTTACTCATTTCTTTTGGTTGTTTTTCTTGTTGTTACTTCTTAAAATTATGCCGTGGAACATTGCACTGCACTCTGAGCTCTGCACATAAACATTCTGTATGTTTTGAGGTAGAAAACAAGTGTAAACATGAGTACTTAAACCGAAAACTCTGAATACATGTACTCTTACCCCTCTAATTCTTAGTAATACACTCCATTAGTCTGACCATTACGAACGAGTGGCACGGAAAAAGTCTGCGTTGGTACTAAGTCCAATGAGATCTATATCAAAAAAGTGTGCAAAACTAATATGGTATATTACTTCATCAAACATGGTGATGGCAGCATCATGCTGTGAGGATGCTTTTTATCTGTCCGAGACTAGATGGGACAAGTGTTACAACCAAATACTTGTCACTACTGGAAGAAAACTTATCTGAGGCTATAAAAGACTACACTGGGTAGAGGTTGACCTTAAAGCAGGATGATACACCCTACATCAGGGATCCTCAAGTCCAGGCCTCAAGGGCCGATGTCCTACCAGTTTTAGAGGTGTCTCTGGTCAAACACAGCTGATTCAAATTCTCTAACTTCCTCCTCAGCATTGCAAAGTTCTGCAGAGGCCTTCTAACGAGCCATTATTTGATTCTGGTGTGTTGAACCAGGGAAAGAACTAAAACCTCCAGGATACCGCCCCTCAAGGCCTGGAGGTGGGGATCCCTGCCTTACATGTTTAGCCAGAGCTACCATGCAAAGGTTTAGATCCACATGCATTAAATTGACAGTATCAAGGTTCAGACCTAATCCAGCTGAGAATTTGGGCTAGGATTTAAAGATTGATACACACAAACACTGTCCATCCAATCTGAATAAAGTTGCACTTGTCTGGTACATCAGAAAGGGACAAGAAGCTGAATACAGAGAATTTTGTGGCATTGTGTGGAAACAATCATTTTGCCATGAATTTGAACAAAACAAGGAAGATCATCATACATTTCAAAAAACAGCTTGAGTCAAACAGTCTTTGCATCAAGGGAGAAGAAGTGGACATGGTTGAGAAATATAAATACCTCGAAGTTCACCTGGACAACAAACTGGATAGCGTTTGTCCCTAAGAGCTTCCTATAACATCATAATGAAATATGTCAAAAAGCCAATGGAGACTGAATCATCCTTATCTCCATCTCTTTGCAATTCTTCCAAATCAAGACTGAACAGTGAAGTCTGTAGTGGAGAGTGTAATCTCTTTGGCCATCATCTGTTGTCGCAGCAGCATCAGAGCCAGGGACTAAGAAATGTTAAACAACCTGATAAAGAATGCTGGTTCTGTTGTGCGGAAGACTGTGGAACAACTGGAACACAACAATAGAGTGTCTTCAGTCAGAGACTTCCTCAGTTTTGTTGTAACACAGACTGCTGCAAGAAACCCTTCCTGCCCACAGCCATCAACATTTTAAACAACTCCTTGGAGAAACTTTCAAAGTTTGAGCTACAACAACACCTACAACACCTACTCAGGGATCAATTAAGTATTTTTGAATTTTAATTGAACTATTTAAAAAAAAATTGTTAGCAAATGCGGAAAGATGGTAGAGACATTTCTAAAAAGAATGGCAGCTATAATTCCAGGGTTAGGTGGTGATACAAAGCAATATGCTGAATGCAATATTTTACTGTAAAAATCTTTTGAAAGTCATTCATCATTTTTTTACAACTTCACAACTATGCACTACTTTATGCCATTGTAACACATAAAAATGTTGACAACATAGTTTTGTGTGACATGCCAAAATGTAAAAAAAAAAGGTGTGAATACTATTACACAAAGTAGTAGAACAATAACAAAGCCCATGTATCATTCTAATAGAAAAAATCCATGAACTTCTCAGGGTAATCTACAATGAGCCTAAACAGAAGTGTCTTTCAAACTATAACAAGTAGCTTTAATAATCATATAACTGCCACTCTGAAGTACTCTGATGGATCTGCTGAATGTCCAACTTGTTCTGTGCAATGAAATGAAATGAATCCTGTTATTATATTTTCTTTGCCTGGTATTAAGATACACACTTTTCCGTTCACAGGGACTCAAACACCTCAGCACACACAAGCAACCGTTACATTTCACAACCTTCACCACCAGTGCTCCAATTGATGTGGACACAGAGAGTAGTCTCCCGTGTTTTTTCTGGAGCGCGTCGAACGCTTGCGGTGGAAGCTCTACATTTTGGTTATTGTTATTTGAGAGTACGTGCTGGAATATTGGGCGTATCGATTACTTTTGACCACAGGGCCTCTTGGACGGGCCGCGAAAGCTTCTTGCTGCATGCTGCCAGTAGGCCCATTTCTGTTACACTTATTTTTGATACATGTCTTACATGAATTTGCTCTTTCAAGGTTTTAGGTGGAAGGAAATGGCAGACTGAATGTAAACAAGATTAGCTTTCCTCCTGGGCAGCACAGCCAGTTGTTGCTTCCATGCTCGGCTGTAAATCTGCAGAGTTTGATGAGGGGGGGTATTGTGCTGGAAAGAGAGACATGAGTACTGATTTTGTCTTCGTCTTGCAAGATGCTTGGCTGAGATGCACCCATTAAATGATCAAATAAAGTTTGGACTTGTAATCTTCACAGCGCTTCTACAGATTCCACATCACTTTTTTTTAGCAACTGTAAAATGCATTTTTAAGATGCTGATTTGTTCTGGCATTGTTCCAAGCATGTGGCTTGTATGTCCTGCCCCACTCATGCAGAAATTTCTCAGTTCTTCTGTTGGTCCAGGATTCTTGATTCTCTTTGCACCACAGCCATCAAAAACTAAATATAGCAGATTTGTTGCTCTTTCAGAACTTGCTCCACCTGCCAAAATACACAGGCCCTGCTTTCTTAACCTTCAACTGTGATCTGTGTATTTGGAGTGGAAATACAGTGAAAAGAGAGGCCACGGTGCTCAACATGGCTGGCTGCAAGGCGAGGTAATGACACTGTCTGCTTTTGTTTTTGAAGCTGTGAAACCACAGTAGGGAGCTCATGATAAATGTTTCAGTGTAATTCCATGCTATTACTCACAGAGATGTTGATATTGATTGCTGTTGGAATGTGTGGCCTATGTCCTGCACCTCACTTACATCATGCTGGCTCCTTACTCACACTGTTGTGTCTCCGCTGTGATAGAAGCTTCTGGCTTTGCCCAACCGAAAAGTCTTCTTTGGAAAAATATTTGGTTTTAGAAATATGACAACAGTGGGGCTTGTACAGTTCATTTTGCTTACACCCAATAACCCTAATTTTTCTTTACACTTCCCTCTGCGAGAAGGGAAAGTTTACTTCCATATTCTAGATTTGTAGGATCGAGTAAGAGAAAGCTTAGACAATGTCCTTGCATTGACATTTTAGTTCATAACTTAAGAATGGTCATATATATATATATATAGTGGGGAAATATTTATTTTACGCTCGCTGATTTTAAAAGTTTTTTCAAAGACAAGTAAAGGAAAAGTCTCAAAGACTATCATTTTAATGATAGGTTTATTTTAACAGTAACAGATAGCACATTAAAACAAAAATAAATAAAAAATAAATCTAAATAAATGATAGAAACTGATTTGCATTTTATTGAGTGAAATAAGTATTTGAACCCCTGCCAACCATTAAGATTTCTGGCTCCCACAGGATGATTAGACACTCCTACACTCCTATCCCTACTAGTCACCTTCATTAAAGACACCTATCTTAAGTAGTCACCTGTATAAAAGACAGCTGTCCACAGAATCAATCAATCACGCAGACTCCAAACTCTCCAACATGGGACAGACCAAAGAGCTGTCCAAGGATGTCAGAGACAAAATTGTAGACATGCACAAGTTTGTAATGGGTTACAAAACAATTAGCAGCTGGGAGACTGTTGGTGCAATTGTTCGAAAATGGTAGGAGCACAAAATGACCATCAATCAACCTTGGTCTGGGGCTCCACGCAAGATCTCACCTCGTGGGGTGTCAACGATTCTGAGCAAGAAGAGAAATCCTCATGGAACTACACGGGAGGTATTAGTTAATGACCTCAAAGTAGCTGGGACCACAGTTACCAAGAAAACCATTGGAAACACATTACACTGCAATGGATTAAAATCCTGCAGAGCTTGTAAGGTCACCCTGCTCAAGAAGGCACATTCGCAGGCCTGTCTGAAGTTTGCCAATGAACACCTAAATGATTCAGACAGTGACTGGGAGAAAGTGCTGTGGTCAGATGAGGCCAAAATTGAGCTCTTTAGCATTAACTCAACTCGGCATGTTTGGAGAAAAAAAAAATGCTGCCTATGACCCTCAAAACACCGTTCCCAGCGTCAAGCGTGGAAGTGGAAACATTTTGCTTTGGGGGTGTTTTTTTACTAAGGGCACAGGACAACTTCACCGCATCAACAGGAAAATGGACAGAGCCATGTATCGTAAAATCCTGAGCGACAACCTCCTTCCTTCTGTCAGGAAACTGAAAATGGGCCGTGGATGGGTGTTCCAGCATGACAATGACCCAAAACATACAGCAACGGCAACAAAGGAGTGGCTCGAGAAAAAGCCCATTAAGGTCATAGAGTGGCCTAATCAGTCTCCGGACCTTAATCCAATAGAAAACCTATGGAGAGAGCTGAAGCTCAAAGTTGCACAGAGAACCTCAAAACCTTAGTAATTGAGAGATGATCTGCAAAGAGGAGTGGACCAGAATTCCTCCTAAAATGTGTGCAAACTTGGTAATCAATTACAAGAAACGTTTGACCTCTGTGCTTGCAAACAAGGGTTTTGCCAATAAGTATTAAGTCTTTTTTTGTTAGAGGGTACAAATACTTATTTCACTCAGTAAAAAGCAAATCAGTTTCTACCTTTTGTATAAAGTTATTTTTTCAATTTTCCTTTTGATGTGCTATCTGTCACTGTAATAAACCTACCATTAAGATCATACTGTTCTTAGACTTTTCATTTCTTTGTCATTGGACAAACTTGACAGACCAAAAGTTTGGACACACCTTCTTATTCAATGCGTTTTCTTTCTTTCCATGACTACATTGTAGATTCTCAATTAAGGGCATCAAAACTATGAATGAACACATGATGTATGGAATTACTGTATGTATTTAAACAAAAAGGGTGAAATAACTGAATACATGTGTTATATTTTAGATTCCTCAAAGTAGCCACCCTTTGCTCTGATCATTACTTTGCATTCTCTTGAGCTTCAAGAGATAGTCACCCGAAATGGTTTTCCAACAGTCTTGACGGAGTTCCCAGAGATGCTTAGTACCTGTTGGCCCTTTTGCCTTCACTCTGCGGTTCAGCTCACCCCAAATCATCTCAATTGGGTTCAGGTCCGGTGACTTTGGAAGCCAGGCTACTTAGAACTACTACATAATTCCATATGTTAATTCATATTTTAGATGCCTTCAGTTTGAATCTACAATGTCAATAGTCATGAAATGCAAGGAAACTCATTGAATGAGGTGTGTCCAAACTTTTGGTCTGTCCTGTACTGTATATATATATATTAAAAGTGATGTGCTGCTTCTTTCCACATGTTGAACCTTTTTCTGAAATCTTTAATCTGCCCTCTGTGTTTGTGCTCTTTCTCTTATTACAGCATGTGAGCGGACAATTAGGCTTCATCAGAATAGGAATGTGACTGACTTCACAAGGCTCAAAGAAAGAAGCACTTTAACTCTGCCTTCAACAGTACTGCAAGACACATATGCAGTAGTTAAACTCTTGGTCCTATCTGGCTGTGTTGTGTACGAGTTCAAAGAAAAAAAGAAAAAACAAAGAAAGATGATTTCTTTTGAATTGTATGGTGAAACTGATTGGTTAAAACTGAGGAGTACATTCATAATTTACTATTTATTTTAGCATTGAATATTAATTTGAAAGATTTCAAACTTTAAAAATACCACAGTTAAATCTGATGTACCACATGACAACTGTTCTGATATTTTCTCACTTGGTAAACCTTTTGACAACAAAGCAACATACCGTTTCTTGTCATTCTTTGTTGTTCATATGTAACCTGCAGGGACGCAAAACTAAAAGCTAAAAATTACTCAGGTGTTTTCAGTTTAAGGCTTGGGAATGTGTTCAGAAGGTGTCAGTGAGCAGCCAAAACGGGTCGAAATCAAAAAGAATTAAAGTTCAGACATTTCCCAGTGTTTCTATAAATTTAAGCCACATTTAAGGCAATCTATCAACACAGTTAAATCAACACATGAAATGGGGGTTGTTTCGATGCTCTATGATTATACGTACTGTATATTAGCAGAATTTGTGAACGGAAACATTTTTCTTTAATTCTTTTCAAAGAATGTGAAGAACCTAAACCCAATTTTGAGCTAGATGAAACAACTTTCAACAAGAGGGTGGTCTCGAAAGAAAAGTATAGTTTAAGTGATGAAATTATTTTCTAAAGGGAAAATGAAACATATAGGTTTTCATCAACATGTAATGATTTGTTGGAGACACAGGGCTGTTTAACAGAGAAACTTTGATGTTTATAAATTTGTGGATTTTTTTTTTTCTTACAGCCATGTGGAATTTTAGACCTACTGTATGTCTCATCAGACTAACAAGCTGAAACCTGCTTTGTTAAAGCATCCTGTGCATTGAAGCTTCTTGAGTCCAACAAGATGAATCAACAAATTTAAAACTAAGAAATCTATTTGAGCTAAATCTGGCTTCCTGTCAGTATTATTCCACTACAAGCCCATTTAACGTCCACCTTCGCTCTGTCTCCTTCCTTTCAAGCTCTGTTTAACATAGTTTCTTTTTACTTTTCTAAGTCCTTTCACCACTATCATTACTTCCTGCTCCTTCTCTTAGATATCGTAGCTAATTTTTAACCAATTGTGGATTCTTCTTTGCAGTGCAGCCTTGTTAAAAGGTCAATTAATAACTTCGCTGCATTAGACAACTCTTTCAATGTCTTCATTTAGTAAAAATCCAGGCTGGTTGATTCTAAAGGCTGAGGCCAACCACTACTAAATTAAATCAAGTCCTGTGTCAGAAATGTAATAGTAGTTTCGTCAAAAGCTATTTTTTACGATCCTTTACATAATCATCATCATGTTTGCATAGGGTGATTATTTACACAAATAATTACTTTACGCACGCAAATACACACACAAATAATAATGTAGGATGCAGTGCACTGCTAATCATCTCGTGTGAGAATGGAACATTGAAGAATGTCTGGTCAAAAAAACTACATAACAGAAAAATTTGATGCAGTATGAAAATCACTAAAATACCAGTCACATACCCCCCTATATATATATATATATATATATATATATATATATATATATATATATATATATATATATATATATATATATATATATATTAGGGGTGCCACGATTCGATTCGATTAGATTCTCGATTTTTATTTATTTATTTTCCCTTTTACAGTACTCAGCTCTATGTCATTTTTAAACTAGCCTAAGATCATTGGTTTTATTCATTACATTTTGTACAGTAAATCTTATTTTAAAGACAAAAGTGATGCAATTTTTAGTATTCTTGTGGAATGCTTCACCTTAGGCATTAATGGTCAAATAATTTATTCACAATCAGTGTAACAGTATTGTTTAATACTAACGGAGGCTTACTGCCATCTAGTGACTTGTTATAGTTACTGCAGAGCAACTGCAGATGTAGTGCTCCAGATATTTCATTGGACCGAGAAAAATGCAGCTAACAGCGGTCTTCTTGTTTACAACAAATGTAGGAGCAGCTTTAGCTCCGCTCCTGCTGCTTCATCTATCCTAGCCGTGGTCGAGCTTTAGCTTCGCTTTAGCTACTTGCTAGCATCAGCTAATGTGCTCTCTAGACGTGCGCTCTGATCACGGGGATGTGATACAGGCAGTTAATAATATATGTTACCAGGTGATGCTATCAGTTGTATAAGAACTGGTGAGATTTACTTCTTAGATGAAATGCAATCTGTGGTTCCTTGTGATGAGACGGTTGTCTGCTAACTGTTGCGACGGAGTCCTGAGTGGGACACAGGATAAAAAGATGGCAGGAGGTGATCGCAATCCTCTTTTGGATTTCGATGTGCAAGGTGATAACGTAATTTCGTCACCCAGGCAAAACAATAAACACAGCTGTATCACGTTATTATGTGAAAACTCTTTCTTTTGAACTCAACTCCATAGTGGTGCGTACAACAAGCTTTGTCAGCGTCAGGCAACGCTCATAAAGTGACTTATTTGACGCATTTAAACAGAAGATACATTTTTAAGCTGAAGCTCGCAAAGCTCGTGGGCGGGCCTTTCTGTGCTAGATGTTTTAAACACTCGCAGAGCGTGGTTGGCTAGGCAGCGTTGAAGTCGGGCAACGTCACTACAGTGAGTCGCTCTGATTGGTTGCCGTGCTGTGTCAACAGCTTTAGGACCGTAAAAAAGTTCAACTAGCTGAACTTCTGCGTTGCTGGCATTATGAGCTTTGAAGCTTGAAACGCAGGAAAAGCTTGTAAAGTTGAGGGAGCAAAAGCTCACAAAGCGCAGCAGAGACCGCAACGCTCATCCAACGGCCTCCACCGTAGATTTAACATGTAATCCTGACGTTGCTGATGCTGACAAAGCCTGCGGTCTGAATGCACCATAAGGATTGAGATATTTCAGGAAATGTCTGACAGTGCTCTCAGTGACAACATAACCAGCTTAAATTCAATTCAGGTGGTTTAGTTTGTATCCATTGAGCCTCCCACGTCCTTCCAGCTGATCAGTAAGAAATTCACCCACTTCGGATCAGAATCAAGCTTCTTCCTGTACAGTTCCTTGTCTGCATACTTATCACAATACTGTCCAAGCTGCTAAGTAACTGCAAAATCTCCACTTGGATGCCTCATCCAAGCATAAAATAGAACTGAATAAATTCCATTAAACATTTTGCACGCTCTGATCTGTACCGTTATCAACTTCAGTATGTTTTAAGCAAACATATATGTTGTGTTCAAACAAAAAACATATGTAATAACATATGTAAAAATGTTATTGTTAAAACAACACATATTTAAATTTTTGTACAATATATTATTACGTTCGTACAATATATTTATATTGTATACGTAAAATATATTTATATTATATATCACGTAATAACGTGATATTATACTGTAAAATGTGATATTATAAAAATGTGATGTTATATTGTACAAATGTGAAACGTATATTGTTAGAACAATAACGTTTTCATGCAATAATATGATATTTTATTGTACAAATGTGATATTGTAGAAGTGTGATGTTATATTGTACAAACGTGAAAAGTATTTTGTACGAACAATAAAGTTTTCGCGAAATAACGTGATACAGTTTTACCCTTTTTTTATTCTTTTGACTGGGTGTAATTGATGCAATCTGCTTAGTTTCTTTGAATAGAAAACTAAGAATAATTGGAATAATGAACTAAATAATTAATTTGGAATGAATTTATGGATAAATGTAAAATTATTTTTCTTCAAAAGTTCCTTGACATGATATATGTTGTGAATTTGTGCTATATGAATAAACTGAATTAAATTATTAATAGTGACTTCCTTTTTTCCGTCAACCATTTAACACATTGTTAACCTAACAACTCTCAGTCTCAGTTCTACAAAAACCTTCATAGTGAGGAGATATTATAGAACAATAAGTACTGGAGTCAATTTGAGCACTGTTTTTTTAAAGCAAACACTGAACACATACAAACAAAATTACAAAAAACTCCTACCCAAACAATTTTTTATACAGTAGTTATATTCTAAAATAAATACATGAACCATTAAACCATATAATCAAGCTTGTAGAGTTCATATAAACTGCTAACTAAACTATTTTCACTTACTCTAGTGTGTGTGTGTGTTTGTCTGTATGTCTGTGTGTGTTGTTATGCCATGAGGAAATTGACAAGCAATTAGAGCAAAGGAAGAAATGCTAAAACTAGTATTAAGACCTGGCAAAGAGGTTAATTGGGTTCCCATGGGTCCCCATGCAGCAATACATTTAGCTACGGGTGTGTGAGTGCAGATTAGTAAGACACGCGGGAGAAAGATAAAAAAAATAAAGCTAAAAACTGAATGACCAGAACCAGCACTATGGGTTTCAATGCTACAAACAATTTAGCCAGTCTTGCAGAGCAGACTGAGTGCACCACTATGACCTCAACCAGTTAAGCATCAAGCAAACAAACCACATAAGGAAATAAGCAATATATAAAAGAAACTGCAGGCGGTGTTGGCTTGGGATCCTGTGTGCAACAATTTAAAGCACATCAGACAAACACAATTAAATTATATCCAAATTGTTATATTAAACACAATTTCTCTGGCCGGACTAGATCCCCTTCCTGGTAGACCACTGTTGACAGAGTTCAGAAGGTCAAATGGGACAGCATTGGCTGTGTGGGGACATAAAATGGGGCCACTGATGACATTAAAATGTTTCAGTTTACATTTATTTATATATAGTGCCAATTCATGACAGATGTCATCTCAAGTTACTTTAAAAGAAAATTTGTTTCAACAGTATGATATACAGATATTTCAATGAGTTAAAAAGTTTTCTATTCAAGGAATCCCAGCAGATTGCATTGACGTGGCACCTTGATGCAGACCACAACAGTTCTCTCAGCAATCCCTCATACTGAACAAGCATGTAGTGATGTTGGAGAGGAAAAACTCCCTGTTGACAGTATGAAACTTCCACAAGAACCTGACTCTGTACAATTGGTCATCTGCCACGATTGTCGGGGGGTTTGAAAAGACAGAACAGAGACAGAAAGAACAAAAGGAACTGATGTAAGCAGTGGCATAGCAAACTTTTCAAAAGTGAGGGGGATGGATGCGGTTCGTCAACAATAAAACGATGAATACAATGACACAAGGGTACAAAAGGTATAACATAAAATATATTAAAAGCTTTTGATATTAATGAGTGCTACTACAAAAGTATATTAACAAACTCAGAGCAAAGAAAATAGGTCAAAACTCTGTTGTCAAAATACAAAACAGTAGACTTGCTAAGAATCAGAATCCACGTAAATACCGAGAAAGGAAGGAGCGGCTGCTGTAAAACTGTAAAAACTGCGGTATAAGTCCGGCTGATGAGCCCTCTCAGCAGGAACAGTATCCCTTGAATGGAAAAGCACTTTCTATGTTAAAGAAATTGATAAAAAGAGATGGAGAATGATCAGTCCCTGGGAACATCATGTCAGTCGATGCTCCCTATCCAACAGGGCACTGTATTTTAGCAGACTACCAGGCCAGGTGTAGCTTATATGGAGAGAAAAACACTGAGAAAAAACAAAGTTAGCTGCCAAAATAACAGAAAAAGAGAGTACTAGAAGAGAAAAGAAGCAGAATGAAGAAAAGTTGTCAGTCTGTCCTTCAACAGTCTAAGCCTATTGCAGCATAACTGCAGAGATAACCCAGTTCAGCAAGTTTGCACCCAGACACATATTGACAGAGACATTTTTTGTTTATAGTTCTCTGTTTATTTTTTAGTGGAACAGCAGGGGGTGCTAACTTTTCGTGGCAGGTCTGCCTTTCATTGCAGTGTTGTTTCTGATTACCAACAGTTTATTTTATTCAGCTTGTGAACTCATTCCCCCCTCAAGGAGCAATGAATGACAGAAAGATTTGATTAAGCTGTAAAGCTTTTTACTAGAAGTGCAGCTCTTTGAATACTCTAAAAACACACGTAAACAAATACAGTGGTCTGTTCTGTTGTTTCTCTACACCTCATTGTGCTCAAACTTGTCAAAAGACCATATAAGATAAACTGTCCTTTCAATATAAGGTACGTTGGGCCCAAACACTGAATTGACTACTGATTACATTTACTATAGAGGACCATTCTGGTGAAACGATCTCTGGCTGTTGCTGAGATGACCAATCATAGGCTCTCTGTTGATGGAGAAAGTTCGGCTCTACTCCATCCGTTGTTGCAAAGGTGACGGAAAGACCTTGCGTCGACAGATAATGGCGTTGCGTCAATCCGTTTCAACGTCGACGGAGAAGTATAAACTAGGTTTAAGCCATTCTAACTATAAGCTTTATCAAAAAGGAAAGTTTTAAGCCTGGTCTTAAAGATAGACAAGGTGTCTGCTTTAAGGACTAAAACCGGGACCTGCAGTCTGAGAGCGAAGAGCGGTGTTAGCAATATATGGAACAGTCAGATCTTTGATATATGTTGGAGCTGGGTTTTTAAGAGCTTTATATGTAAGAAAGAGGATCCTAAATTCTATTCTGGATTTAACAGGGAGCCAATGTAGAAAAGCTAAAACAGGAGAAATCTCTTTATTATTCATCAGACCTCACGCTGGGTCCTTATGCATCAACTGAAGGCTTTTAACTGCAATCTGTGGACTTCCTGATTGTAAAGAATTACAGTAATCCACCTTGAAGTAACAAATGCATGTACTAGTTTTTCAGCAACACTCCTGTACAGGATGTTTCTAACTTAAGCAATATTCCGTAGGTGAAAGAAGTAAATCCTAGAAACCTGTTTAATATAGAATATGAAAGTCTTGTCTCGGTCAAAACTAACACATAGTTTCTTTGCATAATGATCAACTTAATGTCATCCAGATGAATTGATTGACTAAACAGTAAGAGCTTGTCCAAAGATGACAGCTTCTCTCTTGTCTGAATTTAAAAGCAGAATGTTTATGTAAATATAAAAAGGCTATGTAACGGTTAACAGTTTACAACAATATAAGAATCTTATCTGTCTTTTAGCTTTTGTGTGCCTTCATGTTTTAAAACTGTGTAACCACAAATAAAATATACTGTAGCTGTTATCTTAGCTTTCTGAGGTGCTACAAAATTGTTTAACCCTAACCCTAACCCTAACCCTCTAACTAGTAACATAAGACTGCTATGTTGTTTTTTATTTAGTATTAAACACCGTCCTATGTCCTGTTCTCATGCAATATTAAGCCCTGAATAAGACCTATTAAAGATAAAGATCTGACAAAAATGCAGCTTGACATTACAAACAATACAAATAATGGACCTTTAGATGCCATAATCTGAGGAGGATGTCAAAAACTTGTCTGGCTCTGTGTACCGTCCATATGTCACAGAAAGATGTGAAAGGGCTGGTTTCCATTCTGACCACCTGATTTCAATGATTACTGTCTCTTTTCTCTTCTCTAATCAGGAAAATCCAGTGATAAAGTCCATGCTTGGAGAAAAACTCCACATTACAACCTCTTTGGCACAACCCTGCCTCCTGTTCTTGGTTATATAAACACATACTGTTTCAGTTATTTTTAGCAGTGTATTTTCTCATTTATTTTTCAGATTAGGCGGCAGAGACACACAAGAAAGAAGTAGATTGTCAGGGGGGTGATTTGGACATTGCACAAGCCTATATTGCAGCATATAATTTATGTAAAAAATGCTAAACATCTGTGACATTAAAATGCCTGAGTACTATTTAGGAAAGCAAGCAGTTGTGATTAAAAATACAGATCAGATTTATGGCAGAAATAGGGACAAAAGGCAGTAGTAGTCCTAGCAGCTTCCCTCCTTTGTTTTCTGTTGCTGTCACTCCTTCTGATCACTGTCTCTCATTCCCAGGCTCTGACTGGGTGTCCCAATGGGAATTCAAGTAGCACGTTGGGTCAGCTACTCAATACCCCCTGTTTGAAAGGATTCATTGCAGACTAATTGGGATAACATGGCTGGAAATGTTGACCTAGGTATTTCTAAACAAGGTTTCAATTAACTCGCAATAAGGCCAGGCATTTGGGCTCGGGCGAATCCTCCACCCGGAGAAGGAAATGCGAAACATGCCCCGGTTGATGGTTAGCTTTTCTTAACTTTGATTAATCACTGAAAGAGTAAGCAAGTGGGACTGGTAAAACAATTAGAAAGAAAAACCCTCTGTTCTTTCTGCAGTAGCATTTAGGACCAAGATTGAGTTACTGGAAGATTTTTCAAAATGTCAGCCGTCCCTTCCCATAAATCCAAATAAAGCACATTTTGTGCTCAATGTGTAGAAATAAAAAAGGATGCAATGAAAGGCAATACTACCCTGCCCTCCACATATAAGGACTTTTAGGACAGCCAAGGAGCTTCAGATTTATTGTATTTCTGTTATTTGGTTTTGAAGTGGTGAGTTTAAAGCAGGGGTCTTTTTCCGGAGATTTTATTTCAGGAATTTTTTTATGAACCACCAATCTGTCATTTTGATCAGCAGAATGTGGTTTTGCTATTTGTGTAATGCAATCAGAGAAAATACAGTTGGTGCCCTCTGTTGTCCGAGGTGTTACTGTAACTTAGAACAATTCATATGTTTGATCTGCTTTTAATAATGACGTGCGTCTAACAATCTGCTATTAATTTTTTAAACAAAAGCCTCCTAAAACCACATGCAAAGCTGGCTCTGACTTACAGAACTGTTACTTTGAGGAAGTTTATTATTTCACATTATATTGAGTACAGGCCCTTAGATCTCTGTGCCAGTAGCCTTGATCCGGCAGGCCCGAAAATTTCTCTGCCAGAGTTTTAGATTTGGTACAGGAACTGAGCTGAGCCACCTGATGAGAGACAGAGAGAGGTTCTGGTCTAGTCAGCACATCCACTCTGTGTATTAGGTCATTTGGAGCCACAGGACACCAGCTGACCTGTGTTGAATTATCGTTAATTTGAAACGCAACAGTGGAGCTCGTATCTGTGGGCTACTACTACTCTGACAGGAAGACACGAGGACAGCGGAAGGAGAAGATGGACGCTGCAGATTAAATTGGAGCTTAAAACCCGTCCTCCCTTTCATGTTGCTGTGGTATCATCAGGTTGACAGTTTTGTGTGTTTGGCTTCCTTCTTGTTCTTCTTTCTAGCCTTCCTCCTCCTCAGCTTCCTCCCTAATTCTCCTTTGCCTTTACTTTGAATGACCATGATTCCAAAGAATGTCTTTCTGCAAGTGTTTAACACACAAGTCTTTGAAGCGTACTTCCAAATGGCTGCTTTTGTCTCTGCTTTGTTGTTCTAAATGCTAGCGCTATTAAATCACCTCCCAGTCCCCAGCCCATGATCCTCATCTACTCCAAAAACTCCATTTACAATTTCCAGAGTCAAGCTTCGATCTGCACTTTTGAGGTTGTCGTGGGACTTGGCATATTTACATGGGTTCTGAATCGTATAGTAACAGAAGCATGAGACTTTAATACAGATTTTTGTTGCTTTTGGAGTATTTGTCCGATTCATATATCATTGGAATTGAGAAAGGACCTGACTTAAAGAGAGCAGTATGCTTTTTTGTTGGGTCTAATGACTGGAAACATAATTCCTCTTTCATTCTTCTGTTTAATTCAGGCCTAAGCACATGTTACCAAGCTGAAGATGATAAAAAGGGATTCAGATCACTTATGACTTGTTAAGATTTGTGGTAGTTCATGGAGTTTAAATGACTGATTCATATCAACACACAAAAAGAATTCATATTTTAACTAGAAATGCACATATCAGGTATTTGTGGTCAATTTCCAAGGTTTTGTTTGTGCAAAGTTTTGACCTTCCAATTTTCCAGTTTGAAACCAGTCAGAAACCATTGTTGATGTTTTAATGCTTGAGGGGGCAACAGATAGAGCAGACTCAGTGTAATTGGGTAATACTATTTTAAAAGGAATCCAAATTACATGGAGTTGACACTTTGAACCACCTTTAGCATTTTCTATTACTGTAAGCAGCTTAATAAGTGGCTAACACACATTAGCATGTAGCTAGCGTTTACATGCTTCATCAGGTAGCTTTATTGTTGTGATTCATCTGGCTGCAAGAGTTAAACTCTCCAACACTCTGCTTTGGTTCTGGCCAAGGTTCGCTGAAATGACGGTCACTTACTAACATGTTGTAGCTGGTTAGATATGGGATTCTGGAGAGAAATTCCAGCCATTTGTGGTGATTTGGCTGTTCTTTAGGCCTGTTGAATAAAGTCCTGTAATTCTTACAACATGGAAATTTCTGCAGAGACATTTATAAAGTAAAATTCTACAAAAATGGTGGAGCTTAGTGTCTTGCTTTCAGATCCTCCCACCTCGTACTTGTGAAAAAGGGTGTGTGTTTGTTTAATCTGCAGGAGGGCCACCGACACGTTGGGCATTTCCTGGTTTGAAAACGTAACCTTAAACACACGTCTCGGGCTTTCCTGTCTGTACCCTTGTAAACCACAGTGAAGTGGATAATGAAGCCAAAAGAGTGATGAAAAGTTAGAAGATGGTTGCTCACTCTGAAGGACCTCAGCCTTCTTAGAAAGTGGATGCAGTTTTAACCCTTCTTATACACAAAATCTGTGTTGAGGGGCCAGTTCAGTTTATTCTTAAAGTGTACCCAAGTAGCCTACTTAAATGTATCTACAACCTCGATGTCTAAACCCCAAATGTTCACTGATGAGAGGGGTTGTGTGTTTCTCTGGAAGTCAATCACCATCTCATTGTCTTACTGGTGGTTAAGTGCAGGTAGTTTCACTTACACCAGTCCACATATTTAGTTAGCAAACTAAATACCAATCTTACAAATTAAATATTCAACTAGCAAACTAAAAAACATACCTAGCAAACTAAATTGACTAGCTAAATAATTAGCCTCAAATTAAATATTTTGTTCAGATGCTAAATTTAGCTAACATGCACATTTTCTTGCCTAGAAGGCGTAGTGGATGTCAAAATAAAAGCTAGCTGTCATGACTTCGACAGGTGAGACTCTTATGCGGAGCACAACCACACTCAGGAGACAAGAAGAGATTTATAATGAAGTTTATTATTTTCTTCCACAGTTGGAATCAGGGTAACCAGGTAGGTCGAGGGATCAGCGGACGGAGATAAGGGATGTTTTGAATCCAGATAGGAGGGAGAGGTCAGTTCAGAGCCAGCAGCGAATGAGAGCTTTGATGACAGTTATTTCCTTTACCACAGGGAGCAGAGAGAGCTGGAAGCTGAGATAGAGCATTTACACAGGTCGAACGGAGGAGCGGCCACAAACCCCAAATGGAGACGGACGTCCAGGCTGTTTGCTAGAGGACTGGAGCTCTGGATAGCGCAGGGTGACGCCCAGGTATTCCGGAACCACAAAGGTAAGTCGAGGAGAAAACGGAAGAGAGCGGAGGACAAAGCAGGTAAATCATAGACGCGTTACAGGCAAGCGGTCAGAATAGTGATAGTTTTACCACTCTAGGAATGGAATCCTTTGACGTCCGTCTGGTGGATCTGCTCCTCCTAAATACTGCCAGAGGTGATGAGAACATCAGCTGCAGGTGTGTCAGATTGGCTCTCAGCACCTGCAGGAGAAAGAAGGAACAGCTCCCTCTGCTGGATCCTGACACTAGCTAGCTGGCGAACCTCTCTCTATATACACTTCTAGTACTGGTGCATTTACTGTTGCTGTAAATCCATTGGTAAATGTCTGTATTGCTGTTAAAACAGCTTTTCCATCATTTTAAGCAAGAATTTTAAATATATACACAAACAATGATAAGGAGGTAATATTCAGTTTCACCAGCTGTTTATAAAAACGTAGTCCACTTTTGCTTAACGGCAAGTAAATTTACATGTTAGCTAACTCTGAGCTGAGCGTTTACTTCGAAGCTACATTCTTAACTGGCCAGTCTAGCTTGCTAGCTAAATATTTAGTTTGAAGGTAAACATTTTGCTTTTTAGCACCTAAGTGTGTTTGGATTGGTGGGTGCTCTTAGTTATCAGCATTCTCAATTCAATAATACTGGATATTTCACCCTCCAAGCACTACAAACTTTTCTTGTTCTGGTTCATTAACTAATTTCTTTGTGCATTTTTAGTATTAAGGGAATGCATTTGTCATGTATCCACAAAGCTCATCCTCATGCCTCAGTTTAACAACATAATTAACTTTGTGTATATGGAAACATCAGAGGCTCTGTTTACTTTTTATTCCAAAATATTTGCATGAGTCTTTTTTATAGTCTTGTAAAACACTGTGAATAAACGCACAGGCAACAGTGGAAGAGGCTGTAAACCGCAGAGAAAAAACACACCTTACTTTTATGGCTGGGGCATAAACAGTAGTTTATTATTGCAAATCTACTGTCTTATTGCATAAGCGGGCAAATCTAATTCAGAAAACGTTGGGCTTTGTGAAACAGATCTTTTACTGCTCAAGGTGAATGAATTAAATGTAGGGTTAAGGAACTTATTTCGAATTTCAATATCTGTTTTATGCTATCTTACCAAACACTGTGTATCAAGCATTAGTACTCCGTGTGTCTTGGAAACATGTTTTCTCTTTATTTTTTTTTTCATAGTTCACACACAAATGAATGAATATGTGGAATTAAGAGATTTTGTTCACTGTCATTTGATTACGTTTTGTTAATTGGTGAAAGAAAACAAGAGACTATCACTGATAAGATAGACTTTTAAGAGAGAGCCTTTCCAACTGCCAGCGGTGTTAGGAAAGATGAGCTGCTCTTATCAGCTCCCTCAGTTCATAACCTTCAACTCTGCTTTACACGGACTGGTATCTGCCTTTTGTCAAATAGCTACCCTAATTTTATGGCTTTACCACCCTTTGTGAGCGTCTCTTCACTTGTGATAGTGTTCAAAGGTGCATCCATCCAGTAGTTAATTGGTGATTAAATGACAAGATGTCCTTGTAAAACACGGCTACCTGTGTTAAACTGCTTAAAAATGACTTTCAGGGACGTAAATAATTTCATTGGCTTTTAAAGTCAACTTTTGTTTATACTAAGAATGTTTACAGGCTTATTGGCATAACAGGATAACCTGTAAAAAAAGAGATGACACAAAATGATATGCTGTACCTGCTTGAACAGTGTCGTTAATATGGTTAAACAATGAGAGTGTATTGAA
The DNA here is from genome assembly GCA_028564705.1 of Apricaphanius iberus. Classification (NCBI taxonomy): domain Eukaryota; kingdom Metazoa; phylum Chordata; class Actinopteri; order Cyprinodontiformes; family Aphaniidae; genus Apricaphanius; species Apricaphanius iberus. The sequence goes on along the minus strand of JAPXFQ010002461.1, from coordinate 880,563 downwards.
CTTTAAAGTTTATTAACCAGTATAAATGATGCAGTTTCTGACTCTTTGAAGTTAAAATATAGGAGTAATGAAATTGAAACTGATTAAGATTCTATGGACTGCAGGGGGAAAAACAACTTACATGGAACTAATTTACTAACCCAACCATGGGACAGATATGCACTGATCCAGACCTGCGTAGGTTTAAAACAAAAGAGCTGGGACAAAGTCTCCATTTACCTCTTTGGCAGCAAGTTTAATTGCCTTTAACTTAAAAGTTGCATTATTTACATTTCTTTGCATGTTTCCATGATGAGGGTGTGTGTGTGAAAACCCTCTTTGGAGCATAATCTTTCCCCACGTGTCTGTTTCACATTTGCGCTTCTCGCTATAATGCCCCCTGGAGGGGGGTTGGCCAGTGAAAAACCTATAAATTAGCTGCATAGCTGTATAGGATGTAGGGTCCAAAAAGTGTCAAAAAAGAAGCGGCTTATAGTCCAAAAATTACACATTATCCAGTCAACAGCCAATTTCTATGGATTTCAATTTGCTAATAAACTACTTATATGGTGTCCCAACAGCATAAACCCTGGACTTAGGTTAAACGCACCATGAGTTTCGCTTTATCGCTGTATGCTACACAATACCAAATTATATAAATAACCTGTGGGTTTGAAACTTTAACCATGGCAGCTCCACCAAAGACACCAAAGAAGATCCTATCAGAAGAATTGGAAGAAAAGAAAAAGAGGAAGCGATAGGGCAAGAGCAGATGAGTTCTTAAGCTGAAAGCTGACAGAGTTTAACCGCTGGGGAAGACTGTTAACCTCTGAATCACTACATGCGGCTGCTGCACAGGCAGGGCGTCACCTCCTCCTCAGGGGTGTGAATTAGGGGTAAGGAAAGCATGCAGAGCTGTGGAGCTGGATACTGAAGCTGCACTAGCTTCTCAACTCATGACCACATTGTTCCCCTGATTCAAACCTAAAACTCAAAGCGGATCTCCTTTTTCTATATCATTCACCCCTATCATACACTTCAGTGCTTCTTGTAATGAAACATGAAACGGATTAATAATAGGCTATGAATAGTTAATAATAACTGTCCCCAGCAATCTTTAAACCACACTCAAGTTTATGGTTATTGTCCCCAGCACTTTAAAAAGGAAGTTAACCCTTGGAGTTACCGCTGCATTAAAATGCATATTATTCAGTTAAAGGGATGTTTTGGAACTTAAATTAAGGCTAAGACATTATTGGATGTAGCTGTGTAGACCTCCATAACAAGAGCATGGATGGTAACTTAATGAACTGAAGAGTTCTATCTGCTTTACTTTTGGAAAATAGAAATTGTGACCTTTGATTACTTAATCTATGTTACATTTAATTTAGGTAATGTTTAGAACAGACTGGTGATATCCAAATGTTAACTCTATTCATATATTTTGTTGTATTTTTTATAAGGATACCACACATACATTCATCTTCCTCCTCACATTTATATCATCCAAACCTGTATCAGCACCTGTGTGGAAATAACAAAGAGAAGAAGAAATATCACAGGCTTTTCTCCGATCGATATCTTCTCATTCTCTGAATGGCCTTAAGTGGAGCTCTTGCAGCTCTCCCAGTGTGATCCCACCCTTAATCAATACCTCAATAGACAGCTCAGTGTTTCCTTCACTACAGTAGCACTCTGTATTGCAGCAAAACTTTTGAAGCCTCTGATTGAAAACATTTGGTTGTTGTAGGATTGTCACAAGAGGATAACCAGTTAATTTACAACTGGCTGAAAGATGAACAGGTTAAAAAGACCACGTCTGTCCTGTACTTGCTTTAAAAAAAGAGCTATGGCATCAGGTTTTGTCCTTTATTTACACTGAGAATTTTTGTTTTTTAGTCATGTTAAAATTTGTGCGTTTTGGGCAGATTAAACCTTATTACAAGCGGCATTTGTCCTGCCCTGATCCTTCCCGTTCTACGGATGTCCGCTCCAAACTTCTAAGGGATTAGGAAGAAAACATACATTTTTCTAAAATTAAGGTCTACGTTGTAAAAAAACCTGGAATTCCACTTTAACATTTTATGAAACTTTATTATATTAATGGCTCAGACCTTTGGTCTACTTTTGTTTAAACACCAGATCTACAAAGCTGATTTCAGCAGCTAAAGCTACCAGCTTCTTACCGATAGCAGAGTGTAGAGAGAGCCCAAACCATTCAACCATTCAGTGACTGAGTGCTGAAGCATGCAGATCTTTCCAACCCGTTTGTATTTTAAAACGTTCTTGCTTCTTAGAATGAGGTTGATATTTTATAAGAAGTGGGTGTTGTTTGCAGCGTGGCCTGGGTGTGTTGTGCCTGAATGCATAAGCAGCAATATAAGTTCATTAGTCGAAGATTCAGTGCATCGGTAGGCGGAGCCTAATTCGACCACCATTCTCAGGATTGAATCTTCGCAGATGACACAAGCATCAATTTGGTTAAGCATTTACAGGATGCCGGTCATGTACTATTACATGAAATATAAACATTCTTTTAATATAAATCTTTAATTCAAAGCGTAAATGAATGAATATGTTGGGGATATTACCAAGAATGTAGTCATTTGGCTGTTAATATTTAAAGGACTGCTTATGGCAGTCAATAAGATAAATAATTTATGAAAAATGATTAATATTTTCGGGACATCACCTTTATCAGGAAGTATTATAATAGCCAAATGTCTATGTCAGTCTCATAATCTGAAGGAATTAATTCTTTACCATCTATTGACCGTAAATCATGCCATATGTGTGTGCTGAATCAAGAACGACAACAGTTACTTTCCAAAAATACAAGATTTATTTAAAAAAGGAAAAATAAGAAAAAACATTTGAATCACCAAGCTAGAAAAAAAGAACACAATACTGATTAAAATAAATTAGTAGTTAAAATAAAAGAACACAAGAAGATGAATATGTAATAAGATGAGAAACCATTTATTCTGATATGATTCCGGAGAAAAATCTTGGTCCTTTAGGAACCAAGGCCTAGTCTGCATATGCTGGAATAAAAGCTGAATTAGTTTTACTAATTGTAATTAGTTTAGTTTAGCACCAATGGTTTACCTCTAAACCAATAAGCAATGTAAGAAAACACAAAACATTCTTTGGATTAAGAAATGTTATGTTTAAACAATATCTGGATAAGAGTAATTAAACTTTGGAGAATCACTTGATTCACGAATTGATCAGGATAGTAAAACAATCCAATTCCCGTATTTTGATCAAATAAGGCGAGTTCAAAAATGGCTAATGAGATTAGTTTCTGTTCTTAATCTATTTTTAAACTGAGTTCTGTTTGAACCAGTAATAGAAATCTTTGTTTATGAAGTGCAGGCCTAAACCAACACATGGGCTTCTCTAGCTTTAGCTCTCTGCAATGCACGTGGGGCGTTTAGGCTGCCTCAAATACATTTATTAAACATTAAACCAGAAAAGGAACGACTTTTTGTCAGGAAAAGTCTTTTAAAACACTGATTAGAACTTCAGGCCGAGGCCTGGTTTACCCAAAGATAGCAGATGAAACTTTAAAAGTTAACAATAAAAAAGGAAACACCTTTAAAATTAGTTATCCTAACTTATTTGCCTCTGCCCAAACAGACATTATCAACGTTTAAAGCTCTCCAAGCGTTGTGGATGGGTGAGGGGGCTTAGACGACGTTAGCCCAGCAGGCTAATAAAGGGTTGCTAAGCTAGTTAGCAGGCTAGTAGCTCCTGGACCTCCTGATCGGCATGTCATTTTTCTCCTTTTTGGATTCAGCTGTCTGACGGCTGGCCCCGACACTCACGAACAGTACCTCTGGGTTCTCTGACTCGGCCACTCTTATCAGTTATGCGTCGTCGGCTCAATGCGGCCTCTAGCACAAAGATATGTGGCCTCCGTCCGGTTCAGACATACGGTCCGGCTGGGTTAGGTCCTCCACCACGTGTGACTCTATTTGTCAGCGGTCTGAAACTCAGAGGGGGGTTTCGTGAGTCTTGCCTGCGTCAGCCCCGGCCGGAGGCTATTTGGCTAAGAGCAAGCAGCTGGCCGAGCACCTCTATTTATAGATTTCAGCCCTCCCACTTCCATTGGGGCTAGAGCAGATTAGAGCCACCCAACAAAGAATTTAATTATTATCATGCCAACACAAAGCTGAAAAGTCACTAGAGAGAGTGTTTGAATTTACTTCTCTCATCCTTCACACTGCTTAACCACCAGGGGGCAGTGTTTTGTGCAGCTTCAGCATAAGTGATAATAGAGATTGACAACTAAGCACTTGAGGCAGACATAACTCCCGTAAACTACCATCTCTAAGACATTGCCTGGACAAACACAACCAAACAATGGCGACAATATAACTCAAAGGCTAACTAAACTTACTTCCGGCTCACAGCGAGGGCAGACGCTTTGTATCTTTCTCCCTCCCTAGTGTGTCTTATCCCACAGCCCTTTGTCTTTCTACTGCTATGGAGGAACTTTTTGCATTCTCCTCCAAAATAATAAATGATGGATCTGGAGATGGACTGGTCAGATGGTCTCCTAAGCAAATTATTTTTCCCGGAGAAGGCAATAAGGGATTTTCAAGCATGGAATTGTTTGTTGCTGTGTGTATCTGCATACATGGGAGCGCCGTTCGTGGCTACAAGCCCTTCAGTGACGTGGATCTGTTTGTATTGTTTGTTTGGTTGTTTGTCATGATCTTGGACAGGTTGTAATGTAAACTGAATGTCCCCTTGTGGGATCAATGAAGTATTTTAGATTTTTTGATTTGATTAATTGAAGAACATGACTACATTTGGAACACAAATTCTAATGTAAAATAGATAAATTCTACAATTAACATGAACACAACACATTACTCATAACTCTTTGCGGCGTTCAACAGTTCCTCGCGCAGCCTCCACACATAGTAGATAATTCGATCATCGGTCGACTATAGAAAGATTAGACAGTTCTGATTCGAATGTGTAAATCCTTGGTCTGGGACACCCCTTAAAGTTCATATAAGTAGCTTCATAAATCCCTAACACACCTTAGCATTAGCATTTAGAGCACTGCTCTGGCCACTTTGTTAGATGTCTTTATTGTTGAAATTTATCCAGCTGCAAGAGTTAATCTCTCCAACAGTCCGCTTTGGTTCTGTCCAAGGTTCGGAAAACAGACATTGGTGGATTGATGGTCACATACAAGCATGTTATAGCTGGTTAAATGCAGGACGCATAAAAATGAAGAAAAATTCTATCATTTCTAGTGATTTGACTATTCTTTAGGAATGTTGAATAAAGTCTTGTAATTCTCATAGCCAAACTGGCATTTTTACAGAGAGTAGGGAGTAAAATACTACAAAAACCGTGGTGCGAAATGTGAGAGTCCAAAATAGCTCACTAAGCAAGCTCAAAACAGAGCTTGCTTGCAAAATTATTTCTGATGTACATGTACACCGCCACCAAAACAATTCCTGTAATTTCTGTATAGTACATAACCATCAATATTAAGTTTGTTATTTTCAAACGTTGCATCCAAGTGTGTCTCAGAGAAAGGGAACACACATAAGTTCTTTGCATTTAATAAGCTCTGTATCATAATTTTTTTTTTTTAGACTAAAAATGTTTATATGTGCAATTGGAATTTTTTTATTATTTCCCATGGGGTTACCAGTAGCAGAATATCTGCCAAAGACTCAATCTCAACAACCTAGTTCAATTTTAATATAAGGAAGGCATTACTTCTATTGATGAGATTGTGATCTCGGTTTTATAACCAGTTTAACATATTTTAAGACAGCAATGTCACCTCTTGCTCTCGCCGGCTTCAATTGTGGTAGTAATTCCTTTCTCTTCTTTCTGATGGTCTCTTTGAAGTCTTCATTGATTATATTATCTAGTCCTTTAAAGTTCTCCTTCACTGAAAATCTTGAAAAACTGAGTTTTCTTTCAATAAAATCAGTCACTCTGTGTCTTGAAAGCATACTGCAAATTAACATTTTATACAAACTCCAATCCCCGAATCAGTTACATAAAGAAACGAGACCAGAAAAGGCCTTAGTTTGAAAAAGCCCAACTACCACACGTCATAATGCTAACTTAGCCATCATGACCTATCTTTGGACTGCCCACGGGGACGTTGTACAAGGAGAAAGCCGAGCCTCTTGCAGCTGCTAGAGGCTAAGGAGCTTACAGCACTGGATTTGCCTTGATGTTGAACATAAAAGAAGGATCTGTGCCGTCACAACCGTCGAACACCAGCTCACAGCCTGTAAGTAGTGTTTGACTTTTCACCCAGTGTTTCACTTTTCAAGTATTTTGTTATAACATGGGCCATAACAATGAAATGTATCACCTCAGCTAACGGCTAATATCTGTGACCACATCCCGCCAGAGATGTTGTTTTTTTAACTATCCTCAAATGTAACCTACGTTTCCAACCATGAATTATAATACCAGCAGCTGAATCCGCCGCTGGTTAAATTTCCCGGTCCTACGTAGCTGCCGTGAGCTTTCTCTGCTCGTCAGCTGTGTGTGTGTGTGTGTGTAAGTGTGGGGCGGCGCTCGTTCTGAACAGACTATTAGCTCAAATCAGACGAGACAACTTGCTCGATTTAAGCATTCTGCTAAGCGGAGGACAATAAATTATGGAAAGAGGGAGGTTATGGCGCCAAATACCCATCTGGCTGTGGTGTGTGGCTTACTGAAGACTGTAACTATGGTAGCTCCGGTGTGGAGTGCTGCTGCGGCCAGTAGCACGTCAGAGTCTGGTCTTGTTTAGTAATGCTACCTAAACTGGGTGGTAAACTCCATCTAAGCATAAATACCTTCACCATTTTTGTCTCATGTTACTGATTTTAGTAAACAGAGCCAGTGTACGAGTGGTGTTGCAGTTAGCCAATTAATCTTACTGAGCAAGCCCACCACATCTTGTTGAGTCTCCACGCCCACTCCCACACTGAACTGGCATAAACTGAAACAGACTGGGAATTTTTTTTTTTACAGAAACATTATTTCGTACCAGAGAACACTGAAACATTAATAAAAACACCAGTGAAGGAGAACTTTAAGCTTGCGTGATGACGACAGTATACTGGTGATCTACTGGTGATCCTTAAGGCGCTGCAGTCTCACAATAATCTACCTGGGTCTTCGCTTCTCTCAATACAGCCCAACATGATGAGCGTGGTCAATGATTATTCTGTCTCCATCCACCTCCAGCTTCGTATTAATAGGTTAATGGACTTTATGCTCCAGAACTTCTGAATGTTCCTCCCGATCATCAGGTATCCCGTTGACTATTATGTTGTTCTTCCTTGCTTGATTATCTATGTATTCTAGTCAATCAATCAGTCCCTTTGTCTAAGTCTGTGTTGTTCATGTCGCCGTCAAACCTCTCCAATTTGCCTTTGATGGATTTATCTTCGACACAGAGTTCACTCACCACACTGTCAGTAAACTGTAGGCTAGATTTCAGGTCCTGCATCTCCTTCACAAGATTATCTAATCTTGTATTAATGCTGTCCATCAAAATTTGTTGTCATTTGATCATGTCTCTGTAGAACACCTTTAGCTGCCGAGTGCCGAGGCTAACATAAACATCATCTTCCAAAGGAGAACGTTTCACGCACTTTGGAGGCATAATCACAGATTTACTGTGTTTAATGCTTAGTCAGCCTTGATGGAACAGCACTGGGTTCGATGTTTCTGGGCCGGATTTGGTTGGCCGGTCTTAGTGAAACTGTGCCCTGCACGGTGATCCCTTTCTTGCTAGCTTGCCAGGTTACCAGCTTGCCTGCTAGCTAGCTAGGCTGGCTTTGTAAAACCACCCCGTTCCGTGTGGCTGGGCCGAGCTCGCTGGAGCCATGCCAGGAAAGGCAAGTTTAGATTGTAGAGAGTGCTTTATAGATGGATCAGGCTGGAATGGTTTGATGTGAGGAGTCCACAAAATCTCACCAGGTCAAGCTAAGGTGTTATAAACTAATTAAACATAAAAAAATATAAAACAAAAAATAAGCTTTGTATTTGTAGGACCACCTGATGATTTAAAGGGACTATATCCTGCTATTTTACAGCTTTCAACTTCTGGAATAGACATATATATGATAAAATGTTACTTCTACTGGTATTCTGTAGATAATGTTGGACTACAAAGTAAAATGGCTCGTTTCTCTATAATCCCGCCTCCTGGCACCAACAACCCCCCCCCCCCACGCACACACACACACACACAAAAAAAGCCACACCTGCTCTCCCTGAGAGCGGGTCGAGCCTTACCTCGACCCGCAGGTGGACAGTGCACCAAGTATCACAATGAAACTGTGTTATATTAAGGGCTTTTGGACATTTGGTTTATTTATTTCTTTTTTGTAAAAATACCATAAAGGTTATTTCAGCTGCTTAATCTACCAGGCTATAGTTGGAGCCCATCCAGGCTTTAGACAGTGCCCAAACCAACACAGTTGAGTGGAAGCAATCTGTTATTTGCACCCCTTTACTGAACATTCTGAGATGCTAGAAATTAATTAATTAACCACACAATGCTGTTATAAAATCACATAAGCAGCTAGATAAATAGCTAACACACATTAGCATTAGCTACTTATTATCTGTCTATCAGGTATCTTTGTTTTTTGATCCAGCTGCTCTTCTTTAGGAATGTAGGATACAGTCCTGTAATCCATGCAGCCAAATGGCCGTTTTCACAGAGAAAGTAATTTTCCAACAAAAAGTGTTCTACCTGCTAAAACCAGATCAGCTATGAGCAATGAGAAGGTGGAGGGTGCGTTTGCAATTCTACCAGAGGTAGGCTCCTTTCTCTGCAGGGGTGGTGCAGAAAGCTCTAGCACTTCCTAGTGGTAACATAGTGACGTAAAATATGTCACTATGTTACCACTCAGTCGTTTTCCAGGAGCAGCTGCTCAGAGAACAGCAGGATTACTGGAGGATTACTCACACATGTGTGAATTAAGCCAAAACCACTCTTGTGGGTTTTTTATACGATAAAAATGCATTACCAGATGGTTGAACACTCCAAAAACTTGATTTTGCATGATTTAGGCCCTTTAAAAATGCTGATTTATTCAGTGTAGCTGACTTCTTTCTGTGTATGAACTACTTCACAGTCTAGCCAGGATATTAAGATCTTTGTATAACATTCTAGTCATTATGGGCTTTAGTAAAAGTTTATTTAGGAAACAAAAAACGTACATGGCTTTTACGTTTACAGTTTAATTAGTTTTGAATCCAATACTATTTTACTTTTACTTTTTGTAGAAACCTTGACTTGATACTTCAACTTCTACAGAAGTATTTTTAAATTTGAGTATCTATACTTCTATTTGAGTATTGAATGTGAATAATTTTGACACCTCTTGAAAGAGGCAAATATATGCAAAGTTACTGAGTGTGTCTTTAACAAGGATTTAATGAAATATGTTTCTGCCTGCCCTTCATGTGACTACAATAAAAGCACTAGCAATAGTCTGGTGAGAGGTACACCTTGGACAGGCCACACGTCTATTGCAGGGAAACACAGAGACACAAGGTACAAATGACTATGCACATAAATGCAACCGTACCTAGGGACAATTTAGAAGTGTCAATTAACCTAACCATCATGCTTTTAGTGTGTGGGAGGAGGCCAATGTACCCACACATGCACTGGGTGATCATACAAACTCCAGGCAGAAATATCCCAGGCCGGGATTCAAACCCCGGAACTTCTTGCTTCAAGCAAACAGTTATTCTAACTGGACCATTGTGCACCCGTCCTCTAAACATTTCCCACTCAAATCATGTATGAGAAAGAAAGAAAAGAAAACTCTCTATTGGTCCATTTTCCACTGGCTCCCTCATCAGCCCCTTTGACTATAGCTACCTTCTCTATTTCCAATCCAGTATGTCATGTCTCTCAAATCACACCATCTTTGTGCCCTCCAGCCAAACCCTCTCAACCTGGTCATGGCCAAAGACACCATCCCTACATGATGTGTTGCAACATAGATGTGAGTCCTTGAAGGTGTGGCCAGCAGTATCTGGTAGATTGAAATGGATACTGCAAAAGAAGAATGCTCTTAGGTTCCCCGAGCTTTCATCATGGATCCCACTCTGACCTCAGACTTCGAATCTTCAACCGCCTCATCTTCAGTCGTTCGTGCTTGAGGGGAACGTACTGTTAGGATTAAACAATTGTGTCCTGGGAATGTGGGTGTGTTTGTGTCTCCTTATCTCTCTGCAGGATGTGACGACCTGAAGCTTAAAAGAGGAGAAATTCCCTGAGTCTTACACCAGTTGGTTCACACATAGAGTGATTCCTGTGCTACATGATCCTCAATTTCCTTGATTGTGACCTTTCAGGCAAGTTCTTCCATGTTCCCTTCTCTGGATTCTCTCTGGTTAGCCTCCCCATCGCTCCTCCCTGGTAAAACTCTCCTGTTCTCGACTTCAGCCAATCTCCTGCCTTTCCACTCTCCACCTGCAATACAAAGACACCGGAGCAAACCCCTTGCCATGCATCAACTCCCAGGCGACTTCAAAAACTGGTATCCATCTTACCTCACCACATACATTCCCCACACTAAAAAGTAAAATCACTCTTCATCTTCTCTGAAACTTCCTAGAAAATAATATTATTCACTGAAACATTAACCATTCACCTATCCTCCTCACTTCAGTCACCCTGCACAGATTCCTCATCTGACGACATCTCCATCCTAATATGAAATATTTGAATAAATCTTTGCTGTTTGTGGTTGCTGCCTTACTCTGAGTCTCTGCTATTTATTACAACATCGTGCTTGTGCTCTTAGCCACATGTTTTTATTATAGACCTTTGATAAAGAATAAAAAAAATTTCTTTTAGTGATCCTTATTAAATTCTTAAACTAGGTAGTCAAAGCTTTTCTCTAGTAAAACTGATTACTTTTTTTCCCTCCCACCTTCAGAAGACTAACACTGATGGGACTAATCTCTTCATCAACATAGATCTTCTACTCTCCTGCTGTCATTTTAAGTAGAAGTCAGGTTTTAGACTTGGATAAGTCAAGCTGTCAACAGGTGAGAGGCCGGATACACCCTGGACGGCTTGTTAGTCCATCACAGGGCCAGCATTGAATCCATATAATTATATTTTAAGCAGCATTAGCTGGTAGAAATACGTTGAGTAATTGGTTTTGTTTTTCCACTCTTCCTATGTTCTTCCCCTTTTGTGAGCAAGTTTGGACCTTGAGCTTGAGAGTGAAACACAACAAGTTAGTAAGGTAGTATGGAACAAATTAAAACAAAAATTGCATGTAAGAATAGAAAGAATGAAACACACACAGACACACAACCACATACACACAATTCCCTTGATTCACCTGATCTTGTTTTGGCGGTTGTTTCCTTTGATTAGGGCTGTTATGGGAGTGTTGTACAAATTTAAAAGCTGTCCAGACTGTTTTACGGTGTTTATTTGTGGTACCACCTGTGTTTCCATACAGAAGAATGAGCTTGTGATGGTTATGAGGAACATAGGGTGTAAAGGAAGTTTAGTTTGCGCTGGGCTGCACGTTTGACTGGCTGGCCAAAGGCTGAAAACATCCTGCCAAAGTGCTTTCTAATCTGTTCCTAGTTAGCAAGGAACATCCTTTCCTTTCCTTTCCTTTCTTTCATATTTCCTTCAAACTCCCCCTTCTGTCAAATATTTATAGCGGATGGCAGATAAGATTATTTCAGCACTGGACCTTTCAGTGCCAAGGATTACCGACCTTTGCTCACAATAAAGCCAAAGATGCGTTCCAGGCGAGGGGAAGATTGTTTTATTTGGAGCCCATCATAAGCCTCTATTGATAGGTGATTTAATTTCAAAACACAGTGGACCTCTGACTTTTTTGGCTCTGACCATCATTTGCGATTCTTATCTGGTTGCGCTAAGTTTCATTACTGTCCATAGTCTGGGTTTTTGCTGTTTACTATGCATGCAGAGGCAATGACAGTGCACTTTATAGAGGCAATGCTGTTTACAAAGTGAAATTTACTGAACCTTCTGTGTCATTTTGCATGCATGTGCTGTCAGTGCTGAGTCTTGCATGCTGATATACCCAAATAAAGGCCGGCATGGGGATTTTATGCAGTCTAGTACCCATAAGCAATATGTAAGCATATGAAGGAGTACCACATATAGTTAACAAAGGTAAACTGTTTTTGCATAGCATGCACTGAGATGATCAAAGTACGTTTAATGACATTTAAAGAAAAACAATATCCATTTTTCAACCTGACTGCATAACATTTTTACTGACTGTTATGAACTCTTTGCCATAACTATAAACATAATCAGGACAACAGAGGGAAATTACTTTTTGTAGCTTACAAAACAGGAAATTTCAAAATGACACAAAATTGGGCCGACTTGCTTCATTTCTGTTTTATGCATGCCCATCAATCACAGTGAATCGATGTAAGTTTATCTTTACAGGACACATAAATTACTTTGATAAAATGCCAGGGCTGATCCAACTGAAGACACTGCAATGTGTCATTGTTGGAGCAGAACTCATCACAGAAAAGGCATTTGTTTTAAAATGGGGGAAAAAAGCACAATTTGGGCATTGTGGTTAAAATTGTTGCAATATGTGAAAAAAAGTCTCTATTTTATAGTATAATTAACCTCAAGGAAAACCAGGACTTCTTCTGGCTCCACTAATAGTTAGGAGGGTGCAGATGTACAAGGAAGCACACAACAGGAGACGTTATTAAGATGTAGTTTAGGTGCAAACAAATCCGATAAAACCTTTGCAATGAAAAAACAAAACATGCACCACTGTGTGTGTGTGAGCGTGTCTGTGTGTACAGCACAGTCAGCATAGTAGTCCCCAATCATATCTTGAAATTTTATCACAACTCTTTTTAACAGTCCCAATGCAGAGTTCATGTAGATAATAACTCTGTGCATCTGCAAGTTCAGAAGCAATATGAGGCAATACATGGGTGTCAATGTTGTTAGCCTTATCTGCTGTGCGCAGATCTATCTCGACAGCGGAAAAGCTCAAATAAGGACACAAGGTTCCAAAGCATTTTGTTGTACCAACAAAAGAAAATTCCGTGCTGAATTGGGAAGACTTTGTCCTTTATTTTCAGAATTATCTTCTTCATATCAGCTTGAATTGCTGATATCCAAACAGAGAGAAACAACAGCAGCAATGCCATCTGATGGTGAAGAGCAAAAAAAAAAAAATATATATATATAGAAGTAAACACCCAACAAGCATAAAGTAGTGAAGGAGCTGTTATCAGAGCTACTGTCTATGGATTTCTTGGACTGACTTTGGACCTCTACTTCACCATGGTTTCCTGATTAACAACCCTTGCTCTGTTCATATCTGTTCATATCTTATGAATGAAAACTGCCTTATTTCAGATTGGTGTGTTATCAGTGCAATAAGAAAGGAAATAGGAAGAAATATAATCCAAAGAACCTGTAATGTCACTTCAATTGAGTTTAACAGGACTTCTTGATTAATGCTACTTAGAAAAAGGTTCAAGGTTATCACTCTCAAATAGGACCATAAATGCAGTTAATTGTTTAACTAGGGCTTCCTAATTTAGATTAATATTAACATGTAATTTCCCATATTGAGCTGAAATGTTTTGTTTTATTGCGATTATCTTCATCAAACATAATTTCTTATTGTACTACAATAACTAGGTTTTGCAAAGAATATTTGCATATATTAATATTGTTAATAATTTTATGTCAAAAGTACCAGGTTTGGGGCACCACCTGGGATCCAGGAAATCTAATAATAACCAAATAGTTCAGCCTCAGTTAATGATTATGATTACCTGCTTGATAAGCCTGAAGTAATTAAATAATAGATGAAAGAATGAGTGCTTGACATTCTTTGAACAGCTAGTTACTACATATGTGTGTGGGAAAAAAACCCAAATGACTTTCCAAAAAACAAGAGTTTATTCACAAAATAATTCAGCTTTCCAGTCAAAATACTTTAATCAACAAACTCACTAAGGTAGTAACACACAACTGAACTGGTAAATTAGGGTGATCATATTCCGATATCCAAAAGAGAGGACATTTGGCCCAGTCCTGAAAGACTATTGACTTTAAATTATTTAAAGAATGCATTCTCCATGTGGGTAAAATGAACAGTTAAATAACAAATGTCAGATTGGCTTTCAGAAGTCAAAAAGTTGAAAAATGACTTTAAAATGCCTGGAAGTTAATTAATCAGTCCGAATTAGAAGATTTACCATTAACAAAAAGAGTTCACCTTTTTAAGTCACACTGGACAAGAACTCAGCAAAAATCTTAAATAATATTCTGAGAAAACAAGTATTATTATTATATGAAAAGTAAGAAGCAGAAGTTGAAAAAATACAATAAAAGATGCCTACTCCAGTCGTTAGTTTTCATCTCCATCCTCCTAAGTCAATGTATAGATAAACTCTCACTTTGCACTGTCTTGTTATAGTTTTTGTGTCTGGATCTTTGCCAATTTGGTCACATACAGAAACACATATACAAGTTTTATTAATTGTGTTCAACAGTAAAGCTTCACTTGCATCTTGTAAACAGCCAAAGCACGCCATAGTGCAACGAGGAGCTTCACATAGCAGCGCCGCGCAGCACAGTTCACTGTCTGTTCTATCTATAAACCGATCATACCCATCTGCTATACTTGAGGATGTCAGATGACAGAAAGGTTGCCTTATTGTATGTATCACCATATTAAATTTAGGTATGCTTTTGGTTACCTGAAAAACCATGAACATTTTTATTAATCTATTATAAACCCCCGGATGAAAACCAGCGGTTAGATGGTTCAATTAGGAAACACTGCAGGTGGACGTGGTTGCACACCAGGGGGAGTATGTTGCTAGTGGGGCCGCAGCTAATCAGTTAGCTTGGATGTCATGGTCCTATCGGCTTGGTTTAGCAACCTTTTCCTAGGTCCGGTCACTTTGTAAGGGACCTTTGCTCAGCTTCTCTCGGTTCAACAGCTGGGTGGCAGAGCTGCAGCAGAGTCTCTCTCTCTATCTCAGTAGATTCTGTAATTCATTCTGAAGATTATTTTTGCTTAGATTTGAACAAGTCAGTAAGGATTTATTTCATCATCTGAATACAGTTAAGTTTAAATTTAGCAGGTCGTCTGATCTGCTGTCTATTGGGATCAAGTCACCACCACCACTACTGGGACAAACGCTTCCACCTTCATCAGAGCTGTCGATAGCTCTGATGAAAGTGGAAGCGATTTGCCGAAACATGTCAGCTACAGGTAATATTCCTCCCTACCAGTCTGAGTTCAATAAGAACATAAAACAAGATAATAACTTTACACTCAGAAAGAACATACCAAAGAGTTCATAAGGTCTGTTTGGGCAGAGGCAAATTAGATTGGGATCACTCATTTTAAAGGTGTGTGATTTACTGTTGTTAACTTGTATAAGTTTTCATCTGCTATCTTTAGGTAAACCAGGCCTCGGCCTTAAGCTTTAACCAGTGTTTTTAAAAGACTCTCCCGACAAAGAAAAGTTTTAAAACATGCAATTTGAGCTACTCAATCAAACAGGAGTTTTCTTTTTTCTTTTTTTGTTTTGTTAAATGTTTAATAAATGCATTTCAGCCACTTCAAACACCCCACATGCGTTACCGGGAGCTAAAGCTAAGATTAACCACGTGTTCGGCACTGGTCTGCATTCAATCCATAAACCATTGAAGGTGTTCAAATAGAGATCGGTTCAGAGAAATTAAAGAACAGAAACTAATCTTATTAGCCGTGTTTAAAACCCTTTAATGCATCAAAATACTGGAGTAAGATTGTTTACTGCTGTAATCAATCCAAATAGAAGTAATTTTCTAAAGGTCAATGACTTCTTATCCAGATCATTTTAAACAAACATTTCTTGATCCAAATAATGTTTTAATTTTCATTACATTGTTTTATTGGTTTACACATAAATAAATCCTGCTAATTAGTAAAAACTAATGACAATTGGTAAACTAATTTAGCGTTCGTTCTAGCATCTGCAAATCAAGCCTTGGTCCTTTAAAGCATCCAGATTCCCCTAAAAGCAGAGCGTCAGATTTCATGGTTTCTATTTTTATTGCATTTCTATCCATTTGTGTTCTTTTATTATTAGTTATTCATTTAGTTTGATCAGTAGTGTGTTGGTTATTAGTTTGAGTGATTAAATGTTTGTCTTTTTCTTCTCTCGTAAATAAACTTTTGTATTTTGGAAAGTCACTGTTGTCCCTTTTGTTCAACACACATTATTTTCACCTCATCCCCAGCTGGGCAGGTGTTAGACTATTAGAGACTGATATATATCTATTTGGCTATTAAAATAGTTCCTGATAAAAGGTGGTGCCTCAAAAAATAAGAAAATAAAACAATAAATTATAATTCTTAATGAATGCCATAAGCAGTCCTTTAAATATTAATAGCCAAATTGCAGCATTTTTCCTTAAATCCACAATTTTTTTTTATATTTTAACTACGTATTTTAATCTTCCTTCCAGTGTTTCCTCTGTGGGAGTGCTCTGCCTCCGGAGTGGTGGTCAGCTTTGGCTGCCTAGGTGCTCTCTAGGTAGTGCTTGGGTGGAGGTGAGGGTGTCAGCCTTACCTCCGCTGGGGACCCTGAACAGTGCCTTGGCTGCTGCTGTTGATCTGCTGCTGCAGATGTCTCCCATTATGGCGTCTCCTGGCTTATCTGTACTCAACCTGATGTTGCTTATGTTTGCTGTTCCTTTTAAGTATGTGAGTGCATGGGAGTTGGATTGGGAGGAGGGGTAGTTTAGTTGTGATCATATTTTTATTCTGGGTTGGGGGTGGGGTGTGTGTGTGTGTGTGTGTGGGGGGGGCATTTTAATCTGTAAAGCACTATGAGAAGCTATGTAATTTGAAAAGCACTTTACAAATAAAGTTTGATTTGTTTTAAGTCACTCATGTGAGATTGTGACCTGAACACGCAGACTCCAGTCACAGCAACCTCTTAGCAATCCTTCAAACTGAGCAAAGAAGTTATGATAAGTTATGATGGAACAGAAAGGTGCCACCTATAAATTATTGCTATAAAGCTTGTAATATTAAACTGTTCAAAATATATCAACAACCTTGACACAATGGAGGCAGGCAATTGCCACCCTTCCAGATCTAATTGCCAGACAGATTCAATATTTGGTACTCTGTAGAACACGTCTCAGTTGTTCTAGAGTGCTGTGTTGACATGCTGTAAACTTCGCCAAAAAAGACCTTGGACACTCCTTTTCAGCCATTAAGCACCACATGATGTTTGGAGGTCTGCAATTATTATTGAGGTATTGCAAATATTACCTCTTTAGATGGTGCCCCTAAGAATCTGCTGACCCCACCCTTTGATTTTACATGGTTTCATGCTTTGCCACCTCAAGGCAAAGTTTGATGCTGTTGCCTAGTGCTTCCACAGTACCACAGTCATGAAATTGGACGACTGGACCTAATTGACAGATAGCATCCTATTATGGTATCACACTTGGGTCCACTGAGATCCTTAGAACAACTCATGATATTTGTAGATGAAGCAGTTTGCATGCCTAAGGCCTTGTCCACACGTAGCCGGCTATCTTTTAAAACAGATATTTTTCTACGATTTGGCCTGTCATCCACACAAAAAAAGATTTACAGCATCAGAAATGATTCTTTCAAAAATTCTGATCAAAGTGAATTCTCAGTTTTAAAATGACTATATCATGCTATTTTACAGCTGTCCACTTCTGGGATAGACATATATATGATAAAATGTTACCGTTGTTGTTATACAGTATTAATTTGTCCTAAAATTTAACTCGTATCCTGTAGTAAATGTTTGACCACGAATTAAAATGGCTTGTTTCTCTATAATCCCACCCTCCACTCCTCTCCCGGGCAGAGCAGCTCAGACTGAGAAAAACAGTGCTCATTTATAAAGCTTGCTTATGCACAAAACGGGGTCTAAAAACTATGTAAACAACTTTATACTCAAAGTTTGAGATTTGTACAGAAAAACGTGGCGGAAAAATGTGCGCAACTTTAAGCACACTAAGGAGCTTGCTTACACACTTTTTGGACACAGAGGGCACTGACAACGCAGCAGGAGAGATGCCAAAATTGTGAATTTAAGTCACATTTTCATTCTTGTAGAGCCTTGCAAACACAGATGAATACAACCAACACACAAACTTATCCCCTGTTCCGTCTATAGGAACTAAGAATAAAAATGAGAATTTGATTCAAAATATGTTGCATTTAAGAATTAAGTTCATATGTGTGTCTTCAGATTTTATACCAATTGAATGTATTAGTGCATGTGTGAAGAACAAATACAAATACAAATAGCATAATTCTGCACAATGGATGCGCTGGCGCTCATGAAGATTATTTTTTATGCCATGGTTACCCGCGAAATGCCCCATATTAGTCGTCTTAAGTGGATGCAGAATATTCACTACACACTTTGCATTGACCGTTTATGGCAGAAAGTGGGTTTTGTAGGAGGCAGGATGTGACCCAGAAGCAGCTGAGCACATTTCTACGAAGGGTCTGAGTTATAAAGAAGTTGCATGCAGTTGTGCGTACTCCAAGTTTGATAGAACAGGATCCCTCTAGGTGTAAGTAAAAAATAGTTGCTGAGCTTAAGTACGGTTTTAGTGAGGATTCTACGCAAAGTTTTATGAATGAGCCCTCAGAGCTTTATCTCAAACAGTATTCAGTGAATTTGAAAGAAACCAAATAACACAATGAAACTCTGTTATATTAAGGGCTCAGATGTTTGTTTTATTTATTATTTATTATTATTAATTTTTTTCTTGAAAAACAGAGGCAATAAAGCTTAATTCAGTTACTAAATCTCCAGGCTTTAGACAGAGCTGAAACCAACATAGCTGAGTCCAGTAAGCAAATCTTTCCAGCCCAGTGTATAAAACAAGCTGTGGGTGTTGTTTGCACCCGTTTACTGAACATTCTGATATACAACTGTCATGTTCCTGTCTAACCTCCGGACCCACATGCAGAACCACACTCGGACCACAGAACAAGGTTAAGATGTTTTTATTAATAAAATAAAAATGATCAGCTGGAGACAGCGGAAACTGCTGGGTGTCTGGAAAAGGAGAGATGAGGTTAGAGAAGGTCGTTGACGGATGGGAATTAACTGAATCCTTAAGAGCGGTGGTACTCACAGATGTGAGTCGATTTCCAATTTCAGGGGAGGTAAGTGAGATCTGCTGAGCGGAGTCAGAGGCTGCTGAGGTCCGGTGGAAGGTAGCAAGGAGGAGGCGGCGTGGCTGAGAGCGGGCAGGGAGGTGGAAAACTGCACAGAAGCTGGTTTGCAATCGAGGACAAACATCCACTTGAGAGAGTAACACAGAACTTGGAAGCCTTACTGGAGACTGGCTGGATCAAGAGACTCCTCAGTAAAAACCTGGGGAACACAAAAGCGCAGGAGATCACTGGGAACAAACTCGGGAGAAATACCTGGAGAACAGAGGCTTGGAGGTACCGGTAGGGCAACCATCAGGCGCCGAATGGTTGTCAGCCAGCTCCTTAAGAAGCCCAGGGACACCAAAGGCCTGATTGGAAACAGGTGAGTGCAATCAGCCTGCGCAGCAGCTCCACACAGATCCTCACCACAGATCCTCCCTGCAACAGATGACTCACAGCAGATGCACAAACACAGAACCTCACATTACCCCCCGCCCCTTTAACGGCCGCCACCTGGCGGCGAGGAAACACCAGCCGAACAAGAGGCCTCAAAATCCCTAACCAAAGAGCTATCCATGATAAAAGAACGAGGAACCCAAGAGCGGTCTTCAGGGCCGTACCCCTCCCATTCAACGAGGTATTGGAACCCCCGGCCTCGGCGGCGTTTGTCCACTATCCGCCGGACAGAATAAACCAGATGACCATCAACAACGCGGGGGGGTGGAGGGGGGTCCGGCTGCGGACAAAGGGAACTAAAGCGCACAGGTTTAACAAGGGAGACATGAAAAACAGGATGGATCCTCAAGCTAGGGGGCAACTTTAGACGAACAGCAGAGGGAATTAGAACCTTCTCTATCTCATAAGGGCCAATAAACCGGGGAGCCAACTTCCTGTTTAGGTTCTTCAAGCGTATGTCCCGAGTCGAGAGCCAAACCTTCTGACCGGGTGTATACCACGGAGCAGGGAGCCGCCTGCGATTGGCAAAGCGGGCAAGCCTGTCAGAAGCACGATGGAGGGCAGTGACCGTGTCGGACCAGATCTTCTTACAACGGGTAAGATGCGAGCGAACAGAGGGGACAGCGGCCTGAAGCTGATCTGAGGGAAACAGAGGAGGTTGGTAACCCAGGGAGACCTCAAAAGGGGAAAAGCCAGTAGAGGAGGAAACGTGACTGTTGTGGGCATACTCAACCCATGCCAGCTGTGTGGTCCAAGAGGAAGGGTTGGAGGAGCAAAGACAGCGGAGAGCAGACTCAAGCTCCTGGTTCATCCGCTCAGTCTGCCCATTGGTTTGGGGGTGAAACCCCGAGCTGAGAGCCACTCTAGCGCCCAAAGCTCCACAAAAATCCTTCCAGACCGCCGAGGTAAACTGAGGGCCCCTATCGGACAGGATCTCAGCGGGAAGGCCATGCAATCGGAAGCATCGACCTCCAAGATAAACTGCTTGGAAATCTCGGGCTGAGAGAGGATGGGGGCGTTGACGAACCTCTCCTTTAACTTGTGGAATGCTTGTCCAGCCTCGGGGGTCCAACGGAACGGTCTCTTAGTGGACGTGAGTGCCGTAAGCGGTGCAGCGGTCTGACTGAAATTTCGAATGAAGCGGCGGTAGAAGTTTGCAAATCCCAAGAATCTCTGGAGCTGTTTCCGGGATGAAGGGGTTGGCCACTCAGCAACAGCTTGGATCTTCTGAGGATCCGGCTTCACCTGCCCGCTCTCGATGATGTAGCCTAGAAATGAGACAGATGGCACATGGAATTCACACTTCTCCGCTTTGACAAACAGGCGATTCTGGAGAAGCCTCTGTAGGACCAGACGGACTTGTAGCTTTTGCTCTGAGAGAGAAGAGGAGAAAATAAGGATATCGTCCAAATAGACAAACACAAACCTATTAAGAAAATCTCGGAGGACGTATTGATTAATGCCTGGAAAACTGCTGGAGCGTTTGTCAAGCCAAAAGGCATGACTAAATACTCAAAATGTCCCAGCGGGGTCTTGAACGCTGTCTTCCACTCGTCCCCTTCTCTGATCCGGACCAGGTGATAAGCATTACGCAGATCCAGCTTAGTAAAGATGGTGGAACCCTGGAGTGGCTCAAAAGCCGAGGTGAGTAGTGGTAGCGGGTATTTGTTCTTGATGGTGATATTATTCAAACCCCTGTAATCTATGCAAGGACGTAAACTGCCATCCTTCTTGGCCACGAAGAAAAAACCTGCCCCTAGCGAGGACGTGGATCTACGGATGATTCCTGCCGGAAGGGACTCCGTGATGTATTTCTCCATACACTCATGCTCTGGACGAGACAGGTTATAGAGACGGCTGGAGGGTAAGGGAGCCCCAGGAAAAAGCTCTATGGCACAGTCATAAGGCTGGTGAGGGGGTAATGACAGAGCCTTAGCCTTGCTAAAAACCTCTTGCAGGTCCAGATAATCAGGTGGTACCTTAGAGAGATCCGGCGGTTCCTCCGGAGGGGAAGGACTGGCAGGTGTATGGGAGGCCACTGCGGAACGTAAACAGGTTGATAGGCAGTGCAGGCTCCAAGAGTCGATCCGGTCCTCTTTCCAGTTCAAATGAGGGTTGTGTTTCTCCAACCAAGGGTAACCCAGGACAATTGGAGACTGTGGAGACGGGAAAATGAAGAAGGTTATTTGTTCTCTGTGATTACCTGAAGAGACGAGCTCCAAGGGCTCTGTCTGGTGAGTTATGGTCTGTAGCTCCCTCCCATCCAGGGATTTCACTAGGATACGAGCACCCAGAGGCTTTAACTGGAGGCCAAGTTGTCTGGCAAGGCGGGAGTCAATCAGGTTTTGCTCACAACCGGAGTCCACTAATGCCTGGGTCTGAAAAGATCTTGTAGAGAAGAGTAATTTTATCGGCAAACACATGCGGGATTTCTTTCTAAGGGGTCCGTCCGCCTGTAATCCCACATCTACCGGCGGACTACCCCTTTTTGGGCAAGAAGGACAGGATGAAATGAAGTGACCAGCCTTCCCGCATTATAAGCACGCCCGGGCTTCCATGCGCCGCTGGCGCTCCTCTGGGGATAGTCTGCCCCCCCCTATCTGCATAGGTTCTTCTGGGGGGTGACACGATAGGCTGGTGGGCAGGGTGGAGGACGACTAAGATTCGGGAAACAAACCCACAGAAGAGCGTTCATACCTGCGTTCACGGGCTCGCTCCTTTATGCGGTTGTCCAGTCTGATAGCTAACGCTATAAGGTCTTCTAGTGTTCCAGGTTCGTCTTGGAAGGCCAAGAGGTCCTTTAATTGATCGTTTAGAGCATTTAGCAAGGCACCTTTGAGAGCCTGGGTGTTCCAGCCAGATGACGCAGCTAACGTGCGGAAACCGATGGCGAACTCAGCCACCGAATCGCGCCTCTGCTTTAGATTCCACAGTTTACGGGTGATTTCTGTCTCAGTGCTTTTGTAGCCAAAAGTCTGCTCAAAATCAGAAACAAAGTCTTTAAATGAAGTATTTAAGATGGAGGAATAAGGATACTTGGATTCGGCCCAGCTGAGGGCTCGATCTCTGAGCAAGCCAATTATATAGGAGATCTTGGATGCGTCATCCACGAAGGAGTGAGGGGAACGACAAAACACTAGGGAGCACTGCAGTAGGAAACCTCCACTCTTACCGATCTCCCCCGAGAAGTTTTCTGGGGTAGGCGAGGCGGCGTCTCGAAAACGGGGATGTGAAGGTGGGGTAGCTGGTGGATCAGCGGGTGCGCCAACTAAGGGTGGCTGAACCTGGGGTGACAGCTTCCGGTTGATCTCCTCCAAGACTGCGGACAACTGGTCCAAACGCTGGGAAGAATAGTTCTGTTGGTCACAAAGGGAATTTAGCATGGATTCATGTTTGACCAGAATCGGGCCAGGATCGGATCTTGGACTACGAGGCGGTTCTGCTGGGTCAGACTGGCCTGATGGTTCTGTCATGTTCCTGTCTAACCTCCGGACCCACATGCAGAACCACACAACAAGGTTAAGATGTTTTTATTAATAAAATAAAAATGATCAGCTGGAGACAGCGGAAACTGCTGGGTGTCTGGAAAAGGAGAGATGAGGTTAGAGAAGGTCGTTGACGGATGGGAATTAACTGAATCCTTGAGAGCGGTGGTACTCACAGATGTGAGTCGATTTCCAATTTCAGGGGAAGGTAAGTGAGATCTGCTGAGCGGAGTCAGAGGCTGCTGAGGTCCGGTGGAAGGTAGCAAGGAGGAGGCGGCGTGGCTGAGAGCGGGCAGGGAGGTGGAAAACTGCACAGAAGCTGGTTTGCAATCGAGGACAAACATCCACTTGAGAGAGTAACACAGAACTTGGAAGCCTTACTGGAGACTGGCTGGATCAAGAGACTCCTCAGTAAAAAAACCTGGGGAACACAAAAGCGCAGGAGATCACTGGAGATCACTGGGAACAAACTCGGGAGAAATACCTGGAGAACAGAGGCTTGGAGGTACCGGTAGGGCAACCATCAGGCGCCGAATGGTTGTCAGCCAGCTCCTTAAGAAGCCCAGGGACACAAAAGGCCTGATTGGAAACAGGTGAGTGCAATCAGCCTCACAGTAGCTCCTCACCACAGATCCTCCCTGCAACAGATGACTCACAGCAGATGCACAAACACAGAACCTCACAACAACAGATCAATTAAATAACCACACAATGCAGGTATACGATCACATAAACAGCTTGATTAATGACTAACACGCATTAGTATTAAGCTACTTGTCTGTCCATCAGGCATCTTTGTTCTTTGATCCAGCTGCTGTTCTTTAGGAATGTAGAATAATATCCTGTAATCCATGCAGCCAAACAGGCGTTTTATCAGAGAAAGTAAAATTCCAACAAAAAAAGTGTTTTAAGATGACAAAAAACAAAGCAGCTGTGAGCTGTGAGAAGGAGGACAGTTGGTTTGGAACTACAGCAGAGGTAAACCGCTCTGCCTGCAGGGGCAGTGCAGACACCTCTAGCACTCCCTTGTTTTCACTTAGTGATGTCACAGGTTGAACAGTTTGAACACTCAGTCATTTTCCAAGAGAGGGATGGGCTGCTGCTCAGAGAGCAGGATTAAGGAGGATTACTCAGACATGTGTGAATTCAACCAAAAACCACTCTGGGGGGGGGGGGGGGGGGGGGGGGTTTGGGGTTTATGAAAAAATTGCATTACCAGATGATTGAAAACTTCAAAAATTTGATTTTGCATGATAGAGACCCTTTAAGTGTTTGCTTGTGGACAGAAATAACCAGGGTTTTAGGTTTCACAATATCAACGTCAACAACAAAAATGCTCATATCACATGCTTGACCTGTATTTACACTAAGAAAAAATATTGATGCCCTCAGAGATGTGTTGAGATTGGTTCATTACTATGATATATGAGTGGTGTTCCACAATTTTTTTTATTTTTCTTAAATCCCTCCATCCTCCGATAGCCCCCCACTCAATTCACACTGTGCAGGACTTCCTTTTTTGTCAAAAGAATCTAAGTTTCTGTATTGTTAGCTGTCGGTCAATGTACATGTGCATTGCGCAAACCTGTAGGGATGGGGCAGTTGCCATAATGGCAGAGAGCAGTGATGGAGAGATCAGAGCAAACTTCTACTGAATAGTTCCCTGGCTAACAAGGATTACATCAACTGCAGAAAGAAATGTAAGTTAATTTGTTAACTTAGGTTCGTGAGCTGGACCACGCCTCATATTCAGTATTCTCTCACTAATCTACTCGGATCCGACTCACCTGGCATCTCACACCTGAATTCCATTCCTAATTACTCTGTGATCTATTTAAACCCGAGCACCTAGCCATCAGCGTCGCTCAGACTGCGGTCTCGTAAACCCGCCTTGGTTAGCGAAGACAAGCTCTATTTTCACGGATGTGCTTACCCTTGATCCTTCCGAATCCGACGAGAAGCTCTTCTCCAGCGAGACTTCCATCATTGGACCATCACCTCCATCCGTGGTCCGTCAAGTCTCTCGCTGTGCCAGGCTTCCATCGGCTCATCGGGATTCCAGCCAGTCCTCTCAGTCAACCAGAGCTCTTTCATCTGGCTCCGCGCAGTCGGATCCCTCTCCAGCGACTTCCGCGCCTCGAGATCGGCGCCCTTCTCCATCTCCTCCCCGCACATCTAACTCCCTTCGTTCTTTTCTCGAGGCTTCGCCTCCCCGTTTTTCTTCTCTGGCTTCGGGCCGCTCGGTCCAAGTTTCCTCCCATTCCCGCAGTGCGTCCTCATTGCGCTCCGGGACTTCTTCTGAAGTTCAGCGGTCCTCAGTAGGCGCTGCAGGCCGATCGGCTCCAAGCTTCTCTACGTCCCGATCACTTCAGACTCCCTGTTCGCCACAAGCTAAGCACTTTCCTCCCGATCTCTCTGGCAGTCCAGCTCGGAGGGCTTCTCCTCCCCGTTCCCGTCCGGCTTCATTCCGGATGAGGAAGTCACCCAGAGTTCGTCGTTCTTCCGCCTCCGTCTCCAACCGTCCGGACATTTCTGGGTGGACAGTAGCCCGCTTGCAATCTTCACTCAGGGAAAGAGGCATCCCCTTTAGCCGTTCTGCTAATAAATCTTGCCTCTTCAAGCTCCTTTTTTTCCCTCTACTTCACCGTTAACCAAAACTTCCTCCTCCCATAATCTACTTCCTACTTCAGCCTCAGTCGCCACTTCTTCTCAGAGCACATCCCAGCCCTCAGCTGCCGGGCCAACATCCACAGCTCCCCCTGCTGGCGGGGAAGCTTCTTCCGTCTCATTTCCCTCAAATTTTGCCTCATTCGTAACAAATCTTTTCTGTTCCTTAGCATCTCAGTCCGGATCTTCATTTAATCAATCAACTCCTTTCCCCCACATTCCCCCTTCTATGTTTCCTACAGGTTCAACTCAGGCTTCCACCCATGCTCCAGGAACCCCTTCTAACCCTTCAATATTACCAACAGGCTCAAATGTCCAACAACCTATTGCTGCATTACCTAAAAATTCTACTGGTCCGCCGTCTCAGTTGCCATCTTCATCTATTCACACACCAGCTTCTAACCATTACACTCTTTCCAGAGCAGTACCCCCCCCATTCGGCCACCCTCTTCCATCAATCGCCTTTCCCCAGTTTCACCCGCTCTCCGACAACAAATTTTGAACGGTAATTACATCGATTTGGCTCTCCTTCTCTAGGTCTCTCAGGTCAGCCCCGGGAGGTGATATGGGGCTGATGCAGCTAGGTTCAGCTCTTAGCTCCAGCTCCAAAGATCTGACCCCCACAGAGTTCGATTTTGCATTCTCCCTTTATAGGGACATCATTTGCTCAGTATTTCCAGACCGGCAGACTGAATTAGATGATTATTTATCTATTGTCCTTGACATGGCCCTTAGATTTGGAGGAACAGGGTTTTACCGATATCATGTTCTTTTTTCATCCCAGGCAGCGGGTCGTCTGGCCCAATTCAACCAAGGTACATACTGGGGTTGTCTAGACTCAGAGTTATATTGCCGCATCTTTGCAGCTCATGCATCCCTATATTGCAGCCTCTGCAGCGCTCCCTCCCACCCTGCTACTGCATGTACACTTGTTACTCCTCTCCGTCCTCGGCTATCATCGGCACACAGCTCATCAGACCCCAACCGTTTGTCCTCAGCTGCCCCTCCCCCTCCAATGATTCCTAAATCTCTGCCACAACAATCTAAACCAAATGCACCAGTCTCCGGGGGTTGTGGATAAGCGCGGCCGTCCCATCCTTTACTAGGGTGGTAGGATGGTGTGCAACAATTTCAATGACCTCGGTTGCTCAGCCTCTAGCTGCAGGCTCTTGCATAGCTGCTCCTTCTGCGGAGGGGCACATGCTCGGAACACCTGCCCCCATAACCCCACTTCCAAAGCAGATTGACTGATACAGCACCTCGTCACTCCCATCAAGGTGAGCGCTCTGATCTCTGCTTTGGCCAGCCACCTCGATAGGGAATTTGTCAATTTCTTGGTTAAGGGTTTCACACACGGGTTCCACCCAGGCATTGAAGTTTTTCCTGATTCCTCAACTTCGTGTTCTAACCTTTTATCTGCCCTTTCTGATCTCGATACAGTCGATTCTTTACTCCTTAAAGAGGTTAAGGAGGGTTTCATGATTGGTCCTTTCGCTCGCTCCCCTTTTGCAGTTTTTCGAATCAGCCCCCTTGGGGTAGCAACCCGCAAATACTCGGGAAAGAAAAGACTGATTATCGACCTGTCGGCACCTCACAATTCCTCTGTCCACAGCATCAATAGCCTTTTACCATTTCCTGATTTCTCAATGCAGTACGTCACTATAGATCATGCTATTCGACTCATCCGTTTAGCAGGTCGTAATGCAAGGCTTTCTAAAGCAGACATTACTAGTGCCTTCAAGGTCCTTCCCCTTCATCCAGACTTTTGGCGTTTCTTTGGGGTCTTTTGGAAAGGAGCTTATTACTTCGCAGTCAGACTTACCTTTGGTTGCAGAAGTAGCCCCCGGATCTTCGACTCCCTTTCCGAGGCTTTGTGTTGGATTCTACTTAACACTTACCGCCTCCCTTACGTCCTTCATCTCCTCGATGATTTTCTTGTCATCACCCCTGCCTCATCTCCTTCTTTTCTCGGCCTCCGTAACCTAACCGAAGCATTCTCCAACATCGGAGTTCCCCTGTCGGAAGAGAAGACTATAGGTTCTCATACTTCTCTAGAATTCCTGGGTATTACTCTCAATTCTTCCACTTTTCAAGCTTCTCTGCCACTCGAGAAGGTTCACCGAATCTCTATGATTCTTTCTAACTTCATCTTAGCCAACTATTGCTCCAAACAACAGATTCTGTCTCTTTTAGGTCATCTCAACTATGCAATGTGAATCATTCCGCAGGGGAGATCTTTCATTTCCCACCTTCCTTCAACCGCAGCAAACATCCCTTCGCTTCATGGTCGTCTTGCCATTGAAGAACCTTGCCGGATGGAAATGCGCCTCTGGCAAGAATTTATTTCATCTCGAAATGGTGTTTCATTCTTCTATAATGACTTCATTTCTTATCCAGATGACATCCAGCTATTTACTGACGCAGCACCCTCTACGGGCTTTGCCGGTTTCTACAATGGAAGGTGGTTTGCTTCAACATGGCCCTCCGAGTTCGAACGTTTGCAGCTCCAGTCAGCCTCTCTCTCATCCGCTCATTATGAAATCTATCCTGTTGTAATTACAGCCTTACTTTGGGGGCACGAATGGTCTCAACACTGTATCCTTATTCATTCAGATAACTCTGATGTTGTTGAGATCATAAACAAAGGCCGATCACGTTCAACTTCATCAACCTTCATCATGCAGTTCATTCGAAGACTCACTCGGGCGCCAGCCAAACTTCATTTCATTCTCCGTGCTGCTCATGTATCTAACCATCGGAATTCCATCGCTGATTCACTCTCTCGCCTCTCTTTCCAGAAATTCAGGTCCTTGGCTCCAGACGCAGATCCTCATCCAACTCCGATCCCACTGTTTTCAGCAACCATTTACAACAAACTACACAGCTTCAAGACCTCTCCATCATTTCTCAGAACGCTATCCTCAACAGCATTGCTCCTAGAACTCTCTCATCTTATCTTTCAAGATGGAACAGTTTTTAAAAGTTTCTATGTAACGAATAACCTTCCATTCCCTTCACTCATCCCGTCTTCTATTCGCCTCTTCATTACCTGTCCGCATCCAATCATATAAATCCGCGTTTCTACTATTCAATCATACCTTTCTGGCATTAATTTCTTCATTAAACTGGCTACCGCCAACTCACGTCCAGCTCTCTACGTTAGCCACATATCCATGCTGCTCAAAGGTCTTAAGAATCAAGAAACACCTTAACCTAATCACCGATTCCTATAACCTCTGACCTCCTTACCCGCTGCATCCACACAATCTGTTACGGTTACTCTCCTCCTCTAATCAATCCCGTTTAGATCTGGCATCAACCCTGATAATTATTCAATCCACTCCATCCGCATGGGCGCAGGCACTTCAGTTTCTCAGCTAGGCATTTCCGACAAGACTATTAAAATCCTAGGTCGTTTGTCATCCTCAGCATACCGTTCTTACATTCAAAATAATCTTGACGATCTGCACCATGCTCATTCCTTGCTTCGTTAAATAATGACCAACTTTGGGGGTCCTGAGCAGGCTCGAGAAGAAGACCGACTTCCGAAGACTGCACCCCCACACAGAGTCAACAAGCCTACATCAGTGCATCCTTCCAGACACATCATCTCTCTAACCTTTGTCAATAAATGAACTAATCAAAACTAATCTAATCTCCGTAGACGTGGTCCATGCTAATGAAAAACAAAGAAAGACGACTAAAAGAAGAAGACTGGAGTGGGATTTACATCAGAGATGATTTTCAACAATAGAGATACCTTCAAATCTTAAAGGCTTCAAAACCGAAGTAAGTTTGGCAACATTTCTGTTGAACTGATAAGAGGGTCAATTAAACAAATCAATACAACATTTTATTAAAAAAGAACACAACGACATTCTGTTAAATCACAGTTGATGTCCGGGCCCAATTGTAGAGGTGGAGCTAGAGGGAGCAGGGTGGGGTGGGGGGGATGTTGATATTTTGGATTGGGCCTTGGATTTAAAACAAAATCTGTCTCACTCGAACTCTGGAATGCAACTTTAAGGGAATGCTTTCAGCAATATCATTTTTTTCAAAGTTTTCCTTTAATCAAGAAAAATCTACCTCCAGCTGCCATTGGGTGAAAGGCAGCGTACATCCAGGACATGTTTTCAGTCCATTACAGGGCAACACTTAGACACAGAGGAGGAAAAGCATTCATGCACATACACACCATCACACAAAATAGCAATTTAGAGACCTTAACTTAAAAATATATTTGCAGAATGGGGGACGAAGCTGGAGCACCCGGACAGAACCCACGCATGCACATGGAGAAAATGGTAACTCAATGCAGAAAGACCCCAGGCCAGGATTTCAACCCAGGATCTTCTTGCTGCAAGGAATAGAGTGCTACCAACAATTTCACTGTGTAGCCCATTGTTTATTATTCACAGTAAAAAAAACTTAAAACAACTAAACATAAAATGGTGAAGCTGTATTGTAGCACAACAATTGTACTGGGGTCTCATTTTTAAAACTTTGCATAGGATCCTTACTAAAACCATACTTATCGTGAATTACTTAAAGGCACAGAGTGTAATTTTCAGCCAGTAGGGGGCAGTGCATACCTAAATTATCACAAGCCTGCGTTATTTGCGTCTTTGAGCAAGAAACTCAACAATGGAGGTCCAACTAGTGCTGTTTTCACACGCCCAATTCCCTGAGAGTTATCTATTTGCAGCAACATGACGAGCACATCAGTCTCTCTTTCATCGCTTAGAACTAGTGAAGAGGTAAAAATGCATTTATGGCAAAACTTTTTTGCATTTTGAGAGGAAATCAATGTTTAAATTGCGGGCTTGTTCCATGGGCTTTGTCCGTCCGGGCTCTTGTAGAAGAAAAGACGTAATTTAATATGGCTTTCCCCTGAAAAGAGGACCCACGCCTATGTATTTTAAAACTGATTTTTAAAGTCACATTTTACAATATCGCCAATATTTTGCAATTAATGTGCTTTACGTAATTATTATTACATAATATTTTAATGGCTATTTTCAAAGATGTACTGCAAAAACTACACACTATCACTTTAACGGTATAGCGGAGGATTTTTCCAAATTTCAGGAACTAAGCGGCATCTCCACTCCAAAAAGGACTGTCACAACAATTAATCTTCCCGTGAAAGTTACCATGTAGCCGTAGATAACTGATCCTACCAGTAATCTGAAATGCATTTCTCCAAATAACATGGCAAACTTACCTTGGGGAAGTTAGTTGGATATTCGACACACATTTGTTTAGCTAAACCGGAGACTCCCTCCAACATCTCAATGAGAGATGCACTCATTAGTGGAGGTTTCGGATAGGGACCGTCACCTAATTTTCACAGATCACTGAAAATAATTCTTTACTTCTGCGATCTCCTGACAAAGTTACCCCAAACTTTAGCCAAAGTGCTTCACATCAAAAGCAAATGTTACAAAAATAAAATGTATAACAAGAGTACAGAGAAAAAGAATAAAAAGTTAAAATAAAATAAAAGATAAAAGCAGCAGCACAAGAGAGGAAACAAATAAGAACATAAAATATAGGGCCTTTAGTTTCAATTATATGATTACTTCTTGTAGCGACAATAAGACTGGAATCAAAGCAAATTAAAACAAATAAAACTAAATTACACCACAACATAATACATTCAAGCACTCCTAGATATTTAAAGCCCTATGGAAAGGTGCGCTTCAAAATTACTTTTAAAAAGTATCATCAATACAAAATATTGATTTGGGGTCATAAAACTAAATGGAAGAGCTGCAAGTGACACAGCGGGTCTGTGTTTAACACAATGTCAAGCTGAGCACATAAATCTCATATGACTTTAAGGCTCCACCCATCCAGATCCTTCCAATGGCTGATTTTATCAGCGCCAGCGCATCCGTTGTGCAGGAGGGACGCTGCAGTATATTTGTACTTCCCACATGCACCAATACAAGCAATAACTATATAATCTCAAGACATATATATGAACTTAATTCTTAACTACAATATATTTTTATTCAGACTCGCATTTTTATTCTCAGTTTATAGATGGGATGGGGGGGGGGTTGGTTGTGTGTTCGTCTGTGTGTGCAGTGCTCTACAAGACAGAAAATGTATCTTATATTCACAATTTTGGTGTCTCTCCTGCTGCGCTGCCAGTGTCCTAAATGAGACCCCTGGACGTATACATATGTATTGTACTGAAAACATCAGTATAGATACAAATGGCAATTTAAGTTCTAGCTAGCAAATAGCAGACGAATAATCCAACCGCAAAGCATCTTTTTGTCCTGACAGTTATTCTGTAATTGAGGGAAGTACTGGTTGTCCTATTTGAATGGGTTCCCATGCTGAATCAAAAGATTGGAAACAAAGAAAAAAAAATACTAACTTGAAAGAAATTAATTAAAAGGGTACAGTGCAAAAACACAAACCCCAACAAAGATTTGACAAGGTGGTCAGGGTTGATCCCTATTAATCAGGCAAAACCTGTTGGTTCTCTGTTCTGTTTCTCACTTGATTAACTTTCTTTGCTTTCACAAAAACCTCTCCAAGTTGACAGCCTTTGTGGGAGAACGTGTTCCAGTTACCAATCATTTATGGAATTTGGTAGACCTGAGCCATATTATGTTAGACAGCCAATTTTAAAGATGGGGAGAAAAAAAGAATGTCATCAAAACTAGGGTAACCAAACTTCTTTTTGTCAACTTTTTTAATACATTCTAATCATACATATTAAGGAACAATTTAAAAATGACTTTAGTATTTCAGTACTGGACCAAGTGTTCTCTCTTATGGAGATCAAAATATGGTACCACTATCTAAACCAGCTATACATAAAACACTTTTTCTGTGGCTACTGAAGAAAAGCTTTTGTGACTTCTTAACTAGTACAACAAAATAATCTCCCTTAAAGTACAATTTGGCATGGATTGACACCCAACCAGGCATTGGTCATAACAGCATAGGAAGGTCATAAAAATACTCCTTTCTTAAAAGTTTGAGTACATCATTAATTAATTTGACACATTCTAAAGTTATTACAAAGACATTTTGAAAAGTTTTTGTGCAAGTCAAAGCTTATTTCTGAGGTTTTTTGGTGCACATACTAACTTAAAATCATCTTAAAACAGCTGAAAGATTTGTCAATTTCACTGTCATTCAACTATACTAGTGAGGACCTAATGCCTGACTGCTTCATACTGGCTTATTGCTGTGTATCCTCTCATGTTCGTGCAGTTTATAGCATCTAAACAGCTTCTGTGCCAGACTGGAGCCTTCAGTTTACATTAATTGTCTGCTGTCTGTCTGCTCCTTCACTTCTCCACACTTGCAACAGATGCGCATGTGAGAAAGGGAAAGTTTGTGCACCAGTGTTTGCACTGTGGGGGATGTGTAGTTGCATATTTTTTCTCCATTTAAAGGATATGTCTGTTTCCAAGAGAGATGGCCACGTGTGTATCCCCTCTGCCAATTGAACGATGACCTCATGGCATGATGGCTGTCATTATGGCCTTTCAGAGAACACTGAGAGAGAGCATAAAAGAGCTGATTATCAGCAGAGCAGAGCAGCAGATCATCCGTGCAGCAGATGCCAGTGATAAGATAACGATAAGGCTGCTATCTGGCCTCCACATCAACCTCCAAAGCAATGATACACCACAGCATATCCTTCACCATCTAGCATGTGTCCTCCGTAGTCAATGGTCCGAGCTTGATGACAGAATATCTAACAGTTGCATTAGAGCAATGAGCCCTGCAGGCAAAATGAGTGGGGGATAAGGAGTGTTCTTTATGTAAAGTGCACCTGGTTAATTACTTTGGGATGTTGGTGAAGCAGTATAATATATATCATCATGTCATAACTGGCTTGTTTTGTCAATAAACCATCTATCACACATCATTGTATGTCAGTTCCAACGATGAATTTTCTGTTTTCTTGTGGATTTTAACATCCAAACCACATTCATGATCAAAGACTCAGTTTTTAGGCTTTTAAAAAGGGACAATATATAACTTGGGGAGACTTGTTTTTTACTATACGGCTTTACGTAGATGCATCCTAAAATCAGTGACGCACAAGTACAAAGGTGATGTGTTTATTGGTGCCATTTACTATCTCTGGAAAGTCACAAGCTGGTTCATAATGAAGCCATTGGTTACATGATTTTTTTTTTATCTATCTAAGCGTTTTGATAATTGAATACCAACATGGTTTGACAAAATGTTATTGTCTTTTATCATAAGGCGGTGAATGTTTTGGGGCTCAAAGGGTATTAGCAGCAGGGCTTATTGAATGTTGGTGGTAATCCCATCTAGGTTGGTGCCACATGGAGTGCTTCAGGAGAAATATATATCCGGTTGTGATCCCCGTATATCCGTATAATGGGAGTAAATTAGGGCAGGAGATTTGCTGCCTGTATTAAGGTATTATCTGCCCCAAAACTCCTTAATTTAGTCATGTTTTTTTATGAATAGCTAGCGGTATTCCCCTCAGAGCTCAGAACGTCTTAGAAGTGCTTGTTAGTTCTGTTCTGAGGTGATTAGGCAATAATAGAACTACACTATCACACGATTACAGTAAGGTCACTGCCATGTTCCATCCCGATTGTGGTTTGAGCAGGACTTTCACTCTGTGCTCTATGATGGTCGGTTAGACAGAACTTGCTACTGCAAACATCAACATGTTTTGCCTTTGTGTGTTTCCAAATTGTACAAACAAAATAAGCAAATGGACTAAGTTCAGCTTCCACTGGCTCCCTTTCCGTAACCTAGGCAGACTAAAGCTGCAATGACGGACGGCTGCAACGTCATGGAAATTCCAGGTTATAAAAAGTTGGAAACGGCTGCATTAAAAGCCTGTAAAACACACAGAAGCTAATACCTTAGCAACTCCGAGTTGTTCCAAACTTACAGAAAGACATCAGCAGATGTGGATTGAGCGTCGGGAGGCCTGGTTGTTGAACTGACCTGCTGATTGGTGGTGCTTTATTTTTTTAATAAACAATCCACCCTGTGGCTCATTAGGGCATCTGCTGTACTGGACATTGACTAAAAAGACACAGGGTACTTGTGGGAGATGTCTCCTGCACTTTCTCTGACAGTATACTCTGTCCCCTGCACTTTTTCATTGTTAATATGTGGTAATCTATTGTTCCTACCCATCTTTAAACACACCTCAAGCGTACACAAGCTAGCGAGAAGTGGCTAATCACATTCAAGTGCTGCCTATCAGCAGAGCAGTACAGTCTTCAACTTATCCAGATCCAGCAAAAGGCAAAATCTTTTGACACTTTTCTCCACACAAGCTGTAATTTTAGTTATTGTGTTGCATACAGATAATGTTAGCTATATGATGATTGCCTGTTTCACATCCCTTACTAGTCAGTTCATACAGTACTGGGAATAATCCCAACCCTCTTTCATTCATGTGCTGGACTTGTGCTAACTATTGCTGTCCACATATTTGAAAGAAATATAGATAAAAAAAAGACAGAGCAGTCGGCAGGGTCACGGAGGGTCTGCACAGGTGAAAAGGCAATATAAGTGGCTGATAAAAATATCTTTGGCACAAAAGGGACTTGAGGTTAATTATCCCAATAGTTTCACTGCTACTCATCCTAATTCGGTTATAAAATTATGCTTTTCTCTTTTTCATATCTTTATTGTTACAATAGAAAAATCAGAGCCAGGGAGGAGACGTAGGACTAGAGGCCAGTAGCAGGGAAGATGGCACAGCTAGGAGAGATTTTAACTTTGTGAGAGAAAAAGATTCATTGGTGGGAGAAGTCAGGCAGGCTGATACTTCTGAATTACTCTTATCCCCACTTTAAAATCAGTTTTGTCTTTATTTGAATAGGTGACCCAGGATTAATGTCAATCAGTTTGTTACATGTGTTGTATGTTCAGTAGAAAATGATATTTATTTTTTGGGGGAGATAAACAGAAAAAACTGTGTGTGGGTGCATGGGCAGCTTTTGTTTGATTAGTTTACAATTTTAAATCAACTTAACTCACTCAAGGGGTTTTGCGTTTATTGGGTGGTGGCCTGGAATGGTATCAAATTCACAGCCTAAGTTATTGTCCCAGTGTGCACCTATTGCTAACTATTGACAACAAAACATGGTTAAATGACGACATTTTGGGGCAGATAATGCCTTATCAGATCCTGCAAATCCCCTGCCCTGATTGACTCCCATTATATAGATATACGCTGATCGCGACTGGATATAAGTTTATCCCGAAGCACTTCAAGTGGCTCTAAACTTGTCTGAGTGAGAACTGAATGTAATATTTGCTAAAAAATAAGGTCCAGGTTGAAAAACAAAAAAACTTTTCCTTTAAGATATCCTAGCAGCTGTTCAGAAGCATCTGATAGATCAAAGCAAAATAGCCAATTTATATTTATTTGGAGCACTGAGTTTCTGTTTTCATACTTTATGAGGGCCAAAATAACCAAAACTAACAAACAAACAAACAAACAGTAAAAACAAAGTGAACAAAGTCCCCTGCCTAACAGAGTTTGTCTTTGTTGACACGAAGTTTTGTGTTATAAAGAGAATTTTTTAACACTTCTAAAACTTACAAAATTATGAGGCTTGCACTGGGGAGTATACATTTCCTACATGTATTGTCTGTATGAGAAATTGCTGCTTAGTCAACGATCTCAAGGACACAAGGCCGGTAAGGCCAGGCAGGTTAAGGCAAATTCATTTGTATAACACATTTTCAGCAACCAGGCAATTCAAGGTGCTTTAAATGGTTAAGGAAAAAATACAATGAACAATAAACACAGAATATAACATCAAAGACAAAAAACAAAAGCATGTTAAAAAACATGATGAACATTATTAAATATGACATTTCAGTTGTTATTAATCAATTATTCAAAGGCCTCACTAAGCTAAAGAGCCTTTGGCTTTGATTTAAAGGAACTCAAAGTTTCAACAGCTTTGCAGTAATCTGGAAGTTCGTTCCAGATAAGAGGGGCATAGGTAAGGCAAGGCAAATTTATTTGTATAGTGCTGTGGCCCCTGGAGCAACAGCAAGTACAAATCCCATAACAGATTAAAAATCTCAAAACACATAAAAAAAAAAAAAAAAAAAAATATATATATATATACTAATGGCAAAGAACATAAAAGCTCCAAAACACATGTAAAATCCAAAATATACAATCTCAAAACACATGCAAACGTCACAACAGAAGTGCACCAAGAAAATATGGGCAATCATGAGCTTGTTATTTAATGTCTACACAAACCAGGAAGCAGATCCACATTTCAAGCAGGAGGCGGTATAGGCCATAAGGTTTACCTGGTTTTGGTTTGAGTTTCTGACAACTGGGATCTCCATACAATAAATGTGTTTGTTCTGTGTTCAAATACAAAAACTCTCTTTTCGTAATAGCATAGTTTTTTATGATTGAAATTTTAGTTCTGAACTATTTTGTTTTTGCTGCAATGAAAAGGTAGTAAAATGGCTACCGACAGGAACGTTTTAGAACAAAGGGGTGGTCAAAGTTAACCAACATGGTGATGTACGATTTGAACAGTAGCCGTGATGATGAGGAAGATTCTCTTGAAACTTATATAAATCTGAGTAAACATGTATGTGGAAAGTGCTATGTGCATTTAACATCCGGAATATGTACAGGGACACCATCATTTACAGTAAGTACGTCTCTATGCCAACCCAGTAACTTTCAGTATTACAGTAAGCAAGGTTCCTGACTGATTGATTGATTGGTTTTGACATTGTTTGGATTTTGCAAGGACCTAGACTGGTGTAAACTTTACTTATAAAAAGGCCTTTGTATAAATTTTTATGTTCATAAAAGTGATAGTTTCTACAGATGCTCTTAAGATCCACAAGTAATAATAATAAATTGAACAGCAGTATTTGCATGTGATAGTTTTATTTACATTCATTCATTGCATTTTTCGGGAGACCAAAGGAGCTGGTGGTCGATTTCAGCAGGCGCAGCCGCTGCCGCAGACCAACCGACAGCGTATATAAATATCTCAGTGCTCACATGGACAAAAGACTAGACGGGAGACTCAACAGTGAAGCCATCTCCAAAAAGGGACAGAGTGCACTAGACATGCTGAGGAGGCTCAGGTCGTTCAAGATTTGCAGCAAGATGCTGCAAATCTTCTATTGGTGCGTTCAGTCCCCAGGCTTTGTCAGCGTCAGCAGCGGCACTGTGTGAACTTTGGCTCCGTCAACTTTTCAAGCTTTTCCTGCGTTTCAAACTTCAAAGCGCATAATGCTACCAACGCTGTAGTTCAGCTAGTTGAAATCTTTATGGTCTTAACGCTCTTGGGGAAGCACGGCAACCAATCAGATCGTCTCAATGTAGTGACGTTGCCCAACGTCGACACTGCCTAGCCAATCACGATCCGCTAGTGTTCAAAACATCCAGCAGAGATGGGCCCTACGACGAGCTTTGTAAGCTTCGGCTTAAAAATGTATCTTCTGTGTATATATGTCGAACTTGGCGCTTTATGAGGATTGTGTGACGCTGACAAAGCTTGTGGTCTGAATACACCATATGTGAAAAATCTGGAGATGAAGAAGCAAAGAATTCTTGATAAAAATCCAAAAGCATTGTGGAGCATCTTCTTCATGACCCCTCCACAATACCAATGTGTCTTCATATGACTTACTACAGCACTTAATTCTGAGCTCTCTCATGTCTTCTAATTTCAGTCTACGTTGCATCCCCAGAATCAGAACCAAACATGGAGAAGCAGCATTCATTTTTATTATCCTCTAATCTGGAACAAATTTCAAGAAAAAGCTGAAACTCTGAGTTCCTTTAAAGGTTGTATGTGGAACACGAGCATGATAGCGACATCTAGTTGATCTAGGTTGTATTTACAACAATAAAAACATAATTCCAGCTGTCGGGTTGCCTGGTTCGCTGCCGAATACACGTAGTGACTAACCTGAACTGTGTCCAGTGAGGAATTTATTTTAGAAGAGTTTAACTGGCTCCTGGACTCTGGGGGGCCCTGGACAGATATATCTCCTTCAGGTCCGCGTGGACCATGTCACAATAAATGAGTCAACTCCCCCTAGCTACTTAAACTTTAGTGTCCCTCGAAGTACTGGTCGAGGAGGTGGAGTGGCAACTATCTTTCATTCCGATTTACTAATTAATCTCCAAAAAAATAATAGTTACAGTTCCTTTGAGCATCTAGTTTTTAGCTTTCCTCATACACATAACAAAGCAGTAAAGCCACTTTTGTTTGTGGTCTTATATCGTCCACCAGGACCTTATTCTCAATTTTTAGATCAGATTTCAGATTTTCTATCTGACTAGTCATTATAGTCGGAGACTTCAATATTCATGTTGATAATGAAAGTGATAGTCTAAATACAGCTTTTCACACTATCCTAGACTCAATAGGCTTTACTCAAAATGTGCAGGGACCAACACATTCTTGTCACCACACTTTAGATCTTGTGCTGACTTATGGCATTGACTGTGAAGAAATAACAGTCTTTCCACATAACCCTATCCTGTCTGATCATTTCCTTATCACTTTTAAACTTACTCTAATGGATCATATCAAACCTGAAAGAAAACTTCATTATACCAGAACGTTATCAGACAACGCTGTAGCAAATTTTAAAGAAGCTCTTCCAACTTTAATTTCCTCAGTTTATAAATGCAGAACAGAAAACAGTGATTTAACTCGTGACCCCTCACAACTTGACATTTTAGTTCATAGCGTTAATTCCTCCCTGCGTCGGGCAATAGACAAAGTTGCCCCCTTGAAAAGGAAGGTGGCTAGCCATAGAAGATTAACTCCCTGGTTTAATTTAGAGCTACGTACCCTAAAGCAGAATGTTAGAAAACTAGAGAGAAAATGGCGCTCCACGCATTTACATGATTCCTTTTTAATATGGAAAAATAGTTTATTGCTATATAAAAAGAGCCTTCACACAGCTAGAACAGCATATTATTCATCTTTAATCGAGGAGAATAAAAATAATCCTAGGTTTCTTTTTAATACAGTTGCCAAACTCACACAGGATCATAGCTCTATCGAGCCAACCATTCCCCAAGCTCTAAGTAGTGACGACTTCATGCAATTCTTTATAAATAAAATAGACTCCATAAAGAATAAGATGGTTGGGGGCCTTCCCAGTGTGCTTGCTTCCTCCTTGGTTGATGGGGCGGCCTCAAAAATGGTGGAACCTAATATATGCTTAAACTGCTTTAAAGCAGGGCCTAGTAACCGCTTTGTGATGTACTAAAATTATAGCTTCATCTAAACCTTCACCTTGCGTTTTTTAGACCCAATCGCCAACTAAACTCTTTAAAGAGAGTTTTCCCTCTTGACGCTGCATGACCAAATTTAAATTTATAAACAATCCTTATTCAATGTGATATGACCACCGGAGTTTAAGATTGCTGTGAAATTAAACCTCTACTTAAGAAACCTCTCTTTATCAAACGACTTAATAAACTATAGACCGATATCTAAATCTTCCCTTCTTATCTAAAATTCTTGAGAAAATAGTTTATCACACCAGGGAAAAATATGTGACAATTTTCACAATAATGAAGCTGTTTGAGATTTCATGTCATCTTTAGAGCTTAACACACAGCACTGAAAACCCGCTCTGGTTAAGGTATACCTAATGATATTCTCATAGCCTCAGACAATGGACTGGTGACCTATATCTGGTCCCTGTTTAGATCTCAGTGCTGCCTAATGACACTGTTGACCACAATATTTCTATAGAAAGGCATCAAAGGTGTGTACGGTATAATAGAACAGCACTAGATTGGTTTAAATCTTATTTACTAACATATTTCAGTTTGTTCAGGTAAACAATAGATCTTCCGTCCAACCTCAATAGTTACTTGCTGAGTTACCACAGGGTTCAGTGGTTGGGCCTATTCTCTTTACTATATATAATGCTGTTCCTATTGTAAAATAAGTTAGGCATGCATGGGATAAAATTTCAAAGAGTTTACGCATAATGATACACAGCTATATCTATCCATAAATCCTGATGAATCCAATCAGTTTATGGTAGACAACAGGCATTTCCTGGAAGACATAAAAACTTGGATGACCTCGTAAAACATCTCTTGCATCCCTAAATTCTGATAAAACAGAAGTTTGTCTGTCTTTGGAACCATAAGCTCAGTACAAAAAGAAACTACTTAGTCAGCCCCTTCACCTGACTGCATTAATTTATCCCACCATAATAACGCAAAAAAACCTCGGTGTCATTTTTGACCAAGATCTGTCTTTAGGAACCTTACATTATAAAGATGTCTGAGTATTTTCTTTTTTCACTTAAAGGAATATTGCAAAAAATTAGAACCAACCCTGTCCAGAGAATGATGCTGGAAAAACCTAGTCCGATGCCTTTTGATACATCAAGGCTGATAACTGTAACTGTCAATTATCAGGGTATCCACAGAATACACTTAAAAGTCTTCAGTTAGTTCAAAAATGCTGCAGCTATGGATGCTGATGAATTTAAAATGTAGATGATCACATTTCCCTTGTTTTATGCTACTCTTCACTGGCTCCTCAGAAAATCTAGAATAGAATTCAAGATCTCCCTTCTGACATAATAAATCCCTTAATAATCTAGTCACCATCAAACATAAGAGACCTGATTGTTCCAGTATGTTCCTAACAGAGACCTCGCTCTCAGGACTGCAGGAATTTACTGGAAGAGTCCTAGTGATTTCTAAAAAAGTAGAATGGGTGCATATCAATTCAGCTATACAGGCTCCCCCTCCTAAGGCACCCGGCCTCCCAGGTTGGTTCGTGAAGCAGACAATTTGTCTATCTTTAAAACTCGCTAAAAACTTTCCTCTTTGACAAATGCTTTTACAGTTAGATATATGTTAATAGTTGGTAGTAAGAGTCCAGGTCCGACAGTCTATAGGAAGAGACAGGTTAATGATAGTAGTCATGCAGAGTGTCAAAAGTTAGGAAGAGATCGTTGAAGAGGTAGAGTAGCTAGTTAGAGATAGATTAATGGTAAGCCAGGTAAAGATCCAGAGCCGGTCGCGAGCTTAGACCGAGTCCGCGGAAGAAATGTGCCCCACAGGGGCCAGCCAGAGCCAGTGAGAGAGGTCACTCAGGGATCCTCCCGCACAGAGCTGGCCGCCCATAACCTGCCGGTTTAATCCCCTGGGCAACAGTGTGGACCACCCACCCGTTTTAATCTCTTAAACGATTCTCGCCCTCTTCAACTCTTGCTTTCCTCTCCGTTCTGTCTATTTTTCCTTAAGATAGTAGTCGACTACGAGTCCTCGTGCCGTATTTTAGAGCCTTACATGAGTTTACCACCCACTTTGGGCTGCATGTCCTCAAACAACC
The DNA here is from genome assembly GCA_028564705.1 of Apricaphanius iberus. Classification (NCBI taxonomy): domain Eukaryota; kingdom Metazoa; phylum Chordata; class Actinopteri; order Cyprinodontiformes; family Aphaniidae; genus Apricaphanius; species Apricaphanius iberus. The sequence continues at coordinate 838,383 of JAPXFQ010002461.1, read as the reverse complement.
CGACTCCGAGAAGACCCCGGCCATGACGGGAGGGGCCGTTACCGTGGCCCTACTGACACCGTCCACGCAGTCAGGAGGACTAAGACAGAGTGTAGAGTAGCCCGGTCTCCTAGTAGCTAGGAGACAGGTTAATGGTTGTAGTAGCTATGCTTGCATTTAGGCTAGTCTGTTGGGAGGACATTATAGGTAGCTGTGAACTACTTTCTCTCCTACTTCTCCCCAACTGCATGATTGTATGCTGTCAATTCACGCACTAACCAGTTTTACTTTCTATATATTAGGTGCTCCTGAAATAAGCCCTGCTGACACCCAGACTAAGATGGCAATTGCAGTTGACGGGGTAAAATTCTCCACGTCCTGCAACAACTTGTGCATACGGTTTTGTTGCTCTTTCAGTGTTCTCTGTGTTGTGTATGGTCTCCAATCCACCGTAACCGGTCGCGTGCAGATAACCGCTTGTGCTGAGCCTGTTCAGCCGGAAGTTTACATCCCAGTTAAAAGGGATTTTTCCATTCCCAACTGTGCTGTCATGCTTGCTCATATGAGGGATTGTCTGAGAATTCCACACGCAATCTTCTGTGGTACTATGGGGATCAGCTTGTCTACACTAAAACATATGTATTGTAAATAACTCATTTTTGTAAAGTGCCTTGAGAGTGACATCAGTTTGTGAAATTGTCGCTATTATAAAATAAACTGTAGATTAATTGGAAATTGACGTCCAGTAGGGACCGGATCAACGGCTCTATACACCAGCTATCAATCACTTGCATGGGGAAACCTTATTTACACCTGCATGCTCACACTCACACATAGGTGTGGGGACTTAGGTGTGAGGATATATTCTTGGGCTGAGGTTATTGCCAACAGATAGTTGGTACCAGGAGCTTACCAGCAACATTGGTGTTAAAGAAGAGAAAAAAGAAAAAAAGAGAAAAAAGAGCCAAAGCGTAGAGAAGAAAAGCAAAAAGGGGAAAAAAGAAAAGAAGGAAGAAAAAAATTAAGAAAAAAAAAAGAGTTTAACAGAGCTAAGGTTAGCAAAGTTAGAAAATGAGCTAGCTTACCGATCCAGGAGGAAAGTTGTAATTTCCTGTTACTGTGTGTTTAATGCCGTGGAAATGTTTTATGTGGGTCCATCTAGTGTAGGCTTCACCTAAAACTACTCTAGTTTTGGTTCTTCTGAGGTCACTCCTCTCCTGAGACGGTTAACAATATCTCAGGGGCTCTGAAGCAGCTGCTTGACTTTCTGACTCCACTATTCTTTCTAGTACTAACCGAGCTGAGCTGAACATATAGTTGGATCATAGAGACCGTATCTGCAACCCAGAACCGCTACTGGCTGGTAGATGTAAACATAACATAATTGATGTGCTCGATTTAAATGTACATTTTTTTATATTTTAATTCCCATAGATATATTATTTCTATTTTTCAATGTAGCTTTTTTATGAAAATGATCCATATACAAGCTTTAAATCAGCTGATTAATTAGGGGGTTTCATGTGCTGTAAACCACAATCATCAAAATTTTAACAAATAAAGCTCGAAACATCTTTCTTTGCATGTAACGAGTGTATATCATACTGTAGGTCCATCTAGCCATTAATTATCTATGAGGAGCCTAAGTCTCCTGGCTCCCCTGGCCGAAGAAAAAAAGAATGAAAGCCAATGGAGTGGTAAAAGGAATTTTCTTGTCTGCTTTGGCTTATCCCCTGAATCACAAAAATGCTGTACCTCAATTTAAATGATAACTAATGAAGTGCTTTTCAAGTGTGTTTGTCATGTGATTTGTCATTTATTTGCTTGTAAAATGTTTTAAATAAACTGGCTACATATCAGAAATTGCTTGATTGTACAACTTGCCCCGCATGCTGGCTCTCATGCGACTGATTATTTCTCCCCCAGCATTGCTGCTATTTTCCACATGGCCAGATTTATAGCAGTTTCTTCATCTCTTTTCTTCCTCCTGGAAGAAAGAAGCAAACCTCGCTAAGCTCTCAGCAATTTTTCTTCTTCTTCAGTTGTAGTCCACTACTGACTTCACACAAAACCCTAAAGTAACTTTTCCCACCGGTAAAAAATGAACACTTTCTCTGCATAAAATGTGTCTTTACGATTTCCAGACATCATATATTAAATCCATGGCACATATCAAACGGGATCAGAAAAATACCTTTTTCTACTCCACTGACTCTCATTTATTTATTTATTTACATCATAGGAATGTAGATGGCCGTGACTTAGACTCCCCATTCCACTTATTGTCTCAAGATGACAAAAAAATGCTACTGGTAATACATTTCATCAATTAAAATTCAATTAATTAAAACGAGCTCTAAACAGATGTTTTTTAGCCTTGATTTAAAGGAAATCATAATTTCAGCAGCTTTACAGTCTTTTCGTAAAGTACAGTGCAACTTTTTTCATAGAGTACTTATGACAATATGTGTTGTGAATAACTGCTAGATAAATAAATTAAATTAAACCAGGTTTTTCTGTTAAAACAGTCAGTATCAGACATGGAGTAATCTGTCACAAGCTGCACCTGCACTGAACTTTATTGTAGTCCATGCAAATTTTTTGTGTATATTTTTTGCCTCTTATTTAAAACTTCTCTCTGCTGATAGCACTTGTAGGGATGCCATTTTTATTAGGATTGAGTGAGGTACTTGGAAAAGAAGTTGGGACGATGAGCCAAGTAACAAAATACAGAAAGAAGTGAAAAAATAATAATTGCAAAAATTACATTGTAGAAAACTTAAAGTGATAGATTTTTCTGAACCATTGTGAAAGTTTGATCTTTTTATGTAATCCTGGGGTCTCAAATCAGTGCATCTTTTGGCTTTGTTCTCAATTAACATCAAATTGTAATTTGAACTAATAAACTAACTTTTACAGGTTGAAGCTGTAGCTCACCTCATGACTGCTCAGTTGTCACTGAGTATCAGTTCACACTGTGCCTTCGTTGAGCCCCTGTTTGTGGTCTGGCTAGACATTGTCTATAACGAGCACTTATTAGTTGACTTGTTCAAATGCCTTTGCTATTTTAGTCCCTACTGCTCAGCCATCCATCTATCCATCCTCCCAGACTCAACTCTGGCTCTCTTACCCACCCTCCCACATATGGAACATTCCTCTTAGGTTTCACAGCCAGGGACAGAGGTTACCCCTGGACCAAACCAAACAATCAACAAATTTAAACCCTTATAGGATGTATTCAAGCAGCACATTTATTGTAAGATGAATACATAATACATCAGCCCTGAGATAAAGTCGATTTTGTCCAAGTCTGCCTTGTTTGTCATTGTCTAGCTACTTCCTCCCTATGCTGTTCACAACTAACTAGGCACAGATGTTGAGACCTAATGTTGCTATAGTCATAGCACTGCCTTGCCCTCGTGAAGCCACCTACAGCAACTGGACTTCACCCCTCTGCCTGTTTTTCTTTCCACTGGGGAGGTGAATAAATTTGAGCGGTGCAGGGAGGAGGGCCTCTTCAGTCTGGGCCTGTGATCCTGAGTGGTGTTTATTTGTCTATGCTCACCCACTCCTTCCCCTGAGCAGAACTGAATCAAAAATGTCAGCTTGGGTGACACTGGTCTCAGGTCCAGGAGATGAAAATCTATTTTTGAAACGAGTTAAGTGCCATTCAGCCAGGACCTGAGAAATTGTTCATGTGCAGGCTGTCTGGTCTGGAGTTGAAGTCATGACCCTGAGACGGATATTTTTATTTTAAACCACTTTGTAAAAGCTTCTCTAGGCCTTTTGGAAAGAGTAACATCATTATAGAGGTTTCCAACTCTACATTTTAGAAACGCAACATGTACGCAACAGTCTTAGATCAGCTTTAACTCTGCAAGCAGCAGAAAGTCTTATCTACTATATCCCAGGTCAAACTGAAGTTTAATTTTTTTTTTTTTTAAGTTTTGAACAAGTTCTGTTTGTTAACTCTGTATTCATGTTTATGTGCGAGGGCTGTGAGCCATTGGGATTTGTGCAAAGCATAAATACATTTTTATCTGATGGATGGAGATATGTGCTAGCTAGTGCTGCCAGGTGGAGGCCCACCTCCAGAGAAGCTTTAAGCAGACCAAAGATAAAGACTCAGAAGTGATGGGCTCTCTGTGATGCCCTTATGTGGGAGGAAATTTAATGGAAGTGGCTACATTGGTAGCAGATGGAGCAGTTTCCTGGATCTCAGTCACGGTAGAGTTATTAGGCACACAGAGACTTTCGAGCTGAAACACACACATACCCTACATCGGCCGTTTAAATTTGTTCACCAGATTTACAGTATGATAAAGACTGAGAGATCGAACTGGGTAGTGTTTATTTGCCTGGGACCTCAGGCACCAAGAGTTCATATTTTTCTTCACTTTTTTTCTGTCTGCTCCTTGTCTCTTTGCTGGCTTCATTTACAAATGTGCATGTCTCCCATGCTCTCATGTGCTCACTATTTTTCTTTTTTTTGACTGTTTTTAGAATTCCCACAGTTACTTGGTGGATCTCAATGCTGGAGCTCTAGGCTGACAAATTTGGTGTAAAGTTGTTGGAGAAAGCTTCCTGAAAAGAATAAAGTGATGCTCTGTTTTTGCAAAGACTAAATGCATGTGTGCGCATGTGTGTGTATGTATATGTGTGGGAGCTGGCTCTGTGTGGGTGGTTCAGCTGAGGGTTGAGTGGTTGAGTGAGATGACAGTAATAAATACACTTACTTTAAGACCTGATGATTGCTCAATCAATCTGGTTTATTGATGATGTGTGTGGTTGGAATGCCCCAGTGTTCATGTTCCTCTTTCTTGACTCAAGGTCTACAGAACATCAGCTTATGCTGCAGCAAACATCTGTTAAACTTTGATGCATTTGAGTGCATAAAGTCAACTGATACCCAACTAGAGGTATCTATTTCCCTCCTGGGTTTTCTGTCCTAATTTAAATTATCCCTGGAGTTTCCAGCGAAGGGCCGACACATAGTACTGTTAACCTTGAATTATTGTGAAAGCTGATAAAAAGTTTTTGTTAGGAAGTTGTTATTTAATAAAACCACATACAATCTGATGTGTTGTGTTTTTTTAAAGTCACATCAGTAATGCGTGGGCTTGTAATAGTGTTTGTTTATACAGTGGGAATGGCCTCACTTTCAGAATCCAGCCCAGCATATTTGTTGATGAGGATGATTAGACCGAAGAAATTAATTCCAGTGGTTATAGTGAATATGAAATGATGGAACAAAGGGCCACGTAAGCAAAGGAGCTGATTTGGCCGTACAGTTTGCGAGTCGTTTTGTGGATCTTTGTAGTTCGTTGCCCTGATCTGGTATGTTAACTCCACCATGTACAGCAAAGTAATTCAGTTTAGCCTTAATTAAGCCAGACTTCTAAATGTTTTGATGTAAGCCACTGATTAGAGAGCTTTGAAGAATCTGAAAAGCCTTGAGTGGAAAGTTCAACGATTCAAGGCATGTGTAAATTTTCTTTTTCTCATAGCATAATCATAATAACAGAAACTGCTGTTTAAAAAGACTAATGAATTGCTCACTTTCTTTCTTCTTTCAAAATGATTGCTTCTGTCATTTATCTCTGATAAAGCAGAACCCTCCCATTTTTATGAAAACAGGGGTTTCATAAAGGATGTTAATCTATACTGTGATTTCTGAGGTAATACGGGGATTCAGCATTTGTGGATTCAACTGTGGATTTGTGGATTTTTTGTGTGAAATGTAATCCCATTTTTTTTCATAGAAAGCCCACTTACTTGTTGATGTATTGCTTTGTTCATAGTGCATATCTAATATATTCCTATGAAAATGCAACCAATATGAAGTAATAATTGACACACTTTTTGTTGGCATTTACAAAGCAGCAAATCCATGAGCATCATTTATTTTCATTTTCCAAAATAGGAACACTGTAGATGTTAACTTAATTGGTTGTGTTAAGAAAGATGGCTTCCACTTTGCATGTTATGGTATAAATCTGTTCTGTGATAAGATGGGAAGTTCTAGAAGTTCATAGAGGGGGTTCAAAGTATTATTAGAATTTAGCCATCACACCCTTGGCTGTGGTCCCTAACCCCCACAAATACCAGGGGTCCACTGTGTTCTGTCTTTTTTTTCCTTGTATTTATTTACCTATCTATTCATTTTCCTTTTTGTGTCTTTTTGGCCTTGGTAATATTTAGTGGCAGGTTCTTTGTTCTAAATATGAAAAAAAGAAAAGTTTGTGGAATATCAAATCCTGTCTCGTGTTAGAGGTAGGTTTGTCACTTTCGATGAAGCTTAGTCATAGTGTGATGGTTAGATTTTGTTCGAACTGCCATGTAAAGTAAAGCCATTGTCATTTTTTTCTCACTCAACTAATTCATAATTTTTAATGCCAGTTCTTACCTCTGAAACCTTCTTTGGTGAAGACAAACGCCTTAGAAGTCACTACTTCATGCTTCTGTGCCTGAAATAGAAAAGCAAGGATATTTGCATCATAAAAAGACCACTTATATGACAATATAACAGATCCCCAGCAGCACTTTTTTGTAAATTTTTGTTTCATTCTTTGGTGCACATTTAAAATGAGCGTAATAATTTCAATGACTGAATGATACAAGGTCTGCAGTTTAGGTCAAATGTAGTGCATTTATTAAGAATTATAAAAGTTAAGCTGATAAGCACCTGCATGTGTGTTGACAACTTCCATCAATGTTAAAAACCTTATAGTGATAGCAGGGTTACTGTCATGATTTATAGCGCACACTTAAGGCTAATTCTTATCATATTGTTGAGGTGGGCCTCTGTTTTATTGACTGCTGCTTTCAGGCATTTGACCTGCAGCCATCAGCAATTCTCCCCCACTTCTTATCTCTCCTTTTCCCTGATTCTTCCTCACTCCCTTACCTTCTATTTGCTCCTTCTCTTTCTTTTTACCACCCCCATCTCATTCTTTCAACTTCCTCGCTTTTGGGAATGCTAAACTCGTAACCCCAAGGATGACCTCTTGAGGAGGTCATAAATTTAGCAATGAGAGATAATAGGAGCTCCTTAGACAGAGAAATGAGAGGATGGTATCTTAGTGATCCATCAAGTCTTTGCACATGTAAACACTTCCAACTGCCAATGACAATAAGACCTACTTTGTAGACCAATCTTAACAAGAGACAAATGAATTCGAAGGAACAAAAACATCTTCCACAATTACTTTCTACCTGGTGATACTTAAAATCTAACATTAAAAGTTTGAATGTCACCTTTTATCTGAACTGCATTGCCTAAAGGTGATGATGTTTGGCCAGTCAAAGATGTAAAAGTAAGGGCACCTTCAAATCTAATTGGCCTGATAAAGTCATCTCCTCGGATTCAGATGCATTTGTTGTGTTTAACTTGACCATGTAACTCTAGGACAATCTTGAATTAGTAATAATTAAACAGTGTGATATGTTTGACCATGCTGATATATTTGGACAGTGTGAGAGTCTGGAAATGTACACAGGACTGTACGTAACACAGTGGCCAATGTCTCAGTCAAACCTTTCCTGCCCCTATTTATCACAAACCAATGTTCCCTGTTTGCTCCAAGATTATGCTATCAGACCAGCTAATGCTTCTGACCCCCTTCTTCTCTTTGACCCCCAACACTCCCAACTTAGTACACCACAGGTATTTAGTGGTATAGAGGAAAGAGAGAGCTTCACCCTCTACTTTTGATCCCTTTCTGTCCCATGCTTTAGCCCCTATGTCTGTCTGTGTCAAGCAGACTGTAGCACAGATAAACCATGAGACTAAAGCTCATCAGTGTCCCACCAAAATTTAATCAGCCACTTTTGGTCTGCCAGAATCCCCAGTACATCCCTTTATTTTTCCCTTGCACAGTTGTTCTTGTTTTGATAGCTGCTGATGTCATTCCGCACATTTCTTCACAAATTAGGGGGCTGAAATTATGGGGTCTCGTTGCCTCCCCCATTTACAATATAGTGCCATTCCGACAGGAGCTTAATTCTTTAACATCAAAGCCTGGCTGTTGACTTGATCATCTTGGGATATGGTGGCCTCAGTCCGAACCCGTCTGCGCTCCCCCTCCTGGCTGGTGTGAAGTGACAGAAAGTTGAGTCAGAGCTCCAGCCGCTGTGATCGCTGCTCGTGTGGGGGCTGTGTAAAGTTGTTACAAATCACTGAATGATTGAAAAGAGTTTTCTAGAGGGCGAGTTAAGGGCAAGTGAGTCTCAGGGATGTCAGTTATGTCTGGCTGTTTTTTGTCAGGGGTATAATGATCAGAAATGATAAGATAACCATTGGCTTGTGGTAGCTGAAGTGGTGTGTGCGTGTCTGTGTGTAGGAGGCGTGAATCTCTGATAGGATGGTCATTGGTGGGGGTGCTTGGAACTTTGATATTCTTTATGAAGGAAAGCCCTTGGTTGCCTGGAAACCAGAGAGAAACATACGTAAATATACCCATTCTGTTTTGTAGATATTGCTGCTGATAGCTGCCTGTTTATGTGAATGTCATTCATTGAGTTAAGCATAAACTTAGAGGAGATACAGGATGATAACAAGCTGCAGCACTCACAATTGATAGGTGTGAAACTGGATCGAATAGAAGCACCTTTTTTAACAATTTATTTCAGGCAAAAAAGAAAAGGTAAACCCTAATGTGTCATATTCAAAGAAAGATTTATAGAATATATGCAGACACACTTCCCAGGAAGACCCCATGACTCCTCATTCCCTTGAAAGCCTGTAATTGCAGTCATCTTCGATATTGACTTTGTCATTTTTACAGCTCCTCTTGCTAGTTCTCATGATCACCCTGCCAAGAGAGCCTCATTGGAGGCAATGCAGTTAATGATTTGAGACATTTACTCTTGGTGCCCTGCTACAAAGTCAGTGCCAGAACAGCCTGTGTGTATGGTGAGCCTTACTATGTGTGCATGTGTGTATGTTGGAAACAGCGGCCTCAGTTATTATCAGGGTAATCCTGAAATTGGAGACAGTATTAGAGCTGGTCATGTCATTCAAAGACAGGATCTTGCCTGTGTATTGACTACTGTCGCTTCCAATTCCACCAAACATTTCCTCAAAGTCCTCCTATATCTACAGAACTTTGAGGAAGCACTCTCCTTGGATGTTTGTCACAGAGAGACAGGCTGTCATAGGCCAAGCAAGATTTTAAGGTAATTCCAAGTGTACGACTTTGCCCTTTTTTAACTTCCCTTCTCTTCCTTTTCTCATCATTACCTTTGGCCCCAACTGTTTTCCCAGGAATCCTTGTGTAATAGGTGTGGATATTAGCCCTGTCAGCCCAGTGTCGGGTGACAGTGCACTCAGCTATGGGCTGTACAATGCTGCAGGCCTGTCACTGTGGCTCAGCTAGACACTGCTGATGGAGTCATTTGTTTTTGCACATTAATTCAATTCTGTCTCAGACCAGGGTCCGACACCTGCTTTCCATTGCGGTGGGATGGTGGGGGGAATGCAGAGGGGACGGGGCCAGCTGGGCCACCTGCCGATGTTATTACAGCAGAGCAGTGGACACACAGACAACCACACACCCACACACTCCTAATGGATTTGGACAGTTGCATGTGCTTGTCTTCATGTTTGCTATAAATTACATGACTATATGCCCAGTATGACCTTGTGTGGTTACATTGGTCTTAAATTACATAATTAATTTAAATATTCATTAAGGTCTGTATGATGTGTGACTTTTGCAAACAGACTGTGCAAGCTCAAACATGTTTGGTTAACCTTTCAGTTTTTCATGCACTGTTGTTACTCTGTGAGGTGGGTATATTTTACTGTTACAGCGTGTTGAGGCTACCTCACTCAGCACTCTGCCAGTTGTAGAAATTCCACCAGTGATTTCCGTTACTGAAGGTGAGGAGAGCTCTGGTTCTAACACAGTAACAGTCAGTCTATTGTTGGACGTCCATGTGAAGTTAGATGGGCTGGGTGGGTTTCTTCAGCTCTACTGTACACTGCCCTCCAGTGCTCAACTCATTCTGATTCTAGTAAAGCATAATTGAAATCAGATCCATAGATTCACTTATGGTTATCATTGTATCTCCTATTTCTTATGAGTCTGTCAAACACACCAAACTAAACTCTGAAATCACAACTGAACCGATTTATATTTGCACTTAGTGGTTCAAGGTGTGATCTCATTAGACCAAACATGCACACATAGAAGACTTTGAGGAGTAAAAAATAGATTACACATTCACATCTATTGGGTATGGATCTAATTATGACTAGTAACCTGCAGCTAGAAATGTAATAGCTAGTCATTTGATGGAAATCTGGTAGCACTTAACAGCCTAGTCTCGAGATGCTCAAAAGGGAAGTCAGTGTTTGCAGATGTTAGCATGTATTCTGCAGGGGAGAGATATGTGTTAAATCTAACAAGAAATGTATCAATGTTTCTTTATTCTAAATCATGTATGCTAATTATAAAGTCAAAGAAACTTACTTTAACTCGAGGTCTACACATATTGGGCCATGTTATTAAAGTGTTTCTTAATTTCGCTGCGCAATTTGAAATGTGGAGGATTGGTATTACATACCAGGTAGACATGCGGGCAGACAATGGACAGTCCAAAAGATATGAAAACTGTGGTAATCAGAAATTTATACAGATGCCTTGACTTTAGTATGGAGAGTGATTCTGTCCAGGATTTACTTTAAGGGGCCCTCAGACTATAATCAGTGGCATCAGTAAAATGTGCAGTTTCACAGTCGAGGACACTGTAATTGAAATTCATTCAGGCTTTCTACCTCCATATATACCGTGTATACCTTTCTCCTCTGACATAAGGTAAATAGGAAACTAAAAGCTGATGTAACGTGTTGCCTTCTCTGTAATCAGTCCACTTACTACTGGGACAGACCCAATCAATGCTTGCCTGTCGACCTGCCAGCTCCCAGATGTAGTCTCTGTTTTAAACCCCTGCTTATTTAAGAAAGCCTCGTGCTGGATGCAGGTTTTGCAAACCTAGGCTTCCCCTGGAAATGACCAATTAAGGGGTAATGTGGACCTGGTTTTCTCAATGCCAGTTTGAATCGGAGTGCAGATGCAATAATATGATAGGATCTGAGAGATACATGAATGGAAATGGTTGGAAGTAGCATGAAATAGTCCTCCTGCTCTCTCCGGCTCTCTCACCACCCTTAAGGAGTAAATTGGAGTACATAATTACCGCAATACCATGTGAGCCAAATTGATTACTGCTCCCCCTTGGCCATTGGCAAAGGCAGTTGTGTGTCTGAACAACTCTTTAGTGACCAAACATCCAGATTACGCCACACTGATCTGCTGAGGATGTAATTTCAGTGCTAATGTTTTTTTTATATTTTTTTTAAAAGACCTTGTTTCCTTCATTTTAGTTCCAATGCAGGAAGTGCTATGATTTACCCTCCAAGTAGAGTTAAAGTGAGTGTTCATACTTTTGAAAATAAATTCTGCTATGATTCTGATACCTGCAGAAGATAACTACAGCATTTTCCTTTAGCTTAAATCCAGAGTAGTGGGATTTGTAGAATAAAGCTAACAGCTGATATGAAAGGGCCCAGGATCAAAATGGAATTATATTGTCTTGAAGCAATTCCAATTTAAAAAACATCATAGAAGTTTATCTTATTGTATTAACCTGTACACTATCATCACGTTTACATGAGACTGTTATAACTTCTACTCATAATTTACACAAGTAATCAACATAAAAAGTAAAGCATTCCTAGTCATTATTATTTCGTTGTCATTGTCCCACTACTTCCAAAAAACACTCTTGTGGTCAGAAAAACTGTTTTTTTTTACTGAGATTTCTATGTTAGCTGAGCTGGGAACCTGGATAGAAAGAACTGTTGTTGAAGCTTTCCAGTTTACTAAGGTGAGTAAAAACAAGTACCGGACAATAGTAAGGCATTCTGCTAAGGTGGTTCAGAACGTAGAAAGTAGATATGTTCAAGTGTCTTGGAAACTTTGAATCCCTCTTCTTTTTCTTCTACTAAAGTTTTAACTAAAACTCAATTTCAGCTACATCCCTTTCTTTACATTCAAGAAAGACACTAACCCCAATTTACACCGGGCACGACTGTGGAAAGTTATGGCTATGGTGCTATCTCTGCAGCAAACAAAAACCATTACCATGCATTAGGTGGTTAACACTGAATATGGTGCTTTTCAGATGCATCCCAGATGCCTCTCGGCACACTTCTCCACTAAAGATAGGATTGGGTTCTATTTTTGATGTGACATGCATTCAAAATTTCTTCAAGCCCCAGGTTAACTTCGACTAAACAGGAAAGCACCCAAGGCATCAGTGTAAAGTATCCAGTGAAATTCAGAATAAAAGACACGTGCAGCATAGCTTAAAAATGTAAATAATATTACATATTGTGCATTCCATTTACCTCGGAAATCAGATCTCGAAGCTGGGTTTGATGTCGAAACAAAGAAACAGCATTCCAGCCAACGTATGTTAGAATTTAAATATGCCCAGATAACCATTGTTGGCAGTACCTCTTACAAACCCTGTTTTAAGCTTTACTTTCCATATAAAAACACCACTTTTACGTAGTTAAGTTTAGAGTTGCAGGCTCTACATGTAACATTGATTTCAGACCAATTTTACAACTGTGTCTTATAAACTAGACATGATCCTGGAATTTCTGACTTCAATATATATCAGTGACCAAAGGATTTGTCAGCTCCTAGAATCTTTTGCAAATATCATTGGTGTGATTTTTAGCATAGACAATGAGGCTTTTATCCTGGCATTGGACATTTATATCTGACACTGCACATCCTTTTTGCTAGTCCGTGCGTCTGTGCACGGAGCAGTGCATTATGTATGCATCTGTGCATACATGCATGGAGCAGCAACAATGCATTTTTTGACAATTTGTAATTAAGAGATTGGTGAGACGAGTTAATCAATCACCTATTGATACTGTATCCACTTTTGAATGCAAGCACAAAGCTTGAATGATGCCCTGAAGGTGTTTCAAGCAGACTCTGAGTCTTTATTACACTTTGTAACATCACCCTCTGCTATGAATGCTGCAGCATCCACGTAGGAGACAAAACAGGACTGTACCCTATAGTGGAATTGAGTAATTTAAGTACCAGTCAGTTTGGATACTGATTACATGAAGTGGATGTTGGATCTGCGCTGGTTTTGAAAAGTGGTAGGGACAAAATTGCTCATCATAATCATTGTTGGGGACATGTCCTTTACTAAAATGATGGCTTGGTGGACGGTGAGTTAAATTTTTTTAAATAATTTTCTTTTTAATTATACAATTTCATGTCAGCCACCAGTAAAGAGCCTTGTGATTATATCTATTAAAATAACTTCTTTAAAGTTTATTGAAATAACACATGGAGTTAAAGAAAATAATGTAATTTCATCATTTTAGAGAAATGTTTTATATTTTGTTTAAAAAAATACTTATGGGCAGATCTTTATCAGGAAGGCTATGTAAATAATGGTGTGAATGAGGTAATTTGACTTTTTTGAAGATGAACTATATAGGGACTAAAGCTATATACACTGTAACTTTCCAGTTCCCTTTGGTCAAGGTTCTGTGGGGTGGAACAGGTGCTTGGAACTTGGAACCAGTATGTTCAACCAAACATGACAAAACAAAAACACCCATAGAACAGAAAAAGGGTAGCCTCAAATGGTCAAGAAAAGATGGCTGAAACAATGAGAAAAAAGAAAGAAAAGGTGGCTTTATAACATTAATAGGAAAGTTAAAATAATGAGGAAAATAAAATGAAACAGAAAGGAGGAAATGGTTACATCTAGATTTGTTATTGTTCGTTTGAGCTAAATAATACATTATTTAAACAGGGGAAACATGCTACAGGAAAAATGTGACTTTTGTCTTCAAGAAGAGCCTACGACATTCAGTTGAGAAAAAGAACTAGCTGAACATTTACAAATGGACATTCAAGACCTAAAGATCTAAACTAAATTTCTAGTTCTAAAAAACTGCTGAGCTTTCTTCAGAAGACAAAATTAATGAAGAGAATAGTTATTTGCTTTTTAATAGTTTGTAAAAAAAAAAAAGAATTAGGGCATGTTTAGTAGGCATTGATTATCATGTGCCAACAAAACCCCTTAAACTGAAGCTTATGGCTTATGTTTAGTGTTTTTTGTTATACATGTTTAATGTCGTTAGTATTTGAACTCAACATACATTTCCAATGTTTATTGAATGCATCACAGGTGCGCAGATGCAGCAAAGTTACAGACAAGTTTCTTAAAAGAGAACAATGTTTATGTGGCTTATTAAAAAAAGGATCAGTCTTATATACCTGCAGATTTCATTTTTTACTAATTTAAAAAGTAAAACAAATTAGTTTGTGACTTGGTGAAAAGAGCACCCTCTGTTTGTATGAGTTGGTGAAATGAGCTGAATACACATTCCACATCATTACTGCCCTTACTGCAGACGCTTACTGCAGGACAGTGTGGTTACAGAGCAAGTAGGGTCTTAAATCTGCTGGGAATATCGCCAACAACGTTTCACAGAAAGTAGCTAAAGTTTGTCGGAAATGTTGCTAGATTTTATGCTTCACGCTATTTTTTGGGAAAAAAAAGTAATTAAGGTGGCCTGAAAAGTCTAGGCAACACTGCTGGGCTCGCAGGTTCGCGACAAACATTTTTTTGCGACTCCAAGAAAGGGGGGGACTCCTAATATGAGGAGAACCGACACTGACATAAAGTTAGGCCTAATTCTCCCAGTGGCAGTTGGTAACAACGATATGACATAACTAGACACCAATTAATTATAGGGCCAAAAAAATCTTTAAAAAAAACATTATAGGAAAAAAAATGCAATGGGCCCCTCTCCCATGCTGGGCCCTGGGTAGTCAGGTCCACTTTCCCCCCTGCAACCATGCCCATGGTTGTAGCTATTGAATATGTGTGGGTTCCTTAGATGACATACATTGTGAAATGTGTGTGTGTGTTCATGTCTTGGTGAGTGTGTCAGGGTCTAAGGAAAGCTGAGGTGGCAGGAAAAATGTGGTTTGAACTTTTAGTACTGGTTTCCATTAATGTGTCAGGCATCTGTTCAAATGGCTATCCAGTTCAGACCCTATTCTTTGGGCTCCCAGTGACGTCCCCTTCACCTCAGTGCCTGGTAAAGTTGGCTGGTGGGGAAAGCAATGAGGCGAATCTCCTCTTTCTAGATATTCTTCTGCACTTAGTCATGACACGCACACTGATTTATGCATGATTTCAGCAAAGCACAATCTTTTTGTTCTGTATATGCACACTCACACACTGTATGTATATCAGAGACACATAGAGCTGCCTCTCGGGTTTTAATGATGGGGATAAATACATTGGAGGTGTAGAATTTTATCATCCCAAAAGGTATTATAATAAATAATATGGTGTTTAATAGATTGCTTCATATTCTGCGCAAGATCTGTGCAAGGTTTGAATCTATGGCCCAAAACACTGGCTGCTGTTACCATGACGATGACATCATAAGCTATGTCCTGTCATTCATAAAAAAGAGGTGAAAAGTTAAAGTTAAATTTGTTAATCTCATCTTTCAAGCTTTATGCAGTCTAGAAGGTCTTACTACTTGCAGAAAAGAAAACAGGGCGTACTTCATTCTGTCCCAGTTTAACTCAATCACCCACTTACTGGGCAGAGCCTTGGCCAGATTAATTAAACTGAAGTCACTTGAACCCAAAATAAACTGAGCCTGGTTAGGTCTATAAAAAAATTCTGTTTCAGCAAAACTACACTATGAGATGCCATTTGCACACTCAAAAGGAAACAGCAATGCTATGGATTATTTAACCTGTCATGAAATATATAAATGTTGGAGTGTATCAATAGATTTCATAAGTCATATTTTCATCCATGTTGTTTATTCATTTTTCAGTTTCAAATGAAATATTTACTTGACTTTAGTATTTACAATGTAAATAGTCTGCAAGCTAGATATTTAGTATACAAATTAAATATTTAGTTTGCAAATTAAATAATTAGCTCGAAACTAAATATATAGGAAACATGCTGAAAATTTAGTTTACAAACAAGATATTATATAGCTTCAAATTTTATAATATATAATAATAACTCCAAACTAAACGTAAAACATTAAATATTAAATACTACAAACTAAATACTTAGCATGCTAAACATTTAATTTGAAGCTAAATATTTAGATACCCTGCTAAACTGGCTAGTTAGGTATTTAGCTTCAAACTAAATATTTTCCTCAAAGCTACACATTCAGCTAAACATGCAAATTTACTTGCCAAGAAGCGAACGTGCCCTACCAAAATAAAAGCTGGGTCTTGTGAACCTCCATATAAACTACTGGCCAGACTGAATGTTACCTATTTACCTTATTTTCCTCCTAACACGTTCAACATTTAATCTTAAAACCTTATACAGTTTATGCTTAAAACATATAATTGGCTGTTTTAACAGCAATACAGATGGGTACTGATGGATTTACAGCAATACTTACTGCATCAGATGCAGGACCTTATATTGAGCGGTATGAACCAAATATCTATTTGCTAAATAAATATTTAGCTTACGCACTAAATATTATGCTTCTTTAATTAAACTGTGAGATTTATAAATAAACAACATGGACAAAAGTTTGACTTTGAAAAATTCACCCCCATTCTTTCTCCTATGAAAGGCTAAATAACCGAAATTCAATCCATTATCCATTATGTATGCTGCTTAACTTTGAACGGTTGCAGCGGGGCTGGTACCTACAGTATCATCAGGCGAGAGGTGGGGTACACCGTGGACAGGTTGCCAGTCCATTGCAGGGCAGCATATAGATACACAGGACAAATAACCATGCAAGCACACACTCATACCTAAGTGTATTTTAGAGAGACCAATTAACCTATCATGCCTTTTTTGTGGACTGTAGGAAGAAGCAAGAGAGGGAACCTATGCATGCACAGGGAGAGCATGCAAACTCCATGCAGAAAGGAGTTTTCATTGCAAGGCATGGCAACAGTGCTAACAGCAGTGCCACTAATGGTTCATTCACACCGCAGGCTTAGTCCGCGTCAGCGACGTCAAGATTACATGATAAGTCTATGGCGGAGGCCGTTGGAGGAGCGTTTATGAGCTTTGGCTCCGTCAACTTTTCAAGCTTTTCCTGCTTTTCATGCTTCAAAGCTCATAAAGCCAGCAGCGCAGAAGTTCAGCTAGTTGAACTTTTATAGATGGTGAAGGCCCTGAAGCGGCACGTTAACCAATCAGAGCTTATAATTGTAGTGATGTCACTACACGTATTTTGAATGTAGCGGGAGCAGGAAAAACCTATTTTTAAGTCTAGATAACGCAGATTCAAAAAATCATAAATAACACTTACCGAAGACAGATGGACAGGCGCTCTTCGGGAGGAATAGAGAACCTGTAGTTGGTGTCCTGGTAGGAGATTTGAGCTCCGATGCGGCCCAGGAGGTCGTAAAATTAGGCGCAGGACAGACGGAAGTACTGCTGAAAGCGAACCTCATCCATAAGCAGCTCCTGGAGCAAATAGTTAAACTCCCCAAACTCAGAACGCATTTGTAGAATAGGGTGTATCCACAAACGGTCTTATGTTGCCGAAGTCGACGTTGTCTAGCTTTATTTAGCAAATAAAGCCAAGGCACTCTCTCAATACTGTCTGCCATAGTTCAGAATGTCCGGCAACAGAAGAAGCCCATCCCATACGCTCTTTTTTGCTCAGAAGTGGCAGTCTTTGCAAGCTTCAACATAGAAGCGTCAAACTAGATGCTTTGTGAGCTTTGCCTGACGCTGATAAAGCCTGTGGTGTGAATGCACCATAATAGCTCAGTAACCCATATTATTGCTGTTAATTTTTGACCGTGTAATTTGACAAACAGCACCCCATACAACCCGCTCTTTCCTTCAGCTCTGCCTGTTTCAGCTATATGTTCAGTCAGTCCCCTTCAGCTAAGACTAAACCTCCAATTACTTTTAATATTTTTTCCTGGACAGATGTATCGTGTAGAAGTCAGATCAACAAATCCAACCAACAATAATCTTCAGCCATTTATCTCAACCACAAATTATGTTTACAAAGGAAAACCCTCACAAAACAGCCGCCTTTCTCAAACAGAAACTGATTCCATTAATAATAAAGCAAGCTGCTGTTTTCACACCCTGATTGAGTTTCCAGTGGAAGTCTGATCCAAGCCGCCTAATGTCCTTTAAATGTTTTTTTCCTAAACACAGCAACAGTAGTCCTCGCCTTAGAGCAACTTCAAACGGCCGTCAGCAGAATTCTGTTGTCCTATGTAATCTTGGGTTCATGGAAGACTTGAACATGGGCACAGGGTGTTGGAAAAGTATTCATTCCCACTGAACTTTTTGCACATTTTGTCATGTTACATACACACAAATGTTAAGATATCTTCTTTTAACATGTAAAACACCAACGCACGTTGACGTGGAAAAACATCACATTGCTGCTAAATTATCAAGCCATGACCAAAAAGCTGAACTCTAGAGGGAGTGCAGTGATCTACCACTCAGAGAATGTGCCAATGGGAGAAATATTATTTGTGTACTCGGCAAATCTAACTTTAAATGACGCATTTACTGTTGTTTTTATTAATTTTTCCGTGTTCTATGGTATCAAAGAATGCCGTCTTTGTCTGTTTGTGTGAAAAAAATTTCCTCTCACAATTTTTAGTATATCACAGTTCAGTGCGGCACATGGCGGGGAGAATCAGCATGATTTGGGGGCTTGTTCATTAAGATTAATCAAATGCAAGTTTCTGTCCTCTGCTTGACTAACTGCAACAAACAATTACACTATATATGTTAACTAATATCAGAAAAATGTAATGTGAAACTAAAGTTATGCTGAAATTTAGCCTTAGATGGAGTTTACCACCCAGTTTAGGCTGAAAACTGCAACGTGACGGGGCCGTTACTGGCCTTACGTTGAGCCTCGAGCCAGAACTACACTGGGGGAAGCCACTCTACGCCACACGGCTGCCAGTCGGCCAGTGATTTAGTTGGAGATTTAGCTACTGGGAGATTTAGCTACTGGGAAATTTTGCTGCTATTACACTTTGCTGTTTGAAGCTTAGGTTAGGTTTGAGGTTAGTTGAACAAGCTACACTACCGTTCAAAACTTTGGGGTCACATTGAAATGTCGTTATTTTTGAAGGAAAAGCACTGTACTTTTCAATGAAGATAACTTTAAACTAGTCTTAACTTTAAAGAAACACACGCTATACATTGCTAATGTGGTAAATGACTATTCTAGCTGCAAATGTCTGGTTTTTGGTGCAATATCTACATAGGTGTATAGAGGCCCATTTCCAGCAACTATCACTCCAGTGTTCTAATGGTACAATGTGTTTGCTCATTGGCTCAGAAGGCTAATTGATGATTAGAAAACCCTTGTGCAATCATGTTCACACATCTGAAAACAGTTTAGCTCGGTACAGAAGCTACAAAACTGACCTTCCTTTGAGCAGATTGAGTTTCTGGAGCATCACATTTGTGGGGTCAATTAAACGCTCAAAATGGCCAGAAAAAGAGAACTTTCATCTGAAACTCGACAGTCTATTCTTGTTCTTAGAAATGAAGGCTATTCCATGCGAGAAATTGCTAAGAAATTGAAGATTTCCTACAACGGTGTGTACTACTCCCTTCAGAGGACAGCACAAACAGGCTCTAACCAGAGTAGAAAAAGAAGTGGGAGGCCGCGTTGCACAACTGAGCAAGAAGATAAGTACATTAGAGTCTCTAGTTTGGGAAACAGACGCCTCACAGGTCCCCAACTGGCATCTTCATTAAATAGTACCCGCAAAACACCAGTGTCAACATCTACAGTGAAGAGGCGGCTGCGGGATTCTGGGCTTCAGGGCAGAGTGGCAAAGAAAAAGCCATATCTGAGACTGGCCAATAAAAGAAAAAGATTAAGATGGGCAAAAGAACACAGACATTGGACAGAGGAAGACTGGAAAAAAGTGCTGTGGACGGATGAATCCAAGTTTGAGGTGTTTGGATCACAAAGAAGAACGTTTGTGAGACGCAGAACAACTGAAAAGATGCTGGAAGAATGCCTGACGCCATCTGTTAAGCATGGTGGAGGTAATGTGATGGTCTGGGGTTGCTTTGGTGCTGGTAAGGTGGGAGATTTGTACAGGGTAAAAGGGATTCTGAATAAGGAAGGCTATCACTCCATTTTGCAACGCCATGCCATACCCAGTGGACAGCGCTTGATTGGAGCCAATTTCATCCTACAACAGGACAATGACCCAAAACACACCTCGAAATTGTGCAAGAACTATTTAGAGAAGAAGCAGGCAGCTGGTATTCTATCGGTAATGGAGTGGCCAGCGCAGTCACCAGATTTGAACCCCGTTGAGCTGTTGTGGGAGCAGCTTGACCGTATGGTACGCAAGAAGTGCCCATCCAACCAATCCTAATTGTGGGAGCTGCTTCTAGAAGCGTGGGGTGCAATTTCTCCAGATTACCTCAACAAATTAACAACTAGAATGCCAAAGGTCTGCAATGCTGTAATTGCTGCAAATGGAGGATTCTTTGATGAAAGCAAAGTTTGATGTAAAAACAATCTTATTTCAAATAAAAATCATTATTTATAACCTTGTCAATGTCTTGACTCTATTTTTTATTCATTTCACAACGTATGGTGGTGAATAAGTGTGACTTTTCATGGAAAACACAAAATTGTTTGGGTGACCCCAAACTTTTGAACGGTAGTGTATATCTCTGGGTTGATGGGGCACAGATCTTAGCATGTGATCTGAGGTAGTACATTTTTATTGTCATGGTGCATTTTAACACAAAAACTGAAACATTGGATGAATAATGTAATTTTCACTAACAGTAGCCTAGGAGCTTCCACATTTTGGTACACATCCTGGTTTTAAACACTGCTTTAAGGCAAAGTGGTACTGTTAGGTCCATAGATATGAAATAACTCTGCTCAAAGTAACTGAACAAATCATTAACAGAGCTTTGCATTTCCCCGGTGGTGCACCAAAAACTAATTCCAACCATTTCTTCTCCAGCTCCTCTTCCGTGGATTAAAAAAATAAAATAATGTAGTGTTGATGCATCAGCTTAAAAAATACAGAACATATTCTGCCTGTTGTAATTTTGCTAACTTTAAGCTTATCAGAACTAGAGCTACTTGGCCAAAACAATGCTGCCCTCCTGTGGGCGGTCCCGTTCGAAATTAGGGTAGAATAAATGGCTTTTTAAACTTAGGCGTTTTATGGTGTATTTTGTTTCTCTAGCTGATGTAGGGAATTGTGTTTGGAGAAAATATTCACATACAGCATGTTTATAAAACTCAGAAGACTGATTGTATTTTTCATGACTTTGGTGAAGGAGACCTTTAATGGAAAAGTTACAAGAAGCAATCTATTCTTTACGGTAAACCACAAGTAGACCTCTTTGTCATTTGGTATAAGCCAGGTAGGGGATACAGCCAAGTAAGGTAATGTGGTAAAATGTGACCAAAACTGAATGCACTTTTTCCACTGAAAAGTGAAAGACAGCCTCATGCTTAGGGTATGCTTTTCTTCAACAGAAACAGGATAGCAGTTCAGAATTTTGAAAAATAGATTGAGGTAGATTTAGGGAATTCCTGGAGAGAAAAAAAGTGTAAAAAGCTGCAAAAATCTTGATACCGTGACACAGGTCCATCTTCCAGTAGGACAATGACCCCTAAGACACACCAATGTGAACGGTTAGATGAATGTGTTTGAATGACTAAGTCAAAGTCCAGATGTGAAATACAGTTTCGAGTCTGTGACATAGACACTCCTCATCTAAGCTGCTCCTATATAAGGACTAAAAAGGTCATAACTTTGGCCGATATGTGCAAGTCTGGAAGAAACATACCATAAAAGACATGCCCCTCTAACTGCAGCATCAAGGTCACGATTTCTTTCGAAAAAAAACTCAAAAATTATTATTTATAAGCCTTTTGCTTCATATTCATGCATTAGTTTGTGTTTAACTATTATAAAAATCAAATCAAATATTTAACTATATAGTTGTCATAAAATATGTAAAATATCAAGGGGACTAGACAATTTTTCAAAATAGAAAAGCAGTGAAGGCAGGGCTCATGTGATAGTAGTGTTTATGTCCCTCAATATGTAAAAAAATGGAGGGCTTTATGAAACAGCATTTTGTTGGACTGTAGAAAGCAGCTGTTTTGCTGCTTGTCCTTGGTGCAGTTTGGGGACAGTATACTAACGTACAGGTTAAAAAAAATACCTCAAAGAGCTCAATGACTCAGCATAGACACAAAGGACAAGCAAACTTGTGTACTTATTTTGGAGCATTAGCAAGTCAGAGGTCATGAGACCCAGACACAGTTACAAGCAAAGCTATGGAAAAGTCACTGCAGCCTCTCTATGGCCCAATTCACAGACAGCACTGTGATTCTGCATAGCCTTTCTGTCCCAGTAGAAGTCAAATTATTTTTCTGAATACATGAGCACTTAAATGTTTGCAGATAATGCTGGAAGAAAAACCTGGGAGGTTTTCTGATTAGTTGCTCCAAAAACGACTCTTTACATTTAGTTGCAGTTTTCCTCACCACCACTAGATGTAAGTGTTAAACCAGATGTTTTGACAGTTTGGATTATGCCACCAGTATAAGTTTAAAGAGTATAACCACCTTTTTGACTTGACTGTTGCTGTAAAGTGTCTGTCAGTGCAAGCAGTTTACAATCTGGCTGGTATAATTAAAGCGGCATTAAAGTTGGAAATCAAATTAGTGAGAATGTGTGAGTGTGATAAAAAAAAACAGGGAATGATGGAGGAGGGATTTTAGCTGGCTATAATTAGTGAATGATTACCAGGGAAATAGAAGAGCGGTACATTAGAGAGAATGCAGTAAGGGTGGGAATATTTACATCTGATTTTAAGTAACCCTGACTTTCCAGTTTGTTGGTCCATAAAATGGTGACATTGGAGGCATTTTCCAACAGCTATGTGTTAAAAGTTTCACTTAAGTGCTAAATGTGAAGCAGAGTGTGTTTGTTTGTAAAAGGTGTAAACAATCCATTCAGCAATCAGTATATGCTAATACGACTTGGAAAGCAGGAGAACCAGGATTACTTCATGCATTACTGCTCATTAAAAAAAGCAAAAGTTCTTTTTTCAGCAATTCCACTCACAGAATAACTGGTAAATATATTTAACCGCTGTATAATTTTCAGAAGAAGTTAATCCTTCAAAGGAAAAAACCCCCAAAAACATTCATACTGGAAAGAAACAGTGCCTTTTCAATTTATTTAACTTCTTCATCATCTCTGCATGCCTCTTTACAAAAGCATTGAGAGTCATCCCCTTCCCAGCTGCAACACAGTAGTTTCCATAGATCCAGTTGGTAGGTACTAATCGTGAAATGGCAGTTCATCAGCATTGGCTCAGCTCAGGTTAAAAACGATTCCCTACATTCAAATTTTAAGGCTTTGGGTAATACAATTCTTTAGTCTGCTACTAAGCTCCTCGACAAGGAAGATAAGATCTGGTGCAACCAGATCCGTGCACTTTCAGAACGAAATAAACCTCCAGCCTGAGATTGCCAGGTGATTTTTAGCTATAGAATGAGAAAAATATTAAACATGACCCCAAGAAAAAAGGGCACTCTAAAACTTGCACACACACATTGTACAAAGTAGGAAAAGGCCATGCTTTATTTTTTTATTGTTGTACATTTTGGACCAAGATAAATAATGGAGTTGCTAATGGTTAGCTTCTACTAGCAGAGATTCACTTTGCTCTCTCCTGGCTGCAAAATCAATACAGCTTTACCATGGGTGTTGCAAGCCAAGGTAGGCAAGACAATTAATGCTAATTTTCTCTGATGTATAAGAGACTGGCTTTTTATGATTTACTTGTTTTTTGCCATCTATTTCCTTTCTGCTGCTAATGCAGGCAATGGGTGTTAGAGAAATTTTCACATGCCGCATTCGTTTGCAACTTAGAGTGCCAACGGACAGTTAAGTTCTAAGAACTGAATTATTGCCAACGGACAGTTAAGTTCTAAGAACTGAATTATTAGAACCATCCATCCATCCATCCATCCATCCATCCATCCATCCATCCATCCATCCATCTTCTTCCGCGAATCCAGGGTCGGGTCGCGGGGGCAGTAGCTGGGTCTTCCTCTGGGCCTCTTCCCGGTGGGACCTGCCAGGAACACTTCAGCAGGGAGGCATCCAGGAGGCATCCTGACCAGATGCCCGAGCCACCTCAACTGGCTCCTCTCGATGTGGAGGAGCAGCGGCTCTACTCTGAACCCCCTCCGGATGACCGAGCTTCTCACGCTATCTCTAAGGGAGAACCCAGCCACCCTGCGGAGGAAACTCATTTCAGCCGCCTGTATCCGTGATCTCGTTCCTTCGGTCACCACCCAAAGTTTGTGATCATAGATGAGGGTAGGAACGTAGATTGACCGGTAAATCGAGAGCTTTTTCTTTCAGCTCAGCTCTCTCTTCACCACGACAGACCGGTACAGCGCCCGCATAACTGCAGACGCCTTACCAACCCGTCTATTGATCTCCCGCTCCATTTTTCCCTCATTCGTGAACAAGACCCCCAGATGCTTAAACTCGAACCACTTGAGGAAGGACCCCATCCCTGATCCGAAGAAGGTACCCTACACTTTTCCGGCTCAAGACCATGGCCTTGGATTTGGAGGTACTCATCCTCATCCCAGCCGCTTCACACTCGGCTACGAACCGCTGTAGATCACGTTCTGATGAAACCAACAGGACCACATCATCTCCGAAAAGCAAAGACCCGATCTTGAGGCCACCAAAACGGATCCCCTCAACACCTTGGCTCCGCCTAGAAATCCTGTCCATGAATGTTATGAACAGGATCGCTTTTATTTCATCAATCTCAATGCATTTCAGAGATGAACGAAGCAATGGACCTAAACACAGATTGACCCATATACTGGATAACAGTACAATATCAATGATCACATCAGACCAGGGTACCTGCTGTGTTCTTTGGTCCCATTAGTGTGGTACATCTGTCCAGCATATGTGGACCTAAAACTTACCCTGCTGAGAGCTGAAAGCATCCTTGGAGAGAGCAGTGAGTCCGAACCACTGAAGGCATATTACATCCAGGTGAGGGACTCCCAGGCCTTCATATGCATCCTAGGACCTGTTAAAGCCACTCAGCTCTACGCTCAACACAGTGCTGAAAACCCTGGGGCCTCTGAATGGATTGCCAGCTGGACTGTTTATGGTTATGGGTTTTTCACACACGAGCAGCCAGGAAAAAGAAGATCCTGTTTTATGGCGGACAGTTTGGGTTACGGCAGAGCTGTTTAATTTGTGTTGTGTTCCTTTGATGTACTTCAGGTTTCTTTGTTTATGTTCCAACAACAAGAAGTGCATTTTGAGTGTGTGGTTTGTTTGTTACTGAAGAAGGTTTATATCAGTGGGTTAAAATTAGAGTGAAGAGTGGTCATGTTGCTGACAATACTGCAATGATTTGTTTGTGATATTTTGCACTTTAGAGTCTTAAATCTTTTTAAAAGCATCCCTGGGGAGGTTAGACTGGAAGTGCATTCATATCTAATTCTTGCATGTGAATGAGACAGCATTCACATTCAACATGTTTAAAACCGAGCAGTTATACACTGTTTCTTGGCTCGTATGTGGAGGCAGCTGTGTGTTCGCTTTCTGAAAAATCATCATCTCTGCAGTGCCTCTGCCCCTGTCTGTCTGACTCATCCTTCAAAGAGCTTGTGCCAAATGAATGAGGAAATGATGTTGATTATCCTTGTTGAGAGGATTGGTGGCCCGCCTGGCTAACACTTTCAGTGCTGAGCTGATCCCAAGCTCAGGAATCTACAAGCTCTGTTTTGGAGAAACACACATTTATGTCTAAGGAGTGGGGAGAAACAAGGTTTATTTTATTCTCCCCATACAAAAATATTTAAACTACTGTATATTTAAGTTTTCAGAAATTTAAACACGAAAGTTTACCTTTATAAAGAAAGGTTTGTACTTGAATATGCATGTTTTTAAAATGTATAAAGAATTTGTCCTTGAATCTAACAAAACTCAACTATATTATCGTAAGAATGCTTTTGGTATTCACAAGAAAGATGGTTCATGCCAACCCATCTTAGACTTTATGTTATCTTCGATGTATACAATTCCTTCTATTCTCCTTTACATATAAATACAGGCATCGGTAAGTTAGGAACTGCAGTTTTTAATCAATTTGTATTCTGATCATAACAGAAAACATTAAGAAATACCCTATAGATTTATGCAATTTGTTTTTCATTAGTGGCACCATTAAGATGAAAGTGTGTGTAACTATGCTTAACAGCCACTGGGGATTGTGAGAAAGACTTGAGACTCTGCCCTTTCGTTTTCCTATCTGAAGCAACATTATCAGTGTTGAATCCTCTAGTCTGGGAACTGTTTGCAGCCTTCATTAAAAAACAATAAAATAACCATAAAAGTGGAAGTTTACTTTAAAAGAGATGTAACAACTCTGTCAGATATTGGTGGGGCAAACTTTCAACAGCTCACCGATAGACAAGTGCTTAGGATTTAGTGGCATCTAGTGATGGAGATGTTAATTGCAACCAAAGACATCTAAAATGTTTTTGTTTTTTTTGCATTCAAGAGTATTTGCTTTGTTTTAGAAAGACAGATAAAATAGTAGATGCTATTAAGGAAGAGGTCTAAGTTTTATAAAAAAATAAGGTACTTATTTTATGAATGTTTTTGAATCTGCTTCCTTGAGTGCCAAGTTACTACAGGGCGCTTTATTTGAAAATAAAGTGCACTATTCCCTCTTGGCCACATCCTCATATACTATGTGCATATGCTGCAACAATCCCAAAGTTATGAAGTCTCTAAGGAAAAACTTTAAGCAATAATCTTTCCAAGCATCAATTTGTAACTTTGTTGCATGACATGCATGGGTCGTTAAGGTCAAAATCTTAGTACTCTTAACAGAAAACTTAAAAAGGTACCTGAAATCCCTATATATATATAATTCTATATCTTTGCTATAATAGCTCAGATAAACATTCACTGACTTTCATTATCAGCTGTGTTCCACCGATTCTCTTGAGGTCAAATAGAGAATATTATGGTTTGAAAGCTGTAAAGGTTTTTGACTGTAACAAAACAAGACAAGTCAAAAATTCAAGTCAAACCAAAAGGGAGCAGAAGAGACTAGGTTGACAAAAAGAGAGGGAGGGTATAAGGACAGACGGGTCGGAGATAATAAGATTCAGAGGAGGAAAAGCATGACAGGCAAGAGCAAAAAAAAAGGGGAGGGGTGAAAGAGAATGAGTTCAGCGTTATAAATTGAAAGAGGCATCTGTGGTGAGAAAAGGGACATAAAGTAGGCCAGGGTAATGAAGGAAGGGACTTAGTCAGAACCAGGTGAGTCACTACATCCCTTTCTCTAATGTTGTCCACAGAAAAATATTCATTGCCACTGTTACAGTAGCCTGCTCACCACAGAGCAGCTTCTGTCTTGTTTTAAAAATAAAGTTGCAGTAGCAAAATGGGAGATTAAAATCTAGAAGAAGCGCTAAGTTTTAAATTGGGTCAAACTGTAGGAATGATGTGGGAGGATATTGATGAGAGTGTCGCACACTGCACATTTCCTTAAATAAATATAAAACTACTTGGTGAATAATGCCCAGGCTTGCTCCAAGGAATCATGAAGGCATACTACAATTAAGCAGTTAAAAATTTTCAAGTTCTCTGAATGACCATCTTAAGCAATCCCATCTCAAACAACAGTGATGTAAACATAAACTACAGTTTTTATTTTATTATTTTAGTAGTCAGAAAAGCTGTATTATGTAATATTTTTGTTATGATAAAACATTATTTAATCTATTGTCAGTTTTTTGTCAGTCTTGATGAAACAAATGACTGTAGTACCTTTTGCCATGGTTGAATGTAGGGGTTAAATTTTATTTAAGTGTATTTTGAGGTGATTCAGGTCAGAACAGCCAGGAGTGCAATTGTCAGTTTTTTGTCTTAAATTTAAGGTAGAGACCCAGGTGCAGATGTGGAATATAAAGGTGCAGAATGTCTTTAATAAGGCAAGACAAAAAACCAACTTAAGCCGTTAATGATCAAATAGAGCACACGCCGGATCTTAAAAAGTGAGAGGAAAACATGGGCAAACAGGTGAGTCGAATAATGCACAGGTGCAGTCATTCTAACAACTGGGGCAGTGCCCTGCAGGCTCTGACAGCAATGTGACATAATGAAACGAACTCCACGTCAGTCAAAGAAGAGAACAATTTTGTCCAGTGCAAAAACAACAAAGATTTGCCTCTAACTGTCTTAGAACTCAAACTAAAGAGCACGCGCTTGAACGTGATATTGCACTCTCTGTGGCACTCTAAGCAAACTCCGCAGAGCAGCTTCTTTTCAATAAATCTCTGAAAAGCTAAACATGACATATAATAGACATGCTCACTTCTTACTGAAAAGGCTTTGAAGGGTTGACAAGTCGTGCTTTCAGAGTTGTGATTTGCATACCTAATGCCCACCACTGAGTGACAAGAGATCTTACTATTTCCTCCTCATATCAATCCAGCCTGCTGGTGACTGGGTGTTTCTACTGAATAAAAAGTTTTCCACTGTGCAATGCATGAAATAATCACACACGCAGGTATTGTTGCAGGAATTTTATATCATTGTGAAACAGAAACCTACTATTGAAAAATATTTTTGATGTGATCAGATGGTTTTGGAGGACTGGTCTTGCATTTTTGGATTAAAACAATCCTTTCCAATGAACATCTGTGAGCTTTTCAACAAGGACATTTAATTTACTTATATGATTTATACTTGCATTTACTGTAGTTCCAATGTTCTCCTCTTTCAGCTCCCCTTTTCAGCTCCACTTGTATGAATATGCAATACATTTGAAACTCACCAAAATTAGCATCTGCAAGGTAGATGATCTAAGGGCGCTTTCACATGGTACGGGAGTCCGTACTCGGGTACGGTATTTGGTCAAAATCCACTTATTTCGTACCATGTGAACACAGACTGTACCGTGCCAGAATACGGCCAGAGAGACCTGCCTTGGAGGTAGTATCCGAGTCCAGGTACGAGCGGCCACGTACCATGTGAACACAACCCGTACTCTGGCCGTACTCAAGACAATAGACGCGCTCCATGCGGAAATGACGACACCGCCGGCCGAAATTACAGAATCACCTCGCGACCATACAAATACCAAAACAACGCGATTCAAGCTCCCACAGCAACACAGCAGGTTACAAAACGGCGGGTTTACTACAACACTCACCCTGTAGATGGCTTCAGGTAGCAGCTGACCAGTAGACCAGTTTGTTTACATTCTAGGCTGTCGCTCGTTTTATGACGTCGGTACTTCTCACAGTACCGACGTCTACAGGAGGAGCTTATCGGGTCTTTGGTTTCTGCCTCCCTTAACTCACCAATGTGGGTCCAATAATGCAACAGAACTGCATCTCTACATGGATTGACTGCCTTGCAAACTAGGCAGCACGTGGAATTAGGGGGCCAATTCTGCTGATTGCTGGTGTCATAATCTGAGTTTTGAAAACTGGAGTGTCACTTTAGTGGTAGGAAAGGAGCCAGAGCTGGTGTGTGAGGACAACAACCTGCTTCATCTGTACTCAGCTCAGTGTCCATTTCAGTACCCATTTTAATGTAATTTTCATGTTGCTTCAAAGCGTACATGGGGATATGATTGGGGGAGGGGGTATAAATGTTTAACCTTTTCGTTCGTTCTGTTTTGTTACTAGATTCTTCTTGAAAGATAATGGATTCTCTGTAATGAACAACATGTTAGACCACAGACACATGGAAAGGACCCACACATCCAAGACCCACATATCCTTTTCGACCCACATATCCAAGAGGAACAGATGGGCTTTTGTCCCGCATGTAAGGACCACATCTTAACCCTTGTGGAACTTCTGTGAAGGGTGTGGGTGTGACGTTGTCCTTCAGTTTGTGTTTTGAGTCTTGTCACGATCCCTGAGGCATTTTGTGGGGTATGGTGCAAGTGCATGATGCCAAGGATGCTTTTAAGGCTTATCTAATTCTTTTTTAACCAAAGCAATAGCTGTGTTTGCATTCTCAGCACAAAGTGGAGCTCATTTCCAGTGAATTTCAGACTCTACCTGTGTTTCCCCTTAGTGTTATTCAAGCAACTCCTCCAGTTTGTCAAATAGTCAGTTGAGTTCATCTGGGCATCTAAATATGATGCCTCCAAAAAAACTAGTTTTTTTTTGACATATCCCACCAGAAGAAGACACCAAGGCAGACCCAAAGCACAGTAGAGGGACTATCCCCCCTTCCTGAACCGCTTACCCCCTGACCTACCTAGGCAAGATAAAGGCGATGATAGTGGACATGAGAAAGGAGAGGAAACATTAAAAAAACCACCGTTCAACCGGGAGCTTAAAGTGGAAAGGAATAGCCACTTCAAGTACCTTGGTGTCCATATTAGTGATGACCTCACCTGGGCATTGAATACCACAGAGCTGGTCAAGAAACCCTACAACACCTGTATTTTCTAGGCTGTTGAGAGCATCATAACCAGCTGCATTACAGTGTGTTTCGGCAGCACTTCTGTTTCAGATCACCTGCAGAGAGTGTTAAAGGGATAGTTTGTATTTTTAGACATGATTTTATATCCCATCCTTACTCGCAACATATTGTATACACATTGACCCAAGTCTATGATCACCTTCTGGTCAGAGCTCTTGCAGTTCGAAGCTTTTCAAGAAAGCTGTTCCGGCTAAATTCTGGGGCCATCAAACTATGCCTTTTTGCTTCAGACAATTATATGCATTTAAAAGCCGGATTTATTTTCATCATAAAAAAACACCGGACAAAATTCAAAACTCACTATTAATCAACCCTATTTTCTTTCCATTCCAATCCATCCGCACTGAGGCTGGTGTCATGTGTTTCGCACGACTAGCTGACTACATGTCTGACTATGGAACATGTGATAATGAAACTCATTTTAGTAGAATGTCTAAGGGATACATTTATGAACCAGATTAAACAGATGCTGAACTTTATCAGATGAAACTACAACAGTCAGAGAGCGAGTGAGAGGACAGAGAAGTGCTTCAAGCTGCAGTGAAGGTGAGTTGCAGAAGTGCATACCTTTGTAAACATGAGACCAAATGTTTTGATTGTAAGACAAAAGCTCAATTGTGTTTCAGTTAGTTTTCTGAACAGACTGAACCTATATCCCATTTTCATATAATTTCACATGATGGCATTTGCCAAATTTGCAGAACACATTACTTGCTGATTGTTGATAGTTAACTCCATGGTATCTTTACCTCGATTAGCATGTTAGCTTTGAGATAATGCAGTAGTAGGTGTCAAATTATTTAGTAGATAGAATTTACTGATACAGCCGCAGATTCTCCCTCTTTTCTGTTTGTTTTGGGATGTAATTGTCCTCACTGAAGTGTGCTTTGATTTGTGTTTTGATATTTTTCACCTTGCAAGGCTGTGTACTCTCTGCCTGTGCTGTCTGCCGAGCCCAAATATTCAAGTGACCAATCAAAACACCTTCTCTGCTCACATGATTCCAAGATGGCAGCCCATGGAGAAGATTACGTTTTAGAAGACAGACTCGAGGAAATTCGGCCAGACTACACCTGTTCATACGATGTGACAACGCCTCATCAACAAAATGAGTAGCAGCTTTTCCTACATATCCAGGTAGCACACAGTGAGTTTTTCGCCCCGCGAATCATTTTCACCTCAGCGCTTCTTAAATCAGAAAACTCCCCAAAAATTAGGCACACACAAGCGAGCTATCTGCTGAGCAAACAACCGTGAATGACAGTTTGCTAAGCAGATTGGGCTTGTGTGCAGCAGGTTTAAGCTGGTCAGCCTCCACACCACTCCCACTGGAAATCATTCACACATCACCAAGCAGCCCTTCTCCTCCACCGCCTGCCAGTCGACCATCAAACACCTTCACCTGCAGAAAGAAGAAAACTGATCATCACACCAAGCCGCCCAGCTTTAACTGACCGCAGCTCCTGTCTCCAACATACATCCAAGCGTCTCAAAGCATGTAACCAAGTAAGACCAATCCAGTTCCTTTACAAGATCCACACAAAGAACCATTCTAAATCACTTAACTTTTTTCCTCTAGCCCTAGTTTCCACCATCCAGATTTCCTCCTCCCTGTTGCACTCTCTCCTCTTCACTCTCTTGTTCCTTGCACAAAATAAACATTTTAAAACTGGTCGTTTGTCATCTGGAATTGTTGCCTGAAATTGGCGCTAGAGTCCAAACATGACATCTAGATAAAGTAATTTTTCTACTTCATGCAACAAAGCAGTGCAACAATTCTCTGTACTCTGTCTCTTGTCTTTCTCTTATACAGCCCAAAAGTGCTGTGTCATCTGAGTAATTCTGGCAGATGACAGGACTCTGACGTGCTGAGGTGGGCAGAGTAAAATCAGGGTAAGAGTATAGTTACCTGTGACGCTCCTGTGCTGCTGACCACAGCTGCCGAGTCTCACAAACTATGGTACCTTTGTCTTTAATGTTGGCTGTTATAGAGGCATCAGCTTTTTATGTGAGATTCTTACATGGTTAATTCAAACAGAGATTAGTTAAATGAACTAGAGAAAGCAAACATAATCCTCACACTACTGCCTGCTTTGTCAATTCCATTAATCTCAATTCAAGGATTCCATATACAGTATTTCCTTCTAACATGAATTTCTTTTCCAGGTACAAAGTAAAACAACTAAAAACAGATTCCTTGTGTTTGCCAGTGGTTTCATACTTAAGCAGGAGCTTGAAAACATTCCAGAGTACTTGGACAGCATCTGTCTTCATATGCTTGTCATTAAAAAGCTAAGAAAGACAACCACCCTCACACATGAACCAATTAATCATATTTATATTTTCACAGAAAGCAAAAACACTTCCAAAAATGTAACTTCTGCACCACAAAGCTGCCACAAGTCAGAAACCCAAAAATGTGCATAGACTGGCTTTTTCTAATCGTCATTGTACACAAATTTGTTTTGTCTCATTTCCTCATACCTTTTTGCCTAAGGTTAAATATGAAAAAATGAAAACATAAGCAGTAGATATTTAGTCTAATAAGCTAAGATTAAAAAAATCACAAATTGAGGGATCTCTCATTTGTGGCATAAAGTTTCTAAATTTTTAATTTTCTCTGTTTTTCATATGTTACAATGTATGTCAAGAAGTTAAGAATTTTACTGTTTCGGTGTCAATGATCAGAGAAATCTATTGCCCCTTTCTTCTATTAAAACAGCAAGCTATAGTAGTCCATTCATTAAACTTAATTCTGCTGCTTAATAAAAGCTTTCATCTCATCAGGAACACAGAATACAACATTACCTTAAGTCCAATTTATACAGCTTCAAACAGTCCCTCTGCTACTTATTAAGAATACTATTGCTTTAATGGTAACCTGCTTTGCATGAACATCTTGCAGACAGAAGAAAACACCTGCAGAGAGGATTCATTATTTTCTGATGCTTTTGAAACTAGACTTTCATGTAAATCCAATGTAAACTGGAAGACAGCTAATGATCTACTGTGTTCTTGACAAATGGCAAGTATTATGCATTTTTACTGTAACTTTACATGCAATATATAATATATTACAGACGTATCAACCGGCCCTATGAATATGTAAAGCATTATGTCAGAATGTTGTTACTGCATATATGCGCAGTGGCTCGGAAAATGATTCCGTACTGAACTTCTTTGTTTTTTTCCTCTTGCAGCAGCACAAAAGATTTATGATTGAGAAGTGGAGGGAAATTGATACTTGGGTTGCCAAGTCTGGCATGTATTTTTATTCAGACCCCCTTAGTCAAAACTGCTGTCATAATTTTGTCAAATATGTTTCTGCTGGCTTTCCATATCTAAAGACAAAGCATTTTGTCCAGTCCTATTTGTAAGATAGCACAATATTGGTCAGACTGGAGTCTTCATGTTCCGGGCGTAACATCACGTCACTTTCTTTTCTGGCTGGGGCAGAAATCTTATAACAAATTTGATCATCACACTGAGTCAAATAAAAACTACTTGATCACCCTGAAGTTAAAGGAATCACTCAGACTATTGATAGTCACTGATTAATCAAAGGTATTCCTAATTCTCTTTTAAAATTAATCATCTTAACTCAAGTGAGTTCAGGGGATTAGAACACAATAAGAAGACAGCCTCAGTCTTTCTGCCCATTTTCATCCCCTTCCAAATCTCCCGAGCTAATTACCACAGCTTTCATTTTATCTCGAAGACGAAAGACAGAAGAAAATAAACAATGACGGCAACATGGAAGAGAAGATGGTTTTAACCAGGAAAAGAAAGCAACTTGGAGCTCAGAAAGGAGAGAAATAAAATATGTGAAACAATGGTTTAGCTGGTTCAGTTCAAGTCTGGGAACAATGGATGGGCTGAGCCTGAGTCGTGCAGTGATTTCAAACAGAGAACTGAAAGGAGCCATTTAAGAAAGAACAAGTCATCAGAGACTGTTTGTGAGAAAGCGAACAATTGATGCTGTCATTCTAATGCTGTGCAACCCCACCATTTCTTCTGCTTGGGTGTTATATTGTAGAATTACTGTAGCTCTCTGAGTTAGATGAAATACACTGACAAGTTGTTGCACATAACTGTAAAATTGTTTCATTGCAGCCCTTCCTGTAAGCTCTTGTCCTGCCTACAACTAAAAAGGTGGAGCAAAACTCACAACATCCGCTATTGATAAAATTCCACATTAACTCTACAAAGAATGTCAAACACCAACAAAACATGTCAACCAATTACAGATACTAAGAGGGCAGCATGACTGAATGAAAGCAAATAAATTGATAGTAAAAAATCTCTCAAGCATCATCTGCTCATCCTTTTTAAGGTTAGATTTCAATGAATTATATGAAGCATACAGCAGAGGGCAAACTGTGTCACCGTAACTAACTGAGGAGGTTTTGTTCAAATTAAGCTTTGTGATTTGTTTAATGTAACCAAAATTATGCGCATGTTGAAATCCTGTGCTTGGCCGTGATGCTTTTGAAAATATTAATGCATTTTAAGTATGAAAGTGCCCTTCTGACACTTTTTTCTAGAATATATAAACATGTTTTAGGCTGCACAGTGGTGCAGCTCGTAGCGCTGATGCTTTGCAGATAGAAGTTCTTGGGTTCGAGTCCTCGCTTTGTGGGTTTCTGCATGGAGCTTACATGTTTTCCCTGTGCATGCGTGGGTTTATCTCTGGCTTCCTCCCACAGGCTAAAAAATGACTGCTAGTGTTAAATGGTCTCTGAATTCTTTGTGCATACATGATTGTTTGTGCTATGTAGATTTTACCCTGCGATTGACTGGCGACCTGATAAGTGGATTGACGGTGGAGGATCATATTTTATTTTAGTTTAACAACAACTCTGGCCACTGACATTCTGTTAAGTTGACCTATATAAAACCTTCATGGATACTCAGCTGTGTCAACTTCAGCCACTCCTTTGTCACTCACCTGAGTGAGCATCTTAACACTGTGATCCTGGGACACAGAAACCATGTCACAGTTCCCCACAAATGCATTTTCAGAAGTGTGAAAGTGGGATGAGAGTGACCCTCGGTTCACTTCCAGACATTATAAAACTGCTCTGTGGGTGGACAGGCAGGGCCTGGCTGCCTGAGCTCTTATCACAGAGTAGTGTTCAGGGGTTTCAGCTGGAGAAATCCTCCTCTGAAAATCTCAGCCTTGCTTGAGGTTTATCCAGCTTGTCTTTATCCCCTAAGACATTTTTAACAATGAAGTGTAATGATATGAAAAAATGTTTCTTCATTATTTACGTTTTATCTTTACATCAGATGAAGGTTGAGGATATCCTCCATACACTCATCATCGACATCAATATAATTAATTTTTTGTTCAGGCATTTGGGGTGGAATGATAATATACAACTTCAGTGAAAAAATAAAACAATAGGCAAACACATGTTCAAAATTAGGAAAAAAATCTAAATACACATGCTTGCAGTGCAGAGAAAGCACAAACATTTTTTGTGGCAATCAACAAGCTTCTGTCATAATTCCTGCTGAAAATGTGACTTTTTTTCTTGGCAGTGATGATAGAGTTCATTTAAATTAGTTGGTATCCCACCATGGGCTCAGCTTTTAGCTATTGTTCACCCGAAACTATCACATCTCATAAAACATTAGCTCAGCTATTTAAGTAAATTTGCAGCTGCTGATAATAGGGAAGCCTTCCCAGGCTTGGTTTTGAGTTCAGAAGAGATGAAGGTTGACACTTTTTATCACAATAATATGATTTAAAAAGACTCATAGAAAGGGTTTAAAATCTTAGAAAACCCTTCCAAGCATGTTTTCAAGCATGGTGTTTGCAACATAATTCTGAGCGTTTATTTTGCTTCTTCTTTATTAGTCCTTATATTCCTCTTTTCACATACTTTCATTATTTACGTTTCTTAGCTCCTATGTATTAACTTACATCCATTTTATTGCTTCACTCCTGTTTTTCTATACAGCCCTTTGGTCAACTGCTACTGTATGTTGTTTTAAATGTGCTTTTGAAATAAAGTGTATAGTATGGTAGGCTAGTGGTGCAGTGCACCTAAGTGGGCAGGTTGATGGGTTCTTCGGGTTGTTCAGCTTCAGCAAAAATGACCAACTAGATTGTAAAGTTTGGAGCCAGTTTAAAACCAGACAAATGAATCAAAAACAAATATAAAAACTAGTTTAGGAGTGACTAAAGTAAGCCAACACCAAGCATCTGGAATGGCCCTCAACTTAACTTTAAGGAAAATGTTTGGACTATATTTGAAAGCTGAGTTTTTAACATAAAACCAAATCAGGTAGAAGAATAATTGGTATTTCTGACAAGCATCCATTGAGAAATATGCCAGAGACTTGCTGATGGCTAAAACAAAGTGTGCAGTCAAGGTGCATCTGGCTAAGGCAATGATTTATTAGTATTTGAGTGTTTATACATCTATCTTATTTGCATACATTTTACCCTGTGGATATAGGAAAAGATCCACTGTCAATTCAAACTATTTCTAACAATTTTGTTTTCAAAATCATTAAGTTGTTTGTTGTATATAAACAATTGAAATACATAATTAAAAGCCCGAAATTCATTAAACAAATGTCAATGATGGGTGTATGAAAACGTCTGACCAACATTGTGCCATCTGGTCTTAGTTAGAACAGTAGTTAGAATCAAACTTATACAACTTCTCCAACGGAAAAATGAAAATCTGTCGGAGCAATAAAAGAAGCAGCAAACGGAGGAGAAAAAAAATACTTTTCACACTGGTTTGATGTGAATGACATGTGTGACTTTGCCTTAATAATAGCTTTCTCTGCTTGAAATGTTAAAACATGGCAACTAAGGTTTCATTTAAAACAGTCTGTCTAGTCTGCTTTAATCTTTGTATAAAGCTTTGTATATCTTTAAAACTAGGCTTAAAACTTTCCTCTTTGACAAAGCTTACAGTTAGAGACAGGTTAATAGGCAGTTAGAGACAGGTTAGACAGGTAGCTAGGAAGAGATAGGTTAATGTTAGTAGCCAGGTAGAGTGTCAAAAGCTAGGAAGAGATAAGAAGAGGTAGAGTAGCTACGTAGAGATAGATTAATGTAAGCCAGGTAGAAAGTGTTAGTAGCTAGGTCTCCTAGTAGCTAGGAGACAGGTTAATGTTAGTAATCAGGTAGATTGTCAAAAGCTAGGTAGAGATAGGTTAATGTAAGCCAGGTAGAGAGTGTTAGTAGCTAGGTCTCCTACTGTAGTAGCTAGGAGAAAGGTTAATGTTAGTAGCTATGCTGCTTTAGGCTAGGCTGTTGGAGGACATTATTAGGGTCTGTTCCTACTTTCTCTCCTACTTCTCCCCAACTGCATGATGTGGTGTCAGTTCAAGCGCTAACCTGCTTTCTCTTAGTCTCTTCCTACAGTAGGTGCTCGTGACCCACCCTGCTTGACGACCCTGACTAAGATGGCATTGCAGTGACGGAAAGTTCTCCACGTCCTGCAACAGACTTCTGCATCAGTTCTATTGTTCTTTCTGTGTCTCTGTTCTGTATCTCTGTTCTGTATCTCTGTTCTTTATTCTCCAAACCACAGACGGTCTCAGCAGATGACCGCTTGTGCTGAGCCTGGTTCTGCCGGAGGTTTCTTCCTGTTAAAAGGGTGTTTTTCCTTTCCACTGTCGCTTCATGCTTGCTCAGTGTGAGGGATTGCTGAGAATTACACAAAGCAATCTTGTGTGGTTCTCTAATTTCTACATTAAACATTGTATTGTAATAACTCTTCTTGTAAAGTGCCTTGAGATGAAATCTGTTGTGAAACCGTGATATATAAATAAACTGAATTGAATTGAATTAATCAAACTATAGTTTGTTTTCCCAGAAAGTCCAGAAAGTCATTTGGGGATGTGTGAGTTGGCAATCAAACTCTGATGAAAATACAAAAAGCAAACTCTGGTCCTCTAAAAACCTAAGTCTTGGCTCGGTTGAAATGGACTCTGGTGCGGTTTGATTGCATCTGTGAATGCCAAGTGGACTGGGCCCGCTACTCAGTCAGGAAATGGACTATAGCACAGGGAATTTGGGGTGAATAAAACCAAAACATTTACGCACCAACCCTCCCTCATTCTCTCATGGTGAGTCCATTGTTGCAAAGTTTTTTTCTGGCACATTTGCCAACGTCAGAGCAATCCCAAAACTGCAAATCCATGTTCGTTTACATTTTGCCTTTTCTTGGTGCAGCTGTACCACAGGTTGGTAAACATGTTACTCAAAGGCTCCGGTTCATTTGAAAAAGAGCAGTGTGTTCTAAATTTGATCCCCAATTGAAACCACCTATGTGTAAAAACCACACATGCAACAAGCACTCTGGGGCTCTCCTGGCTAAGGTGGCAGCAGTTTGGAACCCTTGCTATGTCTGTCTTATGGTGGGTGCGTCGCGCCCCAAACATCAGCGTCAAGGGTGGCAAGATTACATGTAAAGTCTATGGTTTAGGCCGTCAGAGGGGCGTCAGTCTCTGAGGTGCTTTGTGTGCACTGGCTGTGTCAACTTTTCGAGCGTTTCCTGTGTTTCAAGCTTCAAAACACCAAAAGCGGGCAACACAGAAGTTAAGCTAGCTGAACTCTTGACGCTATTAACACACTTTACACAGCAGGTCATTCAATTAGAGTGTCTCACTGTAGTGACGTCTGACGTCAGCGTTATCTTTTTTATTTTTTACGCGTCCTGTCTAGCAGTTTGCTACTCAGAATTGGTGTCTGAATACCAAGTACAAGCCCAACAGAATTACTTTCTCTTTTTTTTTTATATATATATATATATATATATATATATATATATATATATATATATATATATATATATATATATATATATTATTTTTAAGTTTTGAATTTACATTTTACAAAAATAATCGTGAATTAATAGTGGCAGATAGGCTATCCTAGCATAATTCTGACCAGAGGGCATCTTCAATTAAAATGTTTAAGTCTGATTCTCACCTTTCTTTGGATTTATAAAGTGCCGGTTTAGGACATTGTCTTATCAGCAAAAAATACACTTTAGAAATAAATTGACATGGTGACCATCATGTAAAAAATTTTCCAACATAGTTAGATAAGGTAACGCTGGATTTTTCTCTATGATGCTGTCTAGAAATGATCGCAATTGAAGATAACAGAAAAAGGTTTTGTTTGACAGATTATATTTGCCTTTCAGTTGTTCAATGGTCATCAAGGATCCATTCTCAAAAGCAGTCTTCCAAGATATGTATTCCGTTTTGATTCCAGGTTTCCAGAATCTTGTTGTTTACAGTTAATGGAATGAGCTGGTTTTGTTTAAGAGGGGACTTTGGTGATAGACTAAATCTTTGTCCAATACTTTTATGTACATCATGCCATAATTTAATAAGGTGTATCAGAATAGGATTGTCTGTTAATTTAGACAAACATTTTTACATTTTATTTATAGATGAAATCACAAAAAGCGTTATCTTTCATAGAGTGAAATGCAATGTTTAACCAAGGTGGGGCTGTTTCACCTTCAAACATCGATAAAATGAACTGCATTTGAGCTGCAAAATAATATTTCTTAAAATTTGGTAGTTGAAGCCCTCTTGACTCTGGCCACTTTACCATTCCAAATGAATTTCCTCACAGATTTGTTAAGAAACTTGAAGAAAGCCTGTGGCAGGGGTATGGGAAGGGACTGAAAGAGATACTGCAATCTCGGTAAGATGTTCATTTTAATGCAGCTAACTCTTTCAAGCAAAGTGATGGGTAGGCTAGACCATTTCTGTAGATCCTCTTCAATCTTTTCTATAAGCGGGTCATAATTTCATTTATAAAGATTTTGCAAGTTGTTATCCACATTTGTACCAAGATATTTCACACCCATTGGAGACCACTTAAATGCAGAGACACCCCGGAACTCAGAGAAATTTAATGTTGTAAGTGGGAGAATTTCACTTTTATTGTAGTGTACATTATAACCTGAGACAGTACCATACAAATCAAGCAAGTTCTGCAGTTGAATAAGGGATTGAGATGGGTCTGTCATGTACAACATATCATCAGCAAATAAGTTAATTTTAAGGGACGTCTAGCTAACCAAAAAACCCTTAATATCAGGGTCCTGTCTAATTGCCTCTGCCAAAGGCTCAATAGCCAGTACAAACAGACCTGGCGATAAGGGACATCCCTGGCGGGACGATCTAGTCAGAGGGAATGTGGAGGACATCTGCCCATTAGTAGTAATCCTTGCTTTAGGTTTGTAATATAGAGTTCTCACCCAATCAATGAAATTTTGCCCAAAGCCAAATTTAGCCAATACCTTAAACAAGTAGGGCCATTCCAGCCTATCAAAGGCCTTCTCGGCATCTAGTGCCACTGCCACAGTTGGGTCAGATCTAGTTTTTGCCAAGTGAATTACATTGAACAGTCTACACAAGTTATTAGCAGATGCACGCTTCCGTATGAATCCACTTTGGTCTGAGTTGATTATTTTTGGTAATGTATCACTAAGTCTATTTGCTAACAGTTTTGAAATCACTTTATAATCAGTATTTAGTAATGAGATAGGCCGGTAAGATGGCCATTTCAGTGGGTCTTTGTTTTTCTTATATATTATATATTATATTATTATGGCAGTTGTAAAGGACTCAGGTGATGTATGCATTTTAGAGGCTAAGTCTATTAAATTTTTAATGAGAGGGATGAGCAAATCTTTAAATTCTTTATAAAATTCAGGAGGGTAGCCGTCCTCCCCTGGTGCTTTGTTTGACTGAAGTGAGCTCAAAGCTTTGTTTATTTCTGACTGAGCAAAAGGGAGATCAACATCATTTCGATCTTCGTCGTTAATTTTCAACAACTCAATTTTGGACAAAAAAGGGTCAATGTGTGTCACATCATGTAGGAGTTCTGATTTGTATAAATTAGAGTAGAAATCTTTAAATGTATCGTTTATCCGTGTTGGGTTATATGAGAGTGCTGCACAGTGGTTAGCACTGTTGCCTTGCAGCAAGAAGGTTGTGGGTTCGTATCCCGGCCCAGGGTCTTTCTGCATGGAGTTTGCATGTTCTCCCCGTGCATGCGTGGGTTCCCTCCGGGTACTCCGGCTTCCTCCCACATTCCAAAAACATGACTGTCAGGTTAATTGATCACTGTAAATTGTCCTTAGGTGTGAGTGTGTGCATGGTTGTTTGTCCTACCCTGTGATGGACTGGCGACCTGTCCAGGGTGTACCCCGCCTCTCGCCCGTTGACAGCTGGAGATAGGCACCAGCACCCCCGCGACCCATTAGGGATTAAGCGGTTAAGAAAATGGATGGATGGGTTATATGAGACCACATCCATTTCGGTTTGAATAGCATTGATTGTCCTACTGTTTTCCTTCGCTTTCAGTTGCCATGACAAAATCTTATGTGCCTTCTCTCCCAACTCGTAATACCTTTGTTTAGTTTTCAAAATACCTCTTTCAGTTTTGTAGGTGTTCAATGTGTTGTATTCAAGTTTCTTTTGGACTAAAGACTGGTAAATGTCATTAGAGCCACTTCTTTGAAAGGCTTTTTCCAATTGTGCAATTTATTTTTCTAACTTTTCAGTGTCTTCTGAATATTTTTTAAGACCTTTTGTGTAAGCGATAATTTGTCCTCTTAAATAGGCTTTTAATGAGTCCCATAAGATGAAACACTTGGGAGAGGAAGCACCATTTGTTTCACAAAAAAATTTAATTTGCTCTCTTATAAATGTACCAAAGTCTGGTCTCTGAAGGAGAGTGGGATTCAGGCGCCATCTATAGGGTCTTCTGGGTATATTAAAGAACAAAATGGACAAGGTTAGTGGTGAGTGGTCAGACAAAGTTCTGGATAAATACTCAGATTCCAACACTCTATGAAATGTATGAATGGATAACAGAAATAAATCAATTCTTGTGTGAGAGTCATGGGGGCATGAATAAAAAGAATGATCCCGAGTCCGAGGGTGTAGCTGCCTCCAAACATCCATTAGGTTTAGGCCTTCCATAAAATTTCGAGTTGTCTTAGCTGCTTTTGACTTGGTAATAATCTTGGATGACTTGTCCAGAGCAGGATCTAAACAGAAGTTAAAATCACCCCCTACAAGTACATTGTGTTGTCCACATGCAATTTTTAGAAAAATATCTTGCATGAATGTTTCATCATCATAGTTAGGTGCATATAAATTGAGGAGTGACCATTCTTCAGAAAATATTCTACAATTAACAAAGACGTATCGCCCTAATGGATCAATGATAGTATCAATAATTTCCAGTGGTGTGTTTTTATTCACTAAAATGACCACTCCTCTGGCTCTTGAATTGAAGGAAGATGATGTTACCTGTCCTACCCACTCTCGTTTTGTTTTTTGTTTCTTGGATGAATGCTATGTCAATTTCTAACTTTTTTAAATAGGTTAGGACTCTTTTTCTTTTGACTGGCCCATTCAAACCGTTAACATTATAACTGACAAACTTCAATATTTTGTCCATCCAGTTCAGCTTATATCATAACTTTCGCAATAAAAAAAGACATAACACACAGCTGGTGTATTTTTATAGAAACAAAACAAAGACAAAAAAAGGAACCAGGGTGAGCAGAAAACCATATAGTGCCAATTATGAACAAGTGGCACACCTCCCTTCATTATTATTTTCGTGAAAAACTTGTAGTTTGAATGACTCAAACCGCTGTCCCCGAGGGCTCTTCATGCAAATATAAAATGTCAGATTTTAAACACTCTTTGTTCAGTCATGTAAAAAAAAAACAAACAAAAAAAAAAACATAACCCTGAAACCTAAGGAAAACTTACTGTGCTGTGTCAGTTGTTATGAGTCTGCTCAAAAGTTTAGTTATATCCTTTTCATTTTGCCATTGTGTTGTCCACAAACCCTGCTGCTTCCTTTAATGTTTTAAAGAATTTCACCTTCCCATCTGGCAGTGTTATCCTCAGTGTTGCT
This sequence comes from Apricaphanius iberus, assembly GCA_028564705.1. Lineage (NCBI taxonomy): Eukaryota > Metazoa > Chordata > Actinopteri > Cyprinodontiformes > Aphaniidae > Apricaphanius > Apricaphanius iberus. Next base: position 794,823 of record JAPXFQ010002461.1, on the reverse strand, counting down.
GGGTGTAGTAGAGAATACTCGATGCCAATGGAGCGCAGCTTTTTTTTCACCTGGTCAAACTCTTTTCGTCGCTTTACAAGGTTGGCGCTGAGGTCAGGGAAGAACATCAATGGCTTATTCTCGAACATGATAGGACCTTTGTTTGCTCTGGATAGCTTGGCAGCGATGAAAAGTATATTCTCCCGATCCTGGTATCTCAGGAGGCGTATCAGTAAATCACCGCCAACAACCCAGCCCCCCCCCCCCCACACACAGGGATCTGGACCGCACATGTACGGTCCAGATCCCGCCCCATACCGAGATCAGGGACCCAGTCAAAGCCAGACAACCCCTCCCAAATGAACCGACCAGGCAGCAGAGCCCAAAGAACCGGCAGCAGGCCCGGGCGCCAGATCTGACCCCTGCCGACCCAACGAACAGCACCAACCTATTGTTCAACACTGGCAGAACACAGCGTTATCTAACGAAACATGATCAGCTAGTGTTTGAAACTAGCGCCCATACACTTTGCAAGCTTCAGCTTAAAAATGTATATGATGTGTTTGCATCAAATTGACCCTGAAAAAGCGTGCGGTGTTAACGCACCATTAGTCGTTGTATCCTTGTCCAAAACATTTCGCCCTCTTTGCTTGCTTTGTGGGGTAAGTTGGCCCAGTGGAGCCTATGTTTATGGCATGCCTGTTGACAGCTGTGGCTACAATGTAGCTCACCACCACCATAGTGTGAATGTGTTTGTGTGAATGGATGAGTGACTGAATGTAGGGTAAAGTGCTTTGTGCTCCTCTCACTGAATAAGCACCATGCAAATGGAAGCCATATACCATTTAGTCGCTGCCCATAATCTGGAAATATCTGCCTGATTTCTGCAATGTCTTTAAATCACTGACAGAGTCCTCCGTCACCTCTGAAAAGTGTAGGATTCCCCCTTGTTTCCTTTCACTCGTTTAGTTCCATGTTTGGTCTTAAATACTGCTTGTTACATTTAAAATTATAACACATTTTGTGCTTCAGTAACTTTTTTAGTTACTGTGATCTTTGTCCATGGTCAACAGAATCAGAATCATTTTAAAAATAATTTCCTGACTCATAAGAACCAAACAGCAAGCTCCATGCTCTCAGATCCAAAGTTTCTGTGACAGGCGTTGGTATTACTGAGTGAGTAACAGTCTAAGCCACAGCATAAACCAAATGGAGTTATGCCAAAAAATGCCACACTACTGCCTTATTGGGCATGTTGGCATATAGTCACATTCTGTAATTGTTTACATTGGGGTTCCCCTTTGAGCACACATTCTATCTGATGCGTGTCTGTGTTTTAGTCTCATGTGATTTGCATTGCTATCATAGATTCTCTCATGTGCTCATCCAAATACTCATGTGTTTGTGTTTGTGAGCCCTTGTATTCAACAGGACAGCAGAGGAAAACTAAGGAAAACGATTCAGAAAATTCTGGGAAAGGGCAATAATATCTGGTTTCATCATTTGTCTGTTTGCAATTTCATACGGTGTGCCTAGATTTAGAATGTAAACCTCAGAATATTCTGAGCTTTCCTTTATACACACTGGATATTCCTTTCATAATCTACACACTTGTATTTTACAGCATTGGCATGCATTCAGATTAAATTTCAAATTCAAGTTGAAAATTAAGGAAAAGTTCATTTAGACAGAAAACTGGGTTAACGGTCGCAATAACAGCAGAAAAAATACATCTTATAGTAGTAGAAGAGAGAAGAAAAGTGGCCAGTCTGTCCTCCAACAGTAAAAACCTATAGCTGCATAACTATGAAAATAGCATAACCTCAGCATAACCTAAGCCACTCTAACTATAAACTTAATCAAAAAGGAAGGTTTTAAGCCTAGTCTTGAAAAAAGACAGAGTATCTGCCTCACGGACTAAAACTGGGAGCTGGTTCCACAAGAGAGGAGTCTGCATCCAATTCTACTTTTAGCAATCCTAGGAACTACCAGTAGACCTGCATTCTCAGAATGTAGTGCTTTGTTAGGAACATATGGAACAATCGGATCTCTGATGTACGATTACTAAGGGCTTTATGAGTAAGGAGGAGGATCTTAAACTCTATTCTGGATTTAACAGGAGCCCCTGGAGAGAAGCGAAAACAGGAGAAATGTGATCTCTCTTTTTAATATTCATCAGAACTCTTGCTGCAGCGTTTTGGATCAGCTGAAGGCTTTTAATTGCTCTTTGTGGACTTCCTGATAATAAGGAATTACACTAATCAGCCTTGAAGTAACAAATGCATGGACTAGTTTCTCTGCATCACTCCTGGACAGGATGTTTCTAATTTTAGCAACATTCCGGAGGTGAAATAAATAAATCTTAGAAACCTGCTTAATATGGCGTTTAAATGTCATGTCTTGGTCAAAAATTACACCAAGGTTCTTTACATTATTACCAGAGGCCAAATTAATGCCAACCAGATGAAGTGATTGATTTAACAGTTTCTTTTTTAAAGGTTCTGGTCCAAAGACAACAACTTCTGTCTTGTCTGAATTTAAAAGCAGAAAGTTTAGAGTCATCCAGGTTTTTTTCATGTCTTTGAGACATGCTTGTAATCTAGCTAACTGATTGGTTTCATCAGGTCTTATGGATAAATATAATTGTGTATCATCAACATAACTGTGGAAATTCATTCCATGTGGTCTAATTATTTTACCAATTGGAAGCATATATATAGTAAAGTGAATCAGTCCAAGTACAGAACCCTGTGACAAGCCACAGGTAACTCTTGAGTGTGAAGAAGATTTATCATTGACATGAACAAACTGGAATCTGTTGGACATATATGATTTAAACCTAGCCTAGTTATGTTCCCTTGATCCCTACAACATGTTCAAGCCTTTCTATAAAAGAACATTATGATCGACTGTATCAAAAGCAGCACTGAGATCTAACAAGATCATAACAGTCACAAATCCATTATCTGAGGCCATTAGAATATCATTAATAACTTTTACCAGTGCTGTTTCAGCGCTATGATGAGCTCTGAAACCTGACTGAAATTCTTCAAACAGGTTGTTTTTAGCAACTAAGAATTTGGGATAAGAAAGGAAGGTTACATATAGGTCTGTAGTTAGCTAAATCATCTTGATCCATGGAAGGTTTCTAAAGTAAAGGTTTAATTACAGCAACCTTAAATTCTTGAGGCAAATATCCATTTATTAAAGATACATTCATCTTGTCTAGAATAGGGCCAGTAAACAGAGGGAACACTTCCTTAAATAATTTGGTTGGTATTGGGTCTAACATACAAGTTGAGGGTTTAGATTAGATTAGAGTAGAGTAGTTGGCTTGCAATCGGAGGGTCTTAGGTTCGATTCCAGCTTCCTCCAGTCACATGTCGATGTGCCCTTGGGCAAGGCACTTAACCCCCAAATTCTACATTGTCCTACCGAGCCATGTTGGGTGTCTGTGTATGAATGCGAGTGTGAATGGGTGAATGTGGCTTCTGTGTAAAGCGCTTTGAGTGGTCAGTAAGACTAGAAAAGCGCTATATAAGTTCAGTCCATTTACCATTTAGATGAAGCTAATATTTTTGATCATTCCGAAAGTTCAACAGAATCAAAATGGTACAGACATAGACATGGTTCTACAGTTCTCTTTGATACTGTCTCATTTACTGAAAGAGAGTTAATCATGTTTGGGAGAATGCCAATGATTTTATTTTTAATAGAATTTATTTTACTTGTGAAGAATCCCATAAAGTCATCACTACTGAGAGAAGGGGGAATAGTTGGCTCAACAGAGCTATGACTATGAAGTTTGGCAACTGTACCAAAAAAATGTAGGATTGTTTCTATTTACCTCTATTAATGATGAGAAATAAGCTGCTCTAGCTTGTCAAAGGGCGTTTTTATAAAGTAGTACACAATTATTTCAGGTTAGAAAGGAATCATTTAAGTGTGTAGAGCACCATTTTATATTCGGTTTCCTAGTATTCTGCTTTAAAGTAAGCAACTCTGTACTAAACCAGGGGGCCAACCTCCAATGGCTGATTACCTTCTTTTTTAAGGGGGGTACACTGTCTAGTGCCAAATGCAGTGGGAAGTAATACTTTGAAGCAGACCATCAATTTCTGAAGGGTTATTGTTGGAATTACTGCAGTCCACTGTGGTATTCTGAGACACATAGGGAAGCAAGAATGGAACAGATTCTTTAAAACTTGTTACTCCACTGTCTAATAAACTTCTACTGTAATGAAATTTTCTTTCAGATTTTCGAACGTTGGGTAAAGTAAATTCAAAGGTTATCAAAAAATGGTCAGATAGGACTGGGTTATGTGGAAGGACTATTAGTTCATCACACTCAATGCTGTATGTCAGTACAATGTCTAAAGTGTGCCGACCAGAGTGTGTGGGTCCCTTCACTTTCTGAATAAGGCAATTGAGTCTGAGATAATATTAAAGGGTACAGTTAGGCTATCACTTTCAATGTCCATGTGAATATTGAAATCCTCTATTATAATTTCCTGATCAGTTTTTAAAACTAAATCATAAATCAAATCTGAGATCTGGTCCAAGAATGCAGAGTAAGGGCCTGGTGGACCATACAAAACCACAAACAAAAGTGGTTTTAATGTATTGCAGCTTGGATTAGGAAAACTAAGGATTAGATGTTCAAAAGACCTGTAGTTAATAATTGGTCTAGGGCGAATTTGCAAATTTGAATGAAAGATGGTTGCGGCAACTCCTCACCCAGTACTTCTAGGTATGTTAAAATGTTGATAATTGGAAGGCTTGACTCATCTATAATTACAAAATCCTCCTGCTGCAACCGGGTTTCTGATAGGCAAAATAGATAAATTTTAATAGCACATATCAAGTCATTTACTAATAAAGTCTTTGAGGAGAGGGATGTTATGTTAAGTAAACCACATCTAATTGCCCTATTTCCTTCTTTGGTCCAAGTCGTATTTATTTTAATGAGATTTTCATAGTTTGCTTTTGTCAGGTTAACTTTTAGTCTATTTGATTTTGGCTGTGGGCAAGACACTGTCTAAATGGGGTATTGTATGGGTAACAGTACAGAAGCTGGAGAGAGGTGGGTTAAACTACGGCTCTGCCTGCTGATCTGGACCCTGGTTTGTCAGTGTTTTTAAGGACTAATAAATCTGTCACATTCCTCCTACCAGGCGGGGGGCTGAAGGGTCTTGCCAAGCACTCAAATTGATTGAGACAGACAGAGCGGAGGTTCAACCAGGACAACCTCCTACCTCCTGAGCCACTGTCACCACATGGTTTACCATGTTTTCACTCAGTCTTGTTTGAGTATGATCACAGTTCAGAGTATGATTAAAATTTAAAGAAGGTACATTTGGTGAAGAAATCAGAGCTGCTAATAAAGTGCAAAACATGTACAAAATAAGTATACAGGGGAGCACATGTGTCTGTGTTAAACCCTTGAAAATAGGGGAGAAAGAATCATGAGGGTTATTTTGATGTTTGAAAACAATGCTCATCAAAGAAAGATAGGAAGAGATTTGCATATTTTACCTTTAACAGGGCTATGACATAATTAAACGATTCAAAGAATCTGGAAGAATATCAGTGGGTAAAGGACAAGGGTGCAAGCCTAAGGTGAACAATTGTGATCTCCAATCCCTCAGGCGTCACTACATCAAGAATCACCATTTATCTATAAGCAATGTCACCAACCTGGGTGCAGAGTCATTGCAGCGAGGATATGCATGGATAAATTAAATGCTTGGACATTGCTAAGAGAAAAGACAGGTTTTTGACGACGCTGCCATATAAACACATATCACAACCTGAAACCTTGTCAAGTAAGCTTCTAAAGCAACATCCTTCCAAGCCAACGAGTAGGAACTATGACAAAGCATATCTTGTCTTTGTTTTTTTTCACACCAAAGAGCTCAGACGTTTCAAACCAAGTGGCAGTGTAAAAGTTTTTCAGGACTGGAACAAGATTTTTGATTTTAACAAAAGTTATACACAATGACAAGCAAAGACGAGATACCAAAGTACATTGATAAGTAGATAAAAATATTTCACCGTAATATCAAGTAAATTATATTGAGATATTTTTACAGTTTTACTATTTTACTGCTAGCATTCTTAGTTCGACTTCTACCTTTAGTCCGGTCAGTGTCATATTACAAATGGCGGTGCGCTGTTTATTGTTGAAGATGTGGCAACCTTGCATGCTTACATGTAATTTGCCATGGGACCAGAAAATGTGGTAGCTGGATAGATACTGTAAACAATGAGTATGTCTCATAGCAGCGCTTTTGAAATGACGAAAATTTACAACCACCCAGTCCGATGAGATCCTGTATACAAAGATGATATAAACATTAAAAGAAATAAAAGCAATGTTGAATATTTATGCTCAGTAACAAAAAAACGTATACTTAAAAGGATTACCCAGGATGGAATCTGTCTTTTTCAGACACGTGACATGCCTAGCAGCCTATGGAATTCCAAAGTGTTCAAAATTAAATAAAAAAACAAAACATTATGAAATAAATATCAGCATGAACTAATAAAATTAAAATTAAATAAAAATACAATGTGACAATGAAATTAGTAAAAAATGAATTCAGTTCAAATGCAACTCCCATTTTTAAATAATGATTTTCATAATTTTTTTTATTTTAGATTATACATTTGTATAATATTACATATATATATTAAATATTTATTTCACTGCAATTTATTTCATAATAATATAAATTATTTCAAGACATTTTTATTTACTTCCATCAGTTTTTATTCCAATCTTTCTTTTTTTTCCCAAAACCAGGTTTTATTTCATAATGGGGTTTTTCATTCCAAAAACCCATTCAATATCTGAAGTCATCAGTCAACCAATCAGAATCAGCGGTTGAGCGGTTGAGACCTGGATGCTGATTGGCTGGATAGCCGTTGTTGTGGCTCTGTGAGCAGCGCTAAAATCCGCTAGCATGTAGCTTAGCAAGCTAACGGTAGCCCTTAGACCTTGTTGGTTTACTGATATTTTTGTGTTGGTTCACAACCATATTGTACATGTTTAAATAGTACTTTATTGTTACAGTTGTTCGGCAAAGTAGATTTGGTTTGTATTTAAAAGAAAGCGAGGTCTAATGCTGTATACCAGAAATGAATGCATGTTTTACAACAGTTATACTAGAGAATTAGTAGATTCTATATCAATGTATTTCTTTGATTACATTGTTAACCAAGTGAGCTCTTGGAAAGTAGGCATAAACTGTAATGGAAAATGAGTTGAAGTAAATGTAAAGGTATCCAAAAATGTACCATGGTAAAATTATATTGTGAATCAATAATTAAAGTCATTCAGGAGCAGCTGACAACAAAGACCAAACCATTCAGACTTCTCCGTCTCTTTTATTTATATTTCAGACCCTCACACCATCCCCAGAAATAAATATAAACTGTTAGTGGAGATTGTACCGGCCCAATACCTGCTACACATGCTAAGTAAAGGGTCGGAGCTGCAGCAATTTGTTCAGCTCTGGTTGCTCTATCAGGTCATATTGAGAGGAATAATTTATCATTAACCGTTTCAGAGACCCATCTTGAGTCATCTGGATGATATAATCTGAAATGATCCCAGGTTCAGCTCTCTGCAGTCTGACAGTAGCACTGGAGTTCTGCTGTTATCTTTTCTGTTTTGTCCAGCACAAGAGGAGAACGGGAGAGGAAGGTCAGTTAAAGGGAGACTATTTAAACATGTTCTGTGTTATTTTTGAAATGTTTTAATGATCGTACCAAACAGCAGACCTGAGCCTCTTTCCCCAGTCAATCACGGGCATGGCGCCCTGAGCAGCTTTACACCTAGAACACTGGAGCAGCACTGGCTGGTTGGATTTAGACAGCCCCATTACAAACATGATAAAATATTCTGTCAGTATTATAAGAATGATGAAGCCATACATGAAATCCTAAAGGCATTAAATTCAATAACAGTATAAAACAACTTCAGTTGTTCCTTGCCATTTTCCTCCGGCAGGAAGATCATGTTTTAGCACCAACCAATGAGCATCCAGGTCCCAACAGCTAATTCTGATTGGCTGGCCAAGACATTCTGTTAAATGGCATTTTGAAATAAATACACCGTCGTGTACATTCGATTTTTGAATAAAAACTGAATACATTAAATAAAAAAACTCAAAATAAATTATAGTATAAAAAATGACAGTGGAATAAATATTGAATTATATATATATATATATATATATATATATATATATATATATATATATATATATATATATATATATATATATAAATATAACATAATACAAATATATAATCTAAAATTAAAATGTAATGCTACGTTTTTTTTAAATATTGGGCATTGCATTTTAACTGAATTCCTTTTTTGACTATTTCATTGTCACATTATATATTTACTTAATATTAATTAATGCTGATATTTATTTCATAATTTTTTTTTAAATTTAATTTTGGACAATTCGGTATTCCATAGCAACCACTATCGCCTGGCGCTATCTTGAGTGTCAGCTTCTTACGTTGCTTGGGGAAACCGAAGTAAATCTACTGAATAAGCTGAAGTTGAAGAAGCACACTCAAGTCACAAGCATGGATAAAAGGAAGTACTAACGCAGCTGTTACAAGGAGAATTCTGTGAAGGAGGCTAGGAATAGATATTGTCAGAATTTTTTCTACAATCGACAATGTAGATCCATACGACTTCAAAGGAAACAAATGGAGCTCAGATGTTTACTTATTGCCTCCAAGTACCACATTGGACATAAACTATCTTGTATTTGGATCAGCACATACACATGTCAACAGTTCAAAAATTACATATCCCTGGAGACATACAGACATTACATACGGCTTGGTACAAGATCTGCTCACATTTCCACCACAGGACTGCAACAACACAAGTAATCTCTGGCAAGGTAAACTAAGCTCGGTTCATGTTTTGTAGTTGGACATGGCCATGGTTAGCTTTTCTTTGTATGATTTGCTTCTCTTCTTTAACCATGGGCATGAACGAGCCATATGAGTCAAATGATTGGGTTAAAAAAATGGCTTACTTATCATCAGCAGTGCAGTCTTATTTTTAAAATTATTGAAAATGTTCCCTTTCTGAGACAGGTGCTATTCACCTCCATTTTCCCTTTAACCACCATTTGCAGGCATAACCTTTCACTCGACACCAAAACTAACCAAGCGTAGGCAACTGGACTGAAATAAACTTTTTTAGGTTTATATAAACAAATATGATGGTTAGATGTGCATCTTTAATCTTCACAATGATTTATTGACATGAAATCAACTTGTGAATAACAGTTATTTGGAGTTTTTTGGTGCTGCACAGAGGGATATGAAAGAAGTCTTTCAACCTACCACACTTAGTGGCTATGCACATGTGCTTAGATAAAGACAACTTGCTGTAGGTCAAAGAGAGGACCAAAATTGAAAGGAAAGTTAAATCTAAGTGACTGTGAGTGTGCCAGGGTTGTTCGTGCCAGATGCAGTGGAGTATTTCAGTAACTGCTGACTAAATGAAATCTTCATTTACAACTTTCCCTTTCGTTTTCCAAAGAATAGTCTGAAAATGAGACAAATATCCAGTAAGTCCCACTTGTGTGGATGAAAATGCTTTGTTGATGTCAGGGGTCACAGGTAAATGCACAACACATTGAATCTTGAAGAAGATAAGTTATAGCTGCAAAAAACCACACGGTTTATCATTTTGTGCGACATGTTGTGCATTCTCTGAATGCACAACATGTTGCTCCTAAAGCAGTTGACTACAGATAAAATATACCAAAAAAAGCTTAGGTTTCGAACAGCCTTTTTCAAAATTTTACAATTTGGAAAATCACCACCCTATTCAATGAGTCTCCATTTCAGCTGGGACATCCATGTGGTATATAGTTAGAATTTGGATTAAACATGATGAAAATTTGAATTCATCTTTCCCCATATAAATGATCATAACAGATAGTGGTACAAGGGTTTGGAGAACATTTGAACTCTTTAGTATCAGTTTCATTATAATTTAAACAATATAGCTTACCTGAGTAAGCATTATATACTGATGAGCTCTTCCAGTGGCTTCTCCTAGCAGAAAAACGCACCAAATTAGCTCAAACTGGAACATAACATTTAGTTTACAATGCTTGATTGGTACTCTATTGAAGTTTTTTTATTACATTGAATCTCAATGTAATTGAACACATTTGGGATGTTGTTGAATTGGACATATTGCATCATAAGATGTGAAGCTAAGCACAAGAGTTATATGTCATTATACATACGAGGACGTTCAGGGTTGTCCATAATCTTTTTAAGTTTATGAAGAATCGTTCTTTGCATCATTATCTCCAGTGGTTCCGCAGTCGTCCCCAAAACAAAACCAGCCTTCTTCATCAGGTTTTGAGCCGTTTTAAGTCCCTGGCTCTGATGCTGCTACCCTGACAGATGATGGACGAAGAGATGACACTCTCCACGACACACTTGTAGTCTGCTCTGTCCCTTTTTGTATACGGCTTCACCGTTGATTCTCCAGTCCAGTCTGTTGTCCAGGTGAACTCTGAGGTATCTGTACTCTTCAACCACCTCCACTTCTTCTCCCTTGATAGACAGGCTTTGACTTATCACTGTTTCTTCTGAAATCTACAACCATCTCCTTTGTTTTGTTCACATTAAAGGTAAGATGATTGTTTCCACACCATGCCACAAAGCGGTCCACCAGCTCTCTGTATTCAGCTTCTTCTTGATCTCTGATACATCCGACAATTGCAGAGTCATTTGAGTATTTCTGCAGATGAAAGGTCTCTGTCTTATACTGGAAGTCTGAGGTGTACAAAGTGAAAAGGAAGGGTGAGAGTACAGTTCCTTGTGGTGCTCCTGTGCTGCTGACCAGCTGTTTTGACACAAAATCCTTCAGTCTCACAAACTATGGTCTGTTTTTCAGGTAGTCATTGATCCAGCTGATCGTTGAGGGCTCCACCTGTCTCTTCATGAGTTTCTGACAAAGCAAATCAGCCTAAATTGTGTTAAATGCACTGGAAAAATCAAAGAACATGAATTTCACATTGGTTCCTGCTTTGTCCAGATGACAGTGAGTTGGTTGAAGCAGGTTGATGATGGCATCTTCAACGCCAACTCCATGTTGATAAGCAAACTGCAGGGGGTCCTGATAGGTTTTGGTTTGCTTACTCAGGTGGGGCAACAGGAGTCTCTCCAGAACCTTTGTGTTTTGGGATGTCAGGGCGACAGGTTTATAGTCATTGATGAATGATGGGTGAGTTTTCTTTGGAACTGGAACAGGGCTGAATGACTTCCACAACACTGGAACCTTCTCCTGGGTAAGACTGAGGTTGAAGAGGTGCTGCAGAATCCCACAGAGCTGCTCTGCACAGGTCTTCAGGACTCTGGGGCTGACACCATCTGGACCTGCAGCCTTGTTCTGGTTCAGTTTGTCCAACTGCCTCTTCACCTGATTTCTAGAGACAGACAGGTGGGAGAGTGAGATAAAGAGAGTAGCAGCAAAGTTCGAGACAAAGTTGTGGAACACATAACACTGTATTCCCAAATACTCAGGCTGAGTCCTTGTCAGGGCTTGGAGTTCATCCATCTTGTTAGCTAGTGATCTCACGTAGCTTGTCTTCTGAGTTTGTGTTGGAGGATGAGGGAGATGGGGGGAGGTGGAAGATTAAATTTGTTTAAAGGTAAGCACTTTGAATTGCCCTGTGTTGAAAGTGTGGTATACAAATAAAATTGCCTTGCCTAACAGAACTTTCCCTGAGAAAACCTTTTTTTACAGTGGTCTCACTGTGGCTACATATTTTAACTGGGGAAGTAATTTCAAAGATAACACAGAAATGGTCAGCTAATGTAACATCAATTATTGAGATGTTGAACATTTGCTGATAATTAAGTCCAGAATGTGTCCTTGATTGTGCCACAACCATCTGGGGGTTTTAGAAGATGGAGCAGAGAGAAAAAACTCAAAATGAACTGATGTAAGAGATCCTTCTATATTGAAGAAAACAAAAAGTTGATAAGAGGACATGGAAGATGTTCTGTCACTGGGAGCATCATCTGAATCGATGCTCCCCATCCAACAGGGCATTTTAGCTGAGCAGGCGGCCAGAGTAGCAGAGTAAGGAAAAGTGGTAAGTCTAGACTACAAAGATAGCTAAGGATGACCTAAGCCATTCTAAGTATAAGCTTTATCAAAAAAGAAAGTTTTAAGCCTGATCTTAAAAGTAGACAGGAAGTTTACTGGAACTGTGTAATGCAGGGCTCTCAAACTCCAGTTCTCAAGGGATCCTACATTATTTAGATGTGTTGCTGGTTCAACACACCTGAATCAAATTGTTAAATTGCCTCCTCTGCAAGCAGTTTGGTTTAATAGGCTCCAGCTAATGACGTAATTATTTGACTCAGGTTGTGGATGAAAAATAATTAGGTTTCTATTCTTCTGTTATCATTAACTTGTAGATAAATGTCTTGTATTATTTTTGCTTACTCTACATGCTTCATTTTGGAAGTACACAGTACATGCAAGCTGGCTCTGAGATTATGTTTTATTTTTTGGATAAGAACTGTGTGGGGGTTATGGAAGCATCAGAATGAATTTCCATTCATAATGGATCAACATCTGTAATCGCCAGTTGTGTTAATGGTGAAATACATTGGTCCCAGAGGCCTGGTGCCAGGCACGGTTCCTCTATCAAAACTTCAGGGTCATTTTACTAGATCTTTTGACTGGATAAATCTGTTAGAGCAGTCCTCTCAGCCATGGCGTCACAGACTGTTTCAGTGGTGGGTGGACTCACTTCTCAAGCCTAGTTTATATTTCTCCATCAGCAAGTTCACACCCAGACGCAGATTTATTGACAAAGTTGTTTTCCTTTTATACTTCCCTGCTGGTGTGTCAGTGTTACCAAGCAATTCCTTACCAGGACAGCAGGGTCTGCCTACCATTGCAGTGATGTCTCTGGTTAACTAGAGTTTTTTCTTCAGCTAGTAAATGCTCATCAACTAAATGAGCAATGGCCAACAGAGAGTATTTTTTTGACTGAACTGGAAAGTTTTTTTTCTAGAAATGCAGCTCAATGAATACTCTAAAAACACATGTAAACAAACACAGTGGTCTTTTTTATTGTTCTTTACACCTCCTGGTGTTCAAAATTGCCAAAAGACCATATTAGATAAACTGGCCTTGCAATATAAAGTGTCTAGTACCCAACAGCTGCATTGACTACTGGTTACACTGACTATAGAGCACCATTCTGGTTAAATGATCTTGGGCTGATGTCGGCTGACTGTCAGATGTGCGTTCCATGTTGGGTTTGATGGATGGTTAAAAAAATTGGCTCTAATCTGTCTGTGCCTGCAAGCGTGACGGAGAGCCCTTGTGTTGACATAATTTCCCTCTAAGTTAGATCCAATGAGTAAGAATCAACCACAGCTCTCATCCAGCAACTCTACCAGGCAATTTCCATGTACATGCCCCAAGGCTTGTACTTGGTTGTTCTTGAAAGGACACTGAAAACAGTCTTGTGTCTGGTGCAATGGAGACACGCTCATACTGGGAATGTCCAATAAAGTTACGCAGAAGTTCCAATAGTGCCTATAGAGACATACAGAGCAAAAAATGTTTAAGCTGGAACGTCATGCATTCAGTTATTGTTAATTCTTAGTTCCTGGTTTCCAGAGGGTGCCCCAATAGATAGATATTGATCATTTTATCAATGTAAGGCCTGTATAGGAACTGGACTAGTTCCCACATTGCACAGCACTAAAGCTGCCCCATAACAGGCTTTTCCCCAGCATCCTGCTGACATCAGATGGTAGTTTTTATCTGAAAATACACAGAAGGAACCAAAGCAAATTAATGCTCAATCATGAATGCAACTATCCAGAAATTAAAAGCAGTCATTATGTTCTGTCAACACACGAAGACAACTCTTGTGAGAGGCAAATTAGTTTTAACAAGCAACCAAAATATTATCTCAACAGTCAAACTGAGTGATCTACTTGATATAAAAAAGTAAAAGGTTTGTGTTATCGTAGATTTGGCTTTACAATCATACTAGATCATTTATAATTTTCTATTAAGTTTAGTTTTCTTAATGAAGTGAGTCTGCCAAAGTGTTTTTTGGGCATTTGTTATGTAACACTTACTGAGTCAGTACAGGGTAAATTATCTTAAATCAAGCTTTGTTCACTTGTCATAAACATAGATTTCTGTTAGCTGAGGTGAGCAACAGTTCTGCTTATTAGTCAGTAGGAACTGAGATGGAAAAGCAGAATATTTGGCAGATATGAAAGAGAGCTTTCAACAAATTTGAGATTTCAGTTGTTCAGTGAATTTTGATTCATCTTCATGACTTTACATCAAAAGGCTAAAATAATATATTGTATTGATATCGGTAGTAGAACAGGCTGCATATATTAATAGTTTGAGGAGAGCGTCCATTTAAGCCATTCAGTAAAACAAATTCAAAGCTTTTCAATGCCTTTGGAGACCATCACCAACTCAATTAAAAAATATGTGTTGGTGACAGCAAACAAGATGTACTGTATGTAGCAATTAATTTAACAGCTTGTCACTTTTAGACAAGTGGTATCAATTTAATGAGCTGTCTTGACCACAACATTCTTCTCCCTCACGTACAGTGTGAGTTTATTTACGGCTTCACCATCCTTCCTTTGAGAGACGAATGATTTGCAAATTAGAAATCCCCTGTATGAGATCGGGTTTAATGGAGATGGACACTTAAAAGAAATTAGACTAAAATAATTTTCATTTTTGGATTACATGCTTTAAAAACATGATTTTCTCCTCACAGTCAGTTTTACTTTAAGTTCCTTTTACTTTCTTTTTTTGTAAAATGTAAAACATTGTTCTATAAAGTGCAAAGTCTCCAAGGGAACGGCTCTAATTTTCATCACTCCTCTCCTCGTCTAAAGTGAGATGACTGAATGTATGTCATGCATGCAGCAGCATTCAGTACATTTACATGCATAGCCAAATCAAATTTTGGGAATAATCGGATTGAATCTTAACCAGAAGAGGAGCTTTTATCCCAGTTTACATGTCACTCAGAAATTGAATTATTGAATGAGTGTCTTCGACTCTGCGAGTCTCGGTGGTGACAAGGACACTTTCGCATTCTTCTGGCTGGACAATAGTCAAACAGATAGTACATAAATGCTGGCAGCAGTGAAGAAGGCGGAGTTAAAGCGAAGACATTCATGAAAACAACTATGTGAGTACTGTATTGTTTGATTATGTCACACTCGTTGCTGCAGCATTGTTGTTTAGCGGTGTCATTCCTGCTTTAGCTGTCTCGCCACTTCCTGTGAAAAACTCAGCTGATGCAAAGAAATATGATTTACTAATCGATTATGTGCACCAGCTGCTTTTGATTAGCCTAAAATCTGCTTCAGGTCAAAAGAGGAGCAGCACCTGGAGGCTAACACCAGATGGTTCTCACTCCCTAGTGTTGTACAAAACCGAACTTAGTCTGCTCTCTGTAAGAGGTTTCTTCCTAGTGTTGTTTCTAGTTTGAACTTACCTCCATTGTCCTCCTGCAGATCCACTCCTGAAAACTCCTTATCTCTACTGTCGGATCCTCATCCTTATCTCAAACTTCCTTCTGGATTCCAACATGGTCCATCCTTAACTTCAAAACTCTTGAAAGATACAAATCATACTCACCGCTAGACTGGCTCCTCCGGACTTCCTGGCCAGCCTCCTTCTGCTCCCACCTGGAAAAACGGAAAGACAGAACTCGCCGTCCCCGTTCACCGCAGCCACCTGCCTGTTCTCCCTTCAACGCTTCAACCTGCAAAAACATATTCAGAATGAGAATCATTCACCTACAAGACAAGAGCCGAATCAGTACCACAGCTGCTCATCCCAGGCCAAAATCAGTATTCAGTCTCATATTTACCTCCTTCAAGGATTCATCCAACAGACGTCTAAGTAAGATCTCTTTGATCCAATATGCAAATGTCATTCTTCAGCAACCGTTTCAGAATAACTAACCACTTAGCCTTCTACTTAGGTTTCCCTCCAGTACTATCCTGCCAGCTGAGTTTGTGCCTTACGTTTACCAGTATATCATCCTTGTTTGCCCTGTTCACAAGTTAAATTCCCTGAGGGATAGAAATATAATAGAGTAGCATCATGTGCTACAAACCCAAGCCTTTGTCCATTAAGATCAACATTTTTGCTAAATAAAATGATCTGGCTGCGGTCAGTCACATCATAGCCATTAACCATTGCTCATCCGTAATGTTCCTCTGCCACCAAAGATTCCTCAGCTGCTTTGGTTTTCCGAAAGAGGCTGTCAGTAAGTAGGGTGCACATGATAATACAGGAGTACTAGATTACAACATGTTACGTTGTCTTATACCAATTTGATGCAGTGAAATGAGCATGCTGTGTGTGCACTGTTCAACTGCGTGTCCAATTCACCATGGATCTATTAATTGCCATATGAAATGTGCCAAATCAATAGAGTTCCAAAAGTGCTCAAAAATTGATTATTTTTCATAATAGAAGGAGGAAAACATGAAAGTCAGGCATGCACAGGCATTTTTTGGGGGGATGGACAGGCAAGAACTGGATGTCTGTAGCTGGTGTTTTAGCCTGCAGCGCAATATTAAAAAAGCATTGCGAATATATTTCACTTTTGTTGTAAAACAAAAGTGTCTGTGTTGTTGTGTATTATGTTAGGTGCAATGTCCTATTTTCCATGAAAAGCTCCACTTTTCACCTGCTGTGCGGTGCATCATCCTTGAGCTGCAGCGCCACACAGGGCAGAGCAGATAATGTTAAAGATTTATCACTTATTTTATGTTTGTATTTAATTGTCATTATTGTGTAGAAATCCTTTTTCACTTTGACACTAGTTTATCTTGTTTTATTTTTTTTACCTTTTGTTTGTCAAAAAGCCAAGTTTTGTTGATCACAGTTGAAAGCAATAAAAAGGGAAAAACATTCAAGGGGTGAATACTTTTCATAGACACTGTATGTACTTTATACTTTACTAGTATTCACATTTTGTCATATCAAAGGCTCAAAGTTCAATGTACACTGAACAAAAATATAAAATATAAAAGCAGCACTCCTCCCAGTTTTTCATGAGCAGAACTTAAGATCTAAAACATTTTTTCTTTCTACACCAAAGACACATTACTCTTGCATTTGTTCCAAAATCTATATAAATCTGTGTTAGTGAGCACATTTCCTTTGCCAAAATATTCTATCCCACTTCACAGGTATGGAATATCAAAGTGCTGATCAGTCAGCATGGATATTGCACAGGTGTGCCTTAGACTGACCACAATAAAAAGCCACTCTGAAACGCCCAGTTTGATCTCACAGACCAATGCCACAGATATCGCAAGTTTTGAGGGAGCGTGCAATTGGCATGCTGAGCACCAGAGCAGTTGCCTGTGAAATTAATGTTCATTTTTCTCCATTAAGCCAGCTCAAAAGGCAATTCTGAGAATTTGGCAGTACATCAAATTGGCCTCAACACAGCAGACCACCTTTAACCACCCAGGCCCAGGTCTCCCAGCATGTTCACCTCCATGATCGTCTGAGACAAGCCAGCTAGCTGCTGGAACAATAGGTTTGCATAACCAAAGAATTTGTGCACAAAATATCAGAAAGGGGGGGGTAAATTCTCACATCTGGGAGATTCTCACATTTTAGGAGTGTGATAAATTCTCACATTTTACAGCATATGTAACATTGGAGAGACATTCTGTGCACTGATGAATCCCGTTTTTCACTGTTCAGGGCAGATGGCAAAAAGCATGTGTGGCCTCGTTTGGGTGAATGGTTTGCTAACGTCATCGTTGTGGATTTGGTGGCCCATGGTCCTGGTTGGGTTTATGGTATGGGTAAGCGTATTTTATGACGAACACAAGAGCATTTTACTGATAATATTTTTGAATGCACAGAGATACCGTGACAAGATCCAGAGGCCCATTGTTGTGCCATTCATCCATAACCATCACCTCATGTTGCTGCATGATAATGCACGGCTTCATGTTGCAAGGGTCTGTACAGAATTCCTGGAAGCTGAAAACATCCCAGTTCTTGCCAGCATACATCACAGGACATGTCATCCATTGAGCATGTTTGGGATGCTCTGGATGGACGTATACAACAGTTTGTTCCAGTTCCTTCCAATTTTCAGCAACTACGGACAGGCATTTAAGAGGAGCAGACCAACATTTCCCAGGCCACAATCAACAACCTGATCAACTCTATGCATCAGAGATGTGTTACACTGTGTGAGGCAAATGGTGGCCACAAAGATTCTGACTAGGCATTTCATAGCATCCTTTTATTGTAGGCAGTCTAAGGCACACTTCTGCAATATTGATGCTGTCCAAAAACAAGTGTTGCATTTATATTTTTGTTACGTACAGGTATTATTTTTTTAACAATACCGGGTTTTGAACTTTTCCGAGAAAAAAGTATTCTGAAATGTGTCGTGTGCATTTCTATTAAGCTCCGTAGTCCTACAGGTCCTATACCTACGTTTTTTGCCGCCCACGAAGAGGCAAATAGGTCGGTTATGTTGCCTAAGGAGAATTTGATAAGGTTTTATCACTGGGGAATTGATTTCCTTACGTTCAGATTAGAAGATCACACTAATCACAGAATTGCAGCAGCCCAGAAAACATCTAGTACTGGCAGGTGTTGGAATTTGAAAGGGAAGTTTTCTGATTGTCCTGAAAGAGGTTTTAGTAAATTTTTCAAGACTCAAAAATTGAAAATATTGCTTATCTTTGGCTATATCGGTCTGAATGCAGAGCACTTTACCTTGAATGGGGATAAAACTAAAAGTAGAATGGGAGGCAGATCTTTTGGTTAACAACGTCCTCTGCTGTGGAAACAGCTCCCAGTTTTAGACACAACCTTCCTTTTTGATAAAGCTTATAGTTAGAATGGCTTAGGTTATCCTGAACTGTTTTTGTAGTTACAGTGCTTTTGGTTTAGACTGTTGGAGGACAGACTGACCACTTTTCTTCTCTCTTCTACTTTTCTCTTCTTCTACTCTCCAGTTATATTTTTTCTGCTGTTATTGCGATTGTTAACCCAGTTTACTCTCAGTATTTTTCTCCCATTAGAAGCTCCACATGGTCTGGTACCCTGCTCAACTACAATAACCCCTGTTGGATGGGGAACATCGGTCCAGATGATGCTCAGTCACCGAGCATCCTCCATGCTGTCTCTTCTCTGTCCTCTCAGACCCCCAGACAGTCATGGCAGATGACCGCTTGTACTGAGCCAGGTTCTGCCTGAGGTTTCTTCCTGTTAAAGGCGAGTTTTTCCTCTCCACTGTCGCTACATGCTTGCTCTTTATGACGGATTGCTAATGAATTGCTGTGGTTGGAGTTTGCATAATCTGGGCACAACCTCACGTTGATGACTCAACGCAATCTGCTGGGATTCCTTACATGGAAAACTTTTAAATGATTGGAATGTTTATGTAATTGAATTGAAACGACTTTTGTTGTAAAGTGCCTTGAGATGACATTTGTTGTGAATTGGCGCAATATAAATAAAAGTGAATTGAATTGAAAATATAGACTTCCAGAACTGGTGTAATTCCAAAAGAGTTGTTGAGGCACGACTTACTGTATACCTGCCTTTTCATCGTCAGTGTTATAAGATATAATTGATCTGTTAAATTAATTATTATTTACAGGGCCATGAATACTTTGTGTCCTTTGTGCCAGAAAATTGTCCTTTATGCTCCCCTTTGTTTTATCTGCATACTTCTCTAACCCCTAGGGAAAGTGGTTTCTCTACCTGGCAATATTAAATCTTCTCAATTATGTGGTTGGCGCGCGAGTCTCGAAGAGATCCGATTGTTTTGATGAAAAATGTAATCAAGATAGCATCTCTCACTCTCAGTGAGTGCCTCCTGGCACATTTCTGCTGGAGAAACTGTGAAAAGAAAGATGTGGATGATTAACTACCTGTCTAGCCCCATGACTCTTGCATCCAAGCACAAATAAACTCTCTGGTGAATTCTAGATTGTATTTGTCCTAAGAGGCAACAGTGACTACTAAAATATATACCTTTAATGAAAGTCATAACCATCTTATTCATGTTTTCTTAAAGTTGAATCAACTGTTTGGGAAAATTCTCAATCCCAACCTGTCAGTTTCTACTTATCCAAGATAATCATCTCTGTTCTAATTGTTTCTGTGCAATCTTATGTACACATTTAAATCTACTCAGCTTCTGTGAAGTGTTTGAGCTTCCTAAACTGTAAGCTATTCAAAGCCCGTTTTCTGCTGTACCAGATTTCCCCCCATTTTATTCGAGGAAGCTGTTACTTGTTTCTCTGCTCAATTATTTTTAAGTTTGTAAATCAAATGTTCTTTCTTTTGTCCCCAGAAGTGACATAGTAATCAGCAGATGTCACATGACTTGGACTCAAGTCGAACTCAAGTAAATAATTTTATGACTTTAGACTTGACTTAGAACATTTCAAAGACTTTGACTTAGACTTTTACACCAATTACTTGGGACTTGACTTGGACTTGCACCTTTTTACTTGAAAAGACTTGGGGGCTGATTTATCAAGATTTCTGATAATGACCGCAAAATTGCGTGCAGCGCTAAAAATTTGCGCAAGTGGTTTGTCCATAATTTGTGGATGATTTACTAAGACTGCGTGATCAATTCTTAACAGGCCCCAGCAGCAGTATTCAAATCCGAGGTAGTGTAGACCCTCCCGCGACCTTGTGACTTCTCACGGGCCCGCACAGGTAGTAAAGTAAAGCTACCAGAAAGAAGCACCTTTGTTTTATTTTGAAAATTTCCAGATGCCGAGCCGTCTGACTTCCTGTCTTCCCCTATCCAAAATGTCGAAAGGCGTAGCGCGTCAAAAATAGGACTGCCGCGTATATTTATAAAAGTGCTGCGACATGACGCTCCTGTGACGGGGCAAACTCGTGCTGCTTTCGCCTTCGGTGAAAAGGATTATTTTGATTACAGCAGTGGCTAACAGGCGCGTATGACGTGCTGCTGCTGTAACATGCTGCTGATGCGTCCGGTGGAAAGGAGGGGTAATGCACATGGATCCATGTTGCGTCTTTGGCACAAACATTAGGCTAAAATGCTGTGAATTTTGTTTTTCTATGTCAGTAATAAATGTAATTCATGCGGTGTACATGCGCTGCTCTTTGCTGCATGCACACATCGTATTGCAGGGTTAGACTGATTATAACAGCAGCATCTCTGAATTTAGTTTTTAAAATGTCATATATAATGCCAATTATCATGTTATTGTATATGATTACTACATTTTATTAATTGGAGTCCAGGAAGGTTATCCACTATGTGAGAAACTAATGCGGATCCACTAGGATCATCTTTACCAGGTGGAGACGTAATGAGCGCGCAGTGAGTTATGATGTGTCTTTGGTGGAAAATGAGGTAAATATTTACATTACTCTCATCTTTATGGCCATAAGAGATTTAAATAATCTTAGGTTATGTTGTGTGGGAATGACATTTTTTGTTTCTCAATAATAAACTCATGTTGAATGTGGTAGTGCAAAATTAAGACATGCTTTTCAGATGTGCTAAAAATAGACGCTAAAATAGCCGGCGCAAAACACTCACTGTCACACAGTCTATTACTTTCTTAGAGAAACGCCCAGATTGCATATTCATCAAGGGCAAAAGCCCTAAATGGATTGCGTGCGTCTTGCTGTGGGTTTAACAGGTACAATGCGCTTTGCGCCGTGTTGATAGATCAGCCAGAGCCTGTTTTTGCGATGCTGTGCAGTTTGCATGTCACAGATCTTCCTGTCTGATCATCCTGTTGTCTTTCCCCCTCTCTGGCCACACCCCATTTCCCCATTGCTGCCCTGATTGCTTCCACCTGCTAGGTCTCTATTTAGATGCCTCTCACATTCTGAGCCAGTGCAAGATCGTCTGTTGCCTCCTGCCACAGCTCTCAAGCCAAGCCAAGGTTTATGCAACCACTGTTTTTGCCCTTAACTTGCTGGTTCTGTGAGTAGCCATTTTTCCTCCTCCACTGTGCTGACTTTTTACCAGAAGATCTGCCCCTGGTCTGGCCTGTTGGTTTTTCTTGGACCTTTTTCTAGTATGGACTCCATGTGTTTTGCCCTGGACAGTTTTTTGACCATGCTGTTTTGATCTGTGGGATTTTTTGTTCGTGCTTCCCCCTGAGAGTTCTGGGACCCTTAGTTGAATTCCTCACTGCCCTAGAGTTAAGTTTTTGTTCTACTGTGGATTAATCCCTTTCCTCTGGCTCTTCTTCTTCATGTTGAAGAAGTGATCCTGGCTATTGAACATAGGCTGCTGTCCTCCCTGGAAGCTGGAATCGGAGACCAGAGGGGCCCTCTTCTCAGGATCCCTTGGTTCATCATTGTTTAAATAAAAGATCTAACCTTCCTTTGCCTTGTTGGTTGAGTACTGGGTTCAGATAGTTCAGTAACCTGACAGTACGATCTTGCCAACATGGACCCACAACCAACTTCTGAGTGGTGCACCAAAGTAGAGAATACCATTGGTGGACTAGAGAGAAGCGTTCAGGAAATATTACACGGACTCTCAGCACTAAGTAAAAGCCATTCTCCTGTTAATCCTCCTACTTCTGTCTCTACAGTTTCTCCCTCCATCTGTGTTCCCTCCAATGAACCCAAGTTTCCGCCTCCAGAACGCTTCGATGGCGACCCAGATCAGTGCAGACCGTTCCTGACACAATGTTCCCTGCTGTTCGAGCTTCAACCCTCTTCTTTTCCTTCTGAACAGGCCAAGGTAGCTTATACCATCTCACTACTGTCTGGTCGGGCGAAGCAGTGGGGGACTTCTGAATGGGAGAGTGATGCTGGGTCTTGTTACAACTTTGCCGTGTTCTCAGAAGAGATGAAGAGAGTTTTCGACCCTATTCGTCCTGAGAGGGAGGCATCACGTAAACTGTTGTCTCTCAAACAGGGATCACAACCAGTGACTGATTATATAATCAACTTCCACTCCCTTATGTCAAGTTGTCATTGGAATAATGATGCATTATATGATGTGTTTTATCAGGGGCTGTCTGAGGAGATCAAGGACGAGATAGCCACCCGAGACCCCCCCCAAATCTCTTCAGACACTCGAAGAGCTAGCTACTCGGATTGATCAAAGATTTCGAGAGAGAAGGAGAGAGAGGACTTTCTCTGCCAAGCAGAGGAGCCATAACACAACACAGGTCAGCCCTCTAGGTCAGGCTTGCTCATTACCCACTCTGTCATCTGAAAATTCTGAGGAACCTATGCAACTAGGAAGAACCGAGTTGTCTCTTCAAGAGAGGGAGAGGAGAATTAGAAATCACCTCTGCTTCTACTGTGGGGGGAGGAATCATCAGGCAAAGAACTGTTCACTAAAAGGTCAGGCTCAGTAAAGGAGCAGGGGTCTTTACTGAGCCCAATGTTTAACTCAAGAAATGCCCCTCAGGGTGGCTGTACCATCAAGTTCACAGACTCGCCTGTCACAAGAGAGACACCTGTCTTTATAGACTCTGGAGCTGACGGAGACTTTCTGGATGAAGGACTGGCTCACGAGCTGCAAATAGAAGTAACCCGTCTGGAACACCCCCTTGAGGTTTTTGCCATTGATGGTCACAAGATTGCCCAGGTAACCCTTTGTACTAGACCAATTTCTGTGTTAATTTCAGGAAATCATCGTGAGGTGATTTCTTTCCTTCTAGTTCACTCGCCCGATATCCCAGTTATTTTAGGCCGTCCATGGTTGGTTAAACACAACCCAGTCATTAATTGGAGTACTGGTGAGGTACAGTCATGGGGCTCTTCATGTT
Source organism: Apricaphanius iberus (assembly GCA_028564705.1). Lineage (NCBI taxonomy): Eukaryota > Metazoa > Chordata > Actinopteri > Cyprinodontiformes > Aphaniidae > Apricaphanius > Apricaphanius iberus. The sequence continues at coordinate 770,970 of JAPXFQ010002461.1, read as the reverse complement.
CTTCTGTTTGTTTACTGGAGGCTCATGCTCAAGCCGGTTCAAGGGAGAATAAATCTGAATACCCTGATTTATCCAAGGTTCCCCACGAATATCATGACCTCTATGAGGTATTTAATAAATCTAGGGCCACTTCGCTGCCTCCCCATAGACCCTATGATTGCCAGATTGATCTGCTGCCCGGCACTACACCCCCAAGGGGCAGACTTTATTCTCTTTCTGGCCCAGAGAGAGTGGCCATGGAAAGTTACATTTCTGATTCTTTAAAAGCTGGCCTCGTTAGAACATCTTCTTCTCCCGCTGGGGCTGGTTTCTTTTTTGTTGGCAAGAAGGACGGGTCTTTGAGACCATGTATTGACTATCGCGGCCTTAATGACATTACTATAAAGAACCGGTACCCCCTGCCCCTCATGTCGTCTGCCTTTGAACTCCTTCAGGGGAGCACAGTCTTTACCAAACTGGACTTGCGTAATGCTTATCACCTAGTTCGTATTAAGGAGGGAGACGAATGGAAGACAGCCTTCAATACTCCGTCAGGCCACTATGAGTATCTAGTGATGCCTTTCGGGCTTACTAATGCTCCTGCAGTTTTTCAGGCCCTAGTCAATGATGTGTTGAGAGACATGCTAAACAGATTTGTTTTTGTGTATCTCGATGACATATTAGTCTACTCCAAAGACCTTGTTTCACATGTTAAACATGTTCGAGATAAATCCACAGATTACTACAGAATAATCTGTTTGTCAAGGCTGAGAAGTGTGATTTTCACTGTTCCTCTGTATCTTTTCTGGGCTTCATCATTTCCTCAGAGAACATTAGCATGAATCCATCCAAAGTAGTTGCCGTACTGGAGTGGCCTGTTCCTTCTACTGTAAAGGAGCTTCAACGATTTTTGGGCTTCGCGAACTTTTATCGACGGTTCATTAAAGGCTACAGTTCGGTTGCAGCCCCCCTCCACAGACTAACCTCCTCCAAGACTCGGTTTTTCTGGTCCCCTGATGCCCAGAGAAGTTTTGACCAGTTGAAGGTCTTGTTCACTTCTGCTCCCGTGCTACGATTCCCTGATCCTTCTAGACCTTTTATTGTTGAGGTAGATGCCTCAAATACCGGGGTGGGGGCTGTGTTGTCTCAGCTGCATGCTGATGATGGCAAGTTGCATCCTTGTGTGTTCTTTTCTCGCCGTCTCTCCCCCTCAGAACGCAATTATGATATTGGAGATCGTGAACTGTTGGCAATCAAACTGGCCCTTGAGGAGTGGAGACACTGGTTAGAGGGAGCCACACACCCTTTCACTGTGTGGACAGACCATAAGAATCTCGAATACCTCAAGACTGCTAAACGGCTAAATCCTCGCCAGGCCAGGTGGGCGCTGTTTTTCAGCAGGTTTGACTTCTCCCTGTCCTATCGCCCTGGGAGTAAGAACATTAAACCTGATGCTCTATCAAGACTTTTTCAGTCTCCTTCAAAATCATCCGTCTCGGAGGTGCCGGACTTTATTCTACCACCCAAGACCAGATTGGCTGTAACTAGACTGGAGAGATTGCTCAAGCGACGCTATGCTTCATATCCTCCTCCGGCTCAATGTCCTAAGGGCCGTTTGTTTGTGCCAGAATCAATGATTTCTATGGTGCTACAATTCTGTCATTGTTCTAAACTCTTCTGCCACCCTGGACTCACTAAGACACTGTCTGTGGTTCAGTCCAGTTTCTGGTGGCCTTCTCTTAGGAAGGACACAAAGGAGTTTGTTGCTGCTTGTCCGGTCTGCTCTCAAGTCAAATCCTCACGGCAACCCCCAGCAGGTTACCTCAGGCCCCTACCCATTCCTCGTCGACCTTGGTCACATTTGTCTATGGACTTTGTCACTGGTCTTCCACCATCCCAGGGTAAGACTGCTCTCCTAACCATTGTTGACAGATTTTCTAAAATGGCACATCTTGTTGCCCTCAAGAAGCTCCCCTCGGCTGCTGAACTTGCAGTGGTAATGGCGCAGGAGATTTTCAGACTCCATGGTATTCCTCGCAATATAGTTTCTGACCGGGGGCCTCAGTTTATCTCCCGTTTCTGGCGGGCATTCTGCTCTCTACTTGGAATCAACCTAAGTCTGTCCTCTGGCTTCCATCCTCAGACAGATGGACAAACCGAGCGAATGAACCAGGAAGTGGAGACCAAGCTACGGGCTCTCTGTACAGATGCCCCTAGTCGGTGGACGCAGAACCTCCCATGGGTTGAGTATGCAATCAACGGATTGCCATCTAGCGCCACAGGTTTGTCGCCGTTCCATGTGGTTTATGGATATCAGACACCTGTTTTTTCTGTACAGGAGAGGCCCACCCTGGTTCCTGCTGCACATGTGGCTATCCGACGCTGTCAGCGAGTTTGGAGACAGGCCAGAGCAGCTCTATGCAAGACATCGGCAGTTTACATCCGGTCAGCCAACCGTCATCGTTCTCAGGCCCCAAGATATTTGGTTGGGCAGAGAGTGTGGCTCTCTACAAAGGACTTGCCAATTAAAGTAGAGAACCGCAAGCTGGCACCTCGTTTTGTGGGTCCTTTTCCTGTGACCAAGATAATAAACCCAGTGGCTGTACGAATAAGACTCCCCCCTACCATGCGTGTACATCCCACTTTTCATGTTTCCCTTATTAAACCAGTGTCATTTTGTCCAGGCTTATAAGAGAAAGATCGGTCTTAAATACCTGCAGATTTCTTTTTTACCTTTCGGTTAAAACTAATTTGTCTGTGACTGGGTGAAATCAGCTCCATATCTCTGTATGGCACTGGGAGAAATCAGCTGAGCTGTATGCACATTGCAGAGATCATTCCCTTATTTTAGGAAAGTATGGTTGCAGAGGAAGTCTGGTCCCAAATCTGCAGGGAATATCGGCGATTAAGTTTCAAAGAAGGTGGCTAAGGGTTGTCCGAAAAGTTTATACATTGATTGATAGGTATTTTTTTGGGGGAAAAAAGGTGTTAAGAGGGTCTGAAAAATCATTAGAAGTCACTAGCTCGCAGGTGTTAACGGTTGCTGTCGAGTGAAATAAACAATTTTTTTGCCTCCAAGTGGGGGACTCCTAATATGTGGAGACACTGACATAAAGTTAGTCCTAATTCTCCCAATTACAGTTGGTAACAACAATATAATGAAATAAGATGAAACCAATTAGTTAGGGGCCAAATAATTTCAAAATGAATCCTTAGGAGGGAAAAAATATATTCATGAGCCCCTCTCCTTTCTTAGGCCTTGGGTCGTCAGGTCCACTTTTCCCTCTACTACCATGTCCATGGACACTGTTGAGTATAAAACAAGCTCAGTCTTGGTCACACCTCCATAGCGAATTGGACTTGGTGACTCATGAACCATCTACTCAAACCTGTACGGCTCAGGGCCGCTCGCCTGTGTCACAGAATCTTTCTCCCTTTTCTATTTTTGCTTTGGTGAAGGAGGTGAAGAGAAATATTCAACCTCAAAATTCCCCTGCTTTGAGGCAATGGAGCTCCTTTCGCTATTGCTCTGCATCCTTCTTGCTGTCTGTGTGTGTGCTACTGCAAGCAGTGCTACAGGCAACATGTCAATCTCATTGGAGAATACACCCAGCCCCCCTCCCTCGTTGGTCAAGCAAGCAACTTCTCATTTTGAGACATTTTTTTCAAACTGAAAATGTGGGCAGAGTTACACTCTGGTAGGTTGGGAATTACTTTTAAAGGTCATCCTAGACCACCTAAATTGCTGATTTCATTCCTCACATAAGGTTTTGTATACATATTGTTGTGCTCCTGCTTCCTGACTGAGTTATGCCTCTCCGTCTGGATGTACGTGGGTGGAAAATACTTCACACAACAAGGGATATCCGTTTCAGAACTTTACTGGACTTTGGATGGTAAGTACAAACATACAGCGATTCACATTGATGTTGACAATGTTTTGCTATGTTGGCTGTAGTCTCTGGCTCGGGCACAGAACAGCAAACAGCCTGTCCATGCAGTGAGCCGTGAGTACCGTTCAACATCCAACCTGGAACTGAGCTCTTTTTGTCAGGAAACGTTACATGTGTATGTTACTCTCACGGACGAATCAGGATGCTATGCTTAGTAACACGTAGTGAATAAGGGACGGCCAGACATAGTTACTGTGGTCTATCTTACAATATGAAGCACTTTATGCAATAATAAGAGGAGTACTTTATGGCCACAGAACAAAAAACGATGGACCTAAAGACAATTAAGTTCCTTTTTGGTTTGCAAAAAGCAGCTCTTATTGGTAATTTGTCTCAAAATGAGAATCTTCTGAGCACTGCATTAGAGAGGGGTTAATGAAAAAACAACTGAGATATCTTTTCCAGCTCCCAATGACAGAAATATAGGTTGTCAGTTATTTCTTTGGTTACATGACATATAATTTTGGTTATTTCTGACATAAGACAGTTGTCACATTTGATAATGATCACCTCATCAGCGTTAGTGCATAACTCTTGACGAATTAGATCTAATTAAAGGTCATTACTAATGGCCTCATTTTGTAGACTAAAAGCTAGATACTTTAGTTGAAAAAATATCTCAAACATAAAGTACACATCAAATTTATTAAGGCATAATGAACAGCTTGGAATAAATGAAATGGAAGATTGTTTGTACATTACTCAAAAAGAAATTCGTATATGTATAATTCTTTTTCACATAAAGCCTCTATTGAAGATCTTTTCAGTTAACTTACCATATTTCATTAGTGTCATGAATTATTAGAAGAAAATTGTCTGGTTAAATTAAAATAAATCGACATTTGGGGATATAATCCCATTCTGACCTTTTTTTCAGAGTGGTTTCCAGTAATCAGTTTGTGGGGAAATGCTTGGAGAACAAGAATGATCCTGTAACTTCATCCGGAATGCATCTGTAAACTCAGACAGGCAGTTGAAACAGCAATCAATCTACAATGGCCTTTTCTATGGACATCAGAGCAGCCCATTAAAGACAGCATGCCGACATCCATCCGGCAGCAGACAGCATGTCGATAGCTGCAGCACAGTTGTGACCGACTGAGCAACTTTTAAGTCAATAATGTGCTAGATTGGTGGGGCTAGGTTGTTTCTGTGATCAACTGTGCCACATTTCTCTCTTAATAAGCATCTGTGTGTGTGCACATATGGATGTGTGTGTTGTCCAAAGGCAGAAGGGAAGGTTAAAAGGTGTGTGCCTCTGACTGTGATGTCTAGCTTCATTTGTATGCATGTGTGTTTGCAGTCTTCTGTTGGTCCTGAAAGCACAGCTAATAAATTCCTGTCCATATGTCGCTGCTTTTAGACGCTTAACATTGTCTTTTAATAACCCCATATTCAGATATACCACTTAGCCCACTGAATAAGGAGCTATCAAGATGTAATTCACATTTAATTTTAGGTTTTCAAATTGCAATGATTCTGTTTTTAGTTTAGTATATTGCAAAACCTAAAACAATTGGATTATCCATTTCAATAATTCATATTCCTGAAGCTAATTATCTTTTTGTCACATATCTGTGACAGACAGAGAGGAGTAGATGAGAAGCCTTCACTTCCAAATGGACAGCCCCTCAGCAACCTCAGGTTATAGCAGCATAAGTAAGGTCCATTTCATCATGCATCATTTTCATTATCTGTCGCACTGGAGTAAATCGGTTTGATTCTATATAACAAATTCACAGCAATAAAGACATTTCAGACACTTAAAGACACACTGGAACAGCAAACATTTCCGTCTGAGTAGGCACTTTGCTCAAGTTGGAAAAAGACACGTCCTTTTGTTTGTAACAGAAAGCTTTTTTGGGTGAATTAGGCTTAGAGTCAGAGACCACAAGTTCAGAGGAAAGAATTCTTGCCTTTTGATGGCCTCACCCTTGAACACATATAAATATGCAAACATACGTAAACATAATTAAACAATTAAATAAGAAAGCGTAGAGCTGCTATTGAGGATATTACAGAGTTGTTTCTTGCCACCACTAACTGGTTCACTTGATCAACTGATCATCAGCAAGTGTAACCACCAGGAGTTATGGCCATGTGCTGGTCTGGATCAGATTGGCCCCTAACAAAAAATGCCAACCACAAACTAAAACATCAGCAATTGTTGCTTCTCATCAACCCAAGAAAGGTTATAAGGTCATTTCAAACCATTTGAAGTACATTATTCTACCGTGAGAAAGGTTATTCAAAGGTGGTGATTGATTACTTATCTTTCCAGGAGTGTATTTCCTAGCACAGCCACAGATCTACAACAAAATTGCTGAACCATAAAATAATCAGAGTGTTGCACTGACCCAATCAAAATCCAAACCTCTTTTCGATCACTGCTACGGTAAGACCTTAAGAGCATTGTGCATAAACACATAACTGCAAAACCTAACAACCTAAAGCAATGGCATGAAGCTAAACCAAAAATCATGTTAAAGGATGTGAGAGATCAATTAAAGTCAAACAGGAAACAATTATGTCAAACTGCTGCTGCAATAGATGGCTTAACAAGCTTCTGAATTGTGGGGTGTATTTAGTTTCATTCCATTACTGCATAATGCCAAGGACCTGAAGCCAGGCTGATCATCACTCAGTTGTTTAACTTTGACATTAATCCTTTAATCATTTCTCAGAACTTGCTCTGGCCACTAACTTTATCTGCTGCCTGATATCAGAAGTGTTTCCTTGACATAAACTGTTGTTGTACAAATTGACACATTGTCAGTTTCTAACAGCTCTAAAACAGTTTAGAATGAAAAACAACAGATTAAAAATTTTTATTAAATCTGGTTTATTACATGAAAGTCTTTCACATCACATCATAGCAGCATCAAAGCCTGGCTTGCTTTTTTGTCTAATACAGACAGGTTAATTTGATTAATTTGGAAGTGTTAATTAAATTGAGGGTACCTTGAGAAATCCTGCAGGGAAATGCTGTGATGGAAATGTTAATCATCTAAACCACACGTGTCAAACTCGAGGCCCGGGGCCAAAACCAGCCCTCCATGGCCATTTACGTGGCCCTCTAAACTCTAGAGAACTATAGATAGAATATGTATGTTTCATTTGTATGCACCCCAATATAATTTTGTTAGTAAAATAAAATCTGTGTTTATTTAAACAGTCTTTAATCACATCATTATGCAAATGTGTTCAGGATAATTTAATTTTAAGATGTAGTTTTGGAATATGGAGGGTGATTTTAACGGTTTGTTATAGTTTGATCAATACTGTCTGTCCCTCCTTCTCACAACTGGCCCTTTAAGGTTACTAATCAGCCTGATGTGGCTCAAAATGGAAATTAGTTTGACACCACTGACCTAAACCAATAGTTATTAAAGAAATCAACAAAGGAGAAAAATAATTCGTTTAACAGAGGTCCTTTGTTTCAAAAGATTTTAGAATTGGTGTTTGATGATACGTTTGTACCACTGATATACTTGTTCCCATATAGTTAAATGCTTTATTGCTTGTGAAGTCAGTAATGTAAAGAAATAAAGGAAAACATTACTCAGTATGACTTTCTCTACCTGGTGAATTTGTTTTTAATCCTGTGTTTCATAATATTTTTGGAATTTTTATTTTTCAAATTTGCTGTGAAACCATGTTTTCAATGTCAAAGCAACTTTTACCATTCCGTCATAAGTCTTTGACTGGATAAAGACCCCAGTGTTTGTTACTGGATATAACAAAGCTTCATTCTGACTGTCAGGCCCATTGATTTACAGCATGTTTGGGAAGAAAGGAAACTCCATTGGTGAATTTGTTATAATTCAGTCTTTTATTATATTCACCCAATGAGAATTTGTCACAGTTTTTTATTGTTAATGATAAGGATCAGAGGTGGGCAATTATAGGCTTCTACAGTTAGCGCACAGCATATTTTACATGCTCTCCTGCAGGGACATTTCAAAAATATGCATAACATAGACCCTAGAGGACTGGAGATGTCTACCCTTTTTTTCTGTCTTGGCTTTAGGAATGCAGTTAATCCCAACTACCCTCAGTGGAAAATTACCAATCAAAATAAGACCCTCTAAGACCCCTGTAAACGACTTGATTGCCTGCAGGGATTTTACAGACTCTTTATTTATTCATCCATCAATTAGCCACACTGAGTTGGGGAATAAATAAATTTTAAACAACTTTGTGACCCTTTTGCACTGACCTTTTATTATGAAGTAACAAAGAAAAAAATGCATTACAAAGCTAAGATTTCTTAAAGCAAATATTTAAAGGCAGTTGATTTGAGACACAGCTTTTGCTACAGTAAGTATTCCAGAATATTCCGCTTTATGAAGATGTAGAAATGTGACTCACAGCAACTGAATATTGAAATTGTTACCTTCTCTTTTAAAAAATGTCCACAATAGCTGTTGAAATTAAAACTTTACACCTGTCCAGGAAATGTCAACACGTAAATTGTGAGTCTTTGAGAACCAAAAGGATTTTAGTTAGATAGTTAATTTCAGGGTTATGTCACATAAAGGGGAAACAGTTGTCATTAATGGCAGGACAATGATTACTACAGCTGGATGAATGAAAAGGTGGGAAGTTCATTACCATGACGAAATTCAGAAATCCCAAAACTAACGAGGTATGAAAAATAAAAGTACACTAACTGTTCTACATTTGACAATTCAAGTTGAAATAAATTAAAATGTGTCTAAAATCCATCAGTAAGTTTATAAAAGGGGGAGTGAATTTATAAACCTCAATTCATAACAATTCAATCTATGAGGTAAATAGATTTTAACAAAACAGATCCATAAAAAGTCTAGCTTCCTATTTAATAATCCCATTTTAACTACAGTATTTACCAAAATTGACTTAATCCAACCATATCTGCATGTAACATTTGCATGTAACATTTGCCATTGCTGCTATATTATTCTGCTTTTGGCCAAAAAGACATCCAAAAGTTAACCTTTTTTCTAACTTTCTAGCAATTTAGTGCTCACAGCTCTGTTCTTAGTAACTACAGCCATACTGTCTTATTTTACATGTAAAAACATATCTAAACTCAAAAAGTGGAAGGCACACTTAAATTCACTGGCAGTTATACACTTATGGCTCAGAATGCACAATGCAACTTCTAAGCTGCCAGAGCCTCCAAACTATGTTTACAGCTTCATTTCTTACAATATTTTGTGATTTATAAGTGCAAATTGTTTTCAAGTCAGTTCAAGAGATAAATTAAATTGGAAATGTTATCTAAATGAACACACGTCTTTGGAGTAACATTCACTCCTCTTTGATAGTTACAAGAGTATATCAATAATCTAACTTTATCTTTTTAATGTGGCGTTGGGTCAAACACAGCGATTGGATGGTGCTAATCTACATTCTAGCTCCTCAGGAGTAGAGGAAAACCCCACTCTTACAGGGAAGGGGGGAGGGGGACCAGAGGTTATATAAGGGCCCCTCCAACTGCAATAGAGCCTCTTCTACGCACAGCCATGGTCACGCTCTGAGAGGAGAGATATTCCCTTCCCTGGTGAAGCGAAAATCAGATAAGCTTCTGGGAGAAACTCACTCCAAGAGACACAAAGACTGCCGATATCAGGTGAATTGCAAACAGTGATGAAACAAATCTTTTTTTCACCCTCAAAGCCTGCCTAAACCTTCCCAGAATTACAGGCACTGTTGTGAGAGGGAAAGAGTGCAGACCCCACATCCATTGGGACTTGAACTGGCCAGAGGCCGCATTCATTTGCCGCCACAGAGCCAATATGAGGTGAATGCCATGCTGGAAAAGAGGTACTCCAAAGGTACTGTTTCTGTCAAGAGTCGGTCTAAATCCTGTAATCTGAGTTACTGAATCTGACAGGAGTTTTCTTTAATGTTTAATAAATTCATTAGAGTGGATTTAAATGACACCACCTCGGTTAGAGGCAAGATACATGCTAAGGCTAACACAAGTTTATTGATTTTAGGCCTGCATTTCATAAACAACAAAGATTGCTACTGACAGTGTTCAAAATAAAGTTCAGTTTAAAGTAGATTGTTTCAGCACAGGAAACTAATCTTCTTAGCTGTTTTTGAAGCGGCCTCAATACATCAAAATACTACAATTAGATTGTTTTGTGCCCTGATCAATCTACAGTATATATATAAGTAATTTTCCATTGGTAAATGACTTTTCAACCAGAAAATCTTTAAAAAAGCAATACTTAAAAAATGTTTTATTTTTCCTTTTATTATTTATTGGTTTAGACATGAATCAATCGTGCTAATTAGTTTTAACAAATCACAATTAGTAAACTATTTTAGCTTTCATTCCAGCATTGAAATACAAGCCTTGGTCTTTAAGCATCCACATTCCTACAGAACTGTGACATCCAGAGTTAGGGTTTCCATTCCTTTACATATTTATCCATTCATTGTGTTCTTTATTTTTGGTATTTAGTTATTCATTTATTCTAATAAGTAATTTGTGTTACTAGCTCGGGTGATTACATTTTTTTTTCCTTATTTTACTTCTTTTGTAAATAAATTCTTTTACCTTGGAAAGTCATTGTTTGTCCATTTATTTCACCTACATACGTAGTAAGGTGCTGTTCACTGAACGTCTACAGATCACTCCATCTTGTTTATTCAACTCAGCCTTAACCAGGCAGGTGTTAAAATATCACTAAGACCAAAATAGTTAGTTATTAATATAGTTCCTGATTGTCAGACGGTACCTCGTATATAGTAATTTCCATATTATTAATCTTAGGTTATAAGCATCATAAGCAATCTTTCATAACTAATAATTGCCAAATAACCACTTTCTTCTGTGGACCCAATAGTATATTTTTCTTGGCATTACAATTGTCTGCACTACTGCCTATCCACTGATTTATAAGTGAAAGCTATCTACCCATTTAAACCCTGACAGTGTTTTCATCTTCAACAATGTTTGACATAATAAACAAAAGGGGAAATTATGTAATAAATCCAAAAGATCTGGAAGATGGCATCATCAAAAATAATAAATGCATTGAGTCTGGTGATGATGATATGTATAAAGTTAAGTGTTTATCAAAACTCAACACCTATGTTTGACATGTCTGTTTGTTCCTTCCATTAATCCCAAAGCCAGGAGTGTAGTGTTTAAGTTTTGTTCATAGACAGTGTTTGTTAAATTACTTTTTAACTTTTAAAGTCTGTGATTTGGTTATGATTAGGAAAGCAATGTAAAAACAAACAGTGACCACGAGGAAATGGATGACGGAAATAACAAAAACAAAAAGTAAATACACATTTTTAAAAAGTAAATATTAATAATCAATTCATATGGATATTTGTGCGTGTGTGTGGGGGTGTGTGTGTGTGTGTCTGTGAACATGATGGAAAGAGAGAGGGATATGAAAGGAGTGTGTTTAAAAAGAAGCAGACAGAGCTGAAATGATAGAGGAATATTTCTTGAATATTCCCTGTCTGCACGTCGCCCTCTCAGGTCTGATGGGAGAGCTGAGTCCTTGGCAGAGACTACCCCACATCAGCAGTGACAGAATGCCATTAACTCCACTCCCACTCAGAAAGGATTGTCTTTGTTTTGCTTAGAGCATAGAGGCACCACCAGACAGAACCAAACAGATTCATGTCCCTGGATAGAGGGAAAATCAGTTTTCTGGCTGACTGATGGAGCAAAGCCCTTTTCTTTGCGATGGCAACAGAGTATACGTTCCGAGAAAATATCAAACATCCATCACCATCTCCACAATTGGGAAAGCAAAATTAATGGTGACCTTATGAAGGACTGAGTACTCTACATGGTGAAGGTGTGTGTGTTTAGGCTGGAGAGACACACCAAAATGTAATGAGCTTCTCCGAATGGTCCCAGTGGCTCTGAGAGATACAGTAATATCTAATCTTGCAAGAAAAGTATCTAGGTATCTAGAGTTGACAGTTTAGCAGAAAGATCTGGTTAAAACAAATAGATATTTTTCAAAGCATGGTCCCAAGAACTTTGGCAACAAAAACTATAAAACCCTGCTAAAGTTTAGGGAGCCACAAGTTCCTGCTGGGACGTCTTTAAAACAATGGGTTCTCCGTTAGTGTCTGTGCAGTCCCAGACACACAAACCTATTCATTGGATCACTGCACCCACAGATGTGACAGGAGTGCCAATAGGATGGGAGACACTTCATCCAAAAGCCGACCAAGCATAGTCAGATCTGTTCCCTTTCAAACCAAAAGCTGTGTAGTCTAATCCTCTTTAGAGACAATCGAATCTTCCTTGGAGGTGTTTGCCAAACTGAAGTTGATGTTCGCATCACAGACACACAGATTAAAAGAATTTTGGATTAACAAATCTTTTATCTGTTTTTTTTCTCTGCATTGTTTTTTTCTCTCTTTTCTCTCTTTCTCATTGAAATTAGTGTAAATTACTGTGAAGGTTGGGATTTTGAATTTCCATATAACTTAATGCGCTTCATTTTATTTCTTTGCACAACCTGAGATTTATTTTATTTTGTTACAAAATAGACCGCTGTTAAGTGGTGATTCACCAACATTTTATGTCCGGTACCAGTAAACCTTTATAACATTTTAAGCATCGTCAATCAAAGAAAACAGAAATACAACAAATCTTAAACTTGCCGATTTGTTGCTAACTTTTTGAACAAAGAAACAACAACAAAATAATGTTGTTTTTATCTTTACTTACAAGTCAACATTTCAAACTTCCAAGTTCATAGAAAAGATAGGGCTTCCCTTTATGTGGAAATTCTATGAGAAAAAAGGGTTATACTAACCTCACCTCAAAAATCTAATACAGTGGAAGCCTGCCCAAAATGCTGTCTCACTTCTGTTTCAGGAGGTTGCAGTTTGTCGGAGGAATAGGTGGGATGAAACGTCAGGATTACGGTTCTAATTCAGCATTATTTACAATATGCAAATGTCTCTGATTGACAAACAGCAATCCGACTCTTGTTCTGCCTGTGATCAAATATTTAATTTAACTTACTTTAATGATGTTGTTCCGAGACCTTGGTGACTCTTTCTTGGGTAATAGATGCGACGCTGATAAGACCACCAATAACACAAGCCCGACTGTTTTCTGCCATGCTATGGAGTTGCTAATGGTTAGCTTCCACCAGCACAGATGTATTCTCTCATCTCTCAGGCCGCCACCTACCACGGGTGCTCGCAAGCCAAGGTAGACGTTGCCAGTATGCTTTTCTATGTAGATAATACTGCTTTCTCTGACTCGCTTGTTTTCAGCTCAAATCTCTTTCTGACGCTGAAGAAGGCAATGGGGGTGGGACAACAGTAGCACGGGCAGCTTACACTTCATACAGTGTAAACAGCAAGTTTAAAACAGTTTATCATTGAATGACACCTTAAAATAAAGTATTTCCAGATAGTTACACAAAGGGAATAAGGATCAAGTTGTGTCTGGAATTAGAGACAGATTCAGTCAGTGAATAGGACAGGAACTGGACAGGATAGAGTGCTGAGGTTCTGACACAAAAAATCGAGCTGTGCTCTTCTTCATGGTCATGGACATTCAATTTGGATGCCTCATGTTGTTGTAGCCTTGACGGTTAATGCCCTAAATAATCCTCTTACATTCATCTGCACCTATCTTCAGTGACTGAAGAATCATTTAAATCACTGTTGCACAAGAGTGTGCTAGCTTAATTATCAGTGATTATCAGTTCGTAGACACCTATTCATTCTCATAATTACTATTCATAAAATTAATAGTTACAAGGTGCCACCTGCTCAGCAGAAACAAATAATTTTGCTTAATTGGCTGTGTCATCTCACAAATCTTATGTACTGCTTCTATTTTGGGTTGTATAAAGCCCTTAATAATCAGTTCCATCATACATCAGAGATCCTAGTGTTCCATATGCTGCTAACAGAGCACTTCACTCTAAGACGGCAGGTTTACTGGTGGTTATTAGGATTTCTAAATGTAGGATTAGACGCAGATCTTTTAGTTATCGGGCTCCTCTCATGCGGAACCAGCTCACAGTTTTAGTCCATGAAGCACTTTTAAGACCTGGCTTAAAACCTACCTTTTTGAATGACTTTTTAGAATGGCTTAGGTTATCCTAAGCTAGCTCTGTAGTTATGCTGCTATAGACTGTTGGAGGACAGACTGACCACTTTTCTTCATTCTGCTACGTTTCTCTTCTGCTACTCTCCATTTGTATTTTTTGCTGTTATTTTGTTGTTAACCTTGTTTTTCTCGGTATTTTTCATTCGACAGAAGTTACACCTGGTCTGGTATCCTGCTCAGCTACACTTTGTCAGGTAATGATCATGCGATCCCTGCAATTTCCTATTTAGGAAGGCTTACTCACTTGCTTGACGCTCTGACATCAGTTCCTCTGTGTCCTGAGCCGTTTCCACAAACCTTGATTCCTGTCGAGTTGGTTTTCCGGGGCTGTAGATCCTTTGATCTCCATAAACTCTTTTTCCCTATCTCTCTCTCTCTCTCTCTCTCTCTCTCTCTCTCTCTCTCTCTCGCATTGCTGTCTCCCTCTGGCCTTCTTCCGTAATCCCATTCCTGACTTTTCAGGTGTTGCCAGACTAAACAGTGTGCTACCTTTTTCCCTTTGCTCTACTTCCTCAGCGCTTGGGTCAAGTCCGCACGCAACACTCCTCTCACTCTGCCAGATCAGAAATCTGACACAATACCCTGTTGGATATGGAGCAACAATTCAGATGATGCTCCCAGTGACTAAACATCATCCAGATGCTGTTATCAACTTTTTATTTTTCTTTAATATATAAAGTACTCTTACCAGGAGTGTAGCATCAATGTTTGGGCCCTGGGTACAAACGATCTTGCTGGGCCACCCTACTAAATACCATAGAGATATGAGTGGCCCTGAATATCTTTAGGTGTGATATTTCCAATACCAGGTTTTGCTCCACCTTCCCTGGCTAGCATTTGGATATTAGTTTTCCTGTTCTTATCAGTAAGAGTTGTTGGCCATAACCCTGGCTCCTCTGACAATCCCTCATCAGTACCCCCCAAGTCTCTCATTCTCTTTCCTCTCTTTCCACCTGCTCCTGGCTACTTTTATCACATTCTTTGCCTTCCCTCTCATCCCTTATATGAACGTCAACTTTATCTTCTTTTTGTACCTCTGCTACAAGAGTAAATAAACAAAATTTGTACAGTGTTAATGTACATTTAAACTTGAAACTATATTTACTAAGTGTTAAAACAGACAATTCTCCTAAAAGCTAATCTTGTCTCACTGTCACTGCTTTCATCTGGCTCTGATGACGGGCCTGCTGCTGCAGGGTCTGGAACTGAAATATATGGTTTCAAATGGTGGCTAAAATATCCTTTAATGTCACGACCTTTTTAAAGTGTAGGATAAGTACAAGTTAATTGATGATTATATTTGTCTGTTTACTATATGTTGACTATAGAATCACAGGGGTAAACTAATCACCAAATTAGACATTCAAGTTATTTTCAATCATTAAGATGTGCATTAAACTGAGAACAAACCAGTACTTAATGTAAGAGCGTGCGTGAGCTAATTTGTATAATAATCTGGTAAAATAGCCGTTAACGATCTGATTTTGCGGGTGTTAGTTTTTGACCATGGAGGGAAATATCCGGTGTTATTATGTAAATTTTTGACTCGGGAGAACTGCAGCAGAATAGGAGACAAGCGGAACCCTGGAACAGCAGTGTTGAGCTCCCAGCTCTGCTTCCCTCTGCTTCTCACTCCATTGTTAACCCATAAACATTGCTTACTCACTATATTGGGTGTAATACTATAGAGTATTGCTATATTATTCAAAAAAAGTATGAAGATAAATGTCTGCTATTCTACCTGAAGTAGATATTTATGTTAAAACCATGTAAATGCTCGATGATGGATTTGTAGCTCACCATTTCACAAAACTGAGTGAACTGCTTGTCCTTATTTGCATTTCTCTATTTAATCTTTTTTTTTTTTTTTTTTTTTTGAGCCCCTGGTTTTCCTTTCTTAAGGAAAGACTCTTCCCCTGTCTTCGTAGATCCCTCCACGGATCACCCCAATTCCTGTCTCATCAACTGATTCATGCAGCAGAAACACCTGTGGGTCGTACCATTTACACTGATTTGTTTAGTTTTGCATAGGACATTTTCTATTTGTAAATAAATGCAATGCAAATGTTAGTGCATGTATCTGTATGTATAGAAAACTGACTTCTAAGGCCCCCCACACCTGCCTCGGGCCCTGGGCCCTCGGTACCCTTTACCCCTCCAGTCTGATGTCCCAGACTCTTACGTCAGTTCTGTTGTTCTTTTGTGTCTCTTCTCCGTCTTTTCAAACCCCCAGACGGTCATGGCAGATGTCCGCTTGTATGGAGCCTGGTCCTGCTGGAGTTTTCGTCCGGTTAAAGGGGAGTTTTTCCTCTCCACTGTTGCTACACACTTACTCTGTATTAGGAAGTAAATAAACAGAATTGAAGTGATTTGAACTATTATCTATAATATCAACATGGTTTTCATGAAGGAAGAAAGAAGCACAGACGTTTCCCTTCTTTTTTTCTTTTCTTCTTTTTTTTACATTTTACCACAAAAATGCATTTTTCAATAAAAGAGTCGGAGGCAAAGATCATTTAGGATTTTTATGTCAGCATTCCTCTCCATAATACATTGCATACCCTCCAGCTTCAAGGGTTCTGGGGGAAGATGCGGTATGCTGTACCATCGGTCTTTTAAAATGTGCAACAATGGACAGTGCAAGCATATGTGCTATATGGATGACAGCTGTGGATTTTATAACAGTATTTCATATACACAGCCCCTTTTCTATGCAGCTAGTAACTATTGTTTTAGTTTGAAAAATGCTTTGAAAGTAGTTTGATAGTTTGAAAAATGCTACTATGCCCTGTTACTAAATAATTTATTACCATTTTGCAGTATCTATTACAACAAACAATAGTTGGATGGTAGCATTTTGGTTTAGATTGGGTTGTCTTGGGTCATTTTTGTGTGTTTTCTGTGTGTTTTTAGCATTTTCCCTTCCTTTGTATGCTGTAAGCTTTCAGTTCCTGCTTTATTTGTGTGAGGCATGTTTCTTGGTTTACCAACACAGGGTCACACCTGCTAAGTGACACTCGCAAATTTAGACACTGGTTTCCTCTCTATATGTTTTTTTTCTCCTTTTTGCACTTTCTTTTGCTTCCTCCTTGTTTAGTTGTCTCTGTTGTTTTATGTCTGTGGAGCATTTACTGTGTTTGTCATTCTTAGTTTGGGTCCACTTCAACTGCATATTCAACAAAAATGGGTGCATACAGAATTATCTAAGGGACGTATCTGTAATTATGTCATAATAGGACTGAGCTTATTTGAGGAATTTGAAAATAACCTAATGTCCCTTAAAGTAGATTTCAAATCATTTTACAGCCTTAATATATTACTGAACTCATGTTCCAGGATCACTTTGAGAAGAAACACAGACAGCTGGCTGTGTTATGGGACTAGAAATTCCGATTAATTTCCGGATTGATCTAACATTTTCTAAGATTTTAAATCCACTGGGGGCACTTTAATTTTGTGTTTGACTATTTGTGAAAGGAAGGTTTTGATTTTAGTTTCAGAATGAGGATAAAAACGATATGGATATCATGCATTGATGAACATGAAATTCCATAACAACATGACTCATAATTTTCAGAAACCTAAAATTATATTTGATCATATCTTAGCAATGCTCTTAATCTATTCCAGAAGCAACATTTTTCTTCTCATGTGATCAGTTAAAGTCTAATCACAATGGAGGCAAGCACTTTCCTTGGTGACCTTTTTTTGACAAAGTAAATGGAGCAAACATACAAGGTTTCTGGTGGTCCAGTTGGACTTGATTTCTTCTCTGTTGTAACTGATGGAAACTGAACCATTGGTCAATCTTCCTGTTTCACGTTGGGTGCATAAAGCACACATTTGTTGGAAGCCAGAAGTTATGTGTAGCCATGAAAAGTTAAACAGGTTCTGGAGTTTTGCAGGGATATGTACAAAATTGTGTAATTATATTAAAAAAACTCCATTACCTGCATTGTCTTTCTGAAAGTGGCATGATTAATTGTGTATCCATACTATAAAGGTGGATGAGTAAGACCTAAACAAATTCTGTTGCTTTCTTTTTGCATTTCTCCCCATATGTTATACAATACCTTGTTGATATTTACTATTAGGAAATTGTTTAACAAAGTAAAAGGTTCGTTCTCAAATACTCATCAATGACGATGAAAATTCTCAGCAGACTTTAAAACATGTTCAGATCTTTGGCTCAGAGTAAGCTATAAACTATAATGACTTATCATGAGAAACCATCCGTATGTATTCTTTTTTCCCTCATATTCACAGCCCTGTAGCCTCCGCTGGGATAATGATGCACATGAGGCAGCATCTTCCAGCTGGTCCCTCTTTCATCTTGAGCTGTGAATCACCCATATCCACTTTAACAAATGCTCTCACCGCGAAAGCCCCATTACCTGAACTGGGAATGAATTCTTGTCTTTAATCTTCTTCAACTAAATCCCTTTGTATCTTTGTTTATCACTTGGTTTTGCTCCCTCTGTCCATCTCATTTCTCTCCCCTAATCCACTTGGACTCATCCCTACTTTTTCTCTGTCTGAATGAAAAAAGTGTATCCTTCCTTTTAACAAAACAAAAAAACAAACTTGTTGGGCAGCTGGCTTTTCATTATTGCATGCAGGTGTTTCAATAATTCCTTTCACTGGAGTTTATCCATTAAATCATCCTTTTGTTTATTTTTTTATTAGCACGTATTGGCACATAGCTGGACTGGTCAATTCAGTTGAAATTTTAGTGGATAAATTACATACAACATCTGCTGACAAAACTATACCACATAAATCCAGGGTTGTGTGTTTCCAGCTCCCTAAACAAGCAATGTGATTAGAATTAAAAATCAATTTCTACTTTTGAAGAAATAAGGATTGTTGACAGATAACATATAAAACAGAACAGCAACAGGAAGATTTCTGGATTTCTGGATCAGGATGTTTTATTCTTGTTACCTTACCGGGTCATTTAACTTTAAGCATTTGCTGATACTGAGTCTCAGTTCAATAAAGTTAATAAAATCAATGTGTTGGGTCTGACCCAGAGATATGAAATTACATAAAAAGGGTTCTACGATAAATGACGCCAGCATCCCAGTTGCGTTTTCAGAGCGGAACGCGCTCTACGAAAGAGACTCTCCCCCCGGCCGAATCACACCGGCGCACCGCTCTCTCTCTCTCTTCCCCTGGTCCCTCAAGTACTGGGGCCGTGCTCGGATAAGCCTTCTACACCAAATGGTCAGAATACCAGTTGACCAAGCCCACAGCAGCTCTCCTCCAATCTGACGGAAGCCCAGAACAATGGGAGGAGCTAGACCCCAGACCGCGCTGCTTGAAATCTCTTGAAGAGATTTATTCCTCTCTGGTTCCACTCGTTGAGCTTTAAGGAAATTTCTCTTACTCAGATCACAGCTTCCACAAGCGCGAGTTTTCTGTGCACAATTTAAAGAGAGATTCTGTGAATATTCTCTGTTATCCAGGTAATGGTTATCTCAAGGAAATTTCAATCGAACGCAACCTGACTTGGTAAATTGTCTTGGAAGACGTTTCACCTCTTATCCAAGAGGCTTCATCAGTTCATGCTCGCCGCTGACCAGGCTGGGACTGGTCCAACTAACTGGTGTGGAGACTGAACTATTTAACCTCTTGGAGGGCTTTTACAAGACTGATTATGTCATTGGGTCCTTTGTGCTCCATGTCTTAACGATGGTCGTTGGCGTGTCGCCTATTGGTGGAGGGTAGGTTTCGGCTTCATTAGTGCCCTATTGTGTTATAACAACAGTTGTTGGAGTCACAGTTGTTTTCTTATTAGAGGCTAAGTTGTTGAGTCTCCTGGGGAGAGATGAAAGGGCAGCATTGTAAATTAGGGATAGGTGATGTCTCAGGCCTCCGCCTCTGTTGAGAGATGGTTTCTCTACTTTTACATAGATGGCTTATTTTACTCCTCTTTCAAACCATCTGTCCTCTCTGTCTAATATCTGGACATTGCTGTCCTCAAAGGAGTGGGCTTTATACTTGAGATGTAACTGAACAGCAGAGTCAATGCCTGAGGAGTTAGCTCTCCCGTGTTGGGCCAAGCGTTTGTACAGTGGTTGTTTGGTTTCAGCAATGTAAAGGTCCTTGCATTCTTCATTACATTGGATTATATACACCAGGTTGCTTTTGTGTGTGTCAGGGGTCCTGTCCTTGGGATGTACTAGTCTCTGTCTGAGTGTGTTGCTGGGTTTGAAATACACAGGGATACTGTGTTTGTTAACAATCCTCCTGAGTTTTTCAGAAATCCCAGACACATATGGAATGACTACATTGTTTTGTTTGTTTTGTTTTTATTTTTCAACCACTTTGTAGGCTTTCTTTCTAGCTGCAGATTTCACAAAAGTCCAGCTAGAGTAACCACAAGTTGTGAGGGTGTCCCTCAAGTGCTTGCGTTCTTCCGCTTGGGCCTGTGAGCTGGTGGGTATGTTATCAGCTCGTTTGTTGCAGGGTCCTGATAATACTTAGCTTGTGTTCCAGTGGGTGGTGTGAGTCAAAAAGTAGGTATTTTTCTGTGTGTGTGGGTTTTCTGTATACCCCAATGTGGAGCCTTCTGTCCTTTCTCCTCTGGACGACACAATCTAAAAAGGGCAAACTATTGTCCTTGACATCTTCTCTGGTGAATTTTATGTTTCTGTCCACTGAGTTTATGTGTTCAGTAAAAGCTTGCACCTCTTTGGTTTTGATTTTAACCCATGTGTCATCTACGTATCTGAACCAGTGGCTAGGTGTTATTCCTTCAAAGGAGTTCAAAGCCCTGCACTCTACCTCCTCCATGTATAAATTTTCCACAATCGGAGAAACTTTTGTGAGACCATGGCACAGCCGTGTTTCTGTCTGTAAAACTTGCCATTGAACTGGAAATATGTGGTGTTCAGGCACAATTCCAGAAGTTGGCAAATGTGTTCTGGTTTGAGTTTTGTTCTGTGTTGGAGGGAGTTGTCCTGTGTACAGACGTGGACATGAAGCATGGATGAAAAGCAATGTCTGACTTTCATTGGTCAACATTTATATAATTTTTATTTATTATTACTTTTGTCAGATTAAAGTTATTTCTGTGACCATTATGAGTTTTTCTTTGATTTAATGAAGGGTACCAACAATTTTGTCCACGTCTGTATGTCGTTCTCTTACTGTGGCCACGGCCTCCATGGTAGGAAAACAGATGAACAGTGAAGTCACGTCATAGGAAACCATTGTCTCATCTGGATCCATTTTTAGGTTCCAGACTTTGTTCAGAAAGTCTATGGAGTTTTGGATATGGTGTGGGGTGTTGCCTACCGGAGGAGCCAGGATTTTGGCTATGTGTTTGGCTATATTGTAAGTGACAGAGTATATGCTGCTGACAATGGGCCTGAGCGGGGCCCCTTCTTTATGGATCTTGTGGAGTCCATATAGGCAAGGAATTGAGTCCTGGGGGTAAAGTCGGTAGTGTTTAGTCAATCATGCCTTCTTTTTGTAGTTGTTGTTAACATTCTATCACCTTCTTTTTTACCCACTTGTGCGGTCTCGTTTCAGAGTTTCATACGTGTTAGAGTCATTCAGTAGTGCAAAGATCTTGGTCTAGTAATCAGTTGTATTGAGCACAACTGTGTATCTACCTTTGTCTGCTGGAAGGATTGTGATGTTGTGCTCCTTGCTCAGTGCTGATACTGATTTCCTCTCCTCAACGGTGACGTTAGAGGGGGGGACCTTAGCTTCAGACAAAGCTGCCGACACTTTTAACCGAAGTTGTTCTGCCTCGGTTCCATTTAAGTTGTTTTTCTTTATAGAGGATTCTGTAGCTGTAATCCAGTCCACTATGGGTAACTCTTTTGGTGTTCAAAGTTCAAACCCTTGGCTAGGACTTCTTTATCCGGGTGGGTAAGTTCTCTGTCTGACAAGTTCTTTACCCACCTGTTTTGTGTTTCATTCTGTGTTGGGATGTCAGTTTTTTGCCTCCAAGTGAGTGTTTCTGTGTTTTTGTCAATGTTTCGAGATTGTAGGTTGTGGAATTTCATGGTTTGTCTTACTTTGCTCTTGGTGTGTTGAGATAGTTGTGCTGTCTGGGTGAAAACCACAACTCTCTCTAAGATGGGACCAGGTAAGATTGACATCAGTTTCTGTAGTGAATGGTCTGCTCTCTCTTTCAGACCTTCAATGGTGAAATTGACTTGTCTTATTCGTTCATTGAGGAGTTGGTTTTGTGCCTTTTCTATGATCTTTCCCACTCTATGCCCTCTCATAGTGGAATTTAAGCGTAGGCTAGTTGGTGTGAGCAACTCAAACTGAACCGCAGGTGGTTTCTGTAATCTGCAATTTTTCGAACCAACCTTTCATGTTCCCGCACCATTTTAAGGGTTGCCAACCCAAATTGTTCTGCAATAAGCCTGTGAATATTGTCATTCATCCAGGTCCAGGTTTAAAGAGAGAGTGGGCCCAAAATCCTGATACGGTGCTGGACACACGTGTCTTAAATTTTTTTTACTGCTAGCAAATCTTCCCTGAGCTTAGACCATCGAAACTCTACAGCTGTAAGCCACTCTTTTTCCTTTTTTCCATCCAACGAACGGACTGAATTTTCACTCCTTTCTTCTCGTGTTTTTCAGTCGCAACAAAAGGATTTACCTTTTCAGTGATCAACCCCTCCGGGAAAACTCAAAGTAAGGGTGCTCTGATTATTATCTGAAAGGCTGGGTGGAGCAATTCTTCTCGGGTTTTTTCTATGCATGCATGCTTTCTGTAAACGCTCCATTAATCAGATTTGTGTTTGAAGTTTTTTGTGTTTTTCTGAGTAAGCTGAGCTTTGATTGTGTACGGTTTGTGTTGAAATTACTGTTTTTTTTAATTAGTAAACAAGCTGTGTTGACCGTGTGTGTATCTTGATTCGACTTGATTTTGAGCCACAAACCGGATGTGAGGGTGTTTGTGGGTGGGTTTGTGTGACCTTCTCTCCATCCAGGTGCAGCTTGCTGCCCCCGTTTTCCTCAGGTGGTTTCGCTCAGCCTGATTGCAGTGGAGCATTTAAAAGGGGAGTGCCAACCTGGAGCAGACGCCAGATGGTTACACCATATCGCTTGGTAACAAGCTGGTTCCTAGGCTGTCCTCTGCGTACCTTACAAAGGGAAATTCTTACCTCTTTGCCTTTACTTCCTAGGAAGAACCTCCCCACCTGGATCCGCTGCCCAGGCTTCTGCAGTCTCGGCGTCTGCTCCTCCCCAGCCTCCTTCGTCCTCCTCCATGGGGTCCTTTGGCTGAGTCGAATCTCCACCTGCCTGTTCACCCTCATCCTGCCTCCGGAGATAAGTGAGTCCAGGAGTCAGTCGGCCACACGACAAACCCACTTCCCTCCTGGGCAGATCTGCGGCAGTACCCAATGGCTATTCCTGGCTCCCAGTGTCTGGCTTAGAGGTTGTTCCCCGAGTCCAGCATGTTCAGGTTCCTTGTGTCATCTGGTGTCTTGCAAAGAGAACAAATAAATCATTAACACAGTCCTCCTTGGTTTGCTGAGTTGTTCGTGTGTCCGCACTAGAGTCCAACAGCGAAATCATGACACCGGAGTGCATCTCGTGGCGAGCAAAGCCGAATGTAGCCTCTGTCAACCCTTTGTTCAATCCGTGACCATTCAAGTCAGGGTTATTTATCAGCCGAAGGCTAGTTTCCTTGATAAGCGCCACGCGGTCTCTTTGTTTAAAAAGACCACGAGATACATCGGCCAAGTAATAAACCACCCCCCATTCAGCATTTTGCCCATTCACGTGTGTCTGTCGCTCCCACGTCTGCATGCATGTTCACGATGTGCGCACGTCTAGTTAGCAACCAAATTAGCTGAGAGTGATTTCAAGTTGCTGTTTGTTGTGTGATAGTTAGTTAATAAATTGGTTAAACTGAATCAAATCTTTGTTTATTTTATTTGAGTGTGTGTTTGATTCATTGCAAAAGGGCTAACCCTTCCGACAAATAATATCTGGTAAATCATTGACAATTAGCTATAAAACTGCTGTTTGATAGTTATCTCTGATATATATTTTTACAGGTTTAAATAGCGGTTGGTGCCCCGTTAAATAAATAATACAAAGGAATAAGTAAGGGATAATGCCCGACGAGGTGTACATTATCATAAAATAATGGACGACGCGGAGGCGTGAACCGTCCGACGGTTTCTGATAATGGACACCTCAAAGGGCATTATCCTGCTTATACCATGGTCACTTACGAAAGAAGGACATACTTAATCAATTAATAATACTTTCATGTGTTTTAAAGTTAAAATCGCGAGGTTTTTTATATAAGTCGAGCGCACTATTTAATATATCCCGTATACAGGTGTTGCCAAGCAACGTGGCCAGAGCGAGCAGACCGCAGCTATTTATCAGTGAGGGGAAGTGAGATGATGGCTTTACCTTATGTTACGTGATACAAAATATAATTTCAGAAGGCCAGTACACTACTTACTGCTTGCGTGTGTCCAGAGGATTATGCAAATAACGTTGAGACTTCGTTGCCATTTGAGCCAGCGCAATAATTTAGAACTGTCATCAGGCAATTTGACAGGACGCCTTTCCTAGGTGTACATTATCACTTTTTAATGTACACCCTCCACCCAATCAGAATCGAGTATTCACCCCAACCATGGTATAATGAATTAATAATTCATGAATTATTAATTTAATAATCCCAGTATAACCAGATAGAAAAAAACCTCTTATTTTGTTTAAACACAACTGCTACAGAGATTCTTGGAGCCTCAGAAGCTTTAAATTGCAATTATATATTACACTAATGTGTTTTACTTTGCTGTATCTTTTTTTCTCCTCCAACATAGGTTAACAATGTATTTTCAAAAGCGACCATAAAGTTCTTGCAATGCATCACCTGGAACAAATATTAACAGTATCTCTTCCTCTCTTAATAAGATAATAATTGTATTTACCTTTACCTTTAACTTCTTTGTTTTCCTGGTATCTGTTTCTTTGGAAAAAAAAAACCCCGTTTTGCACTGTGCGTAATTCAGTTGAATGCATCGTTTTAAAGTAGACAGGGGCCTCAGAGATCATCCCTTATCTTGTTCAAGCAAAAAAAGTGAGACAGCTACTGAGTTAGTCAAAGGGAAGTTCACTGAGATATTATTTAGCGAGATTTAAAAAAAACAGTAACCCAAAAATACCTTTTCATTCAATGATTGCTTTTAGTCCTCTCTCCTGCAGTGAGCTTTTGTCAACTGATCTACTCAGAGCCCACTGACTACCCTTTATCCACCGAAGCTTCAGAGGCCAATAGCATTTTTATGTCACTGTGATCATTGAATGGCAGCTAGATTATAAGGGAAAAACTAAAGTTGGCGGATTTATTAAATATTGTTCATCGGCTTATATTTATATTTGTAATCACACATGACAGAAAGCTGATTCTGGAAAAACGGATGTGCTTGCACAGACAGTACAGCCAGAGTAGGTATCAGGAGTTGAGCTTTGAGCAGATTGTTCGTACAATATGTAGGTTTAAGAGGTCACATTTTCCATCCATTTTCTCAGATGTGAGAAAATTAGTTATTAATGCCTCATCTATTCAGGCTGAAAAACTCTTACTGTAGACTTACGTTTAGTAGAGTTTTAGCTCCCGGATTTACATCTGGAAGCCCACTTTAATCATATTGCCAGTCGCTGAATAAAGGACAATAGAAGCAGAAAAATGTCTTACAATAGCGAGGGAAAGAACTGTCAACCAAATCCTATAGCTCCGTATGTTTATGCAAGGAATTCTTCAGAGTCGGCATTCACGTGACCTATGACCTTTGGGTAATGCGTTTGGAAAAATTAAACCCGGGAGATTGAACTTTTGTTCTTATTAGATCAAGTGAAATAATCCTTTTCACTCCAATAAGGTGAAAATGAAGGTGCAAACCCATTAAACTGCAACATCTCATAGTTGTTTGTTTTTATTAATAAGTCAGATTATTTTATGTACAAACTGTGTGAAGTTAGATCAAATAAAGGACACAGAGTGTAGAGAGCTATGATAAGATTTGGTTTGCATCTTTTATCCGTTTTGTTTAGAGTCCACTCCCCATGCGGTGGCTGTGGGAGTTTGCCTTCCATAATTTTAACACTAGGTGGATCTCAAAGCCTATTAACTACACCAGGCAAGTTATTTTACTGCAATAGAAACACATTTGCCAATTATCACCATGCACCGAAACTACCAGTAGAGAGGATTAACGTGGCACTGAGTGTTTAGGGAGGCAATGATTCAGAAAGATTGATGGAGGGAGAGTGAATCTAGGAGGGAGAGAAGAATTGGAGCAGGGCTAAGTTCTTGGGAGCAGAAATAGACTAGTTGTGCCATTCTATTCCCATTATGTCTCCCAGTATGTTTGCACAACCCCTGCATCTTCCAGGAAATGTATGAGTTTTGAGTGTGTGTTGTCTTTTGATGAAGTGACGTGATGACACATTCTGCCAACAGCTGCTATCTTATTTGATCCAGAATTTATTTTTCCAATTTCATTTGAATAAAGTCAAATCATTTCCAGAATAAATAAGGCCCTGACTGACATGTATCAGTACACTCTTATTTTTTCTTCATCCTTAAGAAGATTATTTAGCTCTCCACAGAGTAATGTATTTACAGTTGAATGCGACTTCAGCTTTTTTCACATACTGCTGTTATTTTCTCTTCTTTATCTTCCACATGTTTTAAAATAAAGAACCTTTCGGTTTTCTAGTTTTGGGAAGTATCACTGACGTCACCCCAATGGTCTCAGCTGGACCTGAAGCTCTCAGACAAATTCCTCTATAAGTTCTGCAAATCAAACTCTGCACCAGTGTCCTTGGCACATCCTTGAGAAAATTGATTCCACACGGTTGAAATGAGACACACTAACACATATGCCTCACACTCAGAAATCCCTTTAACATGCATTTGCATGCACATTACAACCACAAAACACATCTTTTGCGCACATAGGAGTAGCGTGTGTGTATATGAGTGTGTTTTCCTCTCACTTTGATGTTGAGTAGAAATGTATTATTGTGCCTGTCTTCTTTAAACAAACCATGCAGCCCTGATCTTAGGGCAATAATAAATCCAGTCTGAATTGTGACAGTCTGCCTGTCTGTTATTTGTGTACTCAGCAGAGTTTGATAAATATAGTTAAAGGCACTCATACCCCTTGAACGTTGAAGCGTATTATCAGTTATCCAGGACATGGTAGTCTTGAGAGTTAAATGAAGGCAACTGGACTTTTCCTCTAGCCTTGAAAACACTAAGCTGTAAGCTATCAGTCATCAGAACACTACAGCATCGAGCAGAACGTGTCCCCAAAGAGAGAGAAGGGAAGGACAAGGAACACAAACATATAAAGAGTGTGGATACCCTAATTGGGTATTTGTCAAGGCATTGAGGAAATCCAGGAAACAGTCAGTGCAGCAGAAGAGAAAAGGAGACGGAAAAACAGTCATCTCATTTGTGGCTGGAGCTTCTGAGAAAATACGAAGGATATTTTCTAAAAACAACATCCCAGTGCATTTTAAAGCTGCTAACACTCTCAGGCAAAGATTGGTTCCTCCCAAGGACAAAACACCCAAAGACAAACTCAGTGGGCTGGTATATACAGTCCAGTGCAGCGAAGAACTGTACATCACTATAGAGAGCTGTATATTGGAGAAACCAAACTGCACAAAAAGATGGCTCAACACAGAAGAGCCAAACTCAACAGGCCAAGACTGAGCAGTCAATTTACATCTGAAGAACATAGGTCACTCTTTTGAAGACAATGATGTCCATCTTTTAGACAGATGAGAAAGGTGGTTTAAGAGAGGACTGTAAGAAGCCATTTATGTCAAACATATGAAAACAACCTTGAACAGAGGAGGTGGGGTCAGATTCCCACTTTCTGAAACATATAAAGCAGCTTTGAGTTGTTTACCTAAAAAGTTTAACAGAAACTCACACCTTAAGGCAGGTGATCAAAACAGCACTTGGGTACTTAATTAGAGTCGCTACCACTGTTAACGATACTTTATCAAGATTGCTTAGAGCTTACATAAGCATGGTAGCCTCATCAGTGAGCCTTAACAACACCAACTTTTAGACTTCTATATACGATACTCCCAGTCCAAAATTTCAGAACTGAAAAGGCGTCTTGGATGAGAGACAAAACATTTTCAAGACAACAAGAAAAGTCCATTAGCCTTCATTTTAACTCTCAAGACACACGCCTTGAACAATTTTACAATTTGTTACAGTACAGCTGAACACATCACTGTGTTCCATCCAGTTGGTTTATTTTTGTTTGTGGCAGATAAACTAAGATTTTTTTCCTATTCTTCTTTGTAAATGATGGTGGGCATTTGTTATCAGTTTTCAAGTTGCACAATGGATTCTAAATTTAATTTAAAATTTCAAATCTAAACCATTTCTCCTTCACAGCTGAAGAGAAACCAACCTAACATGAGATCCTACCACTAGAATGCTTCTCCGTGGGGGACATATGTTAAGGGTTTGTGCAAGTATTGGCTTTGCTCCATCCAAAACATTTAAAATGTAGGCCAAAAAATACATTTTGGTGTCATCTGACAAAAGAAAAATTCTTCTGCATGTTTGACCACTGAAGCAGAGTGCAAACATGACTTTTCAGAGCTTTATTCTTACCGCTTTCCACAAAAGCCAGATTTGTGGACAGCAGAACTCACAGATTTTGTGTCATCTGTTTTCCACCTGAGGTATGGATCTCTGTAGCTCTTCCAATGTTACAATAGTGCTTATCTGATTAATGCTCTCCTTACCTAGCAACTCGATTTAAGTGGATGTTTTGCAATTGTGCCATACTATTTCTATTTTGGAATGATTATTTAAAAAGTGCATGTAATGTTCAAAATGTGGGATCTTGGTTTATGGACATACCCTGTTTTAAACATCTCCACAACTAAATTCCAGACTTCATAATAATATTTCTTCTCTAAAAATCTGATTTCAGGCTTTCATAGAACAAATTAAACGCAGTCTATAAACCTTTTAATTACTAGATGACTCCTTAAGGCGAACCTCCACGTGTGCATTTGTGAAACAGTCCATGTGTATTTCCGAATGACCATATGCATTAGTGTTTATTTATTATGAGACTTCCTCGGCTCCATAGATTTCTTTCTGGATGTTGATTAATGATAAGTGCACATTCTTTTCAGGCCATCTAAAGTGACTTAGCTTGTTTTATTTTAATCTGCTAAGTGACTGCCAATAATAATGTAAGTCATTGTTAGAACAGTGACAAGCCCATTTTGTTCTGTCCATTAAAATTCTTTAAAGAAACAGCTTTGCGTCTGATCCAAAACCCCTTGCAAGGACGAGTCATCTAATGGAAGCAGACTTACGGCTGCTTTAAAATAAAGATCCATCAATGTCACAATTTTTCTGCAATCACCAAAGTTCATCAATATTTGAATACGTGCTGGGAGGTTTTGGAACAAGGCCAAAGGCCATTTTACAGTCCCGTTGGTTACTCCATGGTTTGACATTTTTTGGATAAGTATATACATTGCCATTTTATTTGTTTAAATTATAATCCAATGAAAATGTATTATACTTAAAAAGCTGTCCTGATTGTAGTTAGGAGAAGGAAAAAAAAATTTTTTGGAAGAGCAATTTTTAAGGTGACGAGGAATATGTGAAATCATGCTTCAGTTTCAAATGCATTTAAAATTATTTTCTTTTACAGTGAAAAAGAAAATGATACATGTAACTTCAGCTGATTATATATGCAGATACAATATTTGCTCAGATTTCTGATTCATCCAAATTGTTGTAAATGGAAAAAAACGTATAACTTTCTAATTAATACCTAATGACGGTTAAACATTGCCTTTAGAGTTTCATATGATCAAATTCAATATACTGAGCTTAAAAAAGCTGCAGAGGCCTTTAGTGCAAGATTCCAAAAAATTAGCCAGCATTAAAGATAAAATGTTTGTTTCACATGTTTTTTAAGGAACACAGGCAGAAGCATTTGACATGGAAATAATTATTTGATCTGACTAGATTAGATAACTGGATTACCAGGAGGACAAACAATGCATTGCCTTCCTGAAATTATTTGATAAACAAAGCTGTTCTGGATGATGATGATTGCTGGAGGAAACTTTCCTGAAGAGCACAAATAAAACATGGGCCAGGAAATGAGCTTTATATGTGCTTTAATAGTTAGAAAATTATAGGGTTACTTAGTTAAATACTGTAAAGTCTATTAAAAATGAAATGGGTGTTTAATGTTTGCTCTGGCTGGAGCTAGAGGAGATTTCCACACACAAACATTCAGACAGTTAATAGTATTTCTAGCAATTTCAGTTTTGGCAAGTCGTAAAACAATTTGAAGCACTGTTTGATAATGAAAACTTTTTAATGATAAACCTCAATCGAAGTATCAAATACAATCTCCCACCAGCCAGAATTTCGTATTTTCTTTTAATCTAGCGTGGGTTTTATTTCCCTTTTTCTGGTGCTGGCATGAAGTCTATCCAATTTAATCTGCCTCGTTTTCTCGCCATTACCTGCATTCTATGTTTTTATGAGATTTATATGTGATAATTAGTTATGTCGTGATTCCTGTGATGACTATTCCTGGAGATGCTCGCAGATCAAACACGGTGGGAAGATATCGAAGTGGAGGGAGAGAAAGAAACGAGGCCCTGAAAGGATCCAATCTTCCCACACTGTTTAAAGTGAAAGGATGGTAGCAGATGGTAATGTGCAACAACACACAACGCCTGCTTAGTAACAGAGCTTAAATCACCAATACAGAGCAGACAGGAGATGACGCTTGTGCCGGCAGCTTTAATAAGTTCCCTATTAGACACACTGTCTGCTGTGTGTGTATAAACTGTTTTCAAACACACATACATGCATGTGCACTCACTCCCTCATGCATACGCACACACACATACTGAAAAATGCTTAGTTTGTTATTCCTCACCCATCCTCTGTTAATAATTATGGTATTCCTCCCACATATTTAGCTTTTTTTTGTGCTGCTTTCACTTGTCTTTGTTCACACTAAATAAAAAAGAACCAAATGAAGTTAAATCGAACTTTTGTAGGAAGCCCGTTTTACATCAGCAAACACTTCATCTGAATGTACTTCTTTGATTAGATAATTATTTGTGAATATCAAACACACCTCTGAAACCTTTGATGAATGAATACATGTGAGAGATTGATGATAAGAGAAGCTTGACTAATGTTGCTCTATTTGATCCTGCATAATCAGGGTTAAATTAAGTGTTGATGATTGGGATTATACCAGTTGATCATGACCAGAGATGAACATGCACCATTTTATACTTTTAACTGGAGTCTGTGATGAGATGTGTGAGGGAAATCCTGACTCTTTCAAACATCCACCATAGCTAGACCCAAGAGTCCGAACAAATTCTATACCTTGTATCACATTTTCTTCTGCCTGAGCTTGAAAACGGACATTGTTTTGGTGTTCCTACACCTTTCCATGTTCTGATTGGGTTAAATGTCACCAGTTGTCACTGTGAACTCATTTAAAATTGATAATGGAGTTTACATACTAGTTTGGCACCACAGCTGTGCAGTGAATTTTTCCCAGGAGGAAACTCTTTAAAGGTTTAGGAGCACACAAAAGGAGACAGATTTAATTGGACTCTAAGGGGAAATACCAATTCAGGCGAGCTCACCGGAAATGTGAGAAAAACATGCTTGGAAATACGCTGTTTCCTCATTAGGCTTTAACAAGAGTTTAGGATGTCATTCTGAGAAAAACTGCCTTTATTTTCCTATTGTTGTGCAATATATTCTGATCTAATTTTAAAATGACCTCTTCATCTTTTAAGACTAATAAGTGAATTAATTTCTATTAATTTCTATTTTACATGAGAGGAAAATGGCTATAATCAGACAGGTTTGTCTGATAATTTTAATGTGTGAGAATCGTTGATAAATACTGACGTTTGTTAGACTGTTGAACATTAATCGGAAGATTTAGCTTCATAAAATGCCTCGTTGACTTTAGAAAATTACATTTTAAAAGCATGTGCTCTTTGAACTAAAAGTAAGTCAGAAATCAAAATCACAAGTCAATAATGCTAACTCATTTGAAAAAACGCTTGTCAATGCTTTGTTGAATGTCTGGAACTGCTGCTGTACTTCTGGAGTTCTTGCACTATAAAGAAATTGCAGTCCAAAGATCATACCAACTGTTTTTTTGTTAAAGTTATGCATTTTCCTCTTAAAGCTAGTATTCTGAACATTCTGTAAAAACAGTTAAACTTCTATTAGAGTTATAATCAAGATTAAATCTATTACCCTTATTTATTTTTATTTTATTAAAACCCTTCTTTAAAATTGTTTGGTTGAATTTCATATGAGTGCTGCTAAGTTTTGAGTTATATGTGAGAAAACTGAATGGATTTCCAGAAAATTCAGCAACAATAAGGCAAATGGAACCAGTTTTTCAGGAAGACTGGTAAATGCCAGAATGGTCAGAATTCCTTATTTAGGATTATCAGTGCATTTGTATTTTTTCTTAAAGAAACAGCCCGTACTGTATATTCTAGTCCTAGCAGACAGACCTATAATGATCTCAGAATATCTGAGTCAAATTCTGGTCAAAATCTGCAAGGTTGCACCCCTCACTACTCAATTACAATTGTATGAAATCCTGAATACCAGTTGATCATCAAATTGATTGAAAAACTCCGACCAAAGTGAAAATTTGCGAACTTTCCATTTCAAAAGTATCCTTCACTGAAAATCGTGAAACACATCTTCTTTGTATAAATACGATTGGTCACTCTGAGTTGCATAAGCATGCTGCATGTGAATATTTTCTACAACTCCTATTCCTTGCATTAGTGACAAAAATAACAGAGAAGAAAACAAGTGAGTCAGAAAAAGGGAAAAATGGTATTCATTGTCTTGCCTACTTTATCTAGTAATCACTCACAGGGAGGTTGATTTTGCTGCCTGGAGAGGACATAGAGTACGCGTCTTTGCTAGTAGACGCTAAAACCGAAGCTGTTAGCCAAGAAGCTAACTGGTAACAACTCAACAGCATGTCAGAACAGGGTCTGGTTTGGTTTATTTGTGGACATAGAACATCAGCATAAAATTTTTTTACCCCAAAAAAATAAGTTGAGGAAGAAACTGTTGGAATCTGTCTTGGAACACCGCCAGCAAAGTAAGTTAAATGAATTACTTGAACAAAGGCATCTGAAGAGTTGCATTGCTGTTAACCAGGACAAGACCTGAGTTAGACTCGTTATCCTGACGTTTCAATCCACCCACTCCTCTGACAAGCTGCAACCTCTTGAAACAGTAGTGAGACAGCATTTTGTTCCACATAAAACGGCTCAAAAGGCATATAACTTAGCTAGAGACCATAGCAAATTCATTGAAAAAACAAGTGAATGAGAACTTTAACAATTTTCTTGTGGACAGAAATGACAGGGATATTAGGTTTCAGAACATCAGTGTTTGTGACTCAAATTTTCCGACATCATATCTGCGACTTGTGTTTACTCTTAGAAACAAAGTTGATGCACTCAGAGCTGTGCTGGAATTAGTGATTGTCCAAGCGTGTTTTGCTTGCTTGTTTTTACAAGCTCCTATTCTGCTCTTTGTAGAATTTGGAAGGTAAAAGTTATTCTGAGTGTATTGGATTTTGTACAACTGCCCCATACAGGTTTAGCATGTCTATTAATGTGCTTCACAATGTACTTATGCAGTTAGGTGTGGGAATACCAGGTTACATGGCCTCCATCCCCCCCCCCCCCCCCCCCCCCCTTTTTTTTTTTTTTTTTTTGCTTGTTAGAAACTTCGTTTTTGTAAAATCCTGCTTTGGAGCTTCATACTTTATTACCCATGTCTTTTTTAACCTTGCATTTGTTAGTAACAATAGAACAATTCTGTATAGCTTTCATTTTGATTTAAGGTGGAATAACTTCAATGGTGGCAACAGATTTTAAATAAATAGATACAAATTTTAAATCCTTTTTTGTGACCCTGAAGTAATCATGCAATTGAAAAATCCTGGCAAACCCCACTAAGAGGAATTTAATCAACACGTCACTTTTGAATGCTTTTTGGTGTGGCTGTCAGAATGTTTAAGGTAGGCTACTGTGTCAGTCATTGCTAACAGTACTTCTCTCCTCCAGCAGGCTTCTAAAAAGGTGTGACACATGCTGACTGTAAAGGAAGTGAGCTGGACCCTGCTGCGGATATGAATTGAAGCAAGGAAATATGTTGGGATTTTTCTTTTAATACCCATTTAGTTTAGACCACACATCTCTATCAAGTTTCAACACCACATGTACACATCAAGTTACCTTCAACAGAGAACACCAGGAGTTCATTTGGACATTTTTGATCAGAACAAGTGCACCTGAATTGTGGATAATAGTGTGACACTAATACCCACAAATCACTAAGACTATAGACAACAAAAACAAGAAGGTCTGTAAGGTGTTATCTGGTTGGTCTACTTTACCAAAGAGGCCTATAATGAAAACTTTGGAGTACTTCAACTGAAGTTCAGTGGAGTAAAAATCATTTACAGTAGGGCTGGGCGATATGGCATAAAAATATCTTCTCATGTTTTTTTTCATACCAAATCAGATTTTAATTTGTTTTATTGTTTTTTTTTATTGTTTTTTTTTTAAAACATTGCAAGTGACAAAATATATTTTCAAAAACGTGCTTTTATTTCAATCATCCTGTTCTGAAGCTGACCTGAATTCATATTCCAACTAAAAACAAGCTGTAACGTATCCTTGTAAAACAAGATGGTAGGGTCTGGGCAAGCTGACATTAGGGACGCAACAATACCGCTTTTTTAAAACCAATACGATAACGATACTTGGATCAGAGCACTTGCCGATACCGAGTAGTAATGCTGATACTTCTACCACACACAAAATATGCAATGAATTGGATGCCAGGTTTGATTTTCTTCTCTACTTGTCACAGCAAATAAGGGTGAATTAGATTTTTTTTTAAATATCAAAATACTAATAAAAATTACCACAAAACTTAAAAAGTTCAAGTTAAAAATGATAATTTTCTGTGAAATGATTGCAAAGTTTCTACATTTTAAGTATCAGTTCATGGTATCAGTTAGACGATATCGGTAACATTGCATCCCTATTGACATATCTCTGAGTTATGGAAGTCCAAGTAGTGCATAAGTCAATAAAAAAAAATCTATATTTTCCAATAATTACATCTTCATAAACAGAAAATAAGATAAGATAAAATGTATTTATCGCCCAGCCCTAATGCACTGTTTCTTTGCCTACAGAAAGGTGGCAGATCACAGTGAGTTTTTAGAAAACAGAAACAAAAGCTTATCAGTGAAAAGCTAACACATAGTCTGTCAGGAGGCCATTTTTTAGTTGAGATCAATGATAAAAAATAAAAAAACATAAATAGAAAATTCCTATCCATGGGATCCCGTTGTGTCTTATCAGACTTCTGCCTGTTTCTCTTCATTGTACTTAATTGTTACTTGCATTTCCAACTGTGAACTCAACTTCCGATTACAAACGGAACCAAAAATCTTGATGTTTTAGGACCTACTACTGGAATTTTCCCAGTTGGGGCTTGACGTCATTTCCAGGCCAAAGCTCCACTTTAGCAGGATACAATGTCGACAACAGGGGGCGCTGTTGCCAACTAGGAACCTTGAAATTTCCACAGTAAAGAGAAACAAGTTGGACCTTGCACATCAATTAGTTTTCATAGTTGGAACAATACATCTAGAATGTAGTGAAGATGGGTGAAAAAATCAACAATTTCTTTAGCATCTGACAGCATTTCATCAACTTTTTGATATCTGTTGAGTTTGGTAGCACTGGATCTCATTAGAGCTTGAGGCGTCAGTAACATTTAGCTTTTATGCCTGGAGTGACCCAGAAGGAAAGCTATGAATGCTGAATATGCTCACTGACAGTCAAAGCTGCAGGCCACCATAGGCTTTATGAAGGTATTTGCTGGTGAAGAACACTGCTTGTAGATTCAACAGATCACTGATTAACATGTTCACTTCCTTATATTAGCTCTCCATAAGTTCATTCATTTGGAGAAAATAGAGTCCTGTTTGCTGCAACACCATAGATGATGAGGTCCCTCTGCAGGACTCCATTCTGAGGAAGACCTGGTTCCTATATAATGAACACATATTTAGATTGTGGTTATGTCAGCATTCTCAGGATAGGAGCTGGATGATTTGAGATACCAAAGTCAAATATGGGAAGCTGGGTGCTGCCTGCGCACCTATAAAGAGGCACAGAAACTATAGTTCTTTGAGACTCTACTATCAGCTTTGTTTTCCCTCATATCAAGTGCACTGCTCTTTAAAAATTGGCCTCTTTGTAATAAAATCTTATTTTTATTCGTCGTAACCCATCCATCAGAGTCTTCACTGCTACATCTCACAGGGGCATATTTACCATTTCACTTTTATGCACGTCATATCCATGCTGTAAAACGCCTAATTGTTTGAATGTTTTTTTACGTGGAAAAAAAAATATCATGAACTTTTATCTGATCATTCCCACATCGTTTCCTAGACAGATTGATAAAGCACTTTAATAATCCCCTACATAGTGTTGATGTTCAAAGATATGAACGCTTTCTGTGTCGGTTATGTTTAGATAGTAAAACATGACTCACTGTTAGCCTTCTATCCCTCTGAGGGTTTTTTCTTTTTTCTACAGACTCACAGTGATGAGACATCTACAACAAGAATTATCGCTAATAACTTCACATATAACCTCACCTAAACATAATCAAATTTTCCCTTTAAAAGTTCCGCCGAATAATCATAATCAGGATTTTTTTTTCCTGTCTGTATATTGTCTCACTGAAAATGACACACACATTGAAACGTTATTGCACTGAGATACAGAAGCAGGCTCCTCCAGCGGTGTCAGCACCCTGGACAGCTCCACGCACAGCTTCATTCTGAATTAGGGGAGCGCCGAACGTCCTTGATGAGACAGCTTTCACTGTAATGATTCATTCAAACTCTGCTCACTGGGTGAACTCCTACTCATGTTTGACAAACTGGCCATGAGAGATTTCACTTTGTGAGCGTAATAGTTCCTCAGGTTGACAGAGGGAACCTCTTTGATGCCGTCATCGAAGTCGCAGCTCCTCATTGCGATTTCGAGCTGCTTTTGTCTTTTGTAGAAAAGGGAAAACTTGTTGAAAATGAGCGTGATCGGAAGCACAACGACTAAGATGCCGGCCAGGATGCAAGCCGAGGCGGTTAGTTTGCCCGCTATGGACACGGGCACCACGTCTCCGTAGCCCACGGTGGTCATGCTGACTGTAGCCCACCACCAACAGGCGGGGATTGTAGAGAGATCCTCGCTGTCTTCTTTCTCCACCGTGTAGGCCATGACGGAGAAAAACGACACGCCAACAGCCAGGTAAAGAAGCAGTAGGCCTACTTCTTTGTAGCTGT
Organism: Apricaphanius iberus; assembly: GCA_028564705.1. NCBI lineage: Eukaryota > Metazoa > Chordata > Actinopteri > Cyprinodontiformes > Aphaniidae > Apricaphanius > Apricaphanius iberus. The sequence goes on along the minus strand of JAPXFQ010002461.1, from coordinate 733,442 downwards.
TCCTGAGGGTGGCCCCCAGGGAGCGTAGCCCTGTGGAGTGACGGGCCAGTTTCAGAATGCGGAAAATTCGCATGAGCCTCAGAACTTGCGCCACCCGCCCCAGGTTGGCCAGCGCAGGGCTGCTCTCCACCACCAGGTTTATGAGGAGTGTCAAATAAAAAGGAAGTATGGATACAAGGTCTATGACGTTCAGCGGGTGGTCGAAGAAGTGCAGAAGATCAGGAGCAACCACGAACCGGGCCAGCAGCTCCAGAGTGAACCACCCGATACCGAAGTGCTCCACCGTCTCAAACCGGGTGTCCTCTGTTGGTTCCCCCTTGCTGTCCAACACGCTGAACTCGCTCATGCTGTTCATACACATAGTGGCAATAGAGCCCAGCACCACCAGGATGGAGAGGATGCTGATAATACGACTAGCCACGGAGTAGCCGGGGTTGTCCAGCATCAACCAGACGCGCCTCCGTGCGCTCCCGAACAGCTGCTTGTCAAACTTGGTGGCGTCGTTGTAAAACTCCAGCAGTTCATCGAAAGACGAAGTGGTGCTTCCCTCGTCGCTTCTGTCATCCCAGTCCTCCCTGTCCTGGTCCATTTTCCTACAGTGGTAGGCGCTGCTACAGCAGGAATCGATGAAGAACTCGTTGATGCCCCAGTATTCGATCTCCTGGCTGAAGGAGAAGATGCAAAGTTCTGCCATGACGTGCAGCCGCCCCGTGTTATAGAAATTCAGCACATACGGGAAAAGAGCGGGGTTCCTATCGAAGTAGAATTCTTTTTCCGCATCGTCGTAGTCATCACACAGCTCCAGTATGGACTCTTTGGACTGGCACTGGAGGAGACGCGCAAGCCTGGTCTCGGGGAAACGGGAGAGTTTGTCCGACTGGAGATGCTTCTTGAAGCCGCCCACGTTGATGCGGATGCCCGTGTTGTCATCCATGCGAACCCCAGCGGTCGTGTCCCTGAGGACCGGACCTGTCATACCTTCAAAGGGGGACACATAAGCGCAGGGCGCACAGGAAGAAATGATGAAAGGAAGAGACAGAGAGAAGGAGCGGGAGAGTGTCAGACCAAATTACGTTAGGAAATGACGGATGGAAGGAGACACCCACATTCACGGATAAGGAGAAAAGATAAGTTACTTAAACTGCAACAAATAACACGACTTTATTGCTTTAATCAATTGTTACCATACAAAAATATCTATATAAATTAAGTTCCCGGTGTCTATTACAATAGATAAAGAGGAGCCGTGTTTTACAGCTCGTTGAAACAAAGACAGATGGACAGAACTTACTTTAAACGGTCAATCAGTTCGCCGATTCCTCCAAACGACTCTTCATTTTTAGTGGCGGCACATCGCAGTTAGAGGGCAACCTCAGGACCTCTAATGGCCGAAAAGAACCTTTGTCCTTAGAGCTCCAAACTGGTTTGAGTTCCTATTAAAAGGAAAAGGACGACACAGTTCCAAAGGACAACGTTTAAATGTTAAAAAGAATGTTGCCTCTAGACAGAGAACACTATCTGCTCCTTTAAGTATCTGAATGCACCAGAAGGATTGCTGCAGCTGTCGGTTCTTACATTCTTCATTCATGAGGGTTTACAGCGCCTCCAGCTACAGGTAGGGTAGGTTTATTTCAGTAAATTCTGTGAGCCAAAATGGACTGATACGCCCTGACAGCCCCTTTTGTTTGAGCAGAGGGGAATTCCTCTCTGTGTTTCTCTCTGGATCTTCTTTCTATCTGTTGCTGCGCAGCAACACGTAGCTCCCTCTCTTTCTCTTCTCTGCGACGCCCTCCCGATGTGATCTCAGCATCATGGTGCTGAAGGGGCGAGGCGCAGCTTAGCCAGGGTGCGCAGGGAATCACCAACTAACCCAAGGCACAAAGCACCTGCAGTCAAAGAGCCTTGTAAAGGTCACCAAGCAGAAAAAAACAACGTGGCTCTTAAAGTATATCTCAAAACTTAACAGATCTAACAGATTGTGCATTTATATAAATGAAACACTAACTGGCACCAGACGAAAATGCATAATTAATTAAGCATTTATGGTATTTTGGTTTTTACGGTATGGCTTGAACATTTTGTAATTTGGTCATATATTTTCAGGGCCGGTGCTAGCCATTTGATTCCCTAAAGCACAGGTGTGTTGTGGCGCCCCTGTTACATCAGTATGTGTTCCCCCATCAAGATGTGTTTTGGCTCCGCCCACAGAACTAGAATTTGTGGGACAAGGTCCCGCATTTTCTTGTTTCTGATTGGCTGGCGAGTTGATGCCTTGCTAATTTTAACATTTGAGAACAATTGTCTAACCCTAACTCATATTGTAATCCTAACATTGGAGGAACATTGTTTAACTATAATTTGACTATTTTCCTAATCCTAATATTCAGTAACTAGTGCCCAAACCTAATGTGATCCATCTGTTTAACATTTATTAGCAGCAGCTGCCTCGCATGTGGGTGTAACCAAAACACATCTAGAGGGGGGAAAACCATTGCAAACATTTTTTAGCTATGTCTGCCAAACTGGCAGATGTTGGAGAGTCTCAGGCAGTCGACACGAAACATGTACTGTAGGACAACGTACTCACGTGTTGCAGATTTGTATCTATTCAAAAGGGGGTATATATGCAATGTCTTACATACATTTTGTTTGTCTTACTGATTGTATAGGAATTTCGATTTTTTTTGCTAGTCAAAATTATTAGCGTCCTTTGTCCAAATAATTCTCTTTAAATGCAGCTTTACAATATTTATTACATCTTAGAGCTACAGCTAATTATATAGTAAATCAGTCAATGTGTAAAATTAGTTTTTGATAAATCAGTGATTTCCATCCAGCCATTCTTTCTGCAGCAGCAGTTTCTGTTCTGAATTCATTGTGAACATTATTAAAAACTCCTGCTAATAAAAATGACTCTTCAAATGCAAATTTGACAAGTAAAAAATCTAGACCTTCTCAGATTCTGTAACGCCCACTAACCTGCCCAAAGAAAAAACCTTATGTGGATGATATTTTTCATTAATAAATTCAGAAAATAAATAGATTTAACTAGTCTGATTTATTCATGTATTTTCTTTATTTATGTTTACATTAATCTTTGACCTTGATATTGTGAGCCCGATGTCTGTCCCCACCCCTTTCTATCACAGCACTGCTTCCTGTCTGAATTTTTATTCTAGTGTGAAAACCTCCAGAAAACGTCGTGGATAAAAACCTGTTTACCAGTCTTAGTAAGTCATTTTAAACAAATATAAACAATATTCCAGCAATAATAGGTGTATCCTTGAATATTTTGAATATGAGGCAAAACATATTCAAAGGTTAAACACAGCGGATGTGACAAATGCTGTTATTAATTCAAACTCAGCTTGGATGCGTTGCAGTCAAAGTGTGCCATGATGTGAAGTCTCTTAGCTGATAGAAAGAAAAAAATCTGTAGAGGAAAACTGGAACATGGAAACAAGTTTTAAATTGTAAATGATTCAGATTCCATCTGTCACCGAAACTCTTCGTTCTAAGGCCGACACATCTGCGGCAGACTTGGGTCACAAAGTTGTATGACATGTACATCATTACAAATGAAATCTTCACACAGAGTTTTTCATAATCACAAATTTGACATATTTTGCTCTGCTGTGCAGCCTTGTCATGTTTTAAAGATTTGTGTTTTGCAAGGTTAGAGGAGAAACAGATCAGTCAACAGGTCCAATGGTTTTATAATTTTTCTCTGACAATATTAAAATCCATCGGTAATTTCTGATGTATTGATAGATTTGCATTGAATAGATACATATAGACACAAATATGTCTGGGATCTTAAAGTATTTAAACTGAATTAACATTCTTTTTATACTTTTATGTTATTATGATTACCATAATCATGATGATTTTTTCTCACAATCCTGACACCACCACTCGAGGCTCTTGATATGCGTTGATAGGAGATTGACCATGTTGCTCCATGGGAGGAACTGACTTCAGTCAGGGGGGTTGGTAGCATCGGAGGCTGGCTTCAAGTTTCTGATTTATGGGTTCTGTCTGACTGTTAAACTGGGGGTGATAACCAGAAGTGAGACAGACATTGGAACCCGCGGCAGAACAGAATAGTTTCAAGACTTGGGATATGAACTGAGGGTTACCATATAGATGGAAGACATGTTTCACAAAGAGCTGGGTAGTCTGCAAGATGGTGGGAAGTTTCCTTGGGGGAAGGAGCTGGCAAGCTTTAGAAAAATACACTTTGAAAGTAAAGATTGTGTTCATGACTTTCAAAGGTTGAAATCTGGTGATAAAATCAATGGCAATGTGGGACCAAGGGCGTTTTGGGATGAAAAGTGGTTGAAGAAGACCAGCTGACGGTTTATTACCAGATCTGTTGCGACCAGAGACAAGACAGTCGAGGATGTTATCTTTAACATATTTATGAACACAGAGACTGAGTGACTGGCAACAAGCTCATCTGATCCAACAGAGACTTGATGACGAGCAAGTGTGCAGGAACTGCCCTTCAGTAGGAGCTGCAGCTCCAGTCTGCACTATGCCCTCTGGTGGATACCTTTATGAAGATGTAAACCCAGCAGAGACAAACAACCCACAATGCTGACAGATTTAAGAGTTAAATGTATTTTTATCCAGTCAAGAAATGTCTTTTTTTTTCAGCTTAAGGTGCTCATTATGGTTGCTTTGTAAAATCCTATGGTTCCATAAGGGTTGGAGTCAAACCAGAACACGGTATTCGGAAAGGCACGAAGAATGTTTTTTATGAATACTTATTCCAAACAAATACTTGATAAACTATTAGTGTACGGGAACAAGAGAAACTTATGTGATGACGTTCAGGAGAAGGAGGGAGAGGAGAAAGAGGTAAAACAGCTAACTGACACAGCTGCTCTACACAGCAGCGAAGGAAGCTAAGTGAAAAAAAAGACTTAAAGGGGAATTCCGTTTTTTTGTCAATCTGGACCTTTTGTGTTTTTTCACTCACCCTGAGAAGTTTGGAGCCTGTATGAGGCATTCAGCAGTATTTATATACACTTCTTTCTTCAGCAGACATCCGTTGAACGAGAGTGTTCGGGGCAGTACAAATGTTGCTTGCAATAAGTGTGGTGGTACACAGGGTGGGGTACATTCTATTTATAGGGCATACCCCTCAAACTTATGTTTAAAGAAACCAGAAAGGTTGAATCTGCCCAAAACACAGTAATTTTAAAATGTTTGTATTCCCCTAGGACTTACGAACGCCTCCACAGTGCTTATTGATTCTCTTCCGGGCCAATTCGAACGTAATACACATTTATTATGCAGCAGGACTGTTAAAGGACAAATCTGTGTTTTTTAAAGGTCCTGCTGCAGTATAAATGTGTATTATGTCTGAATCAGTCCGGAAGAAAATCAAGAAGCACTTTGGAGGCATTTGTAAGTCCAATGGGAATATAAACATGGTAAAATTACTTCATTTTTTGGCAAATTAAACCTTATTACAAGCAGAATTGGTTATATCCCTACCACTCCCATTCTACGGATGTCTGCTGATGGAGGAAGTAAATATAAATACTGCTGAACGGCTCTGACTGGCTCCAAACTTCTCAGGGTAAGTGAAAAACACACAATTTACTAAAACGAAAAAAGAATTCCACTTTAACTGCATCACTATTTTTGATGAATATGTTTTTATACCTTGACTGCTTTCCAGAGGGCAATCATAATTTTCGGAAATAGGAGTTTGATTGGGACATTATTTCATAATGCTGCCTTAGTTATAATATCTGCAGTTGGGTGCTCACATGTTTGCTCTGTTGTAAACGTAGCTCTATAGGCTCGGTAAATTTAGACAACATGCTTTTTACAGAGTAACTTTAACGTTTGGTTAAAAAGGTAAAAACAAGGCTTTTGTAGTTTTGTACAAATGTGTGGACTTGTAGGAATTATTTGCTACTTTTAGGTTGCTTTTACAGACTGCAAAATGTAGCCTGAAGCTATAGGCTAGTTATTCTTAGCATAGCTTCCCGTCATTCTGAAACCACAAAAAAATAGGCAACTAAAACAAATAGATGACCAAATAGAAAAGACTATGTCTGGCTCTCTAGAGGCAGAGATATCAAACATCTGTCAACATCTGCAATGCATAATCACGGGCACTTAAAAGTCCCCATCAGCACCAATTCATCATTATACGCATTTTCTGCCCCTGTTGGTTTAACCATGGATGAAGTAATAACTGGTATATAAAAATTATTTTTGATTACGTTTCTTATTGCATGTTCAGTGCTGGATTTATGGAAAAAACAACCATATCCACAATTGTTGTAATGAAAAATTCAAGAAAACATAAATTAGAAGTGCAATGCAAAAAGATTGCTATGCCTATCTTTTTACTCAAATACAAACACAAGTACTTTTCCCCGCTCAACAAATACCAAGACAGATACAAGTACCAGCTGCTTTGCACTCCCCTAGTTCCCGTGTAGTCTTATGGTTTGTGTTTGAAACATATTACTCTTTCACCTCAGGGCCTCAGTCATCTGTTTATTCACTGTCCTGTGCAGCATTGAATAATTAAACTCCCAAATATAAATACTTGGTTCAATAACTCCATGTCAGATCCTTTGTTGAACTTCTTCAATACCTGCTGTTTCCATTCTGGATATTAAAGTAGCCTTTACACAACATGCTCCTGCTGTCTTGTTTCAGCATTTGGCTCTTCAACCAAATCAAATCCTAACAGATGGCATCTCTCAAAAGATAGTAAAATAATATACACAATTTGTAAAAACTATATTAATTTGTAAGTTACATGTCATAGAATATTTCTACTGTTTTACATAATAAATGTATTGAAATAAATCATCATTAAAAACTCTTCTAATAATTCCTGACAAGTCTCCTTGTTGCTATGTTACCAATTTATCTTTGGAGATGAGTTTAACTATAAGGCTTTAATCGGGTGATCATAACCCTTACTTCTGCTGTCTCTATCACAGTAGGTTTCAAACCACCTCAATAGTTTTCAAGTGTTCCAAGTATCACTACATTTGTCAAGGTATTTTAGTACATTGCCAAAAAAGGAGTTCCACATTTTCTGTATTTTTGTTTTGTCAAGAAAATGAAAGTTTTGTTAAAAATGTCCAAGCTGCAAGTTGGATAAATAAGCAGAAAACCATCTGAATTCAGAATTCCAATACAGAAAAAGGGAGGTTTATCATGTGTTGTAGGTTGAGAGATGGACCAAGACAACACAAGGACTGGGAATGAGCTTGTTGAAGATTTTATTCATGAAAAAACATAAAAACTCACAGGACTTGAATTACACGAACAAGACATGACACATAGGCACAATAAGATGAACTGCCCCTTTTTAGTGACAGTGGCAGGAAATGATTTATCAATACTGCAAAAGTGACTGAAGAGCTTCTGTTTAGCCTGAAGTAGATAATAATGTAAGTTGAAAAAGCATGCCCCTTTGAAAAAAAAATTCTGCCTCCCCCATCACTTGTTTCTGCAGCCAGGTCTGGCACAGGCAGAGTAACAAGAGGAACCAGTAATGAACAGCTACAACCAGAGAGCTTATATCCAGAAGAGAGCATTTGATTCAGGTGAGCGAATCAGGGGGAAGCTGAATCTAAAAGAATTCATTCATGTGGTCTTATCTTTCTAAAAATGAACACATATTAATTAGGTGCATATTTAAATACTTTTTGAAACAATGAGAAAACAATCAGAAGTGATAAAAACTCAAACACCCAAGAATCATAACTAGGTTTCTCATCAACACCAATGTTAAAATCAAATATGGCTGCAATGCATTCAATATTGAAGAGTATCAGAAACCAAAAAACATTATATCTGCACTACATAGTTTATGTATCACTGCACAAATATATCAACAAATTATTTTTGTAAGCATGTTCCTGTGTTTGAATGCATAATACGCTGAGACAAACTCAGCTATTCTATTGTATTTCTAACTGTATCATCCTGGATATTATAAGTTCAACATTACGTAAATTCCACCAATATTGTTTCTTATATCTAGAATATGATTAAGTTGGGTTTGATATTATCCTGTGCATAAGTCATGCATGGATAAATGGAAGGCATATACATTTTTCATCTACACTTAAGCCAGGGTTCTTCAAATATTCTTCACTAAACTTCACTTTTGAATAGCTACCTTTTGAAGCAAAGCTTCATAAGTATGAATTACCTGTTTGTTTTTTTATTGTTTTGGCTTTTTAGTTCCACAGTGGAGTAAATTCCCTTTGTATTAATCATGTAAAATACTGTAACTGACACCAGCATTCCCTTTGAAATGTGCAGTGCAGGTACCAGTATCCGGTTGGACTTACATCACAGTTTTATAAAATCGTGGTTCTATCAGATTCCCATTTGGACTTTGCCGTGGCTATGCCAAAATGTAATTACCACAGTCTTAAGAAACATGCTGGTGTTGTGGGAAAGAATGTCTTCCTTCTATGAACAAGGATGAGGCTTCAGTCTGGATCAGCATTTATAGTTTATATTTGATCATGGCCAGTCTTACACACAAGTTCGATTCTCTTGCACCCGTCTCCTGTGTGCCAAAATGTCTTTCTCCCTGTGAGCAGTTTCTGCCTAATGTTAGGTCTTCCTCACAAGGTTATCAAAACTTTCTTGTTATAGAGAGGCAAGGAATTAAGAGGCCTCTTCACTGACTTTAATAATCATGACATATTCCCCATATACTTTTACAAATAATTACTTAATCAACTAATTTACCTAACCTTGAGATACTGAAATATTTCTATAACACTGGTTAAATTTAGAGACTACTCTAAGGAGTCTGCCAAAAGTGTAAAATATTTTTGCGCTTACATAAATGTATATAGCAGTTCTGTGAAATAAAAAGAGGTAGGGTTACCAACAGTCCTCGTTTCCTCGGACATATTCACTTTTCACATGCTGTCTGGGGGAGGATTTCATAGACTGAAGAAAAGGTCTGGGTTTTCATCGTTTTTAAGGGGAATGATATGCTTACTTAAATTGACGGGTGCGATGCATGCAATACAACACCCCTTATGTCATCTGATGTACTCCCCGAGCTGCTGAAAAGTGGATCCTTCTCATCCATTCACAGACTAAAAAGACAGCGTGCTGTCCTGGACTGTGATCAGCTGTGATGCACTGCACCACCTTGTCCTGTGACTGTTTACAAGATATCAAAGCACAAGTGGAGATTTACAGACAAACAGAGCTGGCATATGGGTTTCTCTGTGAGACAAAGTGGAAAAACAATTATACTTGTATTCTCAAAATATTTTTGGGGAAAATTTTAAACTGCTCATTTTAACCACATGGAGAATGAGTGCTTTAAATATGTGAGGGCAATCCTTAAGAAAAACCTATTTGTGGCTGGAAAAGACTTTGGATTGTCCGGTCTGTACAAAAAAAGACTTGGCTAAACATGGTTACTGCAGTCCTCCTAAGAGGACACTGTGGGGTTCTGTCACAGACAGACAAGTGCCCATTTTCCTGTCAATGCGCTACAGGCAGGTGCTGGACCAGCTGTTATCAGTGCCAATCAAGGAGGTGCTTTAAAAACAGAGGTGGCTACCCAAAGCAGAAGCCAGATGTGCCTTTACTTATTTGTTTCTCTTCTTCCTTGTTCTTGCTGATCCCTTTCGAGTTCCTGGACCAGCTCATCTCCCGCTGCAGTTACGTGTGTCTGCTTCCTCCTGGCTACCCGACCAGACTCCCTCACCGCTCCCCTCGTAAACCCTCATAAGATCTGCTCTCTGGATCCTCGCCTTCAACACCCGCCTGTCCACCCTCAAGCTCCTGTAATATCCACCCACTTCAAGAACCTAAAGGAGGAGGACCCTCTCATAATCCACACCTCTGCCGGTCACTTGTAAGTCACACTGGATCCACTTACCTTTCCTCAGCGATCTTCACCTTAAGAACCAATATCCTCTCACTCTCAGGACTGGTCTCAATCTCAACTTCTCATTACTCACCTCTAATTCTCCTTCCAGTGAAATTCTCCCTCCAAGACCCTCCTGTTCATCTCCATTCTGGTTGCCACTCACCATTGAGGAATGCCTTCAATCAATAAAACTGTATGTAACTGACTGCTTTGGATCTGAGTGAAGTGTGTTCACACTGGAGTCTCTCTGCAAATAGGACAGACGTTCTGTGTTCAGGTGTCAGACTAGAAAATTACAGCTGTGCTTTTCCTGCGGGACACAATTTCTTCCATTAATTTGTAATACATAATCTAGATATCTTTACTTTCAGGGAAAAGCAAGGACAACAATATACATGTAATGACCATCTTGAAATCTCTGTGAGCAGATGATTCCCTCACAACCGATAGTCATCAGGATGCAGTGACTTTAAGCCCCATATGTTACAACTGTGAACACCCCATGACAAAAAAAACATTCACACAGAATACTTGGTGCAATTATTAAACTTTTTTTTTTTTTTTGCCATAACTTTGAAAAACATTTGACCAGTTGGTCAAACAGGAAAGTATGTAAGTTTGTCAAATTGTTTTCCATTTTATTGCACTGGTTTTCCCTCATTTGTTTACAACAATACATGTTATACTTAAAATAAGAATTTATTATTCACATGCAATGAGATGCCCCAATAGGTCACAGCTTTTGGGGCTCAGCCCTAATTGCACTAAGCATTGATATTGAACTAATTAACTTCCTAAATACACTGAATTGGACCCACAGTGCAATGCATTTTTTTATTTAACTGGGAAATTATTACTTTTTTTTAACCTAACCGGCCGTCATTTCATAATCAACTGTTTATCTTGAACCTTGAACAAAAATAATCAGACTGTAACTCCATCTCTTATCTTTCCACAGATTAAAACATGCAGTTTACCCTGTTGCTAAACCTCATTCTTGACATGAATGTGGTTTAGTCTGGACTGTCACAGGTCCAAAGTTTCAACAAAAGTTTCAGTAAAATTTTGTCAGAAAGTTGTCATCTCCAACACTGATTAGCTGTGCCTGATGAGGTCCTTGTCTTTCATTAAGTGAATTCCAGTTCCCTCAAAGGTCAAAAGACTCATTCACCCACCCCATATTGCTCAGTCATGGATCCATTCATGCCTCCAGATCCTTATCTGGATTCGTTACATCAGTACTGACCTAACCAGCAATAATGCAGTCTGTCGAGACTCTGGCCCTGCAGCCTTCCAGCCCGATCCAGTTGAATCTTGCTCCCCCTCTCTGATCACCATGGAGACCTCCTGGTTCTCTGCTGATACCAGCTACCAGCCTCCTCACCGACAGCGTAGGCTCGTTGCAGCTTCTCCAGCCATTCACACGGTTACTATACCTGCTCTATTGTTCCCCTAACCTGCGTGTGTAACACCATAACCCCAAATGCAGCTCCATTCCTCATGGTGACCTGACAAAAATCAGCCATCACTCACAGTTTTCTGATGTTTCCGATGCCAAAGCTGCAGCCGGTATTTAGTCCACTCTTTCTCCCGTTGCACACCAGCCTCTCACCATACCCAACCACTCATTTCTGCAAAGCACTTTCAGTGTTTGCGGTCTACCCCACTCAACTGCCATGGTGGTGTCTCACAGCCCTTTATTGGCTCTTTAATTTCTTTATTTTCCCCAGCATTGCTTTTAACTCGCTGGAAGCCATGGTTCACCATTCTGTAGCATCACTTAAACACAACCCCCCCCCCCCCCCCCCCCCCCCCCCCCCAGGCCAATCAATGGCTACCACTGCTAGGTAGGAGTGGGAGTGACATTACTTTATTTGACCAATCAGTCCACAGTTGGGCGTGTTCGATCACCTAGGCCTGCTTTGGACACAGTCAGTTCGAAAAAAGAGGTCGGCTCAGCTATGACACAGGTAATCAAAATTAGGCTTATCCCACCCCTTCCAGACAGAGCAGACCCTAGACCCACTAGGACATGCAGAATCTTTTACATGATCTATATATTTCATTTGAAGATAATTAGCAAGTGATATGTGAGAATTCCATAGAGATTGAGATAAGGATAAGGATGATTTAGTCTTGGAGTTTTAACATATTTATTTCAACAGTACAGAGCCAACGGTCTCTCCCCGTAACATAGCGTCTCTGCCTCTCCTGCCTGCAACTGCTGCCAGTGTGTGCATGTTTGTGTGTTATACTACAGCTACGTAGCCAATAGAATTTAACATGCTGCATCAGTGTAGGTAAAAAGTCCATGATTCTCCAGCATTCTGGAATATTCCCCGGCTGCTTTAACTAATAATTAAAAAAACACTAAAAATACCTAATCTTGAAATAATTCTTCCCCAAACAAAAGTAAACAGAATTCATGAGAAAAGAGATTCGGTAGAAATGTTTGCTTAAAATATGCGTTAGAAATTTTTGCTTAAAATATGCCTCTTTCCAGGTGAACAGAACATAACAAGGGTGGAAGCCAAATAAAATTTACATTGCCAGACAGATGGTTACAGACGCTCACTGGAATTTACGATTAATTCAAACTGTTTTAAAAGTTAGCTTTTTTATTTATATACATCTTCCTGCAAATAACTTCAATACATGCTGAAAACAAGAATTTGATTACACCACCCCTTTTTATTTCCTCCAAACATGCTTCTTTTCTTCATGAAAATATTGTTGTGTCAGTTGCAATTTTCAAGCATGGTTAGAGCAGGGCCGTAATCTTGTTGCTTTAGATTAACGCTTTAACTTTTTGGATATTTGCCCTCTGTCGCCCTCTCAAGGTTTGTGGCGTAATATCACTTTCATAAAAAAAATAATTTCTATGAAGCACATCTGAAGAATGTACTGAAGGTGTTACAAGCTCACTAGTCAAAACGACAAAACATCAAACTAACGGCGTGTCAGTTGGTAAACCATTACACAGATTTCCCGGCATTGTATAACATAATTATACCCGAATAACCTCATAACAAGCATTTTTTTACTTAATGATCCAGTAGCAGCACAGCAAGTTCAGATTCTGTAGTACATCCTGTTATATCTCTAATGCCTCATTCACTGTGGCTGCGCACAAAAAAGTGGAAAGTTAGGTAACACTGGGTTTTAGAAGCTAATCCCACTTTGACCTAAACTGAGTAAAGGTTTAACAGAAAAGATATTTCACAGGAGTGAGGGGAAGGAAGTCTGACCTGTGTCATCTTGTGCCTTGCTGCTTACTGAGGCAGCAGGACAGTGGGAGCAGCGCTGTGAGCTTTAGGTTTTAACAAGTGGACCAACCTAGTAATGAGTTGAGACCCTGGCTCAGCTCAGTGTCCATCTTCACAGCTCTGATACTGCTACTTTTATTACCCCTGATTCACACTGGATGTAGACTGGACGCGGCCCAGTGTCTGTGCAGCAACCTAAAAAGTCCACCTCCGTTCTGCGCCCAATGTCAATCAGGGGTTAACAGCCATCTCCAGCGGTGAAGCTACAGACTTGCAGCCTTCAACTTGGGAATTGAGCTGCTCTTGCTCTATAACTTCCTCTTTCTCTTTTCCTCACTTCTTCTGCAATTATATTTGGTTTCTTTGGTGGATCTGGAAGGCAATAAGTCGTGAGCCTCTGATACAGTGACAGCTTGAAAATGAATGTAATAAATGCTGTTGTGGCGTTGAAATGTTTTGAAGTCACATGTTTGTAAGGTGTAAAAGTTATGGAGTGTGTCTTTAAATGCAACTTCGAACCAAAGCCAGTACTGTAATATCCGTAGATTGTGAAGTCACTGAACAAATAACTAACCGAGCATTGTATTTTGCTGATGGTGTACCAAAAACCAATTCCAACCATTTTTTCATCAGCTCCTCTTATTTGGGTAAAAAATGTAGCATTGATGTGTTATCTACACAAATAACACAAGCCTGAGTGTGTTTTGCCATGTTGTGTAGTTGCTAATCGTTGGCTTCTATCAGCAGTAATTCGCTCTGCTCTCTCCTGGCTAAAACACAATCTCATGGGTGGTGCAGAGCCAGGTGGGCGAGGTCATGCATACTAATTTTCACAGTGACATACAAGTGAATGGCTTTTCCTACTCACTCATTTTCTTCTGTATTTACATTCCATAGATAAAGCAGGGAAAGAGTTTTGAGGAAACTATTCACATGCAGCATGGTTATGGTGCATTCAGACCACGGACTTTGTCAGCGTCAGAAACGTCAAGATTACATGTTAAGTCCAATGGCGGAGGCCGTTGGAGGAGCTTGCAGCGCTTTGTGAGCTTTGGCTCCGTCAACTTTTCAAGCTTTTCCTGCGTTTCAAGCTTCAAAAGCCAGCATTGCAGAAGTTCAGATAGATGAACTTTTGACGGTTTTGACGATCCTGAAGCGGTGCGTCAACCAATCAGAGGGTTGCGGTCTGCAATGGCAGAGAACTTTATGATCCGTCTTCACAGATTTAAAAAAATCATAAATAACATTTACTTGTTTTGGTAGGTGATCTGAGCACTGATGCGGTTCAGGAGGTTGTCAAACTGGCCGCGGGACAGACAAAAGTAGCGCTGGGAGCAAACCTCATCCATATGTAGCTCCTGGAGCAAATGGTTAAACTCCCCAAACTCAGAACGCATCCGAAGAATGGGTTGTATCCACAAACAGCGCTAATGCAGCAGAAGTCGAAGTTGTAGCTTTAAGCAAATAAAGCCAAGCCACTCTCACTAGATCCATCATAGTTCAGAATGTCCCTCAACAGAAGAAGCCCCGCCCACTCGCTCTTTTTCGCTCAGAAGTGGCAGACTTTGCAAGCTTCAACATAGAAGCATCAAACTAGATGCTTTGTGAGCTTTGCTTGATGCTGACAAAGCCTGTGGTCTGAACGCAGCATTATACAACTCAGAGTGACTGATTTTACTGAAAAGATCATTTTTTTCCATGATTTTCAGTGAAGGAGACCTTTAATTAAAAGTAAAAAGGATGGTGTAGTAAAACTTCTGCTAAAAGTCAAATTTTCCCCAAACAGCTAATCAAGTTTAACAGTAACCATAACTAGTTACTCCCCATGTAAATGGTGCTGTTCTAATTTCTAACAGGTGTAAGGTAGATGAAATGTTGATGCCACTCAAAGTATAAACGCTCAGGATATACTCCTGTGAGATGTTCCAGCATGTAAAGAAAGAGCTCATTTGCAAATATTTACCAATACAGACTGCTATTAAAGCCTAGAGCAGTCCTTCTACCCCATTCCCTCTAATCTGGATGGTGTCATTTACTGGCCATTTTGTTTAAGTCTTCAGGCCTTAGTTTCATTTGAGAATACATTAAGGATTATTGGAAGCAATTTTTACTGGATGTATTGCATTACAGTGCTTCTTTGGAAACATAACCACAAGCTACAGGCTGCAATGGAAGAGCTTTAGATCTTTCTTTTTCACAGTTTTACTCCCAGACAGCCAGCACATTAATATTTTATGATTTTTTCTCTGAACAATTGAAAGTTAACATCAGCTGGTAAACGACCCTAACATATTGGAGCACAGCATCTGGAACCATTTTTCAACCTGGATGCTGGGATGTTTTAACCCAGGTTCTTATTTTGAGTATTCCTATCAGGATGGATGTACAGATCAACTGTGAGGCTGTTACAGATCTTCAGCACTAATGGAGCAGTTTTTGTTGGAAGTCAGCAAGCACAGCAAGAGCCTCAAAAGCGCATACAACCTACTGTTTCATGTTTTGTTTTGTTAAAAACAGGCTCTGTCTTCCAATGCTTCTTATTTATCAGCTTGTATGAGAACAAAATGTTATAAAAACATCTGTTTTTGTCAATCAGTATCGTTTCCTGCAGGATTTTTTAACTATTCTATTGCCTTCAGTCATCAACATTTAGGAATCAAGTGGAAATTATTCTCGGATTTTCACATTCTGGATAAAGCCCATCCTTCATGGAAGATATTTAATTCCGGTTAAAATGACAGAGGCTTTCTGCTCTATCAGGCACCTAAATGGTATCTCTGGAGACACGCTAACACACCTCCTCAGGTTTCCTTAGTGTGGGTGGAGAAGCTAACAAATGCTATCAGGACTTTGTTCTGGATCACTGAGGTGTGTGTTTGTTTCTAATTGTTTGAGCCAGGCAGCTATTGCCTTCACCTTCTGCGCTTCATGGAATCGGACTGCTTTTGATTCATTTTTCTCCCACACAGTTAATATTAATGTGCCTCTTTGTGGAGGAGGAACTATTCCACCTAGCTTATTCCTAAAGTCTCTGTGGAACTGTTGTCAGAATTTGCAGCCTTTGCTTTTCAAGGATCTTTTTTTATTTTTACTTTGTCATGGTGGACTTGCTTTGACTAATTTATAATCCAAATCAACAAGAAAAGTTGTTACTGAACCCTTGCTTTTCTTCAAATGCTCAAGCTTTTAATCTAAATGCTAATTTTAATCCAAAGAGAACAGAGCTATTTAACATATTTCTTTGTTTTTTGCTTCTTTATCATAAATGATGTATCATTTTAG
Organism: Apricaphanius iberus; assembly: GCA_028564705.1. NCBI lineage: Eukaryota > Metazoa > Chordata > Actinopteri > Cyprinodontiformes > Aphaniidae > Apricaphanius > Apricaphanius iberus. The sequence continues at coordinate 716,993 of JAPXFQ010002461.1, read as the reverse complement.
ATTTAAACTGTGGCAGTTTGTAAAAAAAATATTCTTGAATGATCACCACCAATATAAATTTAATTTGATGGTTTTCTATTTCATTATCAACATTTGTATAATTCTATCTGAATTATCTATTAACTGTGTTCGCCAAATATCCTTTTGTATTTAATGCAACCAAAAGCCAATCCAAGCACAGAGATTGCAAATTAGTCTGCAATTGTCAAATTTAGAGTATTTGTTAATGCCAGCCCTTCAAAACTATACAGATAAACTAAAAATGAAATTAGTTTAGCAAAAAATAGTTGTTTTTTTTAATACACACAAGCTGACTTTTTTTATAACTGACTTTAGGGGTGACTGTGGCTAAGTGGTAGCTTGCAATCGGAGGGTCATAGGTTCGATTCTAGCTTCCACCAGTCACATGTTGATGTGCCATTGGGCAAGGCACTTAACCCCAAAAATTCTACATCGTCCTACTGAGCCATATTGGCTATTGGTGTATGAATTTGAGTGTGAATGGGTGAATGTGGCTCCAATGAAAAGCGCTTTGAGTGTTCAGTATGACTAGAAAAGCGCTATATAAGTTCAGTCCATTTACCATTTTATCAAAATAATAGAAGAAATCTCCTCTCTTGTATAACATTCACAAGTACCCTTCTCAATTTGAACAGTAATTGTACTATTTGACGATTATGTCTATGACATTTTATATGATATGACAAGGTCTAAATTAGTTTCACTGTATTATATAGTTTTGACTGGAAACATTTTTAATCTTCATCAGCATCGATTACTTTTAAACTGTAGGAGTAAAACCATAATTCTCTTGATAAACAAAAAAATGACATCCTAGTGTATGGAAACCTGACTCAAAAATAAATAAACTGACACCCGCTAAACACAATCTGTCAGTAATCCTGTATTAAATTAGAAGATGGAAACAAGAAGTTATGTGCTCATTTCTCCAATGTATTTGAGCACATGATTTTATCTGTATGTTCTGATGTAATTTCATATACTTGCACAGTATAAAGTTTGTTTTTTTCAACGTTACAACAGATAGTTTAAAAACGATGGAGTCCATCAGACTGTATGAAATGTAAACAAATCTGTGGCACTTTTCAGTCAGCACCATGAATGAAAGAGTAAAGCTCTTTTGATCGTAGCCAGAACCACAAGCTGTGGTAGAAACAACGTGTAATCAGAGCCTTTTTGTCGTAAAAGCTTAGAGACTTACAGGAACCCCCATGTAAATTAATGCAGACCATGATTGTCAGATTTTCTTTTTGTGGCTCGTCTCTACCTCCGCAACAGTAGAAACCTCTTTTTTTTTTTGCACCAATCATGAGTAGCAGTTAGAATTTCAAGCTCCAGCCCTCCTTCTGGGGTCCAGGGTATATTTTGTCAATTAGGCAAATTTTGATTTTACCTTGGTATTCAACAATAAAAAAGCATTAGTATTGACTTATGTGTTTTTTGTTTTTTTTTTAACACACAAAAGTGTATAATGAATGATTTATTATTTACAACAGTATATGGGGCTACTGTCATTTTCTAAAACATATGTGAAAATATAGCAAACAATAAAGCTATGTAAAATTATTAGCAGAAAAATGAAGGAAACTCTTTTACAACTATTTACACACAAAAAAAAAACAAGTAGCAAAATAAACACCAAAAAGATATAATTGTGCCACATAACTATAATGCTGGACTTTCTTTATTAACATTTGCAAAAACAATTCCAAGGAATCACAGCAAGATACCTCTCAAATGATCTGTGCCACTCCAAAAAAGCTGTTTCTGTTCACCACTCTACAGAGGAGCACATCACAGGCCTGCCACTTCCAAAAAATAAAAATAGTATAATAATTATAATTATGAAAATAACTAGACAAGCACTCTGACAGCACCGACCTCTGCCAGGGCCACTCATACCTCCCCATCCCCAAATAGTGCTTTTATGGGCTTCATGTTAGAGTCTCCAAAGCTGTTGAATATGACCGAAAAGAATTGGCTAGATTTATCCATTGACGCTTTTATCCAAAGAAGTTGCTATAGGGATGTCAGAAAGTCTAATATGATGGCAAGATGTGGAAATTGTCAACACAGAGAGCAGCTTTGCACAAGGTCTCAGTTTCAAATTGTTTCATAATTTTCTTTTTGTCATGATGGTGACAAAAGTGGAATCAGTCATTGAAATTGTCTGTTTTTATTTTAAAGTGATAAAAAGTGCAACTTTTCTTGGCAACAACTGTTCATTTTTGTCTGACAATAACTTTGTAAAACCTAGGTTTTACAAAAAAAAAATGACAGGGTCCCCTTGTGTTTAGCCAACACCAAACATGCATACATGTACATCAGGAAATATTAGGCGTAGTCCACGCATAGCAGGGTATCTCACAAAAGGATGGTTTCAATCATATGGCCTTTCATCCACACAAATGTACAGATTCCAAAGAGCCTTTGATTGTCCTATCCTCAGCCGGGCTATTACTGATTGATCTCTGTTGTTCATTTGTACATTTTTCATTCTTCTTACTTTTCCCTGTATATGATAAATGTGCCGTCCTTTTTTCCCTTATTCACTGACCTGCCATTCGCTCATTATTTGTTTTTCAATAATTGCTTGCGTTTCTGCTTTACCAAATGGTATCTCAAATATTGTGCTCTGTTTGTTGCTTGTTTTGCGTGAAAATCAGCCATTTCCTTTCCTTCTGCTCCTGTGCGAGCTGGAATCTACAAAAATCTTATTTCTGACTCAACTTTGTTCAGTCTAAATAAGCTCTCCTGCATTTCAAATATAATGTCTGGTCTATTATCTGTTGACATTGTTTAAAAGACATTAGAGCTGATAGACAGTCTGAATATATTATACCCTTTTTATTCTAATCCGTTCGATCCATTGCAAGCTAAAATAACTTGCTAACATTTCCACTGTTAAAACCGTTTATTTGAAGTTCTTATTTTTACATATCTTCCTAATATTGGAATGCAGTACCTCAATGGATACTGTTGGAGTTGTTCTAACTGCTCCACTACATATTCTTAATGCCTGATTTTGTATGAAGTCTATCTTTTTAAATAATATTTTACAAGCAATCATTGATATACACATTTGTTTTAAAGCCTGGGCACTACCTCCCCACTCTATACCTTTCAAACATCTCATTATAATAATTACTTTTTGTTTTACATCGTTCTTCTGTTTTTTTAAATATTCTCCTTCCATGTTAACTTTGTGTCAAATATAACTCCCAAATATCTAAAACTGTTTAGTTGTTCTCCATATAATTTCAAATTAATCACTACATTTCTTTTTTGTTGTAAATACCACACTTTTTAGTTTTTCAACTGAAAAAAAAAAAATCACCATTCATAGAACCAGTTCTCGACCACTGTAATTGCTTTAATTTCTTTGTATATGTTGTATAGTTTTTCCTCTTTTCCACAAAATCATTTAATACGTAATCCCTCCTTCCAAACCATATCATATGCTTTTTCTATGTCAAAATAAACTACTACTAAACTTTCTTTCTTTATTTGTGCTTTCATAATTTCAGTTACAAGACAGACTACAGGATCCCTTATTCCCCTGCCTTTTTTCTAAATCCACTTTGACACTGTGATATCAGTTTTCAACTTCCCAAAAATGTTAATCTCTCCATGTTCATTCTTTCCATTATTTTCCCGATATGTGGCATGAGTGCAATTAGTCTATTATTTTCTGGATTGAATCTTTTCATTGTTTAATTCAAGAAATTATCACAGTCTCTTTCCAATGTCTTGGTAATTTTCCTTTTTCCCAAACTTTTTTTATATAATTCTAGTAATTTTATTTTCAGGGGTTATTTTGTTATATTTTTAAGTGTTTAAACATCTCATAGCTAATTTTATCTTTACCTGGGGAGTTTCTCCATCTATTCCTAGTGCTCTTATTTAAACAGTGTAAATGGAGCATCCATTGTTGTCATTACTTGCCCTTTAACCTTCTTCATCATGTTTCCCACTAGCTTCTTCTCTGCTGTGCCTTCTATCTTCTGACCGCTATTAAGCTCCTTGCATTTAATTGTAGAATCAATACCATTTACTACCATATGCACCGCCCTTCCTGGCTTGATTGGGCATTGAGATTATTCCTAACTTCCTCCCATGTCAACCCATTTAGGTCCAGATGGTGTGCTGCTGCTTTCACAATGATTTATATTCTTTCAGTTTTTGATTTTGTTTCGATTGTTGCATTTATTACTCCAGCAGTCAATGTTACAAGCTTTTCCAAGTCTATCCAAACCTTTCATTTTGTTACTTTTACCTGCCCTTTAAAAACCCAGCTGTTTTTTCTGTATTTTTCCCAACCATTTTAACTGCATCAACATATGAGATTTATTTAGCTCTAATTTGTTGAATTCAAACTTCTCTCCTTACCTGACATCCTGCATATGCCGCACTCTGATCAAACATTTTAGTTTCATCTTGTTTCCACACTCTTCATATGCATGATTTTCTTCACACCTAGGACATTTCCTTTTCCCTTGACATATATTGGCAGTGTGTCCAAATCTTTGACGATTAAAATACCTGGTGGATTTGAGTACATATTCCCTCACAGAATAGGACATGCACCACTTTTTTCTCTCCCAGTCCGTCCAATTGATGTTCCTCTCCAAACCAGCTATCCTCATAGATTCTGATTAATTACTCCAAAAATGCTGAACAAAGTCTTTCCTGTGCTTTATGTAATATCTGTGTCTATACATTCTTGTAGATAAATAATTCTTGGTTTCTATTTCATATTTTATTCCACACTGAACACACTTGCTCATAACCATCACCTTGTGTATTCTCTATGTTCCTCACTCCTACGAACGATCAGCCGATTACATCTCTCTAAACTTTGGCAAGTTCGATATCTCCTACGTGATTTTTCAGAATAGTTAATTTTACCAGGCTCAACGAGTTCACCCCATTTCCTTCTTTAAATCTCAGAATGACTTTGTAGCTGTTTTCTCCTTCTGCGCTTTCACTAGACATCATCTTTCTCTGTTTTCTCATTTCTCCATCTAAAGTATTACCTCTCTTTTCCCTCACTGCTTCTTGTCCAAAACTCATCTCCATGCTCTCCTAACATAACTACAAAAATAGCTCAGGATAACCTAAGCCATTCTAACTATAAGTTTTATCAAAAAGGAAGGTTTTAAGCCTTGTCTTAAAAACAGAGTATCAGCCTCACGGACTAAAACCGGGAGCTGGTTCCACAGGAGAGAAGCCTGATAACTAAAAGATCTGCCTCCCATTCTACTTTTAGAAATCCTAGGAACTACCGTTAGACCTGCATTCAGAGAACGAAATGCTCTGTTAGGAACATCGGAGCAATCAGATCTCTGATGTACGATGGAGCTTGATTAGTAAGCACTTTATATGTAAGGAGGAGGATCTTAAACTCTATTCCGGATTTAAGAGGGAGCCAATGGAGAAAAGCCAAAACAGGAGAAATTTGATCTCTTTTTTATCATCACAAATTTTGCTGCAGCATTTTGGATCAACTGAAGGCTTTTAATTGCATTTTGTGGATTTCCTGATAACAAGGAACTACAATAGTCCAGCCTTGAAGTAACAAATGCATGTCTAATTATTTTACCAACTGGACGCATATATATAGTAAAGAGAATAGGTCCAAGCACAGAGCCCTGTGGTACTCCACAAGTAACCCTTGAGTGTGAAGAAGATTTATCATTAACATGAACAAACTGGGATCTGTTGGACGGATATGACTTAAACCAGCCTACTGCTGTTCCCTTGATCCCTACAACGTGTTCAAGCCTTTCTAAGAGAATATAATGATCGACTGTATCAAAAGCAGCACTGAGATCTAACAAGATCATAACAGTCACAAATCCATTAACTGAGGCCATGAGTATATCATTAGTAACTTTTACCAGTGCTGTTTCAGCGCTATGATGAGCTCTGCAGCCTGACTGAAATTCTTCAAACAGGTTGTTGCTGTTTAGATGCTGACATACTTGATTAGTGGAGTGCCTCTTCAGGTTACAACTTTACACTGCACTTGAACTTGAATTGGGTATTGCTATTTGCTCAAGTTGGATTTCTGATGTCAGCCATCCTGACGCTGTGGAGTATAAATAAGATCAGTCTCCGTAGGAGTTGGAGTAGACGAAAATGATATGGCTCATGGCCACTCGTCGCCTCCACAGAACCTTCCTCCCTTTCCTCTGGTGACAGAGATGGACAGAAATCTTTTACCCCATAATTGCCCCCTCTGAGGCACTGTAGCCCTGCAGACAACATGTCAATCACAGCGCAGATCATGCTTAGCCCTCCCCTGTGTTGGTCCTCTCCTTCCACCAGGCAACATCTCAATTTAAAGCATTTCCACATAGAAAATGCGGGTGGAGTTAGAGTCTGGCTGGGGTTGAGTTCCTCTTTAAAGCTGCTTTACCGAATTTCGGCTATAACCCGTCTTTTGTTTTCCGTAAGTTCAAATGGTGTTTTCTTTCTAGGGCTCTGGTAGTTTGTCCTAAAGCTGAAATAGTTGTTTGGAGTCATTTGGCCTTCCCCTACATTATTGAGCGGAGAAACTTTTGCACCAGTGGTGTTTTGTTGCAAAATACAGCAGCTTGCAATAAGTGGAGGAGCCACTTAAATGGAGAAATGCGCTTGTCTGGTTTGTCAGACAACTAAATGGATTTGGACGGAAGACGGCTGAGGTTTTTAGGCAAATTAAATTAAATGAAAAAAATGTTTTGACCTAGTTTGCTTTGGTAAATTAGCATAACAGCTTTAAAGGGCCTATACCATGCAAAATCAAGTTTTTGGAGTTTTCAACCATCTGATTGAAGCAAATTTCTCGTAAAAAAAAAACCACCAGAGTGGTTTTTGGCTTAATTCATGCATGTCTGAGTAATTCTCCTTAATCCTGCTCTCTGAGCAGCTGCCCCTCCCTCTCGTAGAAAACAACTGAGTGTTCACTTAGTGACGTATTTTACGTCACTAAGTGAAAACAATCGAGAGCTAGAGGTGTCTGCACCGCCCGTGCCGGCAAAGCGGCTTACCTCTCCTAGAGTACGAAACACACTCTCCTCCTTCTCATAGCTCATACCTGCTTCGGTTTTAGGCATCTTAAAACACTTTTTTGTTGGAATTTTACTTTCTCTGTGAAAACGTCCGGTTGCCTGCATGGATTGAAGGATTGTATTCTACATTCTAAAGAACAGCAGCTGGATCAAAGAACAAAGGCGCTTGATGGACAGACAAGTAAGCAGCTAAATGCTAATCTGTGTTAGCGATTTCTCAAGCAGCTTACTGTATGCGATCTTATAACAGCATTGTGTGGTTAATTAATTGAGCTGTAGCATCTCAGAATGTTCAGTAAATGGGTGCAAACAACACCCACGGCTTTATTATATACTGGGCTGAAAAGATTTGCTTACTGGACTCAATTATGTTGGTTTCGGTTCTGTCTAATGCCGGGAGATTTAGCAATTGAAATAAGCTTTTTTGATCTCAGTTTTTTACAAAAATAAAAAATACCAAACAAATGAGCCCTTAATATAACAGAGTTTAATTGTGGTACATGGTGCTTTTCAAATTCACTGTCAGAATAATGTTTGAGATAAAGCTCAGCACTGTTTTTCTCAGTCTGTGGGGATTGAATCCAACTGAGCTCGTTTATTGAACCGAATAAGCATTGCACGAACTGTTATGCTAATTCAAGCAAGGAATTCAGAAAGAGACATGATTTTTTTTTTCTTGGCTCTCTTTGTGGAATACCTCATAAGTCATTCCAGGTATGGTGTGTACATTAATGAAAAGCAAGCAGGACTTTCAAGATGAGAAACTTAAAGGTAGCAGGAACTCAGCTGAGAAGCTTATCAAAGACTTGTCACTTCAGTGGATGTTAACAGACTGGCAATAAATTCTGTGTCCGCCTGACTTAAACTGCTTACAGGTAATGAGAGGAGAATTTGGCTGCAGGTGTGTAGAGCAGTGGCAAATAGGAAACCACACCCATGGGTGTTGACTAAGCAGACCTGGAGGGGACCTGGGGCCTGTTCCAGAAGGCTTGGTTAATTAATAAAAAACCTGCTTAACCTGAGTATGTCAGTTTCAGAACACCTGATAAGAATCTAGTTAACCAACCTACTCCTGGTTAACCCTGAAACATAAAGACCCTCTCAATGGATCACAGAATTAAAAAGTCACAAAGGAAACTGAAGAGGAAAAAAGGCAGAATATCTCAATGAGGTGGAGGTGGAAGAACTAATGAGGAATTCAAGCAAATCATTATGAAAAAAAGCAATAAAGCTGCATCATTCTCAAAACATGCTTTCTTTCCCTCTAACCAGCTTTCTTTTCCCTTCTGATGCTGTTTGGATGCCACCACCTGTGATTGTTATGGCAAAGGTTATATGCAGTAATATTTTTTCTCCACACACGCAGATCAAAGGGTTTCGTTTTGGCTAAAAGTGTGATTTATTTATTAAACAATGTAAAGACAATGCATACTTTTTTCCACTTCACAATCATACTATAAATTAGGTTAATGTTACAAAATTACATGAAATTTTGATAAAATTAATTGACCTTTGCAGATATATCACAACAAAATGGCCTCAGTGGCAAACTGACATTTCAAGGTTTGAAGGCTTTTTTTTTTTTTTTTTTTTGCATTTCATATTCAATAAATAAATCTGCACCATTTATCCCCTCTAGAGAACCATATTCTTTAAACTTTTAGTGGGATTATTTTAGGAACCGAGCAGAGAGAATACATAAATAGATGATGGATTGAACAAAAAGTGCAGAGACAGGGAAATGGAGAAAGTTACACCAAGACAAAAAGATAAGAATGCTGCTTTTTTTTTCAGTCCTCGAGTGCAGGCTCAAGTGAAAGAGTGTGGGAGTTATTTTTGCCAAATAAATCTTTTGATGTTTGAGTTTATCTTTTCCACTCCTAACTTTTCTTTCTTTCTTTGTTTCTTTCTTTGTTTCTTTCTTTGTTTCTTTCTTTGTTTCTTTCTTTCTTTCTTTCTTTGTTTCTTTCTTTCTTTCTTTCTCTCTCATGTTTTAGCTTTTTTCTTTAACATGGAGCACATCGTCCGCTGTTTCCCCACAAAAATACAATCTACTCTTGTTTTATTTCATCTCTTCTATCTTTCTCATTAGAGGTGAAGCTTCAAAAATGTGTTAACCTCCTTATTTACTGACATTTGAAGTTTCACTGAAGCCTTCTATCTGTAACTAAAGCTGTCTTCTTGAGCCCAGCTTTAACAGATAAACCAGCTCCTTTAAAGTTTGTAGAAAATAAAAAAATGGTGAAGTCGGTTCATTCCTGTTATCCTGACATATGAAATAAAATGTGCTTTCAACCGCCTTGCCTCTTCCACTTCACGCCACAATAGTCACATCAAATGTGTCTTGATCATTATGGCAGAGAGGGCTGGCTCAATCAGGACAGCGTGAGAGCGAGCTGAAAAAATACAGATGGCAGCTGAAGGAGCTGCATCACTCTGAGGGGCTGAGCATCGCTTTTAACTTCAGTAATTATGCTTTGAACATATTAAAATAAGAAGAGTCTGCCTTTCACTATGGTTTATATGTTTTACATAAATCAAATTTGCTTTGACATCAAAGTTTAACGCGTCAAGAATTAAATTTACGGCTGGATGTTAAATTAAAAGAAGAAATTAAAGAGTGGAGAAAGGCAAGGAAGGGAAACGCTTTTAGACAGGTGCACTGCTCTCAACAATTAAAAAGGATAATACCCAATTATTCTCTGGTTTGTATAACAATGCAGTAAAAGATCAGCTAATAAATTACATTATATAAGGGCTCTGTATTCACGTTTGGGTGGGGGAGTTTCAGTTTCAGTCACAGATCCTGCTCAATAGGGCGGATTTCATTGGTATGAAAGCCACATTTGTCATGTGAAAGGACACAGCTACCTCAGAGTCTGCGGCTGGCAACTCACATTTGATACAGGTGATGCTTGTGTACAGGTGTCATATAAAAATATGTAAAAAAAAAAAAACAAGAGCAAGTTAACGCTGTTAAAATTTAATATTTAAACCCTCTTCAATTCTTCAAAATGAGACAAAATGAGCACTAAAAGTGGCTCAATCAAGTGTTAGTTCACTACTCTTCTAAATGATCCAAAGATATGTATAACATCATCTGAGTTTTTTTTTTACTTGCATTATAGAAATGTTGAAACATTTAAAGTGCCTAGCAACAGTATTTACATGCTTTTTTAGATTTTGTCACATTACATTACACAAATTTCCAAGTATTTCAATGTTAATTTATTTATTAGGAAAGAAAATAAGTCATGGCATTCCAAATTCCCCCGAAACATTTTTGGCTGCAGTTAAAGCTAACAGGCTTTTGAGGTTCCACCTGGTTTGCTTTCATAGAGACTAAAGATTTGTCCATTCTTCCTTAAAAATAGACAAGCTCAGTCAGATGGATGAAGGGTATACAGGAGAAACCTGAATATTAAGAATATCCAAAAGTCATTTATTTCAGTAAATAATTTAAAGGGTGAAACTAATATGTGATATTGATTCATTACATCCAAAGCGAGATATGTCACGCCTTTCTTCATTATAATTTTGATTATTATGGCTTAGAGGTTATGAAAAACTCAATTCAAAATCTCAAAAAATTTGAGTTTTACATGAAATAAATAAAACAAGGATTTTAATTGGAGAAAGGTTGAAACTTTGAATAGTATAATCACGCATTTGTACTTAGTACTTGGTTTGGGATCCTTTTGCATCAATCATTTCCTCAATTCAACGTTGCATAGATGCTGTCAGACTGTGACAATGCTGAGTTGTTATGCAAGACCAGGATGCTTCAATAGCGACCTTCAGCTCCTCTGCATTGTTTGGTCTCATGCCTCTCATCTTTCTCTTGGCAATGTCCTTCAATCAAAACTAACTTTCTGTTGATCGTTGTTACTTGAGGGGTAATGCATTTATAAGCAGAAGAAACTAAACTCTAGTGGTATTATTGGGGAATTTTACTGACATATAGCAAGAGCGTACACTTGCAGTTTGAGAGCGGGATTATGTGTCTTTACCCTCAAAACCTGTAATGCTTGCACTCAAAACTTCTGCTATTTCTTAAATATTCTCTGTTCTTCCTCATAACTTTGTTTTTTTTTCACACTCAGATTTTACACTTCTTGCTCACAAATTTTCTCTTCATGGATCAAAACTGCGCTTGCAATACTCTCTTCTCCGTTTGCGGATTCTGTGCACTCTCTCGCGTATCAGAAGTGTTGTCACCTAGCAACTGTACAAGCCAATAAAATGACAGAACTCCTGAGAGGGTCGCAGTCAGCTCTATGGTATGTTTTTTTGTGTGAACTGGGATAGCCTACGGGGGTACATTTGTGTCTGCACTACATGTAGAGAGAAGCACAGCTTTCTGCTCTGATTTATAATTTTCAGGGAATAGGGACATGTTTTAAAAAACAACTATTTTTTTTGTCATTTAATGGTTTCTAGGGTTGTTAGAACCTAAGAGAGAATGGATTTGATCTTCCGGGATGCAAGTTCTGTTGTTTGTTGTAATACGTATTTTTTTAGATTTTGCAAATGATTTGATTGAAAATGTTCTTCTATATGTTATTTGAAACTGCTGTTAAAAAATGGTAAATCATGCTAAATTAAACTTCCTCTATTAAATTAAAATGTTTCTTTTTTCGTTTGTTTATGTTTTTAAAAATGTTGTTAAGCTAATTAAATTTTTTGTTATCTTAGTCTTAAACTTGCAAGGTGATTAAATGAAGTTAAAACGGAGGACAAAATGATTGCTTGTGGCATGGTTATAGTATAGCTGCTGCTGTGGCTGAAAGTCAATTCAGAAGCTTCGCGGGTTGTTTCATTGTGTTTCTGTGTCCGCTTTTATTGATGAAATACCTAATCCAAGTCTGTAAAAGCTAATTTACATAACATAAAAGCTAATTTTCTAAAGCTATGAAATCAACTCTTACTTACTGTTCTTGTGCCATCACAGCAGTACAAGATTATTTCTAAATATAGAATAAATAAATGACAATAAAATAGCTGTGATACATAAAATTGTAATGTCTTACAAACATATAGGCTACATTACATTAAAATATGGAAATTGTAATTTTATTTAAAAATGCAGCAGCAGACACACACATAGCCCCGTGGAGAAAGTGCAGGGAGGGGGTGGAGACAATGCTCTGAGGAGGTGTGGATATTACACGATCAATTAAGAAACCCCTATCTCGCTCAAAACAGCATGGATGGTTTTCATTTCCTAATTTGTATACATTTATGTGCACCAGACACACAATAACACCCCAAATCCCAGAAAAAGGGATTTTGTCATATGTCTCTTTTAACATTATATTATGAACAATTAAAGGAATGTCAGTTGGAAAATTAGATGTTACATGACTTCAGGTGATTCCTAGAGACTTGTAGATTAAGTGCTGAGATTTTTCTGTTTTTGTGGCACTTATACCTTGTTTCCATACAGCGGCATGGTGCGGACCGGATCGTTATTGCACAATGCTTACTTTTCATGTCTGCATTCCCATCGAGACAAGACTCTGCCGAAACGTGCAGGGACGCTGTTGTGGCATCATACGGCAGGGACAAGTGTAAAAAAAAAATTTAAATCAGTGCACGTGTCTGGAGCTCCTCCGTTGACCACACTCAGTTGCTGCCATCTTTACCTGTACCTACTAACTCAAGTTAATGGCTGGAAAAGAGAATTAGTTGTTTTTGTAGTTGTTGTCGCAGAGGTGACGTTATGACTTCAGCCAATGAAAGGACTAAGCTGTGTGACGCCAGTGTCACCGCCCCAGCCATACCCTGACCACCCTGCCCTGGTCCAGAAGCTGAAAGCGGGCCACCTCCAGCCCGGTACGGTCCTGCTCGGCGGGCCACTTTGATGGTGGGAACGGCCAAAAATGCTGACCGGACCGCTCTGTGGAAACAGGGCAATAGTGACCCACTTTATGCTGCCTTCTATATAAATGTGTAATCTGTTTGAAAATATTGAGACAGCCCTGTGACAATGATTGGAAAAATAAGTTATTCAACAAGCAGAAATCTACTCAAAAAAAGAAAATGCACTTGCAATGCAAACTTGTTACAATCAATTAATTTCTGTGTGTATGTTGGTGAATGTTTGAGAGTCAGATGGGAGGTAATCTGTTGTGTTTTTACAAGCCAGACATTCTCTGTCCTCAGGTCCTGCAGAGATAACGAATTATTAGAAGAGCGTCGCTTACTTTTTTAAAACCTAAACTAAACTAGTTGCATTGCTCAAGGTTATTTAACTGTTGCAAAGATTCAAAGCCTTGCTAACACACACAAAAAAATGCTTGGTGAACATAATAAAATTATGTAAATCATTTCCACCCAACTGATTTGGGTCAATTTAGCAGTAAATCATTTTGCTGAGTGAACTAAATGCAAACATGTTGGGTCTACTTAATACATTTGGGTCGCTATAAGGCTAAACAATATAAAACAGGGGACGGCACTTGAACTTTGAAAAAGGGTCTCTGTTTTCTGAGGACCTGCACTAACCACTTTGCTAGACAACAACTTGTAAAATCTATAACTATAAGGACAAATATCACTTCATTTCCAGTGTTAACTAAAAGTGATTATAATACTATAAACCCTACCAATTCCCTTTTTTTTTCCTGAAAAAAGTGATGGAATTATATTACTGAAACATTAATCATGTTCAGTTAACACTGGAAATGAAGTCACATGTGTTATTATATACACATTTTCTGAGTTATTGCTCAGTAAATAGAGAATCTTTTCTGAGTTTGTGTCCGATCCCCTGCTTTTCATTTTGAGCCTTATAGTGACCCAAATGTATTAAGTTGACCCAACATGTTTACATTTAGTTCTCTCAAGAAAAATCTTTGCTAAATTACTAAATCGTCCCAAATCAATTTGGTTGAAATTATTGAAATAATTTTATTATGTTCACCCAGCAAGTTTTTTTTCTTTTTGAGTGAAGGCCCTGTTGACCCCTGGATCATTTTGTTGCTGATAGATAGCACTGTTTCCTTGTGGGTTCATGTCACATTCCAGGAGCTTTCTGCAGGGAGTTTGCATGATCTCCCTGTGCATGGCTTCCAGCTTCCAGCTTCCTCTCAGTCAAAAAACATGACTGTCAGTTTAATTGGTCTCTCTAAATTGTCCTTAAGCAGCATTGCTGTTTGTCCTGTCTGTCTTTGTGTTGCCCTGCGATGGACTGGTAACCTGTCATGGGTGCACCCTGCTCTTGCCCGTTGACAGCTGGAGATTGGGACCAGCCCTCCGGCAACCTCTTGATGATTAAGTGGTTTAGAAAAATGGATGGATGAAAACATTACACAAAATAATTAGAAACCATGAATGACATATTTTTAAAAGGTATATATTGTCTGTCTCAATAATATTGCTATAAACACCATTCATCCTCGTTCGGGCTCTGTGTCGTGTCGTGGCTGCAAACCACACAAGGGAACAGCGAAAGAAGTGAATCACACTGACTGAAACACAAACTTAAATTTTTTAATGAGTTTCTGGATTGATGCAGCTTTTAATCAGCTGCTCCTGAAGCAAATGTATCCTTTTTTAGTTTGACTTTTATGGCAAAAGAAGGTTACATTTGTTATCAGAAAACCACACTGTATTATGCCTTCTCTGATGTAAGTTTAGAGGATCCGAGCATCAGTTCTCAATGTTCTATATCATGTCAAAAACATGGCACATAACAGATGAATGGTATTCATAATCCCTTTATTGAAAACAGGGATCAATGAAAACCTATGAAAGACAGACAACAATGTTTTCCTTTCAGTCCCTTTGACTGCGGTGTACCCACAGCTGGAGCCATTCTGAATGCAGTACAGATATTATCACCTGGATTGATGTGTGCAGCTTCATTTGTCATGATCAGCCCTCTTTGTTTTGTCATCCCTGCAGCTGTCGATGAGGTTTCCAAAAAGGAACCAAGAATGGTGCCATGAATATGCATACTCTTCCACAATGACACACCTGGTATCTGTAGCTGAGATCAATACCAGTTTAACAAGTGGGAAACACTGCAGCTCCTTTTATTCAGATGTGCTGGACCAGTGCAGGCGGCTGAAGTGTATGGAACTCCAAAGTGTTCAAAATTAAATAAATAAATACAACATTATGAAATAAATATCAGCATGAATAAATATTGAATAAAAATATAATGTGACAATGAAATTATGAAAAATTGAAATAATTTCAAATGCAACGCCCATTTTTTGAAATATTTTTCATATTTTTTTTTTAGATTATACATTTGTATAATATATATATATATATATATATATATATATATATATATATATATATATATATATATATATATATATATATTTCATTAAATATTTATTTCACTGCAATTTACTTCATAATAATATAAATTATTTCAAGACATTTTTATTTAATTCCATCAGTTTTTATTCTAATCTCTCTTTTTCCCAAAGTCAGGTTTTACTTCATAATGAGGTTTTTCATAATGGTATTTATATCAAAAAGCCATTTAAGAACTGAAGTTGGCCGTCAGCCAATCAGAATCAGCGGTTGAGGCCTGGATGCTGATTGGCTGGAACTAAGATTAGTCTTCCTGGATAGCCGTTGTTGTGGCTCTGTGAGCAGTTTGCAGCATGCTAAGTAAAGGGTCGGAGCTGCAGGAAATAACTTATCATGAACCGTTTCAGAGACCCATCTTGATTCGTCTGGCTGAAATAATCTGAAATGATCCCAGGTTCAGCTCTCAGCTGTCTGACAGTAGCACTGGAGTTCTGCTGTTATCTTTTCTGTTTTGTTCAGCACAACTAGGAGGAGACGGGAGAGGAACCCCTGGTTGGTTGTTGGCTACAGTCAGTTAAAGGGTGATTATTTAAACATGTTCTGTGTTATTTCTGAAATGTTTTAATTATCGTACCAAACAGCCGACCTGAGCCTCTTTCCCCAGTCTAATGACAGGCATGGCGCCCTGAGCAGCTTTACACCTAGAACACTGGAGCAGCACCGGCTGTTTGGATTAGACATCCCCATTAAAAAAGTGATCAAATATTCTGCCAGTATTATAAGAATTATAAAGCCATACATAAAATCCTAAACGCATTCAATTCAATAATAGTATTAAACGACTTTATCCGGTCCTCGCCATTTTCCTCCTGCAGGAACATCATGTTTAAGCACCAACCAATCAGCATCCAGGTTCCAACAGCTAATTCTGATTGGCTGGCTAAGACATTATGTTAAATGGCATTTTTAAATAAATACACCATTATGAAAAAACCCTATTATGAAATAAAAGCTAACTTTGTAAAAAATAAAAAAAGAGAGAGATTTTTGAATTAAAACTGATTATATTAAATAAAAATACTCAAAATAAATTATGGTATGAAAAAATGGCAGGGGAATAAATATTTAATTAAATATAAATAAAATAATACTAATATTCTAAAATTAAAATATATTATATAAATATTTAGGCATTGCATTTTAACATAATTCCTTTTTTGACTATTTCATTGTCACATTAAATATTTACTGCCCTGTGATGGACTGGCGACCTGTCCAGGGTGTACCCCGCCTCTCGCCCGTTGACAGCTGGAGATAGGCACCAGCACCCCCGCGACCCATAAAGGATTAAGCGGTTAAGAAAATGGATGGATGGATGGATTAAATATTTACTTAATATTAATTATTAAATATTTCATAATGTTTTATTTATTTATTTAATTTTGAACACTTTGGCGTTCCATAGGCGTGTCCCTTTGATTTCTCTGCTGTCCTGAATGTATCCAGCAGATGGCTGTAAAAAGTAGCCTACACTGTGTCCGTTACTATCAATGGCAATAACCTTCTTATTGTTGATATACCCTTTTTACATATATGGTAGATAGACAAAATGTCTACATGACTGTTCTTTATTATGATGGCTACTGTACTTTATATTTTTATTGTTTTAGTCTGACATAACCAGAAGTGGAAGTAATTAAAAATACTCAGATTACTGAAATGAAGTAGTTTTTTGGGGTACTTATACTTTTATGAGTAGATTTTCAAGTCTGTACGTTTACTTGTACTTAAGTATTCATTAATCCATGTAGTCTACTAAATTACTTTTAAAATCATAGTTGAGTACTGAGTACAATTTTATTCCACTAGCTAGGACCACGCTACGGATGGAATTAACGATTCACAAGCAAGAACAATGCTACAGATTATGAATTCTAACAGTTTATTGAAGGCGTGCAGGATCGTAAGGTCTGGGGAGAGATATTGTCGGAGACCGGAAGGAAGACTCAGTGTGAGGGCGCAGTCTTCAGGAAAATCGTCTTTCCGAGCCTGCTCAGGACCCCTCAGACGGAACCAAGAAAAGAGAAATGTTAGAAGAGGTGGTACAAGAATGAACAAGAGCACAGAACTGGGATGCCGCGTACGATGGATGCTGTGAAGAAGAAAGGGGAGGGGTTGAAAGGGGCGGGTCTACAGGACCTGGAGAAGAGGAGGCGGGTCGGCAGGACCAGGCAACCTATAGGGATGGGAAGGGAGGGGCGAAAACGAACGATACACAAGAGAAAAGAGAGGTAGGCAGGGTTATATGTGTATTGCAGTGTGATTAGAAGCGCAAGGGAGGCCGATGATGCCAAGTGCGACACGTGCAGGGCTGATTAGGACGAACAAAACGAGTTTGAAGCGTGGCCTTGCTCATCAACTTAAGTTAACTTTGTTAACTACATTTCACATCTTTTATCTGCATTTTTGTAGCCAGGGAAAAACACTTGTTTTGTATCTTATCAATTATTAATGATTAACAGATTGTTGGTGTTTTAACTTTTGGTAAAGGAAAACACACAATTTCCAGCCCTAGTCTGGAGAAGTGATGGTGACATCAGCCATTAAAAGAAACTAATACTCTGAGGAAATGTTTTATGAATCCTTTTTACTTTTACTTGAGTATTTCTCCAACACCAGTACTTTTACTTGTAACTGAGTAATATTTTAGCAATGTAAGAGTACTTGTACAAGAGTACAGATTTTTAGGACTCTTTCTACCACTAGGCAAAATTGTAGGCAGCTTGTCACCATTCCTATGAATTACATGACCAGGAAATACCCACAAATGTAAATATTAGTAAGCATCTTTCCACTGTCCTAGATATATACAAAAACACAACAAAAAAACAGAATATTCATTCGTTGCACATGTACAAGAAGATTGATTATTTACATTGAAGCAATCTGAGGAAACTCACAGAAAGACACAACAAAATATTTAGTGAAGATTAGCAGGCTTTTGATTTAACTTGACAAGGTTATTGAATATACAAATTTCAAAACGGTAACTTGGCCGTTCTAGTGCCAAGACATAGGCACGCACACTCACAATGTATACTTGCCTGACTGAGGGAAAAGCACCTCCGCTATTTTGCAACTACCAAGAGCAACGGTGTATGTTTAAAACTTAAGTTATTGTGAAAACATGAACAGACTGGACGAAAGTAAAAAAAAAAACATTGGTAAACTTACTTACAACTTTACAGCTTACGCCTTGTCTGGTGATCTCCAACTCCTGGGGAAGATGTGTCCTGCAGTGAAATACGCCCATGCGGAAACTGCCCGAGGCGGAACTGATGTTCTTCGCGATACAGCTACGTTTTGTCAAATCATCCCTCAGAGCCATCGGGGTGGCCGTCGGGTCGGCCGCCACAGAACTCATTACGTCGCTGAATAGTGATGGGAAGACCGACTCTTTTTACCAACTCGGATCATTAACTCTCGAACATTAAATTGAACGAATCTTGAACGGATCATTTAGTTCATTTTAACAGCAGGTGGCGCTGTTGCCCTCTTGTGGGCGTCGTAGTAAACAAGGCAGCGGTTCTCCAACCAGTGTTGCCAACTTAGCGACTTTGTCGCTAGATTTAGCGACTTTTCAGACCCCTATAGCGACTTTTTTTCAAAAAAGCGACTAGCGACAAATCTAGCGACTTTTTCTGGTGTTATTGGAGACTTATCTGGTGTTTTGGAGACTCTGGCGTGAAGCACGTATTGTTCTGCAGTTACTGTCCTCAACGTGAGCCCCTCCCCCGTCCCAAAGCACTTACAGGCGGCCAGTCTCACAGTAGCCTTGCGCAGCAGTCCCATCTACAGTCTATGGGCGGAGCAGAGAGAGAGAGAGGAGACCCTCACCACTCGGCGTCCGGACTGCAAATGAAATGCGCTTGCGCAAAAGAAAGCCGCCGCTGGCTTGCAGAGCGGGATTTAAATGTAAACGTTTCTTCGCTGTGACGCTGTCACACAAATAAATCACTGCATTTGACTCACACAACCTCAGCAGCTCAGTCACTTATTCACCTCGTCCACTGTGTGTGTAGCCTACCTCTCTGTGACATAAGATCTTGCTAGCTAGCTCAGCAAAAAAAAAAAAAAAAAACTTTAAAAAAAAAACCCTAAGTAACTCTGCCAGAGTGTGTCTTTTGGGTCACTTTGCCGGTCCCAAGCCCGGATAAAGGAGGAGGGTTGGTTGTAGAGCTAGCAATTTCACCCTACAGAACAATCTTTTGATTAAATTTGCTGTTATAACATTTAACAATACAGGACAAAACTGATGTGTGTAATGTGGATCTAGACAAAGCATTAAAATCATTAAATGTTGTTAATTTTGAAGTTATTTTTGTACATTTGTAGTTCTAAACATATTTAGGGTGTTTTTTACTCACTTTTGTCTCTCCCACGACGTTATTCCTCTCTCCTACAGCGTCCGTTACAGTTATTTGCAAATTGCAAATTAGGCGATGACGTCATTTAGCGACTTCTAGCGACTTTTGGGACAGCCAATAGCTACTTTCCTTACTGAGGAGTTGGCAACACTGTCTCCAACGAATCATAATTCACAACCCCAAGTGACCCATTTACCGACTCATTCCTGTTACTCTTAGCAACTAATTTCATTAGTAGAAATATTTATAGTTTATAATTAAATTTGTGGGGGGGAAACACCCAGTAAAAAAACATTTCTGCTCTGGACTGGAAGAAAAACCCTGAGTACAAAACTCACATCACGAGAATAGCTCATTAGTTCACAGTAGTATAGCTCTGCTAACATGCTAACAGCACATTGAGTTACTCACCCCTTCCTTTCCGAGAGCTAACCGAAGCTAGCTTGCAATGTCTGGTGCTGAATCGCTAGCGTGAACAAATCGCTCACTCCCGGCTCACAGCTCAAACGAGCTGAACGACTCATTCACCCCTCCTCCTTCCCGGCTCACAGCTCAATTCTCCACTACAATACAGAAGGCAACATGTTTTGTTTCACCTGACAATAAAAAACAAAATGCCACAAGCAATTCGAAAACCTAGGAAAGCATATACACACCACAATAAAGTTATTTGTGTCCACGCAGCCATCATTGTTTAACAACGCGACAGTGACTAGGTAGGTGTCACGTGACAAATGAACGAATCTACTACTCCACACACAGTACACCATGAGCTGTGAACGATGAACGAGGAGATCCGTTCAGTCCGAACTGTTGGTCACATTACAGCTGGGTAGAGGAAGAGTGAGTGTAAACTAATTTTGACAATTAGTGATACAATTAAAACAAAAAGGAATAATTAATAAGTTCCCTATGTTTACATGGTGCATTTATTGTGTACAAAATTTTACATTATTATTATTATTATTATTACTACTATTATTGATTATGTTTGTTGTTATTATCATCATTAAATATTTATTATTTAATCAATATGCTGATATAGTTTTCAAAAGTATTTATTTACTAACACTTTAAATTATACACACAATAACACATCTACAAGAATTGAAGTCCACTAAATAATTATGATTTAATGAATAAATAATATATATCGGGTGTCGAATGACAAATAAAGGAACATTAGATATCAGACATCATTCATTTCCTTGTTCATCTCTCACAGCTCTGCTCCACAGCCCGTAGCAAGCTGAGCCACAGTTTTCACGTGACGAATGAGTAAGAATGATCCGTCACGATCCGTAAATGAACGAATCGTGAGCAAACTGTAGTACTTGCTGCTCGCCACACACAGCCTGAGCGGTCTGGCTGTCACATGACAAAAGAACTGGGACCTGAAAACGGACGCAGCAGCTGAGTGAGTCATGAACGAATCATTTCTGTTTCCTGTCTTGCTGCTGACTGAGCTCATGCAGCTGCTGACATGTGGCAAGAGAAGGTACTGCATGACAATGAACGAATCGCTCACTGAGAGGACTCGTTACTCTTGGGTCGTATAAAAGATTAGTTCATTTTGAACGAATCGTTCACGAACGACACATCACTAATGCTGAATCAGTGAAAGCCTTGGGCCTGTTTCTCTGCAGCGAGCCGCTAATGGGAGACAAGGACACCCGATGTGTGTTGCCAATATCCAGTCTGTTCCGTAATTTTGTTTTGGTTGCGGTCATTGCAAAAAACCCCGCTTCAAACAGATAGGATGTTGGAAATGGCAATAGGGTTTTCAGGGCTTTTTTGGTGACTTCAGGGTACTCTGCCATAGCTTGAATCCAGAACCCCGGCAGAGATGACTTTTCAAACATACTTTTATAGCCGCCGTCATTTGCGATCTCCAGCAGCTGGTCCTCTTCTTGCATGGACAAGCTGGATTCACCTGGTTTGTTGACAAATGGTTCTCAAATCCATTCTTTGGCTAGTCGTGGGTCTTCTGATGTTGGGAAGTAGCTCTCAAAGTTTTTTAAAAGTGAAGAAAGATGATCGTACATCAGCTGGGAAACAGGAGGCTCTGGTGCAGTTTCTCCCAAACTCCCCGCTAATGTTGGAAACATGTCAAATATCCCTCTATTAACGCGCCGTCCAGTTTAGCTTTAAATGCAGCTACTTTGTCTGCCAACTTGAAGACAGTTGTCATTTTCCCCTCAAGTGACAGATTGAGTTGATTGAGCAAATTGAATAGGTCGCACAAATAAGCCAGTTTTGGGATCCATTCATCGTCACTGAAATTCGCAGCCAGCAGTGACTTTTTTCCTGACAGGAATCTTTGCAGCGGCTCCCGTAATTCAAATACTCTGGTAAGCGATCGCCCTCGGGATAACCATATGATTTCTGTGTATAAAAGAATGCGCCTGTGCTCGGCACCCATTTCTTCACATAGCTGCTCCAACAGGCGTGAGTTAAGGGCGTGTGCCTTGATGTAGTTAATCATTTTAACTACATCATTCAATACACTGTTAAGTTCCAGGGGCATTTTTCGGCAAGCCAGTATTTCTCTGTGAATGATGCAGTATGTAGACTCACATTCTGGGGCAACCTCTTTAATCCGAGCGGTTAAACCAGACAATCGTCTGGTCATGGCTGCAGCTCCATCAGTGCAGACTCTGACACAAAAGGCCCATTTCATTTTTTCTGACATATAATCATCCGGCGACTTGAATAGTTCTGCGGCTGTGGTTCTTGTTGGCAGTAGAAGTGCACATAATAAATCCTCATGCATGTGTTCCTTATAAAGATAACGCACATAGACAAGTAGAATAGCCTTGTTGTCGATATCTGTAGATTCATCAATTTGGAGTGCGTACCACGGAGATTTATTAATCCTCTCCAACAGTTGTGCTTCTATGTCCTCTGCGATTTTATCTATGCGCCGAGTCACGGTGGTAGCTGAAAGACGCACCTGCGCTATCTTTTTAACCGCTGCTTCTCTTAAAAGTTCACGGCAGATGTCTTTAGTGGCAGGAAGGATTAATTCTTCACCAATACTGAATGGCTTTTTAGCCTTAGCAATACGGTGAGCCACCAAGTAAGATGCTTTCAATGCACTTACATTTGTTGATGTAGTGGCCCCTAGTAACACTTTTTGTCGTCCTACCTCACACTTTTTTCTTTCGAAATAATCCAGGGGCTTGTCTTTCAATGTCGGGTGGTTGGTCTCTAAATGGCGAAGCAGTTTTGAGGGTTTCATCGCTTCATTTGAAAGCCGATTGCTGCATATCATACAGAGCGGGCTTGGTGCATGTGAATCGCCGGTTGCGATAAATCCAAATTTTAAATAGGACTCCTGGTACTGTGTTAAAATTAGCTTTCCTCTAAGACATAGTAGGCTCATATTCATCTTAGCTACTAGCTTGTGGAAATATTTTTGCGGTAACTATCGTCACGTGACCAAAGCAAGCCTCTTGACGTGTCAAGAGTGAGTTATTCAAGACAGAGCATATCTGGTGATTTTTCAAAATAAAACGTCGTTCAGACTCAGATAGTAAATAAAACGGAAATACTGAAGTTATTAATTATTTCTGTGTGGCCCGCGGCCCGGTTCCACATGACTAACAGCCCAGGGGTTGGGGACCACTGATTTAGGGGGAACAACTCCCCTTAAAAGGATTAAAGGATGTCCATAGGTCCACAGTAAAAGTTAAATAAAAAGTGTAGTTCTGTCTATTTGTTGGACAGGTCAAAACTTAATTCCCATTTAGGAGATTTAATACAACTGAATGTAAACAAAATGAAACATTTTATTAGAGCCATAAATCTAAGTTTTGTGGAAATGCCCTGATATTTGTTTCCTCTGATTATTACTTTCTTTCTTTAAAGCTTCCATAACTGTGCCAAACAGAAAATGAAATTCAGTTTCCTTTTCAAGTCTAGCATTTTAAATCGTCTCACCATAAAGAAAGCTTCATTCCGACTTTGAACTGGGTTTAAAAGTAGTGATCATAATGTAACCCAATCCTGGAGTAGTACACGTATTAAATAAGCTAGGTCCGAATAGATCTCATACCAATTAAAAGACCAAAAAGAAAGACACAGATCCACACGGTAAGTTGCAGAATAAACTTGAATTTAGTGAACACTTGTTGCAGTGAAAATGCACAACAGTTATTAAACGGCTAGTATAGAGAATAACAAAATAAAATAAAATGGCGCCTTCTAAGGAATTAAAGAGTTTTCTGAGTACGGGTACTGTGTGTTGTGTACAGTTCAGTGTTCAGAGTTCATAAAGTCACTCAAGTACTTTGGGTTCGTGTGTAGTCCAAGTTGTACCGGCACAGTGTGATTGGTATTATCCTACCAAAATAGATATGCCATCTGCAGCTCAGCAGTTTCACATGTAGACCTGGGTTCCACTGGGGCCGCTCGCCATCTATTGGATTCCTCTAGAGTTTCTCCAACTCCAAATAAAAAGACCTGACCGATTCACATAAGCTCCAACACCGAGCGAGGTCACGCTGGGTCTCTCTCAGCGCAGCGCAGTCTCAGCACGGTCGCTATGAAGTGTACCTGGTGTGGCGTAACTATTTATACAATTCCTAGCGTTAATGTCTCTGTTCGTTGTTGGCGTGGCTTCTCGCAGCTCAGCACAGGATGAAAAAAAATAAGGTGTTGCGCTCTTACTCTCTTCCTAAACTGAACGTGACTTCTAGTTGGTGTGGCGTAACTATTTTTATAATTCCTAGCGTTAATGTCTCTGTTCGTTGTTGGCGTGGCTTCTCGCAGCTCAGCACAGGATGAAAAAAAAAAAAGGTGTTGCGCTCTTACTCTCTTCCTAAACTGAACGTGACTTCTAGTTGGCTGCTAACTCACGATGTGCTCTCGATAGGTGAATTTTATATGCTGCCTTCAGGTGCAGTCTGGTCATTTAGACACTTTAAAAAATAAACAAATAATATCTTTTTAACATTTTTACACATTTTTATCTTTATTTAACAATCAATTTCAAATAATTTTCTAAATGTAAAAAGAAAAGGGAGGGATTTTCTATTAATTTTTCTAACTAGTGACCATGGTTTTAAAACTGGGTTACACCCTCCCTTCCTTATATGACATGAGTCCCTTCATGTACTTCTTTCAAAACATTATTCTCAAATGTATCAACAACAACTTGGTTAAAGCCATCATCGTCATGTTCTCTTTCAACAGGTTCCACTTCAGGTAATTTGTCCATTCCGGTAGGTGTGTCACTTTCAGGTAGGTTGTCAAGTCCGGTGGGTGTGACACTTTCAAGTAGTGTTTTACATTGTACCCCAGGTATATTCAAAACTTCAGGAAGTTTTGTCTCAAAGGTAATTTCTGATGGAAGAAGCAATAGCATTTTGTCCTTGTTATTTGATGACGAGGGCTTCTCATCCATCTGACTGGGTGTCTGTCTTGTCCTGGGCTTACGGACTGTTTTTGGCCTCACCGTTTCCTCTCCTGACTCAGAGAGAAAGCCACAAGGCAATAAAAGATAAAAGTGTCCATAAGGGACCACCTTGACCTTCTGGGCACACTGTGTAGACAGGCAGGTCTCCAGCCCTCTTCTGCACAATATAGACTGTTTGCTCCCATCGGTCAGCTAATTTGTGCTTGCTGCGAAGGCAGAGATTTCGCACAAGGACTATGTCCCCTGTTTCGAGTGTAGCCTCTCTCACTCTGGCATCAAAGCATTGTTTGTTCTTGTCAGCTACTTTCTATGACTTTACAGAGGCAAGCTGATAGCTTTCCTTGAGATGGGCTTTAAGGCTTTTTACATACTGTGAATGCGAAACAGATTAACTGTCTTTGACTGGTAAGCCAAATGCGATGTCAATGGGCAATCTGGGCTGACACCCAAACATAAATTCATAGGGTGAAAACCCTGTAACATCATTTTGTGTGCAATTGTATGCATGAGTGAGGGGTTTCACATGATCACGCCATTTTGTCTTTTCCTTAGCCTGAAGAGTTCCCAGCATGCTCAACAGTGTACGGTTGAATCGTTCCACCGGATTTCCTCTTGGGTGATATGGACTAGTTCTCACTTTCCGAATTCCGGCCAGAGCACAAAGCTCCTTTATGCTTTGCGACCCGAGTCCCGCCCCTGATCACTGTGGAGGCGTTCTGGGAAACCATAGTGACTGAGGAACTGTTCCCACAAACATTTGGCGACTGTACTGGCCTTTTGATCTTTGGTAGGCACAGCAATAGCATATTTGGTGAAGTGGTCGGTTTTAACTAGAATGTCCTTGTTGTTATAATTGTCTGGTTCAAACGACAAAAAGTCCATGCACACCAATTCCAAGTGTCTGCTGGTTCGAATATTGACCAAAGGTGCGGCTTTCTTTGGTTAACCCTTTCTCCTAACACATTTTTCATACTGTTTGATCTTTGTCTCAACGTCAGATCCCATTCTTGGCTGATAAAACCTGGATCTGACCAGCTCAAGAGTGCGCTCGACTCCCATATGCCACATTTCATCATGGGGACTTGTGAGTACAAAGGACTTCAGTGCACTCTGTAAAACAAGTTGACAGACTGGCCTATTGTCACAATGCCGCTGCCTGTATAACAAGCCATCGTTAATTTCGAAGCGGCTCATCTCTCTGTACATCAGCCGACTTTCAGGGGATTTAAACTTCGAACTGTTAGACACAGATTCTCCCACCTCAATCAGTTTGATGACTTTTCTGATGAGGGTCTGCTCTTTGTAACCTGGCTTGGTCATCTTTACTATACTTAGAATCAAACTCAGTGGGAATATCTCTGGGATGAATCGCGAGAGACTCCACCAGGCAAAAAGAAGGTGAGACTTCTCCTTCAATAATGGGACTTTTACAGGCTGCTTTAACAGCTTCTGCGGAGCAGAAATCCTTGCTCTCTGGGCTGAGATGGTAAGAAGTGAAGTTGTGGATTCGTTGACTTTCCTCTTGAGAGTGACTATCATCAATGAGTTCACCATGGGGCCTTTTTGACAAAGCATCAGCATCTTGGTTCTGTTTGCCTGCTCGGTAAATGATGTTGAAAGTGAAAGTGGAAAGTTCGGTTAGCCAACGATCGCCGGTTGCATCCAGCTTGGCAGTGGTAAGTACCTCAGCGGGTTATTATCTGTGACTACTGTAAAAGTGTTGCCATACAAGTAGTCATGAAATTTGTCAGTGACTGCCCACTTGAGGGCTAGGAATTCCAACTAGTGCGCTGGATACCTGGCTTCGCTGCGTGATAATCCTCTGCTAGCATAGGCGATGACACGAGTTTGTCTGTCCTGCATTTGATATAATGCCGCACCGAGCCCAGTAGTACTGACATCTGTGTGCAGGACGTATGGCAGTTTAGTGTCAGCATATCCTAGCACTGGGGCAGACGTGAGCTTGTCAATATTTTTTTCAAACGCCTGCTGACATGCAGGGGTCCATCTCTCAGCAAATGGCTCTTTGGGGTGAAAGTATTTACTGTCTGGCTTGGTTTGCTTGTGTCGTTTTTGAGTGGGGGGGGGTAACCAGTAGTAAGCGTGTTCAAGGGCTTTACAATTTTGGCATAATCCTGTATGAATCTGCAGTAATACCCAGTAAAGCCGAGAAAGGATTTGAGCTCCTTCAGAGTCCTATGTATCGGCCAGGTCTTTAAGGCTTTTTACCTTCTCAGGGTCAGTCTCTACGCCATCTTGAGATACAATGTGTCCCAAATAGCGGACAGACATTTGGAAAAACTGACATTTTTCTGGTGACAGTTTGAGACAATTCTCTCTCAGTTTATTTAGGACATTTATCAAGCGAGCTTCATGCTCTTCCACGGATTTTGAAAAGACAATGATGTCATCAAGGAAAACTAGCACCTCCCGGAGATGTATATCACCCATACATTTTTCCATCAAGCGTTGAAAGGTAGGTGGTGCATTTGTTATTCCTTGGGGCATGCGGCTCCATTCATAAAATCCTTAGGGACAGACAAAAGCAGTATTTTGCTTGTCATCCTCCTCCATGTCAATTTGATAGTAACCAGATTTCAAATCCATCACCGAAAACCATTTTGCTCCTGCGAGTGCAGAAGGTAACTCCAGGTTAGGTAATGCATATGCATCCCGAATTGTCTGGAGGTTAGACTTCCTGTAATCCACACAAAGTCTCACGTCGCCATTTTTCTTCCTGACTACCACAATGGGTGATGAGAAAGGAGACTCAGATACTCTGATGATTCTGGCTTCCAGCAGGTTTTGAAGATGGCGTCTCACTGCTTCGTAGTTGGAATGTATCGGGCGGGACCTTTGCTTAAAAGGCGTCTCATCCCTCATGATGAGCAAACACATCAAGGTAGTCTTTTAATTTTTGTCTTATTCTTGCTCTCCATGTTTCAGGAACCGGAGAGTCACCAAAATTCAAATTCAGCTCTGAGCTTGCATCAGTCTCTTGCTGACTGGAAACGCAGGCTGGGTCCTGTAACTTTTCAGAATGGAGGGATTCATCATTCAGGTAAGTAGAATCTTTGTCGGGATCCGTTTCATGCAAAATTTCGTGAACTACCGAAAGCTCAGCGTTCTGTTTCATTTCTTAGCACTACCGGTACCTTATGTGAAGTCTGTGTTGGTATTGTGATCAGGCAACGATCTGTGAAAATCCCACCAGGTAAGTCTGAACGAAACCTGAACAAACCCTTGCTGGACCACCTTTTCACCAGCTGGAATGATTTCTGGTGTACTACCTCAGAGTTGGACTAACCCAAGTATACCGCTGGAATTTAGCTGATGTCGATGTTGTAGGTTCTTCAATACTTGAACATAACCACAGAGTGTAGTGGTCTTCAATGTGTCGCTATCACAGTACTCTTCATATAGTGGATCAAGTGTGTTTGTTCCAGTTAGCACCGGGGTGCTGTTGTTTAAATGAGTATCTGGTACAACTAAAGCTAATGTTTGCACCTCAGGTTCCGAAGCAATGAAATCCTTTGGGAACTTCATGCTTACTTCTACATAGCCAATATATGGTATGGGCAAACCAAGCAATATCCTGGTCTGGGCCTTGGACTTGTTTGTAGGACTGGGGATTGCTTTGGAGAGCTATGCTTTGTTTGAGTTGGCTTAGTTTTCTTTGTCTTAACAGTTTTGGGTTTGACAGACTCATCTGTTTTAAAAGTGGAGAGAGCTGCAATTTGGGCTTGCATGTTAGCTATTTGTATCTGAATCTGTTCCATGACTGAAGGCAAACTATCACCTTTAACTTGTGGGCTAAGGTCATTAATTTCACTAGCAGATACAGCTTGTGCATTAGCTTGGACTTTAGGCTTCCCAAAACCTAAGTATTGTTTCATGCGACTAGCTTTAGCTGCTTGTTTATCCTCTTCTGTGCGCAGCAGCAATAGAAACTCTAAAAAACTGGGTGGATTATTCTGCCTCTGTTCGAACTGGAGTGATGCAATCAATGCATTGTTCCAGCACCCTCTACAGAATTGTTTAAGCAGCTGCTTGTCTGCATCGCTCGCATTTACGACTCCCTTTCTCACAACTTCATTCAGAAATGACTGCAAACGGTGAAGATAGCTGGATGGCTTTTCTCCTGCATTCTGGTGAGTGTTGAGAAATTTTGCTAACAGTTCATCACCATCTTCCACTGTTCCATAAGGAGTAGCCTGGGGACCTAAGGATTTTACTACCTGTGCAGCAGGGGGTAGGAGGCTGTCAACCATTTTCCTGACCAACTATGACTGAGAAATGGTGGGATCAGTTAGGTGGAACTCTACACTAGATCGCCAGGTCTCGTAGTCAACCTCATGGTTGGGACAATGTGTTCGACCTGAGAAAGACCTCAGTTTAACTTGTGAATGAAACTGTGATGCAATTTCTGTGCTCTTCACAATGTACTCCACCACCACACGTTGTACTTCAGGTGTGCTGAGATGGTCTGGTAACCAGCTAAAGCTGTTCGCTTTCTTTGATACACCAAAGTCTCTTCTGAAAGAGTTGTAGTTATTCGGTTTAACTCTTCTCTCAAAATGTCTTCAAAAGACTTCCCACTCATTTTGGCTATGCCTTTTAGCTCAGATAGGAAAGTATGGGTAGCTTTAGTTCCTTGTCTACTGCTGTAAACACTGGCTAGTGTTTTTACACAGTGGGTAATCGAGGGGTGTGTAGAACTAACCCTTTCTAATGGTAAAACAGGCTCAACTGCTTCCACTGCTTCCCCTGACTCATACTCAAAAATAGCTTGAGTATTAAACTCAGACTCAACATCATCAATAACAATTACGCAACTTATTTTCCCATATTGCTTGAGATAGTCTCAAATTTCCTCATTTTCAAAAATGTACCAGTAACTAATCAAGATATTAAAACACAGAAATCTGAAATTAGCTTCCAAATAAAATGACTGCAACTCTTATCACAGATATCAGGAGTGACATTCATGTCTGGCTATTATGGTCTGTTCACAGAGCTCTCCTGGCTGAGCTCGCCAAGATTTTTCCCGTGTAACCCAATCCTGGAGTAGTACACGTATTAAATAAGCTAGGTCCGAATAGAGCTCATACCAACTAAAAGACCACAAAGAAAGACACAGATCCACACGGTAAGTTGCAGAATAAACTTGAATTTAGTGAACACTTGTTGCAGTGAAAATGCACAACAGTTATTAAACGGC
The DNA here is from genome assembly GCA_028564705.1 of Apricaphanius iberus. Taxonomy (NCBI): domain Eukaryota; kingdom Metazoa; phylum Chordata; class Actinopteri; order Cyprinodontiformes; family Aphaniidae; genus Apricaphanius; species Apricaphanius iberus. The sequence continues at coordinate 686,576 of JAPXFQ010002461.1, read as the reverse complement.
TAGTATAGAGAATAACAAAATAAAATAAAACGGCGCCTTCTAAGGAATTAAAGAGTTTGTTGAGTACCGGTACTGTGTGTTGTGTACCGGTCAATGTTCAGAGTTCATAAAATCACTCAAGTACTTTGGGTTGTTCGTGTGTAGTCCAACTTGTACCGGCACAGTGTGATTGGTATAATCCTACCAAAATAGATATGCCATCTGCAGCTCAGTAGTTTCACATGTAGACCTGGGTTCCACTGGGGCCACTCACCATCTATTGGATTCCTCTAGAGTTTCAGGATTTTCTCCAACTCCAAATAAAAAGACCTGACTGGGTCTCTCTCAGCGCAGCGCAGTCTCAGCACGGTTGTGATGTTCGTCAACACGGTAACGTTCGGTTCGGCTCGGATAAGCTGGGTCTCTATCAGTGCAGCGCAGTCTCAGCATGGTCGCTATGAAGTGTAGCTGGTCTGGCGTAACTATTTATATAATTCCTAGCGTTAATGTCTCTGCTCGTTGTTGGCGTGGCTTCTCGCAGCTCAGCTCAGGATGGAAAAAAAAAAAAAAAGGTGCTGCGCTCTGACTCTCTTTCTAAACTGAACGCAACTTCTAGTTGGCTGCTAACTCATGATGTGCTCTCGATAGGTGAATTTTATATGCTGCCTTCAGGTGCAGTCTTGTCATTAAGACACTTTACAAAATAAACAAATAATATCTTTTTAACATTTTTACTTATTTACATAATGTATTCAGAGCATGAAATACACATTTTTATCTTTATTTAACAATCACTTTCAAATCATTTTCTAAATCTAAAAAGAGGGATTTTCTATTAATTCTTTCTAACTAGTGACCATGGTTTTACAACTGGGTTACAATAACATAATAGCCTACATAGTAGACTACTTAATTTCCCTCTGAGAACGATAAGTATCTTTTTACTGAATTTAATTTAAATGAAATTAATTGAATTAATAGAAACTAAGTAAATCCAGGTTTTGAAATAACTCTTTAATATTCTGATCATCTTCACCAAACATGGTCTGAGCATTCCATAACTTTTCATCCTGGGAAGTAGTATGGAAACCAGCTACTATTTATCATACTGTGCTGCTATTATGCACATTGCTGTCTTGGAGGTGATGCGCAAACCAATCCACACCTGTTAATGCCTTATTCAAGTAAAAGTCGTAATTTTCCATTCTCGAAATGCTTATCTAGAATGTAGCTTGCTTTACGAGTTGCTACCGGAACTTTAAGAAGAAATGTCTGTGCTACGATAGTTTAAAACAATGTTATTATGTTAAGTGATCCTTGATTCCCAATCCCCGCATAGTGTTTGTGGTTTTGCGTGTGAAAGCTCAATTCTCCTAGCCGTACCCGAAGCCGTCATACACTCCTGATCCGGGTTGACGTCAGAGGTAAACTTTTTCTCTGGAGTTTCTACTGGAGCGACTCTAGACGTGGGATGCAATGGGCTTATTTAGCGGGATAGAAATGTGATAGAAGCCGTAGTTCTGACTGAGAAACATTTCCTCGTTAAAGGTTAAGGCATAAAAATGGCTAATGCAAGTTCTTTAAATGCGACTGCAACTTTAATTTTCGCCGGGGCTCTGCGAGCTGAGATCGTTGAAAATCCGCTTCAGGTGAGTTGGTTTTACATTTAACTCATGTAAATAACTGAATGAATAGATAATAAGTGGCGGAGCGTGGAGAATGATCAGGAATGAACGGATTTCGCCTGTTATTACGTGCCTTAAACACAGACTTTAATCTTTCGACCTAATTTACATATGTTTTTTGTTTCGGTCTCTTTGCATCAAAGTTATTATAACATTAAAGGCTGGCTTCTTCTTACAATCAAAAATATTAAATATAATGAATTAAAACGACCTAAATTATATATATATAGTTAGATGTCTGATTCCAGTATTGCGAGTTTTGGTTAGATTTTAAGACCACTACAATGCTGAAATACAGTCATTCAGTTTACGTTGAAGCCTGTAAAAAATGTGTCCCCCCCAAAATAAAGTTAATAAAAAAAAATATTATGTGATTTTGGCTATATCTACCAATATGCAATCATTGATTAATGCCCTGCCTTTTTAATTGTAAAACATATATTAGTTACTAAGTTAGTTGACATGTAATAGTCTCAAAATAATTTATTAAACTGATTGAGCAGCTAAGGTCAAACATGCTTTTAAGCTGTGTTCCTCAATAAGCAGTCAGTTTCAATTAACACTTTAGCTGCTATTTTCAGGAAATAGATTTAAATCCACCTTAAAACACACGTAAAGTCTGTATTACTATTCAGCTAGTGTTTATTCATTGTACTTCTTAACTTGGGATTATTGCTACGCTTAAGCTTTCATTCTTTCCACTCAGAAATATTGACTAAATTTTAGCCGAACAAAATGAAAGCTTGAAACGTTTTGTTAGGGCTACTTTCGTAAGTGAATTAGAATATGCTGGTGTGTTTTTTTTTTTATCTGTAATATAACCTTGCTTCTGTAGCTTTTTGTTTAATGAACAGCGGTGTGGATGAGGAGGCTGACTGGGCAGAGATCTACCGCTGTTGGGACCTGTTTCATCTACTTTCTAAAGTGATTGTGACTAAATAGTGTGCTGAAAGCCGTTTTCATTCTCCTGAGATGTGTCTACTTGACTTTCTCACACTGTCTTTTATATCAAATTTATGGAATATGCAGACATCCTCTCTGTCTGTACTTGATAATGTGTGTTTGTAAATGTCCATCTGTGATGTTTTTGCAAGCCTAAATGTCCTCTTGCCCTTTTCGCTGCAGCGCGTTCTCCTGATGCTCATTTTCCACTGAAAAGTATTTTTTTCTTTTATTGGCATGTTTCCTCTGGGTGACATTACCAGCGGGGGCCAGGGAGAGAAACAGAAAGAGTGGCAGAGGAGGAAAGAGAGGGGCGTGAGTAATGAGTAATGGCTCTTGGGTGGGATGTTAGAGAATAGATCTACTGTACTAAGTCCTGAGCAGCTGCCTAATGGTCCCAGCTACCCACCATCCCAGAGAACATCTCCAACAACCAGGGGATAATATCCATCTGTCTCACTCCGTTTCATAACTCTCTACATGGTTGCATTAATATCAGCTTACATGTTATGGGGCATCTTTAAGATTTTTATTTAAGATATTCCACTTCTCTGACTGTCATTAAGCAAAAGTTTCCATCTTGCCAAATATATTTAAATTATCAGCCACTTGGTGCACCATTTGCAAATTTTTGCCCCTAAAGCACAGAATACATTTAGATTATCTAATTGCCCTACATATTTGGAGCTGTAATACATTTAAACCTTCAAGAATAACTGTTGTTGTTTATGCTTCTGGCTGATGTCTTGTGTGATTATTAGTTCCCTGTCTTGATTTTGATCAAAGGCCCTCCTTGGTAATTACCTAGATGGAAGTTAAGTGTTTTCAGCATCTGAGAAAAAGTTATTTTTTGTGAGTCCAGTTTCTTTCTGGGTGCCTAACAGGGAAGATGGTAGTTCTAGGCCTTAGTGATATGGGCTTAATAATTATCCAGATCATATTTTTAATATAGGTCAATGTTGATATATATCACAGCATAAAATAAATCACTATATTTTTCTATATATAAATCCGCTGCAACTATTTGAAGATAAGAAGGTATTCTTTCATTTAAAGACTTGTTTTCAAAAGTTAAACATCTCAAAGGACAATGTCCACCTGTTTCACAAGAAATTAAAGAAGGTTCGGGCTGGGTCATATGGATTCAAAATAAAAGCTTAAATTTGTTTTCATGCCAAATACATTTTTTTTATATGAATACATTTCCTTTTCCGTCCTTTCTATTCTCAAAAAATATTACAAATGACAGAAAAATTTATAAAACTTTAAATAAAACTTTCATACAAAAGCTTTTATTTCAATCATTCTGTCTTGGAGTTAATCTGACTTCCATGTCCAAATAAATACACGCTGCAAAACACGCTTGTGAAACAAGACGTAAGGGAAGGACTGACATCACTTTATGGAAACCGGGAGGTGCATTGGTGATTTTTTTTTTCCATGGTATGATATCGAAAAAATAGATAAATCCATATAAGTGATATATTACCCAGCCTTAGTTAGTAGCTATATGGCTTATTACAATAATCAAAGCTGCTGATGATATAAAGAGTTAGCACATCAAGACACCCCATTGCTGTTTGATTTGACACTTTCTTCCTACATGTTTCTTCATATCCTTAGCTCTTAACAGAAATGAAAAAGTCCAGCCCCGTCACGGAGGGGGACAGTTCCCTATTGTCATTGGACATAAAAGGCCACGCTGTCTCCATGTCTATCCATCCATCTCATTGTTGTTCAGTGTCATTGCATTGACTGGGATCAGTGGCCCTCATCTGGTTTTACTTTTAGCCTTCCACTTTGTAAATTCAAAAAAGTTGAGGAGACAGTTTACATACGCTCACCATGAGCATGACTGTTATCTTAATTTGGGGCTGTTAAAGATTTATTTTATTTGTTTGAATGGTCATATAGAGGACAACAGTAGTTATTGAAAACAGTGGATCCAAAAATTTACAGTTATGATTCTTTTTTGTAATCACACATACAGACTCAAATAGAACTCAAATAGAAATATACAGCCTTATTAGTATTTGTCTAAATGTTCCTCTGCGACCTTCAATGCTTTCTTTTTATGGTTATCAACATGTTTCTTGTATAAATTCGGTCAATCTTCTTCTGAGAATTACTGGAGCTGATTTAAATTGGTTTGTTTTTAACATGCATTTAATACATTTTAAAAAGTTTTATGTCTGGAATTAAAAGAGAAACAAACATAGAATTTGAAAGTAGAAAGAAATATACATTTAAATCTTTTTTTCCTTCACAGTTTAATCTGTTGTTTGCATTGTACCAATTCCCCTGGTAGCCAAACCTTCCCAAAACATTATGCTAAAATCTCAGTGCTTTACAGTTCCTTCCACCTTTTAGTTTTTTAGGTTTGAAGGTTGCACTTTGACTGCTGCAGACATACTCTTTCACATCATAGTTTCAATGAAGAAACCCCATTTTATTCCCCTAATTTAAGTAAATGTGGCCAGACAACTAGGATCAGAAAATGTAGCAGAGATTGCAGACTCAAGGGCTATGGACTTTTACTAGGCAGCTCCAACATGGGAACAAGTTGTAAATGAGTGTCAGGCAATTCTCATTATTCCGTAACATCGTAACTGTCCAAATGCATTTAGCACTTAGATGAAAGCAAAAGCATTGAGTGATTTTCTCAGCATCATATTGTCTACACTGGACCCTGCTTATTAACATATTACTTTCAATAGATGGATGCAGGAGGACTTTAAAGTTGAACTGCTTTCTTTGCATTCATACTATGTATCTTATCTGTTTCCCCTCATTGCTGCCTTGGACATGATCAGCTGCCTCACTCTCAGTCCATAGTTATGCAAAACACTTTTACTTTGAAGCTTCCAGTTTAAGGAAGGTTTCAGTGTTGGTGGTTCCTGTATTTTTCCTGAACCTACAGTGGCTGAGAAGTGCAAACAACATTTACATTTTCAGAAAACAAATTAACAAATTGGAAAACAAAATACATTTTCAGGAAACACTTTACAAGTTTGAAGACTAAGACAGATTTCTTGTTCCTTTTATTTTTTTTTTTATTTTTTTTATTTTTATTGGTGTCTGATGTACCAAGTACAAGGCCAACAGATTTACTTTCCCAAGCAGAGCATTACAGCTTTGCTGTAATACTCCACTTGATGTATATGTATGAAAAATCTTTGTTAGTGATTACTGTGGGTTCAATTTCCTGAAGTCATGGACACAAAACCGAGACAAGAAGGAAGAAAGGAAGAAGGTGAAGAAAAGAAACCGGACCAGCAGAGGCGCGAACCGACGACACAAGATAGGGAGGCAAACAAAGAACAGAAGAAAACATCCCAGTCCTCCACCTCTGACGGACGGCAGAGAAGCGGTAAAATAAAACAAACAAAAACAACAAACTGAACAGAACCACACCAATATTTCAGATCCAGTAATATAAACTAAGAATTACACATTCACTACACACAAGCATGGATTAATGAACACAATACTAATGTTTCTGGTAAGCTCCTGGTAACAACAAACTAATGACGATAACCTCAGCTCAAGATATGTCAGTCCACACCAATGTCCCCACACCTATGTGTGTGCGAGCATGCAGGTCTGAATAAGGTTTCCCCATGCAAGTGATTGATAGCTGGTGTAAGGAACCGTCAATCCGTCCTACAGGAATCGACACAGATATGAAGGAGGCAGGAGACATATGCGTCCAGGGTCCCACAGAGCGCAGGAGCCGCAAGCCTACCAGCGCAGGGCCCATCAACCACCAAGAGAGGAACAGATGGAAGCCCCAGGGGAACACCCACCAGCCGCAACGCTGGGGCCCGAGAGATCGCAAGGACAAGCCCACGGGCTCCGCCGGAAACCTGCTACGCCAGGGCGGGCCCGGAGCAGGCCACGGGGATCAGGGGCACCCCACCCCCCAGCAGGGCCCCGACCAGGGACCCGCCCACAGGGGTCCGCCGCCGGGCAGGAGGCGCCTGCAGCCGACCGACGGAGAACACACGCCGCTGCCACCCCGGACCAATACCCACCGCCAACAGCCCGGCCCCCCCACACACACACACCCACACGCCAGGGAGCCACAGTAAAAGCCACAGCGGATGTACGCCTTCCCCAGGCCGCGCCCAGTCAGCACCTGGACATCAGATCTACCAGCTCCAGGATCCAGATCCCGCCCTACGCAGAGCGCCAAGATCAGGGGTCCAGCCAATACCGGACAGCCCCCCCAGAGTAACCGACCAGGCAGCAGAACTCATGGAACCGGCAGGAGGCCTGGGCGCCAGGCACGGTCCCCACCGACCCACCGGATGGCACCAACCTATTTTACAACCTCGGCACCCCCATAAGAGGTACCCCAGTCAATCCAAGGAGGACGCCGGCCCGAAACAGCTGCCGCCCGACACACCGGCCCACCCAGGGCCGCAACCGGGGCCCCAGGCATCGAGAACCGTCATCGACCAGCGGGCAGGAGCATCCATCACCGACGGGGAGTGACGGAGGGGAAGAAGATACACCAGGCCAGAGGGCAGCCAAACACCCAACCTGACAAGTAGACATAGACAGACAGAGACACTCATACGTACCCTCCCTCTCATGCGCACACATTCTTACAAATATAGGACACACGAAAAAAGGACGCTGTACACTCATTCATACACCCCATACATACTCTATACTCCCAGGCCCAGGGACAGATGCCCTAATAGAGCATCCTGCACCTGCACCCGGGAGACGGACCCCTTGCCCACCAGGACGGGGACAAGCAGACCGCCAAGGCCCCCACCCCGGCAAGAGCAGCCCACCAGTCCAGGTCCCCGACCAGACGGCCTGATATTCAACCCGGGCTCCAAGCTCTGATGGTCCAACGAACAGGGGTGTGGAAAGACCCCCAGCCTCTCTCCCCCTGCTCAATTGTGGTGTATTTGTGTATTTCTTCTAATGTGCACTTAAAACAGAGGGGTTGGACATGGGAATACCGCCTGGTACCCCCATCTCCCTCCCCGGGCCCTCAGTGTCCAGATGCATTTAAACAGTTGGTACTGGCACCACAGGCAAGGCCCCTTATAAGGGGCCCCGCCTCCAGCGCCGAGGCGCACCCACCGCCAGGCCAGTACATGTGCTTGTGTCATGTAAATGTTGTGTAAGTGTCTAAGTTGCTCAATAAAATTGGGACCCAGGCCGCCACCGGGTAGCGAAGACGGAAACTCCATCCCGCACCCCAGTGACGTGCCCACTTCCCAAGGCCTTGTGAATGATAGAATGAAGGAGCAGGTGGACAGAGGCAATTGGGGATGGGGAGGAAATAACTGGGGTGACACGATGCCATCCCCAGGGAGCCAGCTCCCCTGCTAACCCCAATAGGCATCCCCGTTCAGCCCGATCCACCAGGCGTGGGAGGCCCCAGCACGTCAGGTCGGGGCCCACGGCAGCGGCACCTCCGAGCCCCATGGGGGCCCAGGCCATCTGCCCGCCCCCATCCCAGGGGCAGACCTAAATCCATCCCAACATTCAGACTACTAACAAAACACAGGACACTAGACACCCAGGCTGAGTTTAGCCCACCCTCTCCCCGTACACCCTCCCCCCCGTCCCAAGCGCACCCCGTCAGGGGAGCGCCTGTGCTAGATGGTAAAAGCCTCCCCTTCAACAAGAGAGGCCCCAAGAACCGGCAGCGCCCCGAGGGCCCCCGCGCTGAGGTCGGAACCCGGCACACCACCAACCCGGATACCCCGGACACCGGGCCCGTGAGCAGACCGAAGCCCCAGGCGGCTAACCCCCCAGGCTGACACCCTCCAGCCTTGCTACTACCGTCCGATGGCCGGGAGGCAACCGAACCGAGCACCTCCACCCACCAGCCCACACCCCACCACCCGGTAGGTCCACCGTGGAGGCCGACCAACACCCCAGCACCCCGCAGAGTGCTTGGACCAAGACCCAGGAGCCATGTCCGGGCCCAGAGATGCTGGCCACCCACCGCGGCCACCGGCTGACACCCCGACGCACAGGCAGATTTCTTGTTCCTGGCGCAGATGAAACGTAGTAGTGAGCGGGGAAAATACACTCCGCCCAACCGCTGGGCCTGCAGCTATCGCAGCCTGTCAGCGCTGCTCCAAAAACACAGGAGAAAATTTTTAAGTAGGCAGATTGCAGATTCTTTATAGACTAATCGTAGAAATTAAGTTTTAAGATCTATTTCTTTACTAAAAACATATTAAAACTGCTTTTTGTGATGATTTAATATTGGTATAAATGAAATGTACTTCACGCTCACCCTCTCCATTTACTGCTGCTGGTAGCCAAGGCATTGTGGGATACCTTGCTGGCCGAAGTCCGCTGAAGGATGCTTTAATGCATCCTCGATAAATGGGCAGGGTGAGCACTTGTCTTGATACCAAATTGGAGCACTAATTGGGCCACTGTCAATGACGTTTCTCAAGTGTGCAAGTCCACATAAGGCATATGGCCAGTGTCTGGACTATAAGCCACAAGGCAATGCCAACCTTGAATCACTTCCAGCATTTCGAATGATCCCATTCCCCCAAGAACTGACTTTTTAATTTGTTTTGGGATTTATATTTGTATTTCAAACACAGATTTGTCTTGGCACTTATAAAAGTGTTTCCTGAAAATGTGTTTTTCAATACGTTAATTTGTGTCCTAAAAATTGTACTTTGTTTTCAAATTTTTTAATTTCTTTCCTGAAAATGTTATTTTTATTTTTTAATAATTTATTTGTTTTCTAAACATTTTATTTTGATTTTCAATTTGTTAATTTGTTTTCTGGAATTGAATTTTTTCTAATTTGTTCATTTGTTTCCTGAAAATTGTATTTAGATTTTTAATTTGTTAATTTGTTTTCTGAAAATTTTAGTTTGTTTTCCAATTTGTTGATTTGTTTCCTGAAATTTTATTTAGTTTTCCAATTTTTTTATTTGTTTTCTGAAAATGTAAATGTAGTTTGCACTTCTCAGCCACCATAGTGAACAGCCTAAACAATTTCCATTTTTCTTACATGGAAAACTTGGGTGGTCTTCCAGACCTTGACAACAAAGTTCTAAAAATCACTAATTTGTGCTTATATGTACACATTTTTGAACAGAGGATTTAAAAATATTTTCACAAATTGTCTAAATCAAAAATTTCACTGAGTTCCTTTGACTATACCACTGTTTTTAGCATTGGTCAATCAAATGCGTGCTGTAAAACAAATACTTTATGTTGGCAAAAGAAAAGAAAAAAAAAATCGACCAGCAAAACCAGCTATGATCACCGTGTTAACGTTTAGATTAGAAGACCTTCTAGGTTAAGAAATTGGATGGATGGACCTTCTAGAAAAGGGGCGTCTAAATTCAGGCTTTAGATGTGTCCTTTGATCCAACACAGTTTATTTAAATGGCTCACGTACCTCATAGACATGTCTTTAAATACTACAGAGACCTGGTAATGAACCAGTTATTTAAAATAGGTATGTTTACCCAGAGTGACAGTTTACACATGTAATATACTGGCCCTTGAATCCCTCCTTTGAACACCACTTTTCTATAACCTCAAAGCAGTTTATTTCCCAAAAAAGGGACATTTCTCATCAGAACTCTGGTTCTGTTATAATCCACTGATTTTCACAAAAATGTTAGGTTAGCAGAATGTAACTTTAGCTTGAACTTTGATCTTATTTAGATACAGAACTATTTCCTCCAATGGGACAGTAAATGCAACAGTACAAGTGACAAAATTCTGAGTGTGTTTTCTTTTCTCTTAATCCGGATATTCAGGCCTGCTGGACTTGGACATCAGATTGTGTAAGTATGATGGACAGGTAAAAAGAACAGCAGGATCCTGCTGTGATATTGTTGTAACTTTAATTAAACACTTTAAAAAGTCCTGCATTGAATAGTTAACGCTGGTAAAAGAGTAGAATTATATAAACAAGCTGTATTAGCTGTGTTTTGAATTTACAGTCAACCCACTCAACATAACTGCCACATTAGGTTTCGGCCTATTGGTAGACCATTCAAAACCAGAAACGGATGCTCAAATTTGAATTTATTGTGGCCCTTCTGTCATCCAAATAGGATGAAAAATAGGAAAAACTTCAGGCTCAAATATATGAACAGATCCCTACTATTTTTATTTAAAAGCCAAATATTAGCGAGTTAAACCTTTACCACCTACTTTTTGTTGCCTAATTTGTGGCTAGACAACACACTTCACGACAGCATTGGCACAGTTAATTTAAAGTAGTTGGCTGGCACAGACCCAGCTTTTAAGCATAGTTGAGAAAATGTACGGCACAGTTGAGCTCAAGCCATTGCAAAGGCTTAATGTTAACCTCATTTATGTATTAAAAGCCATTTTCCTTTGGGATTATTATCCTGTAGGATTACTTGATTGTGTCCAAATTGAAGAATGAGGAAGTAATAGTCCTTTGGTATTTTCACTCTATTAGTGGGGGTGTATGTATATATTTGAGCCTGCATCAGAGGTCGCTCTACAACTTTATTTTTATTTTTTGTGCGGGTATATGCACACTTCTGACCAACCTTGTGTGGCAGACTTCGAGTTTTTCATAGTATGTTTGACTTGATTTCACGTAGTTCCTAACTCTAACCAAACCTTTGCAAGAACAGAGTATTTTTAGCACTTTAAGTAATCCATTATTGTTACTTCATCTCTCCTTTCTGTAGCTGTTTAATCTTTTAGCTTTCCACAATTATGGGCATAAAATGGTCTTGAAATATTCCCCATTTGCTCCTGCCTGGAAGCAAACCCGCCTCCAACTCTGCAGCGACCAGCGTCTTGCTCTCTGTGTAAAGTCTGTAATGTTTGCTAAGTAATGGACCCTCCCAGTGTACCAGCCTCGGCTGCTTTGTTTGCTCTTCCAGTTAAACAAAAAATCCACCTCTTTCTCTCCTATCCTTCGTCTTTCCCTGGTGCTTCCTTTCCCTTTCACACTTTCTCATGTGAATTTGTCTCCCTCAGTGGGTTGAGTCTTAATTTACTGCTGTTTGGGTGCGATGCCCCCTTGCTGAACTCCAAAAAGCACACCTCCTCCCTTCACCGACAGGCAAAAAAATAAACAAAGGCTGAGATGATTCGACGTAATTAGTTTGATTCCACTCGTTGGCACGCTTGGTATGATGGGAATGAATCCAGTAGCAGGAGAGATGAATCCCTGCTCACACTTTAAATTGCTTTCTCCAGTGTGAAGTCTGTGAAATGAACTATCCTCGGGCAGTTCATCCACTACTCTAACACCTAACGCTTCTCAAACACACTCATCCTTTCAAAGGTCTCGTTCTGCGATCCGGTCTCTCTTGGTATTAACCAGCAGCCTCCTCCGACCCCTTTTTACGGCCTTTTGGAAAGCCTGACAATTTTATTGATGTTGATTTAGTGAACAGAGTGCATGTGGTCTGATGGATGATGCTGTCCATCTTTTCGTAAATTAGCAGCATAGACATCGACATCCTACCCTGATCTGTCTGCCTTAGCACTGGAATGAACTGCTGTACACCTCCCCCACACACAGAGGCATACTATTTACCTTGACTTGGTGTTGGTCCCTCAGGAATCTCAGAAACAGTCTGTCCATCTGCTCCCCACCTCCTCCTCCCAAAAAAAAAAAAATCCAGTTTCCCTCTCACACACCGCAATGATCGGGCTTATATAGAAAAACAAACAGATTGATGTCTAAATCCTGCTGTGCTCTGGTGATGCATCATCCCAGCTCAGGTATGTTCCAGGTCAGTGGGCTCATCATCAGACATGGTGCCAAAGTGAAAAAGCAGTGAGCAGGGGGCTGAAATTATGGAAGCAGAGCAGAAAGATAAGACTGAATGTGAATTTCAAATCACCCCTAAATCCACAAGGCTTAAATTATTTTTCAGGCTACTAAGGAGATAAGATGCGCTTCCATGCAACATGGAGCAGTGATTTTACTGTACAGTGATGGATGCTGGATGGTTTTACAGAATGATGCTGTGTAATGAGGAGATAAATCAGAAGTAAATAGAAATGGGCTTTAGAGTTTTAGGGAAAGCAGCAGCTAATTCCTTCCACTGTGTCCTCTGGAGTGACTTATTTGTTTTCCCTATATGCACAGATTACACAAGATGGATGCAAGTGTCTTACAAATATCTTTGTAAATTTAAATAGCTTTAGCTAGATTGGACATTTTAATGCTCTACAGTGTCTTGCTAATGCATTCACACATCTTGAAATATTCCATATTTTATCAAGGTTATTGCCACAAAGTTTGATTCATGTTTTTTTGGATTTTATGTGACCAATGCTGATTAGTGTGTGTTATGAAGTGAAATCTTACATGGTTCTCCTGTTTTTTAATTTATTTTTTACTTTTCACCCTTGCATTTGCCCCCTTCTACACCGACACCCCTAAATAAAGTGTAACCAATTGTCTTCAGATCTCTGCTAAATATCTTTAGAGTCCCATCTGTGTGTAATTAAGGGTTGGTTTGGAGGTTTATTGGGGAATATTAGTGAACAAACAACAGGAAAGCCAAGAAATAGAGCAGACTGGTGATTTAAAAGGTTTGGAGAGGGTTTAAAGCAGAGTAATTTTACAGAACAATATCCCAAGCTTTTAACATCTCTCAGAGCACTGTTCAATCTATGATCCAAATATGGGAAAAGTAATGAACAACCAAAAAATCTACCAAGACATAGCCATCTACCTAAACTGAAAGGCGTTGGAATCAGAGCACTGCACAAATAAACTGAATGAGGTGTAGAGATGCACATCACAGCTAAGAGAATATGTCAACACAACAGCTATTAACTGAGCACTTGTCCTAGCAGAATTCCATAGGATGAGGCTTCAGTCTTCAATGGCTTTTATATATTTATATATTTATTATAGAAATATAAGCCCCCATGTATGGGCACCTCTGCTCTTCCATATCTAACAAGTCATTTCTGCCTGCCTGTGTGAGTTGCTAGAACCTTCTGTGTCAGAATCTTGTGTTCTTTGCAAATTTAAGCAAAACACGAGGCGTCCTTCAGTGAGATTAGAGTAAGTGAAAAGTCCATAAGTCTTATTCAACTTCATTCTCATGTTCTTCAGATGCCTTTACCAATAATTACAAATCAATATATAGAAATAATCTTGAAATAATTTTTCTTATAACACCTCAATAATGTATTGTTGAAAAAATGCCTAAAAAACTACTGTTGGCAGTTTGCCCCCAGCTATGATAAGGACACAGCAAATGTGGAAAATTATGAACCTACATGAAAAATGTGTGGTGAAAATCTAACATTATGCGTTATTTCTCCAGAGTGGTTCGACATGGTGCGATTCAGTGAATATTTTGTCTTTTTCTTTTGTAAAATTCAATTCATTTTATTAACTATATATAGCACCAATTCGCGACATGTCACTCTAGGTACTTTACAAAAAAAGTAATTTCAATTCAGTCATACATATATTTCAATCAGTTTAAAAGTTTTCTATTTAAGGACACCCTGCTGATTGCATCAAGTCAGACTTGCAGCATTTACCTTCCCTGAACGAACATGTAGCGACGGCAGAAAGTCCCCTGCTTGTGTCGTGGCTCTGTACAAGCATCCATCTGCCTTGACTGATTGTAGGTTTAAGAAGATGGAGCAGATACATTAAAGAACAGAAGAATTGATGGAGGCGTACTTTCTATGCTAAAGAAAGTAAAAGGTTTCGAAAAACTACAGTGGAATGATTCTGATTGAAGCTTCAAAGGAACCAATGCTATAGATAAAGCAAACAGACTGCTGCCAGATCAGGAGAATGTCTGAGTTGGTTACAAAATGTTTTTATCTCACTTATCTAACTCTGGGGCATGTGGCAACAGACAATTCTTTTACTTAGAGGTTGAATATCGCTTTAAATAGTTAATCCCATAATTATCTACACCCATCCCAGATTTAGATGTAAAATGATGTTATAATTTTTGTTATTTCTGCACCTGACGCCTTCGGGGCTCCTTTCAGAGATTGTTGAGTGTTTTTATCATTCCATTCCTCTCGTCTGTCAAAATTGCATTGACTGCGCTGGATCCCCTCCCGCACTTTGCTGTGGAGACTGGGAACATGTAAACTGCAGCCATCCATTTTTGAAGGTGTTCGCCAATGGTGTCTTAGTGCTTGTCCATCTAAAGAGAATTACAGGGGTTGAGAATTCATATGCAGAGAAATATTGCTCTGTTGGACCAGCGGGAGGAACTAAAAAAAAAAATATATATATATATATATGTATATATATATCCCCCCAGAAATAAGAAATGAATGATCGGGGGTGCAATATAAGCAGGGTGAAAATTGCACAGAGTATGTAAAGTATGCTTATGTATATGTCAAAATGATCAAGAGCAGTATTTGTGTCTTTCTCATATCCAAAATCAGTTTTTGTGTTTGTTTGAGAGAGATTAATTTTCATTTCAAAGCAATCTTTATAAATCTTATATGACTATAATTTGGTGTTTACACAGTTTAAGAAATTCTACCCAGTCAATAGCAGGTTAGATATTACAGAAACTGGGAACCATGTGTGATAGAGCAGAAGTGAATAGCTGGTGAAGTTCTGAGAAGGTACTTCAGGTTTTACAGATGGCCGTTTCTTCTAGGAGAACATGTTTCCTTTAGAAAAGCCACATTGATGATATTACCCGCCCAATGGACCACTTGTAGCACTGCCACACAATGTAGTTTGGTGGAAATGACAGTTGGAGAAAATTATTCCACATAAGGTTTGAAAATCTTTGTCACATTAATGAAAAGGCCTTTGGTATGGTTGTATGTATGTATGTATTTGAATGTAGGTGTGCAACAGGGCTGATTGTCTGAAGGAAGTGAGGTCAGAAAGGGGGCGGAGAGAAGGAAGGAGAAAAAATTTGAAATGCTGAGAGAGACTGTGAAGGGACCTCAGCACCAAAAGCAAATCCAGGAAACAAAAAAAGGAAAGGTCTCACCAGAAAAGAAAAAACATCCTGCAGGTTCCAAGTTTCATCTTGTATCAAGAGGTCCTTGGGTGGGAGGTGACAATATAAGAAGTTAAGAACTACTAGCACACCCCATCCACCCAGAACCATGGGAAATTCTGCAAATGTTACTCCCTCATTTCCCTCTAACGTGCCCCAACCTTCCCTTTTCAGTCAGTCTGGTGCAGCCCCTTACTATCCAAAACCGCCTGTTAGGATAGATTTTCCTTCTTTTGGTACTTCTAGTGATTCCTCTGAGGTTCTCAGTTTCATTGAACAGTGTGAAAATTACCTGGACCTTCGACCACTGTCCAACCAGGAGCTGCTGGGGGCCCTGTCTGCTGTTTTGAAGGGACCTGCTCTCAGCTGGTGGAAGGCCGCAAAAGCTCAGGTGCACGACTGGATATCATTCAGAAAGGCATTCATGGCTGTTTTTCTGCCCACTGATTATCTGAATGAGGTTGAAGAAAAATTAAGAACCACAGTTCAACAACCAGATCAATGTTTGAGAGACTTTGCATATGATTACAGAGCTTTGTGTTTGAAATGGAAGAGAGATATGGCAGAAGAAGAAATTGTGCGACGTATTCTCAATAACATTAACCCAAAAGTGGCTGGTTTTCTTAGAGGGACTATCACTACTGTGGCACAACTTGTTAAGGTGGGAGTCATGGTGGAAAAGGACTGCATGGGGGCCCGGGACTACTGGAAAAGGGTTCATGCCCGCACAGACACACCTGCAAAGAAAACTCCAGACAGGAAATCATTCCAAAAAGGGACAGTAGGTGTCACTGTTGTACAGGAAAGACCTTCAGAAAATGAAGGGGCGGACCTTCTGATTGTTCCCATTACCATCAGAGGGGTTAAATGTGAAGCCGTGGTGGACACAGGCAGCACCTTCAGTCTTATGAAGCAAAACCTGTGGAAACAAATTACCAGAGCAGAGGAAAACTTTCTACCAGCGGAAAAACAACGTTTTGTGATGGCTGATGGAACCATTCACCAAGCTCTGGGCAAGAAAATACTTGATCTGGGATGGCACGAGAAGCAGTGGCTTGTGGCTGTGCATGTCATGGAAGACAGCCATCTTGTTTTTCCATTCGTCCTGGGTCTGGATTTCCTGTCAAAGTCCGGTGCCATTCTCGATCTGGCCAACAATCGTTATGGATTCAAAACAGGCCATGGAGATATCTACCATTCATTCATCCATCCAGCCAATGTTTCCAGGGGGTGGAGGAAAGCATCAGTTTCAGCTCTTCTTTCTCCTGTTTACCTTTACTACGCCTTGCGCCCCGGCGAGCTACCTCCCAGTGTTGCTGCTGATACCTGTGATCCAGTTTCCGCCTTCGACACTGATTCTCCCGAGCTGCTCCAACAACTCATAAATCACTGGCCGACAGTCACCTCTGGGGTTCTGGGGAAGACCAATCTCGAGAAGCACACCATCTTCCTGCAAGATGATCTCCCTGTGAGATCCAGGGCATACAGAGTCTCTCCTCTGAAAAAGAAAATAATTGAACAGCATGTGGCCAAGATGTTACAGGATGACATTATTGAACCATCTCAGTCATCCTGGTCCTCTCCTGTGGTCCTCGTTGACAAACCTGATGGATCCTACAGGTTCTGTGTTGACTACAGGCGAGTGAACGCCAAAACCTTACCCCACTCTTATCCAATGCCCATCATTCATGACATCTTGGAGTCCATGGACGGGGCCTCCTGGTTCAGCTCTTTGAATTTGCAGTCAGGGTATTGGCAAGTAGCCATGGCGGCCCGCAGTAAGTCACAAACCGCATTTATCACCTCAAGCGGGCTCTTCCAGTTTAAATGCATGCCTTTTGGACTGAGAAATGCTGCTGCCACCTTTCAAAGGCTCATGGAGAGGGTCTTGAGGGAGCTAAGGGGACAAATATGTTTTGTATACATAGATGACATCATTGTTTACTCTAAAACTCGGGAAGACCACCTAAGAGACCTTTCCATGGTGTTCCAGCGCCTCCATGCAGCAAACCTCCGTCTGAACATGAAGAAATGCAACTTCTTCAGAAGACAGCTTAAGTTTCTGGGACACATCGTCTCAGGAAGAGGAGTTGAAGTGGACCCTGACAAAACACAGGCTATCTCTGACTTCCCAGCACCGACAGATGTGAAAGCTCTTCAGCGGTTTCTGGGCCTGGCGGGATGGTACCATAAATATATTCCCCGCTTCGCCGACATTGCTGCTCCTCTGAATAACCTCAAGAAAAAAGGAGTAGAGTGGAACTGGACTGATGAGTGTCAAGCTAGTATGGATAGTTTAAAACAAGCCTTAAAAGCTCCACCAGTGCTTGCTCAACCCGACCTATCACTTCCCTTTCACGTCCACACGGATGCCAGTGGCGTGGGTCTTGGAGCCGTTCTCTCCCAGGAGAGGGAGGATGGGGAGCGTGTTATTGCTTACGCTTCCAGAGCGCTCCGAGGTCCGGAGAGGAATTACTCTACCTCCGAAAAAGAGTGCTTGGCTGTGGTCTGGGCGGTTGAGAAGTGGAAGCACTATCTGGAAGGTAGAGAGTTTAACGTCTACTCTGACCATGCAGCACTGTCCTGGGCTTTCAACTGTCCAAAAACAACATCACGTCTGACACGCTGGATCTTACGGCTGCAACAGTTCCACTTCAAGGTTCATTATCGCAAAGGTTGTCTCAATGCCGCTCCAGATGCCTTATCTCGAACGTATGAACCACTGACTGTTAAGCCGTCTTCCTGCCTGGCTGTGACAACACACACTTCCTGTGACCTTCCAACAACTTTAGCTGAAATAGCTAAAGCACAAGATCAGGATGCAACAGTGCTGGAGATGAGGAAAAACAAGGTTAAAGCAACACCATCCACTGATCGTATCAGTTTCTCTGAACACCAAGGAGTGCTCTACCGTAAAGTCCCTCTGGGCAAAGATGGAGAAAAACACCAGCTGGTGGTACCACAAACCTTGGTTCCTGAGTTTCTCCAGTACTTCCACAATAACCCTCTTGGCAGACATCTGGGACGTCTGAAAACTCTCCTCAGGGTCCTGGAAGTGGCCTGGTGGCCCTCAGTCAGAAAAGACGTGTGGGAGCACACCAAAGCCTGTGTGACTTGTCAGAAGTACAAACCAGACAACTCAAAACCCGCTGGCCTGCTCCAAAACGTCATGGTCACTAAACCGGGAGAGATGCTGGGCGTGGATCTCATGGGACCGTTTCCCAGAAGTAAGAGGTCCAACACCTTCCTCTTTGTAGTAGTGGACTACTACTCTAAATGGGTCGAAATGTACCCACTGAGAGACAGCAAAACGCCACGTCTCATTAAGATCCTCAGAGAGGAAATTTTCACACGCTGGGGTGTTCCACAGTTTCTGGTGTCAGACAGAGGACCTCAATTCACCAGCAGCCTCCTGACAGAACTGTGTAAAACCTGGGGTGTTGTGCAGAAACTGACAACAAGCTATCACCCACAGACGAATCTGACAGAACGTATTAACAGAACGGTAAAGACAATGATCGCATCTTTCGTTGGTCAACACCATGAAACCTGGGACCAATGGATCCCAGAGTTTCGGTTTGCTCTCAACACAGCTCAACAAGAAACCACTGGAAAAACACCAGCTGAGCTTGCCCTGGGAAGGAGCCTGTTTGGACCGCTGCAGAGGTTGATCTACAGGCCTCCTTCCCCCCAGCCAGCTTCTGTAGCCGAGGATCGGACCGCCAAGGTCCCCGCCTTCGGCCACTGCCCATCTTACACTGCACCCGACCCCTACGGCCCCTCCCACAGGTGGTGAGCTCATGGGAGGGGGGACCCATGTTGCCTCTTCGGGCTAAGCCCGGCCGGGCACCATGGTCAAAGGCCCGGCCACCAGGCGCTTGCCAACATGCCCCACCTCCGAGCTTTCCTCCAGAGTGGGTGACCCGGTGACCCGCGTCCGGGCTAGGGAACACTTGGTTCAACGCTGTTGTTCATCATAGGAGTCTTTTGGGCTGCACTTTGTCTGATCCCTCACCTAGGACCAGTTTGCCACGGGTGACCCTACCAGGGGCATAAAGCCCCAAACAACATTGCTCCTGGGATCATTGGGACACTCAAACCCCTCCACCACGATAAGGTGGCAGCCCAGGGAGGGGTGCAACGATACCACTTTTTTCAAATCAGTATGATACCGATACTTGGATCTGAGTACTTGCCAATACCGAGTACCAATGCTGATACCTCACAAAAAAATGCAATGACTTGGAAGACAGGTTTTATTTTATTTTCTGCTTGTTACAACAGATTATGGTGAATTAAATACAAAAATAACTATTAATAAAAATGCTCACAAAACTAAAATTTCAAGTTAAAAATAAACATTTTCTCTGAATTTATTGTGGAGTTTCCACATTTCTAGTATCAGTTCATTGTACAAGTAGATTAGAATGATATTGACCCCGATACTCGACACCAGTTTCAGTATCCATGAATTCCTACATGAAACACACATAAACGCAAAACTTATCATACATGAAAAAACTACTCAAAGCAGCTCTAAACAGATGAGTTTTTAGCATTGACTTAAAAGGGGGTGAATAAGTTTTAAAGGCATATTGGTCCATTGTGCAAAATGTTAGCATTTCATTATTGAAATCTAAATTTAAAATTCAGAATTTAAATATGACATTTATTATGCCTGCTCTTTACTGTTTTACACAGTAAATGACTGTCAACGGATGAGTGATTCATACATGACTATAGTTAGTGTCTGTTACGTCAGTGAAGTAGTACACTGACAGCTTTAACTTTTGGCTCAGGTTCTTCTCCCACAGTGAAGATTCCTCAATTCTTCTATATCTGTTCCTCCTCATAAACAAGACCAGAAAGACGAAGAAATGTAAACTCTTCTGCTTTAGACAGATACAGTACTTGCCTCTCCCCACTAAGGAGTGTTAAACCTACTGATGAACCACCAGCAACCGTCTAGCATTAGTTAGACTAGGTAACACCGTCCACAGTCTGACCTAATCATGGAAAAGCCATCTTCTTTCTTGACTTGCAGATCCACATTGTAACAAAGCAACAAAACAAAAAATTCAAAAGGTAACAAATAATGAGGTTGTTTTTTTTTTTTTTTTTTGCATAGCCTTGCTAAAACACCAACCCCTGTGGGATATTTAATAGAAAAACTTCACTTGTTGCTATTGATCAAGAAAACCACACCCACTGTAGAGTCCTGCCATGACCATGTATTATAATGTCATATGCACTGTTAGTTTTACACCACGGTCAAACATTTTGTATGCTAGCCAAAAAATGAGATCTCATCTGACCCAACACCTTACTTTACCTGTTGGCTGTGTCCTCGGAGTGGTTTGTGATAAACGGGAAATTGAACTTTGTGTGGCTTTTTTTCCAACTACTGTATACATGTATTTTTTTACATGGTACCCTTTCATAAGAGCCCACTTTATGGTGTGTACAGTGCTATGATTGCCAGGCCTGTAAAATTAGAAGGGCTTTGTTGGTTTACAGCTATGACCTACTCTTTCTTTGATGGATTGAAAATGACGTCTTGAGATGTTCAAAGCTTAGAATTCTAGTTGATAGCCTTTTTCTCCACTGAAGCTACACCTGGCCTGGCATTCTCCTCAGATGTGATGTCTTGTGAAGGGGAGATATCGGATGGAATTATGGTCCCAATATCTGATTCTCCTCCATTTTCTGTTATCTGCTTACTTTCTTTAATATAGAATGTGCTCCTACATCAGTTCAATTTGTTCTTTCTTTTTCTCTGCTCTGTCTTCTCAAACCCCCAGACAGATGATGGAGCCTGGTTCTGTTGGGGGTTTCTTTCTTTTTAAGGGGAGTTTTTCCTCTCCACTGTTGCGACATGCTTGCTCAGTATGAGGCATCGCTGTGAAGTCAACTACACAATGCAGACAACTGTCTCCTGTCTCTTTATATTTGTTCAGGAGGAGTCAATGCTGCAAGGCAGCGACTCGACTTTTTTAAACAGAAACTTTTAAACTGATTGGAATGAGTGAACAATTTATTTGAAATTACCTTTCTTGTAAAGAGCCTTGAGAGCACATCTGTTATGAATTAGTGCTATATTAATAACCATAATTGAAACTGTGCCGAAGTAAACCAACTTTAAATGTCTCTACTGGGTTGTTTGTTTACTTCTGAAGGCAATGGGTTGCACAGGATTTTATATTGGAATATTAGGCAAATATATAAATACATACTCCACTTTTAAGATTTTGAGAGGTAAATTTTTTTATATTGTGTATTTTTCACTTCATAATACTTTGTGTTGGTTAGTCACAAAAATACACTGAAGTTTTTTTTTTTATTGTAATACAAATCGATTTAATCTACCTAATCATATTCCATTGAGAATTAGACCGTAACTGATTCTTTTTTTTCCCTAAACAGTTGTGTTTGTTAGTATGGCTGCCATTTGCAAGTCAGATAGGATCAGTTCTGATATATTATATATGAAATGAGCCATATGTTTTTCATTTCAACATGCTGGCATGTGAAGAACATGATGATTAGCCCTCCATATCAGCATTTACCTGATGTAAGCATGTTTTTGACTCAAAAGTCCTGAATCAGTGTTTTGACCTAAGGTATTCGTGTGCTAAACAGTGTGCACTAACGTCTAGCAAAGGTGTCCGATATCACACGAGAACTATGAAGGTGAGATGTGTTTGGGTTCTTGTGTGTCTTTCATGTCTCTTTGTCAAAAATGTCTTGTTTGTTTGTGTTGATTCAGCACGTCTGTATGTGTGCATATAAGACTAAATATTTTAATATTATTAAACATCAGGAGCCTATGCTTCACTGGAGGCTGCACACTAATGCCTTTAACAAAACACCCATGGAAATAAGCTCCCAGTTGTTGTCATGGGAATGACAGATGTGACAGCTGGAGATAATACTTGCAGGGAGTATTATGGGGTGCTTGGAGTTGTTGTTTGGCAAGCAGAGCGTTTCCTAATCTTCTGCCTGTTTACTCTTTGTTTGCACAGAACTATCTCTTGGGAATCGTCATCTCCATCTGTGGGAATGTCCTCATCAGCATTTCACTCAACATACAGGTAAGGAACACAGGGATGGAGCTGTACGACAGACACGCAGCAGGCTTGCAATGCCTCTGAAGGCTGAGTTTTATCTTGCTCAACCGGCTTTCCCCTGGTAGTTTACTCCGTGTTCCCTAGGATTTTTGTAAACCTTCCCTCAGGCAATGACAAGGCATTTTCTCAGCAGACTTAACAGCAGTAAAGCTACATGTCATAGCTACAGGTATGTTTTATGTATTTATTTATTTATTATAATAATAGTTATTATTATTATTAACATACATTATTTTTGATTTAGCTGTGCAACAAACACATTTTTACTTGTTAAGAATGCATGTACTCCCTGGACGTTTTTTAAAAACTATCATCACTCATCATTTTTATTCACAGTATTTCAAATAAAGTGCCTGAATTATTTTCTGAGTTAATTTCTGTTCAATTCCAAGTCATTTCCTGAGCAAAAATAGCCGAAGTTCAAACGCAAACCTTATTAGGCTGAAAGGTACTGCGGTCCAGAAACATTACACATTCCATGTCTAGTGTTTTTCTTTTTCTATGTAACTTTGGTCATACTTGTATGATGCCTTTCATGCTTAGTTGCACTCTGATTAGTAATGATACTAGACCAAAATGCAAAAGTTGGGATGTTGAAGGGAACAGGGCAGAGTTGTAGGGGTGATTACAAATGTTCTGAACAGGCTGCTCATTTGTCATCATTACGCAGCTGAAGCTTTCAAAAACAGATTTATTAATGATTATTAAGTGAACCGTGTTTCTGTGTTATTAGAACTGTAGAAAGTCCCACTTCATTGACCTGCCTAATTAGTGTCATACTTCTGCTTGAATACAATTCTAAACAGCAGAGGGTTTTATGGTGTTTTAGCCGGCACATTACATTAGATCTGATCCTGTATTGTCTATTTAATTACATCTTCTTTTTTAAGCCTGAGGAAAACTTTATAAGTGTTGTGTGTAGTTTTTTTATGGTATGTAGCTACCCAGTTTAATACAATTTAAATGATAGGCTCCCTCCCCCTCTTTGTGGCAGAAATACGCCCATATCCGTCAGGCTCAGCGTGGCTCCAAGCCTTATTACACATCTGCAATGTGGTGGTGTGGTGTGGTTCTCATGGGCATCGGGGAACTGGGGAACTTTGCAGCCTATGGTTTTGCCCCAGCATCGCTCATAGCCCCACTGGGCTGTGTGTCGGTGATAGGTGAGTGTGCTTTTAATCTTTTTTTATTGTCTTGTTCACATTAGCCACACTAGAAATGCATAAATTCATACAACAGATCAATAGGCAACTTATACAGGTACAAAAAGTATTCACAATGCTTCACTTTTTTCCACATTGTGCTATGTTATAATGTTATTCCAAAATGGATACAATTATTTTTTTCCCCTATAACCTCTACACACAAGACCCCATAATGACAGTGAGGAAAAAATAAGTTTTGAGATTTTTGCTAATTTGTGGCGTTTTCAGATGGTGTTAGCAAGGCTAAAGTGACTACTATCAAGAGAAAATTAACATTGAAGACAGCGAGAAACAGTTTCACACTTTTAAGTTCCTACTTCATCCTTCTTCACCTGCTAATCTCTGACTGCTGACTTTGCCAACTTTTTTGCAACCAAAGTGGCAAACATCAGTGCTCAGTTCTCCGCACTCATTTTGAATTCTTCGAGATAATTGGAGAAGGTCTGCTACCTTGCCACACCCTTATGGGGCATTCAGACCAAACTTTGCCGCCAGGCGTCAAACAGCTCAAACATACGAAGTTGCTGCTTAAAAATTAAAACCCCGCTGCTTGCACATTTGTACCCTGTGTTGGCTGCAGCGCGCCACTTCAGTACATCAGCAAGCGGGCGGGGATTTGTCTTCCACCGGGAAACTAGTAGTGCATATTTAATAACCATAGTTGCCCTAACTTGGTTTGTTCTAGTGTTAGCTAACATAACAAGAAAGTTAAAAGAACATATTTAACTGCTTACCTGGCAATCTGATAACTTCCACCAAAAAAAAGTCAGATTTTTTCCTGAGTCTCCAACTCCCCAGCCTTCCACTTCCATCTAGCCGACTCCCCCCTGATCACCGCAGAGACCCTGCTCGTTCAGTAGCTACAGCGCACGGCTCATCCTTCATCCTCCTCTCTCCCCGAGTGGCTCCAGCCGCTGGCTTGGCTTGTGTTCTCCGCTCCCCACGTTGCTCTAGCCCGCGGCTCAGCTTGTCCTATGTCTTAATGCCAGCATCCCGTTGCTGATTGGTTGCTGCCCCGCGTTTGCTGCCCCAAAGTTCAATTTTCCCAACTTCATGCAGCAGCAACCTGGATGCCATGACGGATCGTTGGAGCAACAACCGCTGCTCTGACGGGCGCGATGAGATCCATCGCAGCTCTGTGCAGCTTGACGCCCACCGGCTGAATAGGTACCATAGACTTTGCATGTAATCCAGCTGCCCTGCTGCCCCGCTGCCAAGTGCGGTGTGAAACCACCATTAAACATTGAAACTTGTACTTCCTGCTATCTGACTGAGGAAGCATCATGACTACTTTCTCATCACCTCACCACATTTCCCCTTGATCTCATTTCCTCCTCCTTTCTATAAGCCATAACACCTACACTAGTAGAAACACTTGAAGGAAACTAAAGACCAATTTAATTAGTACAATTTCCAGCCAGAAACACAAGCAGCTTTCACTCAAATAAGTAACTTTCTTTTGCTTAACAACCATCTTGAAATTGGTGAAACCTCACCGCCTCTCCACTGATTTTACTCTGGGTTCTGTTCTTGGCCCTCTTCTCTCCTCTTCTCTTCCACAGTCTCTTATCAGTCTCTTCCTTCAGTCGACACCAGGTCTCTGAGCTCCATCATTCACTCACATGGTTTATCTAACCACTGCTATGTTGATGACACTCACCTCTTCCTTCCTTTTCCGCTGTATCACACAACTGTGTCAGCCCAGGTTTCCACCAGTTTCTCTGACATCTTGAAATTACTTGAAAGAAAGAAGATATCTTTGGCTGAATCTATCCAACGCAGAAGTCCTAATCTTTCCTGTCAGCACAACTTCACCATCAGTTTGTGATCCTCATAAAGTCAACAAATAATTTGCAAGACATCATTGATGACCAGCTAACCTTCAAAGAAAACATTTCTGCCATTTCTTGTGCATGTTGATTTTCTTTGTACAACATCCGGGAGATGAGACGTCACGATTTATAAGATGGGTATCATTTAGGTTTTATCCGATACGGTTGCCAAGCCGGTGTTTTTGAAACGGTGCTGGTGATTAAACTTTGCTCGAAACAGTGATTAAAGAATGGAAAGCATACAAACTTCGTCCAAAAACCCTCATTTTTTTATTTTTAGCAACTGTCAAACGGTTCGAAATTTGTATCTAATTAATCACAGAGTAGCTGTGAATTAATCACCATTCCTAAATATAAAACTAAAATTTTCACTGTAAATAAAGGACAAATCCAGATGCCCTTGCTCTTTTTGTATTAAATGTAGCAGAAATTAAATCGAATTTTTGTTTTGAACTCCACAATCACATTCATAATGTGTGTCTCATCTAAAAAAATAATGAATACAGGTAGAAGTAACCAAATATATGAATAAACTTAACATTTGGATATCACCAAAACATCACATCTTTTTACGCACACACACACGCGCGCGCACACGCGCACACACACGTGCTAATGTACAGCAATATGCAGTTTGGCTTGTTAGGAAGAACAGATCTGTTGCTTAATAAATTATAAACAGGGCGGTATTCTGAGCATGCGTTAATTAATTGCATTTAAAAAAAGAAGTTAATTCTAGGAATTAATCAACTTGCATTAATGCGATAATTTTGACAGCCCTACTTTTAGCATTTTTTTTTGCAAAAAGATAGCCAAAGTCGCATTCGGACAGAGGAGTTCTAAGAATGCAGTTCTAAGAACAGTCCACCTCGAATTTAGTTCTAATAACTACCCTTCCCCAGTGGAACCTTTTAATTTTGCTTTCGCACATGAGTCGGGACCTTCACAGGGACTGATGTGACGCAATCATCTGTGACACAAGCGTATTACTTACCACACGAGACCACAAACCAAAACCCGTGAAAATAAGGAGAGAAGAAAACCCATTGAGAAAACCACTGCAAAGCTAGCATGGAGAGCGAGGAGGCTACCGTGTTCATGGTCTGCATGATGGCAATACAAGTGATGCAGAAAATCAGGAGTATAACGTCAAGGCTGGTGGAGCACACGGAGAGAGTCAGGAGACGAAAGACACAGCAACGAGCGATTCTCCTTCTTTTCATGGAGGAAGAAAGAAGAGACGACGTGTAAGTTTATTAAACATGCGCCGATTATGTGTGTGTTGTATTAGTAAGAATTTCGGTGGGTATTCTATTGTTTCTGTAGAAGCCAAAATTTGGGCCTGCGTGGCACGTGTAATCAACACGTGCATCAATTCTCAGAAGCTGACAAGATGTACGTGGTACTTCCACGAAAGACTTGTCATTAAGCGATTCTAGGAAATGTTTTGTTCCCAGCTTTCCTGGCCTCTTCAGAACCAGACAATTAGGCGCCTTCAAGATAAACTAATATCAAGCCATTGGCCAAGAACACCAGATGTTTCCCGTAAGTGACGCAATGAGTAAGTATAAAAGATAGAGCTCCTGTTAGAGGAGCCAGAGGGTTTTAGTTGGTCTTGCTGGGATCTCAGCGTGGACGTCTGCTCAGAGATAAGGTATGTCAATTGTTAATAGACAATGGATATAGAATGTTAGATATCGAGGTCAATGACCTATGTAGCATTGTATTGAGAACCAAAGATCCAATAAAACCCGGCTGAAGCTACTTTCTAGAACAGAAGCTGTGTTGTCCTGAGTCTTCATTATAGCTATATATCTATATCTATGTTTTGCATGTAATTAAAAAACCAACAACATTTCCTTTGAGCAGATTACATCAAGTGAATATTTCAGATGGCAGAGCTATTTTAACTCATGTTCTGTTTGCGTTTTAGACGTTGTTGCGGCTCATTGCGCAACACTCCTCACCGTCCGTCTGGGTCCGGAGCAAAGGTGATGAATGGTGGAAAAAAGTTTTTCCCAGTTTTACTGATGAGCTGTGGATGGATAATTTCTGTGTGTCCAGAGAGACCTTTCAATACGTCTGTCGCCGCCTGAAGCCTGCACTGGAGAGAATGGACACAACGTATTGTCTTGCTGTACAGCTAGAAAAGAGAGTTGCTGTTACCATCTGGAAACTCGCCATAAAACTCTAAGTACAGGAGCATTGCGCACCTTTTTGGAGTAGGCATTTCAACTGCCTGTGACTGTTGAAGGAGTTCTGTTCCTCTGTGGAAGAAATCTTGTTGCCTGAAGTAATTAAGATAGCAAATGCAGAAAAATTTAAAGAACTGTCACTATAGTTTGAGCAGATATGGGGGGTGCCACAGTGTGTTGGGGCTGCTGATGGTTCCCACATCCCTATTTTAGCACCCCAGGAGTACCACACAGAGTTTTTCAACTGCAAGGGATGGTATTCCATTATTTTACAGGCAGTTGTTGATGGAAGAGGTTTGTTTTAGAATGTGTACGCTGGGCAACCTGGAAGCTTACATGATGCCAGAGTTTTTTGTTTGTCTGCACTGTGGGAAGTAGCAGAGAGGGGGAATGTGTTTTCACAGCAGCGCAGGAGTATTGGAGGAGAGGTTTGTTGGCTGCTACATCATCGGAGACGCTGCCTATCCGCTGACAAGCTGGCTCATAAAGCTATTCCCAGACAACGGTGGCCTCACACACCAACAGGACACATTCAACCAAAAAATAAGTAAAGCAAGGGTTGTGGTTGGAAATGCTTTCGGCAGGCGAAAAGGAAGATGGCGACGCCTAGAAAAGCGCAATGACTGCAGTCTTGAGAGAGTGAAGTCTACGGTGCTCACGTGCTGGGTGCTTCACAACCTCTGTGAGAGCCATGGTGAAGAGTATAGAGAGGAGTGGAGTGAGAGCAACGCTTATCCACAGCCGGACATGCCAGGACAACCTCCTGCTCCAGACACCATGTTCCTTTAGAAACTAATAAAGATTTAATTACCTACCTTTTAAAAGCTTTGTGTCTATTATGAATCTATCAGTGGTACATCAGTAGCAAGCTTAAACGTTACGGAATAGTCAGTCATCAGTGTTAGGGGGGTTAATGCATTACAAAAGTAATAAGTTACAGGAATATATTACTTTTTTAAGTAACTGAGTAATGTAATGCATTACTTATAAAATATAAAGCAATATATTACTAGTTACAATTTCAGTAACTCAAGTTCCAAGCGCATTTAAAATTGTTTATATTGCAAACTAATGCAAGACCAAATAAAGTTGGATACAGAACAAAATCTTGTGATATGGCGCATTTTAGAAGGAAAAAGTAGTGTCTTAAAATGTGAGCAAAGAATAAATAGTTTTTCATATAAATGCGGCCAAACCTGATCTGACATCACTAACAAAAACATAGAATACTCCAGAATATTCAAAAACAGTCATTTAAAAAACTTCAAAATACTGTCTGTGCAAACAAGTGAATGGTGCAAAAAGAACTGTACTGGATGATGCAGGTAACAGAGATCACTTAGGTGTTTCCTGCCTCTCTGTCATCCTGGTCATCAAACCTAAGAGACCCTCCATTAAAGTTTTCTGCTGGCGGTTGGCTTCTGCCAGCTCTGCCCGTAGAGCTGCATATTCCTCTGCCTCCCTTTGTGCCTGTTCCTGAAAGAATTGCAGCATGTTGTTCAGGCGTGCATCACTCTGTCTCTGCTGTTCTGCATCTGACACAAACATCTCCTGAACACTTGCCAGAAGAGTGTCAGTCCTCTTTCTCATTCCTGGAAAAACATAGGGTGGAGAAAGACACTTAGCACACAGCAATTGTAATACAACGCTTTGAATTCTAATTCTGTGACGCTACAAGAAAAATATTAGGATGTCTTATTTACCAGGTCTAGGATGACCGAGAATACTTGCAGCTGGCTACTGCTGCTGACGGCTCTGGTGTAGTTGCTGAAGAGATAAACATTTCAGAATGAAACCAGTTCTAACAGTGAAGGATGGCTTACCATTCATTATAGTTCTGTGTGGCTCTATCACTTCTTTATTCCACATTTAAGCAAGACACCAGCAAGAGCAGCTTGCATTATATATTGTGCTTAACTCTTGTTACCACCATTATACGGTTTGCACATGCATTAGGA
Source organism: Apricaphanius iberus (assembly GCA_028564705.1). Classification (NCBI taxonomy): domain Eukaryota; kingdom Metazoa; phylum Chordata; class Actinopteri; order Cyprinodontiformes; family Aphaniidae; genus Apricaphanius; species Apricaphanius iberus. Next base: position 656,679 of record JAPXFQ010002461.1, on the reverse strand, counting down.
CTGTGCTTTACCTGGTGTAGGAACACAGAGGATGCTGGCAGCTGGCTGCAGGTGGCTGCTGCTGATGGCTCCGATGTTGTTGCTGAAAGGTGAAACATTTCAGAATAAAACAAGTTATGAAAAAGGTTATAGGTTGGGCTCCCCACTGATGCCTCTGACGTTTCTACTTGACAGGTAGGCTAAAGTTCGGCATGCATGATGTAGAACTGCATTTCAGATCTCTGCTAGAAGTTATGTACGTCTAGAATGGAACTTTCCAGGGAAGATTCATTTATTTATTTTGTTAATGGCAATAGCAACGTGTAAACAGCGGGGCGGAGAGGTTGTTTCTTTCCTGAAATTCAGGAAAATCCTCCGCCATACCTTTATAAAAAAGATATGAATATGAGTAGCATCCGAAATTAACCGTTTGAATCTGTGATAAAACAAGCCCACCATAACAACGTGCGCGTCATTCACACTGATAGAATGCCGTTTTATTCAGGCATCACAGAAACAAAGGAGAAATCCACCAAAAAGAAGGCTGAACAACAGGACTAATTTGTTACATACATTTACTCGCCATGTGCCCAATGGCGCTCTGAGATTTACTTGCCAAACAGCAACTTTACTTGAATTGCAGAGTGTTAGAAAATGATACGTTTATGGCTTTTGTTAACTTCAATAAATTAAGAGCAAGGAATAAACATTTTCATTTGCATCAAGACTGTTTTCTCTACCTGGTTGATAGCTGCAAGGTGTGCTGGTGGCAGCGGGAGCATCCAGGAGTCCGTTCAGCTCTGTCTCTGAACAAACAAGCATGAATCAGAACAAATATTTTTAAACAAAGATAACAAAATGGTGAGCTAGATCAGCTCAATTATTTTAGTGGTATATCCGTTTAATTACCTTCAAGCTCCTGTTAGTGTGTGGTGCTCTCACCGCGGATGATGGCCTCCAAAAGCCGGACTCCTTTGTCCCTGCGTTGCCAGAGTAGGCAGGTCGGTGGCCTAAGATGAGGTCCAGGGTGTCGAACCACTTACTGGTTTTGCGATTCGCCCCACTCTGGTTGTTATGGTCCTTTATGTTTTTGTAGTCCTGTTTAAGTTTTTTAAGCTTCTCCCTGCAATGCGTAGCGTTGTGATAAATGCACGCTGTTTCTAGTTGAGAGCTTATGGTTGCGAATATTTCTATATTTTGCTGCGAGCCTTCAAAGCCTCTCTGAACCTCCTCTGTGGAATATATGGCCAGCAAAGCTTTCACTTCCTCGTCGGTCCATTTATCGCTAGCCATTTTCTTACTCTGTTGCTGCTGTTGTTGTTTTTAAAAATGGCTGGTCCACAGGAAGCAGAACTCCAGAGGGTTGGTTTATGTGTACGAACCCCAGAAAGACCATGCCTCGGAGTCGGCGCTAAAATGGTTATAGGAACTGAGGGCCGCTGTCTCTAGTTCCTATATATCCGAACGCACGAAAAAACGGCCTGGGTCCCGAAAAGGTTATAGGAACTTCAAAAGGTTCCTACAGTCCGAATGCGGCCAATGTTTGCCTTTTCTGGTGATATAAGGAATTGCTCTTTGCTGAATGTATGCCCAGAATCCATAGTGCTTTACATCTGCTTTGCACAACCAAAACCAACCACTGAAATGTGCGTTTCTTTTCGGTCTGAACACTACCGTTTATGTCGAATATCAGTGATCAAACCCACCCACCGACCTGCAGGGCTAACCTCCACTCCTCTCCAATGGCCATAAATGTACTAAAAAAATACATTAAAAACGCAGAATCCCAAATTAGTATTCAGAGCCTTTCGTATAAAACTCAACATTGATGTGATTTTGCATCAGGGCTGCACGGTGGCGCAGTGGTTAGCACTGTTGCCTTGCAGCAAGAAGGTTGTGGGTTCGTATCCTGGCCCAGGGTCTTTCTGCATGGAGTTTGTATGTTCTCCCCGTGCATGCATGGGTTCCCTCCGGATACTGTGATGGACTGGCGACCCCTTAATTAAGGATTAAGCGGTTAAGAAAATGGATGGATGGGGGGGCTGCACATTCAGAATTTTGAATGTGCACCGTGAATAGTTTTAGATGATGGTCGATAACTTCCCAACCAAAAACTAATGTGTTCGTTGTTGTAATGGGACAATATGTGGAAAACGTTTAAGTGTCTTTTTCATGCCGAAATGACTAAATAGAAAAGTCTGACCCTCACAGCAGAAAACATGGATTTCACGTAGGCAAAATGACTTGATCATAGGGCTGGTCCACAAGAACTAAAATTAATATCACGGTATATTGAGCATTTAACCTCGATAACGATAAGTGGACGATAACAATGACCACATCAACACCACCTAGCAGCGGTTTCCCCCTTTGTGTGTCACATGACCATGCGTAGTCACGCGACCCAAGGCAACTCTCATTTTTCAAACTAAAACACATTATTTTCCATATAAAACCTACATGGGCAAAACCTGTGTGAAACCCATGTAGAATTACGTAAGAAGCTTCCGTGTAAAGCCATACATGTGAAGTCCATGTGTGCTGCACATTTGGTTTACCATTTGGTTTACCAGCTAAAGTCTGCATTAGTTGCACATGACTCTAAACTCAGTTGAAAGAGAAATCAGGAAGTGCGCCTTAATGGTTCATTCACCCTGCACAGTTGGCCTGCGTCAGGCAACGCATTCAACGGATGAAGTTTGACGCATGTACTTTTTGTCTTCCATAGCTTGCTTCTGAGCAAAAAGGAGCACGTGGGCGGGGCTTCCTCTGTTGCTGTACGTTCTGCACTATGGTGGATCGTAACGAGAGAGTGGCTTGGCTTTATTTGCTTGATAAAGCTAAACAACGTTGACATCGGGTGCATCAGCGCTCATTCTTCAGATGCGTTCTGAGTTTGGGGAGTTTAACCATTTGCTCCAGGAGCTGCTTATGGATGAGGTTCGCTTTCAGTGCTACTTCCGTCTGTCCCGCACCTAATTTTACGACCTCCTCGGCCGCATCGGAGCTTAAATATCCTACCAGGACAACAACTACAGGTTTTCTGTTCCTCTTTAGGAGTGCCTGTCCATTTGACTTCGGTAAGTGTTATTTCATGATATTTAAAATCTGCATTTGTTGAAAATGTTTTCACTGGACCCGCGCTTCATTCAAGATATGTGTATAGTGACATCACTACGGTGAGACGCTCTGATTGGTTGCCGCACTGCGTTAACTGCGTTGGGTACGTCAAAAGTTAAACTAGCTGAACTTCTGCGCTGCTTGCGTTGCTGCGTTGCCGTATGTAATGCAAGTGAAGTTGACGGAGCCAACGTACACAACGCACCGCAGAGACTTTGACGGACCTCTGACGTACTCTACCGTAGACTTTACATGTAATCTTGCCGCCACTGACGCATGGGGTTGGTCTGAATGCACCATAAGCCCTTTGAAGGTATACTTTTAACTGTTACTTAAAGATTTAATATAAAGAATTTTAAGTATTCCTGCAAAAATTTGAACTCACAGCAGGTTGGTGTGTTGATGTAATGTAAGTAGTTCTCAAAGTCCCAGCTCACATCCCTCTCTAGTTGCTTTAAGATTATTTTTAGATATTTGCATCTTATTGGTGACCCAGGAAGTCCAATTACCTAAAATCCTGCAATTCACTCCCAAAGAGTTCTTTTTTTTCCCTCCTTCTTTTCCTTTTAATTTTTTTAAGTCATCAGTTTAAATAAAATATGTCGTAAACTGGCTCAGATTCATTTGCCAGTAATAAAAGAACTGCAGGTTAAATACTCAACAGTTTCCTTCTCACCTCCTGCCACCCATCACTTACTGAGCTGGAGGTGGTGGAAAGTCAATGATATTAATGACAGCTATTAATCTGGTGCTTTGAACGATTTTCACGTCTCACAAGTGGATGGATGGTTTTTATAACGCACTAAACAAAACCACAAATCTTGTTAAGAAGGCGGAGGCATGTTCATTGTATTTTTGGTGTTCAATTTGCGTCGGCAAGATGCCGGCTTGAAAAATGTCTCTGTCACAATAAGTGGACTTAATCGTTGTAAACCACTGCGAGCAGCAACCTCTTAATACAGTGTTTGTCTGTATGAAGCTGACCTTACTGCAGGTGTTGGAAGGCATTGTCGGTCCATCTCAGCTTCTGTCGAAAGTGTGTAAAAACCTGATTTAACATTAGCAGAATGTGGAACAGTTTCCCACAGGTGTGTCTTTAAAGGGGATGCTAAACTTATTAATTTACCAAAGATAAAGAGATTAAAGGAAAGGAAGTTGTCTGCAGCCATGGTAAAATCTGCTGTATTCGTGACTCCAACCCTACGGCTTATGCATAACTGAGGCGATGTGTAAAAACACCCAGGTCTAACAGATTTTGCTGATCAGAGACGCTCCGTTGACTACCACATACGCTGCCCCCTCCCGCTGTGCTGTTGTGCCTATTTTCCGAGAGATACGTGGCAGCTCGGGGGGGGGGGGCACAGTCAGTAGGATGCCTTTGGTGAGTAAACAAGAGGAAACTGAGAAGCAAGTCCCGTAGGAGATGGAAGGATGCCGGATAGAGAGAAAAAGGTGATGGCAGAGTAAAGGCTGGGGAATTATTAATTAATAGAGTAAGACAGCAGGCAGAGGTCGGTACCCGAAATGGTTGAAAAGCAGAAGTTGGGAAGGAAATGGACAGTATCAGGAGATCTGATGATGTCATCCTACCGTCCATTCGTGTCCCTCTGGCACGCCGACACTCCGTGGAGTGCAATTACTGCTGTCCTGTCTGTGGAGCTCACTCTATTAGGAATGACAGCATCATCCAAAATTCAGCCGTATTTCTCAGCTACGATGTCACTGCCTTTCAAAGAATAGGAAGAAATGCTGGAAACGGCTGCAGAACCAGGCCAATGTTTCAAATATGGTGCTGACAATTTCAAGTCTTACCTAAATTTTGACTTTCATTAAAAAAAATAGTAACAATTTATAAGCGTGGACCTTTTTCATAGTCCTTCTGCTTCGCATTAAAACCACCCGTTTTTATGTCTTTTTTTGAAATGTTGTTTTATGGACCAATACATACACACATGATTGTGAAATGGAAGAGAAATGGTTTAGGGTTAAGGGTTTAAGTTCCAGTGCAAAGTCTCCTAACTAATACCTTCCAAGGCATTTTAAGGTGACCCCTGTGGGGCTTAGATGGAGAACATTAATGAAAATTTAGTGGGGGGAACTATGTGTCCTTTTATGGAATGCATATCTTTTTATGGAATGCCAAAATGCTCAGAATTAGATAAATAGATAAAATGAAATAAGTATCTACATGAATAAATCATTGACCAATACGTAATGTGACAATTAAATTGTGAAAAAAAATCTGAATACATTTAAAATGTTAACCTCATTAGTATGAAATATTTTTATTTTTCCTTTAAACATCCATCCATTCATAATCTGAACCGCTTGTCCACGAAAGGTTGTGGGGGAGCTGGCATAGACTTATATACGTAGACGCCTCATTCAGCGTTGAGCTGTACGTCAACACACGCCGCCATATTGGATGTGGCAAGCGTCGGCAGTTGGAGCCGGTCGGATAAAAGGTGCCGCATTCTTGTGCTTCATATAATTGCACCAAACAAAATATGAGGGAATAACTTTTCACAGGTAACAATTACCTTTGATAGTACTTAGCTCATAGATGGCATTAATTGGCCATTTTAACATAGTTTTGAGAACATAATTTGCCGATATTGTGGAAAACACTATTCACGTTTATTTTCTTGTCTCTTCATTTGTTTCTTATTTTTTCTGCTCATGATAGAATATCTTTATTTTTTGGCATTCAACCTCAGCAAGACTCGTTATTTGATCTTATTTTATTTAATTGGTTTTATTGTGTTGAATTTTAGTTGTTTTTGTTTTATATTTCAATTTGTGTTTCTCTTCATATTAATTATTTTAGTGGTGTGCATTACTTTATTCCAGATGTGTTTGTTTTAGTGCTTTATAAGTAAAGTTTTTATGGTACGGTAAAATGAGTGTGTGTATCAGAGATATTCGTCACATGTGGATGCGCATCCACAGTGCGGCTCCCTCCAAGCAAAACAGATGCAAGTGATTCCAAACCGTGAAACTGAATACAAATGATCTTACAGTTAGAACAATAAAATACAGTAATTTAAAACTAAATGAAGAAATGAATACCTCGTTGGCTGTATGCTTTAAAAAAGGGAATCTGTTTTCCATCTTCAATCCTTTCACAAAAGCTTTTCCTTCAGTTTTTTCAGAAAGGTTTCCAACACTCTTTAACGTGTTTGCTAGGACTTCATCCATGCTGTGTGTTGTTAACACAGCTGGTCTGAGTCTACAATTAAGGTATGGCTTCCTTAGCAGCTCAACGTAGATTTTTCAAAATAAAAACCAATAAATAGAAAATTCAAAGCAACCTTACTTTTCATACCCAGTTTCTCACAAATCAAAATATTAATTAAAATTAGGAAACAACAGTTACACAAAGGGGAAGGAATACAACACTCCTTTTTGTACTGTACACTTATTAATTAGAAATTAAAAATAATAAAAAATACATAAGAAAAAATGTATTTTGAATAAACGTAGAGATATGTTGAAATGTACATATTAAATATAGATTAAAAATGACAACGGGCGGAGAGTGGCTAACTGAGGGAGAGTCATTGTGGAGCTCTCCATATGTAACAGCCACACTGTGGTGATCAATAAAGTTCTTATTTTAGACATATGAGAATATTAAATACATTAATTTATGTCCCTAACTGTTTCTAAAGTGTAGTAGTGCACGTGTGAAGAAATAAATAAGAGGCATTAAAATAAATGTCATTGTAGAAAGGCGCTTTATATAATTAAGTCTATTTACTTGTATTAGTTTACAGCGCAGCTTTGCCACATCCAATGTGGCGGCGACGCTGACGTACCGCAGCGCTGGCCAAATTCGCTCCATGAGGCGTCTACGTATATATGTCTATGGGAGCTCGTGCCAATCTCCATCGTTTAACGGGCGAGAGGCGGGGTATACCCTGCATGGGTCGCCAATCCGTCACAGGGCAACTCAGAGACGCACGGGACAAACAACCATGCATACACATACTAACACACACACACACACCTACAGATCATTTGGAGAGACCTATTAACCTGACAGTCATGTTTTTGGACTGCTGCAGGAAGCTGGAGTACCCGGAGGGAACCCTCGAATGCGCGGGGAGAACATAAAAACTCCATGCAGAAAGACCCTGGGCCGGGATTCGTACCCTGGATCTTCTTGCTGCATAGCAACAGTGCTACCCACTGCGTCCTTTAAACATGTATAGTTCTTAATATAAAACATAAATGTCCCAAAAATTCCTAATAACTGTGATTTTTTTTTACTGTTTCATCAGTTTTTAGTAAATATTTCATTATTTATTTATTTATGTATGTAGTCAGTTTTGGTGCTCCATATCCTTTTATTCCTTCCTTTAATGGTTCTGCAATACTTTGTGTTGATTTTTCACTGTAAAATCAGTCAATTACAGTTTTCTTGTTGAAAAATTGTACAAAATATCGTATGAATATTTTTTTCAAGGCACTGTAAATACTACAGTCACATAATCAAAGCTTCTGTTTTACACCATTTGCTAATGCTTAGTTATTTTTCTGACCCAGTCTCTGTTTCCTCAGGAAAAAAGAAAACCCATACATGATAAAGGTCAACAGTTTTTCACATTTAGGCTGGTCTTGGAAATGACAGCCGGATTTCAGTGACTCATTTCTTCATGTCTGGTTCCTACAGTGTAAGGCTGTCAGACACATTGTGTTTTCCCACTGGGAGGTTCCCCGTTACTACTCATATGAGAGACCATGCACTGATCTGATACACGCGCGTACAGCAGCTGTGTCACAACTGCATCCCCCCAGAGGTTCCTGTTGCCACATTTCTCATGTTATCAAGCTGGGTGAATCTCACTTTTCCATGAGTTGCCATGGTTACTTGTTGGATCCAGTTGGTCCCAGAGGCAAAGGGAACAGTCCTAAAAGTGCGTGTACACACACTCGGAGTGTAAAATACTGAATGACTCCTTTTTTCATACGCATTTTAAGAAGAGCTGTTGTAAACAATCGATTGTTCATAAACTGAACAGTGACACTGATGAATCGGAGTAAATTTGATTAATTTCAGTCTGAAATCATCATGTAGGTCTTGGAATGTTTACGTATATATATATAATTTAGCTGCTCTGTCTTGAATCACTTCTAAGTCTACTATAATGATAGTTTAATCCGTGAAAACTGTATGAGTATCATCAGGGTTGCGTCTGTGTTTTCTGGCACATCTTCCTCTGTGCGCCACACTGTCTGTGTGACATTGAGCTGTTTGTGTTCTGTATCTAATCTCCTTCTGGTGCTTGTTGAGCCTGTGTTCAAATGGCCCGTCTGTCTGTTTTTCACTATTTTCAAGCAATTTCTTTTCAGCCTGCCTTTGCCACCACCTGACATCTCCTGACATGCAGAGCTGCCACGGCTGACTCTGCTCCCTAACACTGACCAAAACCTGACCAAAACCAAATAAAATGTTAAGACTAGCGTCTTATTGCGATTGATGGGGTTAAACAGATCCATGATGCTCCAGGGCTAAACATTGTCAGCATTATATACTGTACTTAAAATCTTTTTTTAGGCTTAAAGGAGACATGTTATGAAAAAAAATCACTTTTGCTGGGATTTGGGGTGTTATTATGTGTCTCTGGTGCACATACATGCATACAAATCTGGAAAAAAAAAAAACTCCATGCTGTTTTGAGTGACATAGGGGGTTTCTTAATTGAGCCTGCATTCAGTCTCTGATTGAGCTGTTCAATACCTGTCCGGCTTTCTATGTCACAAGCCGGAATATTGGAATATCCACACCTCCTCAGAGCATTGTCTCCACCCACCAGGTACAGCAGTAAACAACAGTTACCATTCAGATTAGGAAACACCATGTTGAAGCTCCACGCAAAATGCTCCGGTTTTGGCTGCTCAAAACACTTCAACAGGTTCCAGTCGAAGAGGATAGAAGATACGGCATGGATTGATTTTTTTTTTTTATGGTAAGATGCTTGCAGTAAGGGTGGGGAAGACAGGAGATCTGCCGCCGCAAGAAGCAACTCAAAATCCGCGATGGAGAGGTGAGACTTGCCGCCAAACTGAGCTTCTGAAAACTGGGAAGAAGAAGGGAGATCTGCCGCGGAAGAGCGGCATAGGTTGGATTTATTTTTGATGGTATGATGGTGGCAGTGAGGGCGGGGAAGACTGAGGACCTGCTGCCGCACGGGCAACTCTATCTCCGTGCGGAAGACGGCAGACGAGCCGCCGGGGGAAGACTGAGGACATGCAGCCGCACGGAGCTCAAAGAGCTCGAGCTGGAAGGCTTTAGAGTCGCCGTGTCAGGAAGATATCGGAGTGCCAGGTAAGCAGTTAAATCTATTCTTTTAACTTTAGGTCATTTCTTCAATAACCATTCAGAAGTATCTTGCTGAAATCTCTGAGTATCAGGCTCTCAGGAGATTCCCCTGCTACAGGAACAGATTCTGGTTCAAACATGTATGTTTGAACTACGTTTTTGTTGTATGGTTGAACTACTGCAGCCATGTCCGTAACTTTCACACATAATGGTAACAGTCACTATGTGATTGCTGGGCTTGAGCAAAGATTCTGGAAGCGTTGGGCGTGGCCAAATTAACAGCAGCTCATGTGAAATCTAATGAGCAGCAGAAAACAGCACAACTTGAAAGGGGCTGAAACAGAGAGAAATACAGGTTGGTAACAATTGTTGCCAACAAGTTATTTCCAGCAAACAACTTCAGAAAAATGTTTTCTGGAGCTCATAGACCCATTTTAAATTGTAAAAAATGGTCATAATACTATGTCTCCTTTAAAAGCTTTAGAAATTCAGTGATTGTTTACAAACAGCATCAGGATCATTTTTACTGGCCACTTTTGAATGTCCACCTTTTTAGAACCAATTAATACCCTTTGTGGTATTTGTAACTGCTTTAATTCGTTGTTGCATAGATTTAGCAAGATGTTGCAAAATTTGGCCCATATTACACGTTGCTGCAGATTTGCTGGCATCCATGATGCAACTGCAGTGGACCGATTGTCATGGTGAAGTAATCCCTTTTTGATGACCCCTTGTGCATTATCCTGCTGAATATAACCATAAAAAAATGCACTGGGCTCATAGTGGGGTGGCCATGGTCAGAGGCAAAGCTTAGTTAGGCCGTGGTGCTGAGCAGTGCTCAATATTTACTAAGCATCTCAAAGTATTCCAAATATCCCCAACAAACAATGTCTCTGCCAGGTGTTCAGTAATGATAAAGGGTAAGATTGGAGTCAAAGTATACCAATAATGCAAATCAGTTTATCACGTTTTGATGATTTTGTTTTCTCTGTCTCGTATAATTATGCATTTAATGCTGTGCTACCATGCGATTGATTAATTTCCAAGCCCTCCTCCGCTCCCCTCACTATCCTCTCCAGAGCCTTCTTCCCATCAATGTTGTGTTTGGAGCACATGGAAAAAAACTCCCAACTACAGCTCTGTGAGGATGCTGGTCAGGAGTGATACCAAAGCAAGATAGTTTGAAATGATTTCCTACTAAAGAGAAACAACAGATGGCCATGTTGAATTAAATTGTAATTTTTATAGAGAATGGAAAAAATGTTGACGTGTTATAAACAATCTTTTTTTTTGTATTAATCAGCTAAAAGTACTGTAATGTAATGTGTAGAAGAAGCAGCTAAATTAAATTGGATTTAGCAAGATATTTTTTTCAATGGTTCACTTTTTAGGAAGAAGTTAAAGACTTGTCAGGATGTATTACCAAAACTTTTGTGAGACAATCCAGCATGTAAATATTAAGAGCCTGTATTTTTTGAAATGCTGGGTGATATAATGTTCATAGGTTGCAATTGAATGTAACAGTTCACTAAATATTTCTTTACACCATTTAGTCTGGGTTTTTTTTTTGTTTTTTTACAAATGCTTTATAGTTAAGTTGGTGCACCAACAGAAGCCTTTTTACCTTCTTCATTTTGCTAGTGGTGAATGACATTCACCTACGCAATGTGCATTCAATTTGTCTCAGAAGTCGGAACTGGGAATCTGGGAATGACATCAAACCCAAGTTGAGAATCTTCTGGCAACCAATTAGGAAAACCTCAATTTGTGTGTCAGCAACAGAAATACAAATAGAAAATAATGTATTTTTTTTCCATTTTATGTGTTCAAAACATTGTCTCTAAAATATATGCTTCCTGTGTCCCTCTGGCTTAATTCACCAATCATAAGTGCTATAAGAAGATTTATAAAGCCGACAGCAACATTAGATACAGAATTCCGAGCTAATTTTCGACCTCTGACCTTCCTAGTTGGAGTTGTATCTTAAGGGGACAATATTATGGCGTTTCTAGGTCATAAAAACACTAACTCTTTTTACGCTTTACAATTTCTGTCAAATTTCTTAATTCCCAGCTACACTTTACACAGGACAAAGACAACACATCATGAAAAAATAAAAGAGATATCATTCTATGATCAAAACTTTAATGATTTCAATCCAATCCTGCAGATACAGAAACCCTTGACATAATATATTTTTTTAAATGTGTTCTGATAATTAAGTATTTAGAAACCTTGACCATGAGCTTGATGGAAACTGACCCCCTCCCTGGCTACTGTCACACGTCTTTATGTCTCCCTGCCTACTTCAGCTTTGTCTTCCTGCTAGTTTCTTTGCTTCGGTCAGTTTGCCTGGCCGTGTGGCTGTCCGTCTGTGTTTCTGACGGTTTACTCAGCACTTCTATGTGTCTGCACACATATCTGTCTGTCTCGATATTCGTCACTGTGAATGCTGAACACTGTGAGTGCATTCGTCTCCCTCGGTTTGGTGCATGTCCCGGGGAAACATTAGCAAGACTAATCCGAAGCTTAGCTCATGTGAAGCTGATTGCTTTTCATCGTCTCAGTTTTGACAGTGATATTGATGAGTGGTTGTAGGAAAAATGCAGCATGAGATATAGCTGAATATGTTTATGTCTGTGTTGCAGCGTCCTAATGAGTTCCATTTGTATGAGCAGACTGACAAGTTAGTCCTTGTAGATCAATACAAGCATGTCAAACCCTTAAAGAAGAAGTGGTAAAAATGCCAACATGCTATTCATTATGTACATGTGCTAAGGAAGGAAGAGTGTTCATGCCATATATATGAAAAGTCTCCAAGCGACCAGTGAGGTTATTAATAATATGCTGCTTAAATCAAATACGGTGTGCAGACAAAGTACTGTTGGAGGATTAGAGTTAACCGTGGTTTGAATCACTGAATATCTTTTATTTTGTCTTTGTTTTTATTCCAGCCAGCGCTGTCATATCCGTGGTTTTCTTAAAGGAGACTGTTCGAGCCTCTGACATTGTTGGTAAGCAGACACTTTAAGTTGATACATAACTGTCCTATGAGGCCACAAATTCAATTTGGAAGAAAATATTATAAAGGCCAGTACTTATATATTCTTCATATTTGTAGAATTTGGCCTCCGTATTAAGAGAGAACAGGATTATGCTGATCTGAACAGAGATAATATGTTTAAGTTAAGAAATTGTTACTTTTAACAAAAATACCCATGGCTTAATTATTAATACACATAACATTATTAACTATCAGTTTTAAAGAACTGGAATAGAAATCTGTTTAATTTTCAATTCTTCAAATTGTGTGTCCCTGGGTTTGAAATGTAATGCTTCACAAAGGTGTATTTTTTGGTGCTTGGCAACTAGGCTGGAGAAACTACAATATTTATCTTCCCATGCAGAATGCAGAATTTTTTAGGGATGAAAAAAGGGGATATCTCATGTGGATTAAGTCTCCATTACAATCATTAGGCATTATCTACACACTAAAAAAACATTAAAAATGTCTTCATGTAAAGTATTGTTAACATTACAGGGCCTTTATCTAGAGCTTTGCTTTGGTTGGGAGAAGCATAACATTTAATTTTTCTGCAAAAAAAGCTCTAGATTGGCTTGACCTTAAAGAAAGGATGAGCGTGTGAAAAAGCAAGTTCCCACTGTAATCTTTGGCAGAGGACTTTTATGCTGTGCTTGTTTCTCTGCAGAGGGGAACCTTGTTAGACATTATGACATCATAAACTTTAAAAGTAAATTTTAAATAAAAATCTGTTAGACTCTGCTCTTTTACCATGATAATGATTCAAATTTTTTGAGGACATGCAAATTTTAAACATTTACAAAAAAGAAAGGAAAATATGTATTGCACTTTTATTTAAATATTGATTAAAAGAACGATGTGCTATGCTCAGGCCTAATCACAATGTTTTGTATGCTGCAACAATATGTTAAGCACGCTGATAAATGGCATGATTGTCATGGCTGTCACAATGACGACCGTCACAGCTGATGAACTGAAAATTCATATCAGCACCACACAGCTTTGTGTATTGTTGCTCTCCCCAAATAAAACAGCAGTAATTTTTTTATTCATTTTGTCTTTGTGCTGTAATTGCAGCATGGTATTCAGCAATAATTTGGAGACATTTTCATGGTAAAAAAAATACATTATTTATAATGACGGGTATTAAGAGAGGCTGGCTTTGTTTTCCAGTAATATGCCATTTGCAATAATGTAAGCAAGCCGGAATAAAATAATTAAAACTGCACAAACCAGGAATGCGCTTGGTTAGATTAGCTCTGTATTTTCAAATGTAACTTTAATAAGAGGAGAATATTAATGCTATAAAATATCCAGTGCCATATTTAAATGTTCAGCTGATGCACCATTCAGGCTTTTCAGTACCAATGCCGATTTCTGGTTTTCCTTTAGGGCTGATTGTACAAGAAAACACACGATACTGATGATGAGATTACCCTCCCTTTGTGCATCAAAATGCATTTCCCTACTCTTTAAATGATTTTTAGTCAATTTAAAACAAGAAAGTTGCATTAGCAAACATGCTCTTTGCTGACAGGATTATGTTTCAATTTGGATCAATTTAATGAACTCAAAAAATCTAATTCTTCAATCCAGTTGATAGTGGGTTACAGTGGTCAGGGTAAAATTGGTAAATTTCATTCCCTACCCAACTGACTGATGGATATTTATTTTCCTGTATTCTAACATCAATAATAAACTGATTCCCTACCTCAGGGACTCTGCATACATGCAGGGCTAGAAGTATTCCTTCACATAACTAATTTATTCATTTCAGGCATCCCAGTCACTTCCATTGCTCCAGGCATATAGAAATCCAGAGCCTCAGCATGCAAACTGCTCCTGTAAACATTTGTGAAAGAATGGGTGAATGAGCTGAAGATCTCCGAACTTCAGAGGGTGGAGAGCTTCATGGAATGAGCTTCTACGGCCTTGCAGCTGCATCACAAAGTGCCAATGTCTCAGTTACAGTCATGTAAAGCAGGGGTCCCCAACCCTGGTCTTCAGGGCCGACTGTCCTACATCTGTTAGATGTTTCCCCACTCCAGCACACATGAATCAACTGATTGCAATAACTCTTTAGCATGCTTCCAATTGCTGCAGAAGCCTGTTAGTCACTTATCCATAAGTAGAAGCAGAACCCCTAACCCCTGTGTGTAGAAGCAGGGAAACACCAAAAACATGCATGATAGTGGGCCCTGAGGACCAGGGTTGGGGACGTCTCGTGTTGGGTAATGATTAATGCTTTTCTGTCTGGCAATCTAGCTGATAAGTCTGGGTTTTGCAGTTGCAAAGGGAAAGTTGAACTTGCCTGACTACTAAAGTTTAGTTCAGATTGGATTATGGTGTGGGCTGTTTTTCAGCATTGGGGTTGTGACACTCAGGTCAATTTCCCAGTGTAAGTAGACAAGGGCCTTTTGTGCTAATTGGTGCCAGGGTCTTTCTTGGAACCGGTTCTTTGGTTTTCCACCACTAAAGCACCTATTTTGTGGTTCCAAAGCGGTGCTTAACCTCGCACCGCCTCTTCGCTAGACCAGAGTTGGTGATTGCTAAGAGCCAAGTTCCGATTTCACCTCCACCCACATGGCGATGTTACATATTACTTTTCTCTGCAAACAGGGTCAATGTTCTCTGTGCTTTGTATTCAACCATTGATGGTGCTCAAGGAACATCTTATGTACACATTTTTGCAAATCCAGCAAAGTTTTGAGACACACAGAAGCAGCCCTTGTAAGAGAGCGCTGAACTCCTTTGTAGTTAAAAATCTCTCTCACTCTGTTTACCCACATATGGTTTTTCCCTCTCCATGTCGCCTTATACAGCTGCGTTGCAACACGTTATATAACATTATGACGTGGCACATACTGGGGCCTGCGTTAGTGGAAAACAACTGGATCTTTGAAAGAACCGGTTAAGAACCAATCCAGCAGTGGTTCTGGTGCCAGCACCAGACTAGCACGGGTTCTTTTTTGGTGACAAAGGTCTATCAGGGAACTAACTAATGCCTAAGCCAAGATATTTTTGAAAATTTTATGATCAGATTTATATGGGAACAGCTTTGGTATTTGCCCCTTTCTGTTCCCTTATGACTGTGTGCCACTGCACAAAGTGACATCCACTAAAGCCTAGTTTATACTTCTCCGTCTAAATCGGAACTTCTAGATGCAACGCCATTATCCGTTGATACAAGGTCTCTCCGTCACCCCAAAAGGACAGACGAAGTAGAGCCCAATTTTCTAAGTATCCGTTTCCATCAACAGAGAGTGTATGCCTTTGATTAGTCAGCTCAGCAACAGCCAGATATATTTTCACCAGAAAGGTGCTCTATAGTCGCTGTAATTAGTAGTCAGTAGTCATTGGTCATATTAAGAGGACAATTTATCTAATCTAATTTTAGAGTATTCATTCAGTAAGCTGCACTTCTAGTAAAAAGCTTTACAGCTCAGTCAAAACTTACTTTCTGTCATCCATTGCTCCTTGAGGGGAGAATGCTTTGACAAGTTGAAGAAAATAAACTCTAGTTAAACAGAAATGACCCTGCAATGGTAGGCAGATCCACCAGGAAAAGAATTCACCCCCTGCTGTCCTGGTGGGGAATCGCTTTGCAACACTGAATAAAAAACAGAGAACAATAAACGAAAAACGTGTCTGTCAGTATGTCTGCGTCTGGGTGGGAACTTCCTGACGGAGAAGTATAAACTAGGCTCAAGCCATTAAGAACTTGACCAGGCTTTCTGTTTCTTTTCCTCCCACAGGTGGCAGCCTGGCCATAACCGGAACATACCTGCTGGTGAATTTTGCTCCCCATGCAACCACAGACATCACAGCTCATCTTGTCCAGTACTATGCCATCAGCTGGCACTTCCTGCTCTACCTGGTATGTAACACTCCGTGACAGAACTGATGGGTGAACATTTACAGTGTTTTAGATCACAAAGTGACATAGAAAAACAATTTTACAGCCTTAGTCTGTGGTGTCAGACTGTATGACTTTAACTTTTCCGTGTCGCTGAGTATGCTTTCTGATTTGTCGTTTTCCAGATTTAAACTGTGAACTGACCTTTTGTGGTACGATTGTTTTCTTCAGAGGTTTAACTACAGCTAAAGAATAAGCAACATCAGAGATTAGCCAAACTCAAACCTCACACCTGTTGAACACCTACTCTTTTTTTTTTCTCTCTGGTTCTGGAAGCGAGATATTTGTTAACTTCTTGGTTTTGCACTATAAAATGAAAGGAAGTTAGTCTTTTACTCTGAGTGCATTACTACTACTCCATCTGCCAGCCTGATCCAGTATCAATTTTGGCAACGAGGGCATAAACATAGCTGTTGCCATAGTGACATATCTGGAGTGCACAACAGAGTTTAAAAAAAAATAGCGCACCTCTCAAAAACCTACTCCTACAGAAAATGGTAATGTTGGCTGCAGATGTGAATGCTTGACTTGGTCTAAAAACACTCCGGAGAAGCTTTTCAATATGGGAGGCCGCATCCTGCTGCTTTTCACGCTAGTTTCCTGTGCTCTGTTATCCATTTTTAAAGTTGAACAACTCTCCTGGACAGTTTTCTTCAGCTATTTGAGAGCCTCAGACCTATACTGTGATCACTGTATATGTGATTGCTGAAGAAGATTTATAACCTACCGTTCCTTAGAATCTTGCTTTAATGAAGTTTCGAACAGCAAAAAACACATGATAATGATATTTGGTAGCAAATGAAAGACAGCTAACCTTTGGTGCAAACTGTGGACACAGCGTATTGCAAAAATATGTATGCCTCTTGAACGTTTTTACATCTTTTCTCAATGCAAACACAAAATGCAATGTTACCATGTTTGTTAGTGGTTTTTACGTGGTAGACAAACTGAAGGAAAATGATACATGGTTTCAAAATCTTATGCAAATAAAATATTTTTTGTTTTTGAACCACCTGAGACTATGATAACAGCGGCATTTTTTTTAGGTACATCTCATCCAGCTTTCCACCTTTGTGGCTGAAATTTCTGCCCATTCTTGCTTTTAAAATAGCCAAAGCTAAGTCAGGGTGTATTCACACTAGGAAGATCCGTGGTTTGATTGCTTTGGTCCGTACCAAATATTTTGGGGGTTGAGTCCGAATGGGCCATGTTCCGTGCCTCCATTGTCGAAGCAGCTGACCGTAGTTGTGGCCGTAAGGTAGTCGGTGCCTGTCGCGGCAGCAACCCTCGAACCTGATGGTGGACACCAGCAGTGAGGAATGCTGTCAAGCTGAAGGAGGAGTCCTATCGGGCCTTTTTGGCATTTGGGACTCCGGAAGCAGCTGATAGGTACCGGCAGGCCAAGCGGAGTGCGGCTCGGATGGTCGCTGAGGCAAAAACTCGGGCGTGGGAGGAGTTTGGAGAGACCATGGAGAACGACTTCCGTATGGCTTCGAAGCGATTCTGGTCCACCATCCGGCGTCTCAGGAGGGGGAAGCGGTCTGCCACCAACACTGTTCGCAAGGGGGGCGGTGTGCTGCTGACCTCAACGCGGGACGTTTTGGGTCAGTGGATGGAATAGTTCGAAGACCACCTCAATCCCACCGACACGCCTTCCTGTTTAGAAGCAGAGTCTGAGGACTCTGGGATGGGCTCTCAGATCTCTGGTGCTGAAGTCACCGAGGTTGTTAAAAAGCTCTTTGGTGGCAAGGCACCGGGGGTGGATGAGATTCGGCCGGAGTTCCTCAAGGCTCTGGATGTTGTAGGGCTGTGTTGGTTGACGCGGCTCTGCAAATTTGCGTGGACATTGGGGGCAGTTCCCTTGGATTGGCGGACCGGGGTGGCGGTCCCCCTCTTTAAAAAGGGGACCACAGAGTGTGTTCCAACTATAGGGGGATCACAGTTCTGAGCCTCCCTGGTAAGGTCTATTCAGGGGTTCTGGAGAGGAGGGTCCGACGGATAGTCCAACCTCGGATTCAGGAGGAACAATGCGGTTTTCGTCCTGGCCGTGGAACACTGGACCAGCTCTACACCCTCGGCAGGGTCCTGGAGGATGCGTGGGAGTTTGCCCAACAGGTCTACATTTGCTTTGTGGACTCGGAGAAGGCGTTCGACCGTGTCCCTCGGGGTGTCCTGTGGGGGGTACTCCGGGAGTATGCGGTACCAGGCCCTTTGATACGGGCTGTTAGGTCCCTATATGAACGGTGTCAGAGTCTGGTTCGCATTGCCGGCAGTAAGTCGGACTCATTTCCAGTGAGAGCTTGTCTCCGCCAAGGTTGCCCTCTGTCACCGGTCCTGTTCATAACGTTTATGGACAGGATTTCTAGGCGCAGCCAAGGTGTGGAGGTGATCCGTTTTGGTGACCTCAGGATCGGGTCTCTGCTTTTCGCAGATGATGTGGTCTTGTTGGCTTCATCCGAACGTGATCTACAGCTCTGAACGTGATCTACAGCTCTCCTTGGAGCGGTTCGCAGCTGAGTGTGAAGCGGCTGGGATGAGGATCAGCACCTCCAAATCCGAGACCATGGTCTTGAGCCGGAAAAGGGTAGAGTGCCTTCTCCGGCTCGGGGATGAGGTCCTTCCTCAAGTGGGGGAGTTTAGGTATCTGGGGGCCTTGTTCACGAATGAGGGAAAAATGGAGCGGGAGATCGATGGACGGATTTGTAAGGCGTCTGCAGTTATGTGGGCGCTGTACCGGTCTGTCGTGGTGAAGAGAGAGCTGAGCCGAAAGGCAAAGCTCTCAATTTACCGGTCGATCTACGTTCCTACCCTCATCTACGGTCACGAACGCTGGGTGGTGACCGAAAGAACGAGATGGCGGATACAGGCGGCTGAAATGAGTTTCCTCCATAGGGTGGCTGGGCTCTCCCTTAGAGATAGGGTGAGAAGCTCGGTCATCCGGAGGGGGCTCAGAGTAGAGCCGCTGCTCCTCCACATCGAGAGGAACCAGTTGAGGTGGTTCGGGCATCTGGTCAGGATACCTCCTGGATGCCTCCCTGGTGAGGTGTTCTGGGCACGTCCCACCGGGAGGAGACCCAGGGGAAGACCCAGGAACCGCTGGAGGGATTAAGTCTCGCAGCTGGCCTGGGAACGCCTCGGGATTCCTCCCGAGGAGCTGGCCCAAGTTGTCATGATCCGTCCCTGTCTGTGTTGTTTTTTCCTCCCTGTTTCCTCCCAGTCTGTTTGAGTTTATTAGTCCTAGTTTGTTTCACCTGTTCTTTTGTCCTCCCTGTGTTTCCCTCCTCTGCTCCCAGGTGTTCCCTGTTTTGTGATTACCCCTTCCCACAGTATATATACCCCTCTGTGTCTGTCTGTCCTCGTCGGGTCGTTGTCGTCGTTACCTCCCCTAGTTCTCTGTGCTTCTCGTCTGTTTTTTTTGGACAATTAATAAACATGGGCCGTAAGAGCCACAAACGCCGCTCCGCATCTGGGTCCTCCTTGAGCCTAAACATGACAGTACGACCCGACCCACTGGACCCAGCGGAGTACCAACACACCGAGGAAGAATGGAGAGAACTTATAGATTTGAGTGTAAGTCAAGGACTCCATTCTGACTCACCCTTTTGCGGATTCCGGCTGGCTCGCTGTCCGCCCGGTGTTGGGCCCCGCCGTCGTGAGGAGGGCGGCCTCTCCGCTCCTCGGGCCTCGAGTCATCGCCGCGCTTCTGAGCGTCCTCCTGGGAACGTAGTTGATGTTTCCCCGTCGTTCCTCCTTGCGTCCATGTATGACGATTCAGAGGAGGACGATGACGGCTTCCCGGAGTTCTTCTCTGACTCCCTGGACGACGAGCTGGACTTTTGCGGCGGTGCCCGGGGTGCGCCGCCCTCGCCGCGGCTTTCTGCCTCCTGGGTTGACCGGTTGATCTCCCTGGCTCCTTCCGCCGATCTGCCACCCATCTGTGATCCCTCTGGGACTGGCCCTCTTCCTGCTTCCCGGCGACGAGGAGGGAGGCGTCGCCGAGCTGCTCCATCGGCTCCAGGAGGTTTCTCGCTTCCTTCTCGGAGTTGCAGCGCCTCGGCTCCTCCTGTCCCGCTTGGTGCTGCCTCCAGCTTCGGTGATTCGACCGCCGCTTCCTCCTGCCGCCCACGGCCGGTTTCGGGTCTGCCTCCTCATCCTCTCCAGCACAGCCAGGCGCCGGCGTTTCCTTCGGGTGGAGCCGAGTTGACCCAGGGTCGGTGGAACAGAGGGAAGAGTTCCGTAGGGAATGTTGAGCCCAGGTCCCCTGTGGAGACTGTTTTTGAGCGCTCTTCAGAGGCTCACCTGGAACCCCGGTTCCGAGTTCCCTCCGAGGGCGTCCAGACGGATGCACCTCGGCTCCGAGATTCCTCCGAGGGTGTTCTGGAGAACACGCCTCGGGTTCCTGATTCCTCCGAGGGTGTTCAGGAGAGCACGCCTCGGGTTCCTGATTCCTCCGAGGGTGTTCTGGGGAACACGCCTCGGGTTCCTGATTCCTCCGAGGGTGTTCTGGGGAGCACGCCTCGGGTTCCTGATTCCTCCGAGGGTGTTCTGGAGAGCACGCCTCGGGTTCCTGATTCCTCCGAGGGTGTTCTGGAGAGCACGCCTCGGGTTCCTGATTCCTCCGAGGGTGTTCTGGGGAGCACGCCTCGGGTTCCTGATTCCTCCGAGGGTGTTCTGGAGAGCACGCCTCTGGTTCCTGATTCCGCCGAGGGTGTTCAGGAGAGCACGCCTCGGGTTCCTGATTCCTCCGAGGGTGTTCTGGAGAACACGCCTCGGGTTCCTGATTCCTCCGAGGGTGTTCTGGAGAACACGCCTCGGGTTCCTGATTCCTCCGAGGGTGTTCTGGAGAGCACGCCTCTGGTTCCTGATTCCTCCGAGGGTGTTCAGGAGAGCACGCCTCGGGTTCCTGATTCCTCCGAGGGTGTTCTGGAGAACACGCCTCGGGTTCCTGATTCCTCCGAGGGTGTTCTGGAGAGCACGCCTCGGGTTCCTGATTCCTCCGAGGGTGTCCTGGAGAACACGCCTCGGGTTCCTGATTCCTCCGAGGGTGTTCTGGAGAGCACGCCTCTGGTTCCTGATTCCGCCGAGGGTGTTCAGGGGAACACGCCTCTGGTTCCCGATTCCGCCGAGGGTGTTCAGGCGAACACGCCTCCGGTTCCTGACTCTCCCGAGGGTGTTCAGGGGAACACGCCTCCGGTTCCTGACTCTCCCGAGGGTGTTCAGGCGAACACGCCTCCGGTTCCTGACCCTTCTGAGGGTGTTCAGGAGAACACGCCTCTGGTTCCTGACTCTTCCGAGGGTGCTCAGGCGAACACCCCTCCGGTTCCTGATTCCACCAAGGGTGTTCAGGCGAACACGCCTCCGGTTCCCGACTCTTCCGAGGGTGTTCAGGCGAACACGCCTCCGGTTTCCGACTCCGCCGAGGGTGTTCAGGAGAACACGCCTCCGGTTCCTGCTCTTCCGAGGGTGTTCAGGGGAACACGCCTCCGGTTCCTGCCTCTTCCGAGGGTGTTCAGGAGAACACGCCTCCGGTTCCTGACTCTTCCGAGGGTGTTCAGGAGAACACGCCTCCGGTTCCTGCCTCTTCCGAGGGTGTTCAGGAGAACACGCCTCCGGTTCCTGACTCTTCCGAGGGTGTTCAGGAGAACACGCCTCCGGTTCCTGCCTCTTCCGAGGGTGTTCAGGAGAACACGCCTCCGGTTCCTGCCTCCGCCGAGGGTGTTCAGGAGAACACGCCTCCGGTTCCTGCCTCGTCCGAGGGTGTTCAGGAGAACACGCCTCCGGTTCCTGACTCTGCCGAGGGTGTTCAGGCGAACACGCCTCCGGTTCCTGCCTCTGCAGAGGGTGTTCAGGCGAACACGCCTCCGGTTCCTGACTCTGCCGAGGGTGTTCAGGCGAACACGCCTCCGGTTCCTGACTCTGCCGAGGGTGTTCAGGCGAACACGCCTCCACCAAGGCTCAAGGTTCCACGCCGCCGGCCTCCAAGGCTCAAGGTTCCACGCCGCCGGCCCCCAAGGCTCAAGGTTCCACGCCGCCGGCCTCCAAGGCTCAAGGTTCCACGCCGCCGGCCCCCAAGGCTCAAGGTTCCACGCCGCCGGCCCCCAAGGCTCAAGGTTCCACGCCGCCGGCCCCCAAGGCTCAAGGTTCCACGCCGCCGGCCCCCAAGGCTCAAGGTTCCTCGTCGCTCGGCCTCCTCGTCTGACGGTCCCTCGTCCGTCGCCGGCCTCCTCGTCTGCTGTTTCCTCGTCGCCGGCCTCCTCGTCTGCTGTTTCCTCGTCGCCGGCCTCCTCGTCTGCTGTTTCCTCGTCGCCGGCCTCCTCGTCTGTTGGTTCCTCGTCGCCGGCCTCCTCGTCTGTTGGTTCCTCGTCGCCGGCCTCCTCGTCTGTTGTTTCCTCGTCGCCGGCCTCCTCGTCTGTTGTTTCCTCGTCGCCGGCCTCCTCGTCTGTTGTTTCCTCGTCGCCGGCCTCCTCGTCTGTTGGTTCCTCGTCGCCGGCCTCCTCGTCTGTTGGTTCCTCGTCGCCGGCCTCCTCGTCTGTTGGTTCCTCGTCGCCGGCCTCCTCGTCTGTTGGTTCCTCGTCGCCGGCCTCCTCGTCTGTTGGTTCCTCGTCGCCGGCCTCCTCGTCTGTTGGTTCCTCGTCGCCGGCCTCCTCGCCTGCTGGTTCCTCGTTGCCGGCCTCCTCGCCTGCTGATCCCTCGCCGCCGGCCGCCACGTCATGGGTCTTCTGGGGACTGTGGTTTTGTCCCTCCGTCCTGGACCCCCTCCTCCCGCCCTGGCTTGAGTTTCCTACTTGGTGCGCCAGGTGGCGCACCTTGAGGGGGGGGTACTGTCATGATCCGTCCCTGTCTGTGTTGTTTTTTCCTCCCAGTCTGTTTGAGTTTATTAGTCCTAGTTTGTTTCACCTGTTCTTTTGTCCTCCCTGTGTTTCCCTCCTCTGCTCCCAGGTGTTCCCTGTTTTGTGATTACCCCTTCCCACAGTATATATGCCCCTCTGTGTCTGTCTGTCCTCGTCGGGTCGTTGACGTCGTTACCTCCCCTAGTTCTCTGTGCTTCTCGTCTGTTTTTTTTGGACAATTAATAAACATGGGCCGTAAGAGCCACAAACGCCGCTCCGCATCTGGGTCCTCCTTGAGCCTAAACATGACACAAGTATCCGGGGAGAGGGAAGTCTGGGTCTCTCTGCTTAGGCTACTGCCCCCGCGACCCGACCCTGGATAAGCGGAAGATGATGGATGGATGGATGGATGGTTTTTCTTCTTTTTTTTTGCTTTGCTTCCTATTCACAGTTTCTCAACGAAGAATACGTGTGCTAAGGTCTTTCAGCCGTTGCCCAGTTAAGCGTGTAAGTAGGGTAAAACCAGGAAGCAGTGTAAAATAGCTCAAAATATTTTCCGTATTTGACTGGTTTTTTGATCTGAAGGTGACAGCACGTTTGGAACTCATCTCTGTCTGCACAGGTTGCACAACACATACTGTCGGCGACAGATCGCTGCAGTTTACTGATGCATAAAGTGCTTATACATCGGCCCCTTATTCAGAGAGTTTTGTCTTATTCTGATTACTTAAATTGGATAAATGTTCCCTGATTTACAAACTATGGCTGAATTGGCGCTTCATCCTCCGTTACGCAAAGGCGGAGCAGTTTAACTTCTTGCAGCACATTCAGTCTGCTGAAAAGTTCATACATGCCGCCTATTAACCTGGAAGATGTGTGACGGGCACGATTTGGATTCTCTGTTTAGCTTGTTTGGATGTAATATAAACTAGAATGAAATAAATTGATATGTTATAATTTGAATAATTTTAAAAATTTATGGAAAAAAATTACATATGACCAGGTTTTTTTTCCAACTATTAAAATGAGCATCAACCAAAGATTGTACAAGACATCAGTTACAGTTACAGATCTCCATAGAAATGTTTGAGCGTTAAGACCGTTTGATGCAACATGAGGTGCACAGTAGGATGCAGATAGATGGATTGTGTAGAATTAGCACAACATAAATATGAAAATAATATGAATAGACTGTAATCATGTTACCATCGGGATATTCTCAGCAAATGTATGAAAATGCAAGAAATAAACAATTAATTCTCATAATTAGCCACAAAGACAGGTAACCATCCAGACAAAAAAAAAAAGTGTGTGTGTGTGTGGGGGGGGGGTTGTTCGTTCCCTGGATCGGATAAAGTTTGAATGCATTCACACCGAAGTTGCTTCGCATCAGGATTCGTTTGGAACTGCTCTGATTTACTCTTCAGCTGGGTCTCGGTTTTATTGGTTTGGGTTCACAACAGCACAAAAGTTTCAGACCAAGGGAAGAAATACATTATTTGGGTTTTGTTTTAGAAGAACTAAAGAGTATGGTGTCAACACACCCTTAGATTGAATGGAGAGCATCTGTGAAGAACTATTGTCACAGATTCTCAATTGGATTTAGGTATAGACTTTGACTAGTACATTCCAACACATTGAGAAGCTTTGATCTAAAATATTCCAAAATCCATTCTAAATATTTTATACTGGGTGTGCCATGCTCAAAGTGATGGACAGTGTTAGATTTCCTCTACACATGGCATTTTGCATGTGGACCAAATAGATAAGTTCTGGCATCATCTGAGCACTGCACCTTATTCCACATTTTATTGTGTCCACTGGAAACTGTAGTAAAATTCAAAACCGATTCCTCATTGCTTATTTCAACAGTGTTTCCAGCTGGATTATGTAAAACGAAGACATAGGAAAATTCCATTTAACAATTAAGCGAATGTAAACCAATTCATAGCACTGAATTTTTTTTTAGGGGATGTCAAAGTAAAGGTGACTGAATATAAATTTATGCCATATTTTACTAGGTTTAATATTGTTAAAGCTATGTACCCTTTTCTTTTAATTTCAGTTATGCACTATTTTGTGGTGCTCCATTGTGTTTAAAATTTCAGTAAAATGATTGAAAGATTCTGGATTCTAATGTGGTAAAAATTGTATTGAGTTCACGGCGTTATCAGTATTTTTGCGGTATGTGGGTCCTTGGCTGCTCTTTATTCGGCACTACCCTCACCTACATTGCTCATTCCCCAGGTTTTCCCACGAACTGTGAAAAAAAGAAAAAACAGCAACTGCTGTTTGGCATTTCAGGCAGCGATTTAGTTATTTCTCATCAGCTGGCACAGGGACAGCCTCCGAACCTGTGTAAAATTAACTGTAGCTGGTGATTAATCCAAGGAAATGAAATATCATCACTGACTTTTGATCATTAGCAGAGGTTATCCCATCTTCTGGTTTAGAGAGACTGTTTGATGGTATTCCCACATCGTGTGTGTGTGTGTGCGCGTGTTAAAGTATGTGTGTGTGAAACGTCCTTAATCACCAAGGTCTTTGGTAATTCATCTTCATATTGAATAATTACATTCTGAAACGAGGCCATACTTACAATTCCAGGATGGCATTGAGAGACATTTAAAGGTTAGCTTGCCCTTTTTTTAATCAATGCTACTACTGTGCACCATTTCTTCTTATGCATCTATTAAATTTATGTGTTTTTTTGTGGAGGTCCATGACCGATTGAATGCCTTTGGACTCACAAGGACAGTTTGAGGCTCTTCTCATTAAAGACAAGGATTTCACCTATTTTTATTGTTTTAGCCGCTTGCATTTATTTCAACTAAAATGTGTCCTACGCTGACTGTGTGTTGCATTTTCTTATATAGATAAAACAGTGAAGTTCAATTTGTACTTTCTGAGCATAATTTGAGCATATGAAATCCACATTATTAATCCTGCTTTCTTTCTCTCAACAGTTTATTGAGGTCGTCCTGTTTTGCATTCTGCTCTATCTATACAAGAGGAGGGGAGTGAAGCACATTGTCATTGTGATGCTGCTGGTGGCCCTGCTTGGTATGAACAAGTAGAAAGTGTCTAAACGAGGGCAGAGTTTATGTATTAAGCTATTTAAAATAAACATAGGTCGCCTTGTTGCCAGGCTACCAAAAAACAGACCTCTGCTGTTATTTCTCCTAAGACATTAGTAGAAAATTATGTGGAAAAATATTAATTCACATTGGCAGAGATACACCGCCTCCACAAGTTTAACAAGAACAAGAGAATTTCTTTATGAAAACAAGTTGAAGAAATGCTTAAGTGCTCGTTTTCCTTTGTGCTGTTGCAGCCTCTCTTACAGTCATCTCAGTAAAAGCAGTATCAGGGATGATCACAGAGTCGATAAAAGGCCAGCTGCAGCTCATCTACCCCATCTTCTACGTCATGTTCATCGTCATGGTGGCCTCCTGCGTTTTCCAGATCAAGTTAGTCAAGCTTTTCTCTCCCAGCCTTGGTGTAATGCGTACGTCCTACACTGCACAAGAAGCTAAATGCATTTGTGATTTTCAGTTTTTAAATATAAAAAAAATATATATCTGTAATGTTCAGTTGAAAAATAAGGTGCAAGACATTTTTAATCTTATTTTCTTCACAGATTTCTCAATCAGGCAATGAAAATGTTTGATGCCACAGAGGTGGTTCCCATCAACTTTGTGTTTTACACAGCGAGCGCCATTATTGCAGGTATAAACATTGAGCTGAAAAAAGGTGATGGTCTTTACTTTGTTCTAAATGAAGCCCACAGTGAATATTGCAGTGGTCTAAAACTTTAATGTTCACTGCATCTTTTAGCCATTGTTGGTGGCGCAGCCTCCTTTTTTTTAAGGTTGCCTGATATGCCACAGTGATTCATCTGCAAACAGAAACCTACACCTCCTTCCACACTTATTGGTAAACCCCTAACATAAATAAAACTGTACAGAAGTACAATAATCACATGTTTTCCCAATATCTCCAGTAACAATTTAGGGACCTCTTTGAACTAAATGTAAATAAACCATTTTCATTTATCCTCTACTTTTTAAAATGAATTGTAGATCATAGGAAGTTTACATTATCCCCGAGATTGTTTTTATGGGCAATAAGTAAAGTGACATAAAGTTCGATTCTCTGAGCCACTCTTCACGGCACGCATTACAAAAGTAACGAGTTACAGAAATATATAATTTTTTTCAGTAATGCCGTAATGTAGCGTATTGCTTATAAAATATACAGCAATATATTACCCATTACAATTTCAGTAACGCAATTACAAGCGCATTTAAAGTCGTGTTTCCACCCAACTGATGCAGCGGACTAAATCAAGTTGGATACCGTAGAAGATCCACGGTGCACGTTCTGTTGTTCGAAATGTTGCTATGAGCTAGAAGGCATCTGAAGGCATTTCAGCGTTGAAGTTTCATAAAATAGTGTTAAAAATACAGTATTAGTGGTGTCACACTTGGTAATATAAAATATATTATATTAATTATTTTGTAACTTCCCCGGCAAAAATATATAGAAACATTTTTGTAACTTGACCAATACTGATCAAAATAGGGAATAGTAAAGAACATTGTATTTACAGTAAGTAAGCAGATGTGTGTTCGCTGTAAGCTGCGTGCAAGGTATGTGCATTTGCCCACTGCTGACACGGTCTTCAAAATCTGCGCTGCCCACAAAAAACAAATTGCAAAATTGAAAGTAAATTAAACAAATATTTCATTCTGTGCTATTTTGCAGTGTGAATCAATATGCACTGACTTACGGTTCCAGTGGGTGCTCCAGCGACAGTCCAGTTTTTAAAAAAGGACACTCACCTGTACCCCGATGCGGCCAATACTGACAAAACGCAGCAACTAGCTGTCATCACCTACTTGCCGTGTGTTGGTTTGTGTTAAAATGTTAGACATCTTTTTTTCTAGGTCTATGTTCATGCTGGAGGCAAATGCATCCAATCCAATTAAATTCAGGCAACAGCGAGTGGCGTCACTGAAAAACAAATCGACAGAGAAATAGGGTTTGTTGCTTTGTTTCTGTTTGCTGTTGTAAACTGAACAGCACAATTCAATTTTTTTTTCAAACCCGACCGAAGTCACTTTCATATGTTATACTCAGAAACATGTCCAATGTTTTAAAAATCCACTACAGCTCATGCATTTCAGCCAATGGAGCTGCTGCAGCGTGCTCTGTAAAGTATTATCCTCCTCCTTTCCTTACACAAGTATTTAAATTTAATTGCTGTAATTTTACTCTTTTAATAAGCCATGTAACTTGGATGGTGGCAATGCTGGCATGACCACAGTGTTTGCTCAGGCAAATGAAAGATTTTAAGGAACACTTGTCTATATCCACTTTAATTAATGGAATTATTTCAAGTTTTCTTTTACACATTTACACATTGGTGCTAGTAAGTGTGGAAAGGAACCTGTGGCTGAAAGTCTTCAAAGTTCAGTCATTATCTCCAGGATTTGAACTAAACTATGCAGTCTGAGTCATAGATGGGTGTTTTTATGCTACGGAACATCATTTCGTCATCAAAATGCATCTAAGCGTTTCGTTTCTTTTTGGCTGAAATCACCTACAGGAAACTGTACAACAGACTAAGCGTGATTATATTTAGCAGAAACAGGTATTCCAGCTCAGAACATTCTAAATATTGGTTATGTTACATCTGTCATGGACTGGCGCTACAAAAATAAGCTGAATTGAGTTCTCTCATTTACAGGAAAACAAACTCCTAAGTTGTAAAATAAATGTACATGGGTTTTTTTTCCTTCTCCCTTACTTTCTGTAGACTAATCACATAATTGTGTTCCCTATGCAGTTAGCTAATATTTTTAACATACATTTAAATGTCGCTGGCATCCATCTGTATTTTCTTCTGCTTCTGAAACATCGCCCCCGTGTCCTTTGAAATCTGAAGGTCAAAAGTTTTTCCAACGATCCAAAGATTTATGAACAATGAACGCCAGGTGAAGATCCTGTTTTTTCCCCAGTATTTTCAGGGACAGGTCTGTCACAGGATGTGTTGTTTTGAGTTACTCTCACCTTTTCTTAAAACTATCCCTGTGTGCCAACACAAATAACACGACTGACTCCAACAAATTGCTTCTGTATTTTATCAGTAGTGGAAGAACATCAGTAGGTGGATATTCTCCTCTTGAGATTAGTTTAGTTCCACTATGAGGAAAATTTTATGTTTTGTTTATAACCTTCTGATTGTCATAACAGTTAATTTGAGCCTAGTGAAATGTATGAAAAAAACTCACCTGCACCAGACTTTTGGCAAGTTAATCAGATCCAAAGAAAATGTTTTGGTTTTTTTCCTTATCTGTTGGTCCTGCTGTCAATCTGTTAGAGTGCATCAGTTAATAATAGTACTTCCATTTACCCTAAAAACATGTTTGTATTTTTGCCGCTTTAAATCTTAGCACTTGAGCTAACCTCAGTGCTTTTGTTGCAGGAATAGTATTTTACCAGGAATTTGAAGGCTTGGCTTTACTGAACATTTTTATGTTCTTATTTGGGTAAGTTTCACTAACATAACCACTCATTATGCTACACTACATACTAGCAGGTGTTAACAATTCCTGAAACTTTCCTCCAGCTGTCTTCTGTCTTTCGTCGGGGTTTTCCTGATAGCCCAAAACAGACCAAAGATAAAGCAACAAGATCACACTTTTATTCCAATGGACAGGATTCCTGGTAAGTTTCGCTCTTTGAATAATTTTTCCTTTTTTTTTTTTCTTAAAAAAAAAAACAACGTAACTTTTAAACAGGCCAGATAGCGACAGAATGAGTTTAGCAGCAGTAACCCTGGCAGCGGGGGCTCATCTAATGAGCTGTGCATGTCCACGTTCACAGGGAGAAGGAACACAGACAAAGTGCAGCCCGAGGCAAAGACCCAAACACAGGGATCACTGGCAGCCAGACTCATGTGCAACAGAGGCGGCCAAACGGACGACTCATAGGAACCGACTCCGTCTGTTAAGACTGCTGTGTCACTCGATTTGGGAGTGTGCGCACAGTATTTTCAGGGTTCAACAACATCTCTTCTTAAAAGCAGCAAAGACGGGGAGTTAATTCCTGAAAAGAAATCTGTACCTCTATATTGTCGTCTACACTGCCTGTAAAATCCGGAGGACTTGAAAATGACAAACTCTTCACAACTGAAGATTAGATGCCTCATTGGTTGCAGATTAAGATAAAAAAAAAGGATGATTTTAATTTAGTTGAACAGATTTTGGAGAGTTGACGTCTCAATGGTCTAAGAAACAGAACATTTTAAAAGTGCACTACTGCCCTCTGATGGTAGGGAAATATCTCCTGATTGCACTTATTTACCTTTAATGATCAGATGTAAATTTACCTAATTTGAGAAAAAGCCAACTCTAAAGTAGACTTTCCCTCCTCTCTTGTGTAATGTTAATTCTTTGTGTTTAAATATACCAGCACGTATCAAGATCCGTCTCCAGCCTCTTTTCTAACTCTGAAAGTAAAAGTATGCCGCTTCACCGCCCATCTTCACCTCAGATAAACCTCAGACTCCACGCTCGACTGAACCACGACCAAACTGCAGTGTTGCCAAGCAACAAAACTCGTATCTGCCACCTACACGTTATGGGATATGTGGGAAACCACAGTTCATGGCAGTAGAACTATAAGAACACTCAAAGTTTAAGTATCTGTGGTTCAATACAGTTCCAGTGTGTAAGGATGCTGAACTTAACATTTTGTCAGCTTACAAGCAAATTTGCATAGATCTTGGCATTTTATGTGATCGACCAACACAATTCAGCACATAATTGTGAAACGTAGGTGAAAGAATTGGGTTTTAGTAAATAAAAATCCACCCCACAAAAAAAAAAAAAATTCTGAATGTTCTAAATAAATATAATTGTTAAGTATTTTTATATATCTTTATCAAAAACAGATTCCTCCTTAGGTCCAATTTACGGACACCAGAAGGTCCCAAGCTCATGCATTCAGACAATAGCACTAGTTTAGTAAAAAAGGAGAATGATTTACATTTTTTGGTGCGAACCAGCTTATGAAGATGTGTCACCATCCACAGTAAAACCAATTCTGCACCACCTTGAGCCGGATGGTTACTCTGGGAAGAGAAAACCATTAATTCAAAACCACCTATGGTCAAATAAAAACACAAATTGAACTTTTTGGTCATAATGAAACTATATTTGGTGGAAAAATGAGCTTTGAAGCCTCAGAACAGGACTGGTGCACTTCACAAAATAGATGGCGGCATGAGAAAATAAAATGTCGACATATTGAAGCAACATCTGAAGATATCAGCCAGGCAGTTGGAGCATGGGTGCAAATGCTTTTTTTTTTTTTTCAAATGGAACATGACCCCACGCTGACCTCCAGACTAGATACAAAGAGGCTTTAGGACAAAAATTGAAGTGGCCATCACAAAGCCCTGTTCTCAATCCCATTTTTAAAATTGTGTAAGCTCCGTCAGGGGTGGGCCAATATTCCAACAGACTACTGTAGAAAGTTTGTGGAAGGAAACTTGAAGCACTTAGTCCAAGTAAAAGTTTCAGGGCAATTCTACCAAATACAAAGTACTAAAAACATTTCTCTCTCTCTATTCTGACATTTCACAAATCCATTTAATTTCATTTGACGAGAGCACCTTCTGCTACATGTTTTAGAGACTTTCTATGTCTGCCTTTCAAGGATTGCTTTCTTCTCACCACCCAAAGCAGGTTTATGATACGAGTTCCACCTTTGGCATATAAACATGAAGCATTTTTCATAAAACATTCTGTGATTTAGTATTTTATTCCCCTTTGTTCCAACAAAAAGCTAGTTGCTGTATTTTAATCATTTACAACAGAAAATACATTAACAGAAGTCAAATGGATCACGGCTTTTGTGACACCCAGAAATGAGACCTGAGTAAAACATGTTTCTTCTATTTGCAGTTGAAGAACTTGTGATCTGCATAGACAAGCATTTCTAATTAGTTGTAATAATTATACTGTCCTTGGTGTAGAATAAACAACTAAAAAGTCAAAACTTTGGGTGCTTTCAGTCATGCTCTCTGAAGGCAAAGAGTTTTCACCAGCTATTCAATCGCCTGCTGCTGCAATATAGTCTTTGTAATGACGTATTTTTTAGGGGTGACCATTTCGCTGTTCTGGATTCAGCTCTGTACAGGTCGGACAGTCACACATCGATGTCGAGCTTAACAAAGCGGTAGTGCAGGGAGGAGGGGTTACGCAGCAGCAGCTTTCCTCTGTGTTCCACTGGCTGGTTGAGGAGAGTATGAAGTAGACCCGTAACACTGACAAACCCGAGGGCCTCCCCACAGCCCACTGATAGGGAGAAGTCCCCCTGGGTGACCCAGCCCAGAGTCACCCGAGAGCAGTGGGACGTTACACTAGGCAGAGGGTCCGGCCAAAGCCCCAAGGTGAGGTCAGACGAAGACTCTGGGTCTTTGGCTATGGTCGTGTCTGATACTTTGCCTTCATGGTCACCAGGGGATAAAAGTGATGGAGCAGCTTTCTTCGGTCCCTTCTTCTTGCGGTTAATTCTGCATTTGAAGTGGTCTTTGTGAGAGGGCTCCTGAGGGCCACTACCTGCTTGGTCTTTCCCAAACAGCTTCAGGTCGTCTGGGGTCGGCACACACACCATGGCGTGGGCGTCTGGTTTCCCTTTGGACAGCAGCGTCAGGCGCACCCACACCAGACTCATTCTGTGAGCGGTGTGGAAAGATGTCACCGCAGAGTGACAGAGAAGTGGCCCTTGTGGCGCCCCACGGCAATGCCTCTGTCCTTTCGATGTCATGGGTCTACACCAGCCGGAGAGAAGCCTCAGGGACTTTCTGTTCCTGGAAAAGTCAAAAATAACCAGCATCCATTTAGAACACCAACAGGTGGCTAATATTTGGCGGCACATTTCACTGGTCTTTTTAAGGTGACCTGAGACCCAGAAAACAGAAATGTAGCCAATGGACTAAAAATCTGCCCAATTTATCCACATCAAGTCACTGACATTACTCACAGCTTATGAGCTGCTTTTGTGGGGATAAATGCAGCTATTCCTACTAATCTGTGATCTACAGGAGCAAATTAGGGCTGGAAGTGAAGCTGTGTCAGAAGCTGTGCTCATGTCTCATAAGATCACTAGATTCGAAAAAAAATCCTTTAAATTTAAGGCTCCAAGGAACGGACTCATTTACATTTTCGCATTTAGTATTCGCTACCCTCCAACTATTTCATAATTTGTCATGTTATAAAGAAAAGTGTCAGCTTCATAATAGTTTTCAAGTAGATATGGACTGCTATGCGTTTTTCTGTTACTGATTGTAGATATGTAATGCAAATGTTTCGGGCCAATTTCATAGCCGATGTCTACTTTTTTTTGTGCCTTTTTTGCTGCTAAAAAGCTAAATTAATAACAGTGGAGGCACAATATTTTAGGGCTGTTGCGATTCCTCGAGCAATTTGAATGATTTGATGACAAAAAATATTCGAGGAATTTGCGCTGCCTCCGAGGCCTCGCTAAGAAGACCTTAGCTCGAAAAGCATGTCTTTCACATGGATTCTTTATGCGCAGCACAGCGCGTTTACGTCACCGATTATACGTGCCCTACACAGCGCTCAGCGATCCAGAGTTCATCCTGAGTTTTTTTGCCGGAATCACCGACAGCAAACAATGGCAGACGCCGGCGAGAGCAGTGGAAAAGAGCAACAGGAAAACGAGGGAAATAAGAAGCGACAAAAGTTATCCAAGGTGTGGGATCACCTCACAGTAAAATCGAAGGAAAACGCAGTAGTATGCAAACATTGTAAGGTGGAGCTCGCATACCACAATAGCACCAGTTCGACGCTGCAGTACTTGTCTAGGAAGCATCCAATTGAGGGCATGAGCGGTTGACCTGAGACGAGGTAAATCAACTTTTATTTCATGATGTAAATGTTAACGCTTACCGTCCCGTCTGTAAAATAAATTGTTAATTATTAGAATTACAAAGTATAATGTTGATTAATATTTTACTGAACGTTTTTCTTTGTTATTAAGTGTAAGAAGTGTTGAGTAAAAATTTTAGTTCTAGTCTAAAACACATCTATTAAAATATCATAAAAACTTAAAATAAAAATTATATTGTTGAATATAATAGTTTGGGTAGCTTGTACTTACACTCCCCACACAGTCTCTCTTGAGGACAGAGCACCAAATGCTTGTTCACAATGATAGAATTCTGTGCCAAATTCCAGTCATAGGTTAGTTTTGAATATGTAAAGTTGCGCAATTCAAATACACTGTTAAAGACACAATTTAATGCGCTTTGTTTTAACTAAGAAGGATAACTGTGCTTACTTATTTAATTTTTGATTATAAGAATAGTATTTTTATTTATATTTTAATGTGCCTTTTGTTTCAGGGAATGTTAAGTTTGATTATTATTTGTATTTTCATCTCAAATGGTAAGTTTCTCTTTTCTTTTTTCGTAAAGAAACTCAAATACTATTTTCTGCATAAGATTGCAATAAAACATGTTTCATACCTAACATTTAAAAATCTTGTTTTCATTATACTGTATATTTATAACTAAACCTTAGTGTAGCAAAGGTGTGTTTTATTCGATTACTCGATTAATCGATCAGGATATTCGATAGAATACTCGATTACTAAAATGTACGATAGCAACAGCCCTACAATATTTATTAACCTTATCAGAACACTGCATTTAACCAACTCTAACTGTTCACTACAAAGTATTAAAAATCAAACAAATTATTAAACTGAGTATTAAATATGCAAAACGGGCAAGAAAAACAAAATGCTGGCTTTGACTTCTGTTCAGCCATAAGACAGCAAGAGACGGAAGAAATCGGCTCTACTAACGAGGTAAATCAGCCAATATCAAGATTTATATAAAAATGAGGTAAATACTGGCCCGGTATATTGGCCTAGACCTCTCACAATAATTTTAGCTTGATGATAAATTGTCCCAGACATTATGGCAATAAGCAAGCCGAGACCATTTTCAACTAATGTGAAAAAGCATTTACATCCTCTGAATGATCAATAAGCTTTAATTTCTAAATAACATTTACCAAAGCAACCGGAAGGAAGTTTTAGTATTCAGTATCTATTAATTAACAAAACAAACGATTACAAAAATGGATGAACTCTGTAAGAAAAACTGCCCTTCAAAATGTATCGATCATTTTCCTCAGACAAGAAAAAAGAAGGAAAAACTACCAGTTAGGATTTTTTAAACAAAAAGTGCAAACCAACAAAAAAGAAACCCAGTTTGAATAATAAAAACGACTACTACTCTGCCACTATGCCAGTCTCTTTGCTAGGAGGGAGACGTGAGGGATACAAACATGCAGGCAAATGGAAGTGATGGCTGAAAAAATGATTGAGCTTGTTTAATTCATCATGCGATTCACTGATTTATTGTTTATTGTGACAGGCCTATATTGGCCAACCGATGAATCGGTCTATCCCTGTTGTCAAGCATGTGTGTTCCAATATTCCCCAATAAAAAATCCTAACAACAGACATTAAAGTTGACAAAAAGTTCAAGGGCTGTCAAATTTACCTTAAAACACTGAAGCAGCTCACAGGATTAGTTGCAGCTAGATTTTGCGCGGAGGTCACCTCCCCCGTCACGACGTGGGTTTCTGTCGTCCTTTCAGTCTTCCCGTCTCCTTTCTGCTCTCCTCCGCCCTCCGTCATCAGGAGCTCCCACTCCTCAGCCAGCTGTTGCCAAGGGCAACGAAAAGGAGCCAGGCAGCCATGTTTAATGTAATTGGTCCTCTTGGCTGGCGGACGCCTGAGGGAGAGGTTGAAAGGTCATGCCCTTGTCAAACTGCAAGGGGAAACCCTGCCAGGTTTTGTTCGATATAATTACTGTTGAGGAGAGGCAGCTTTATTATCATCTCATCAGCATATGGAGAAAGATCTGCTTAATGTGAATTAACTGGGGTCAAAGATCTGAAGAGGTTCTTTTATCCAAGCAACTCTAACATACTGACAGCCTTTAAGAGTTTTAAACATGTAAAACAGGAAATGTTACCTTTACTTTCATAAATGCTTACCTAAAACAGCATGTCATATCTAAGGATCATCTCAGTTTCTGTCAATAAATTGAAGTCAGTAGCGTTAGACCTCAATTCTGGTAAAATGTTTCAACATATCTGCTGCCTTACATATTGGTTATGTGAGATTAATATCACATAAATGAACTGGTAACACAAGATGGCCCTGAAAATTCGGTGAATTCTAGCAGCAAAGATGTTTTGCTTTCCTCCACGACCTTCAGCTGACCTTCTGAATTTGTCCAGGAACTCGGCCTCCTGCTCCTCCTGAAAGCGGGCTCCAGCGGGGCAGTCCGGATAGTCGTGGGGAAAGTGGGGAGCCGCTTTGTTCTGAGAGTGCTTCAGACTCATGTGCAGCCCAGCGACACGAACGTCTCTGTAGACCTGGAGGGGCGTGGAGCCAAAGAATGAAAAAGTATGAATTTTAGCAAAGACTCAAAGAGTTATTTAACAAATACATTTCAAATAGGTCAGATAAAACTCAGCTTCATATAATTCCTGGAATTGTCTCAATAGAAGATAACCCACAGTTTGTTAAACTAGCTTTACATTGTTAGATTACAAGGTAACCTCTGTCATCTGTGTGTGCGTCCAACCGAGGGACGACAGACAGCCATTTAAACAGTAAGTGAAGGAGCTGAGTAAATCAATGGGTAGATGTCCCATAATTTCTCCAGCTGAACCGAAACAAAACTAAAGTAATTATTTTGACCCAAAAAGAGGAATGATTAAGAGTCGGTGCACAGAAACAAACATGGAGAAGCAGCTTTCAGTTTCTATGCTTCTCTGATCTTGAAGAAACCTCCAGACCACTGCAAAGCTGCTGCAACACGCTGCGCTCAGTCCACCTCATATAAACAGTAAGGCACATCTGAACCACGGTTAACGTGTCAGTGTCAGATAGGGGGATTATGGGTCTAAGTCATTCCCTGCTCTACTGCACATTTAGTCTGTAGAAAGAGTTCTGCAGTTAAGTGTTGTAAACTGTCAGAAGTGATTTGAACGAGCAGATGATTAAAACTGCAACAATGTGCAGTAGGACTGCACTGATACAGATATTGATATCGGGTATCAGGGCAAACCGTTCTAAAATACTTTTATCGGTATTGGCTATTCAACCAATACCATGAACCAGTACTTAAAATGGGAAACTGCAATAATTTCACACAAAATAAAATACTTTTGACTTGAAAGTTTAGTTCTTGGGTCGTTTTTATGTATATTTTATTTTTTGTTTAATTATTTTTTGTTACAAGCAGAGAAGAAAATACAACCCTTCCTCTGATTCATTGCATGTTTTGTGTGGTAGAATTATCGGCGTTGGTACTCAGATCCAATAATTGTCATTGTATCGGTTTGAAAGAAATTGATATCTTTGCATCCCTAATCTGCAGTAATAACTGCTACATCAGGTAAGATTTGCCTAACAAAACAAGCTAACACAGCCAACCAACACTGTGGCTGCAAGATTACCACAAACGCAGTGGAGACTGGGGTTATGGAGTGGTTGCAGATCCTGATGGCTGTGTGCAGGAAGGATTTCCTGTAGCAGTCTGTGTTGCAGCAACTGTTGAAGTTATTGTAGGATAGTCCTATGAAGAGGATGTTCAAGGTTATCCAATATTAATTATAAAGATTCAGCTTTACATACAGAAAAGGTTTACCAGTTAGTTTTCCTGAGGAGCTGGCTAAACAATGAAAAGGTTAAAAGGGCCAGGTGTGAATGTGATGGTGGAAATTTTAAACAAAAGTTCCATGGATTTCTGCTGTAATTCCTTTTTTTATATATAAAAAGAGCAACGGCTTTTGGTTTCTTCCATTATTTACACCAAACCTTAAAGTTCTTCAGTCATATTTAGGAATTGTAATTAATTGTGATTAAGTCCCAGCTACCAAGTGATTCATTTGAACAGATTTTGTTATATTTTGACAGCCCTACTAAAAACTAATTTCTTTAAAGCTGCCTTTGAGTTATAATAATGTCATGTTTTAATGTGTTTTATGTTTTCTGTCTCTAATTTTGTATTTTATATTTTAACTAATGTTCTCTCGGAATTATGTAAAGCGCCTTGAATTGCCTTTTTGTTGAAAGTGTGCTATACAAATAAAGTTGCCTTGCCAACATTAAAGTCTCCAGACCTCAATCCAATAGAGAATCTGTGAAGGGAGTAAACAGCCTGTGTTGCCCAGCGACAGCCCCAGAACATCCCAGCTCTAAAAAAAGATCTGCATTGGAAGAATGGGGCAAAACACCAGCTAGAGTGTGTGCAAACATCTGTCATTACCAACTAATGTTACATTTCAAAGTATTGAGTTGAAACTTTATCATTTACAAAAAGAAAAATACAATGTTAAGTCCTGGATCTTTTTTTTAACCTTTTGTTTCTTATAGTTGATATATGCTTATGGTGAAAATTCTCGACCATCTTTTTAAGTGTTAAGTGGCATAACTTACACAATCTATGGCTGCTAAATCCTTTATTTTGCCCCACTGTTTGAACAATCTAAGTATTCAGTTTAACCACAGCTTCCAGCAAATCACTCCACCTACCAGTGGGATCCAGAAGGCCATCCCCCAGCCTTTAGGAAGGAGCAGGTCCCATCCAGCCCCCCAGGAGTTTAGCTCATTTCCCACCTGCTTGCCAGGCTGATGAACCAGTAAAATGGGGATGCGGCCCTGTGGGGGAGTGGGGCTCAGCCTGGAGCCTGGCACCAGCAATTCACTCCTCATGCGGTTCAGCTCCTTTATCCAGAACACAGAAAACACTTCAGGTAAGACAGAAGCTTATGAATGCAGACGCGAGTGGTGGCAGGCAAACAGAAAGTACTCATTAGGAAGAGACTGAATCTCCTGATGGCACCTTCTCAGATATCTTATTGTCAGTGACGTTGTCCCGGACAGACCGCTCCCACAGGAAACTTTGACAGCAATGCTGCGGTACTCCTCGCAACATCAGCTGGCTCCTCTTCTCCTCATCCGCTTCTGAGGGAAAACACACAGAGTATGGTCGTGTGAAGGCAGCTTCACTAGAATCCAGGAACATCTGCCAGTTTTCTCAAGATCATGAACTGATGACGACAGTTTTTGCTTTTAGAGGCATGGATTTCATTCAGGAAAGGAAAAAAGAAAAAAAGTCTTCATCGATCACTAATGCTTCACCATCACTTCCATGGACGAGACAGATTTAGGATTCTATATTCAGCCTACTTTGATCCAATCATCCACAGTCCATGATCACTTCCTTTATTTTCCAACAAGTTAGGAATTATTTTGAACAGAACAGCTGTATAGCTTTTCTGTAAACAAATCAATTTTTCCTAAGCTAATTTCTAACAGTTCACTTAAACACTGCTTTCCATTGACGTTTCATTTCTTTCGGTAAGCAGCTTCTTTTTTTTTCAGGCAGATTTCTTTGAGGTTCTGTCCTGATGCTTTAATGTAGGGATGTGAAAACATTTTGTGGGCCAAAATTGTCAAGTCAAAAGTATGAATGACAAAAAAAAATAAGAAAAATACATAAAAAATGTTTTTTCACCTGTTGAAAAATACGATGATGTAATATTTTAACAAGAAGAAGTAGTCCAGTGTTTTAATTATATTAGACTCCAAACTTAAAATGGGTTTTCTAGGTTTACTTATTAACAGAAAGGCATCTATTCTTTTCCTAATCTGGGCAAATTATATTCTCAGCAAGTATAAGAAAATTTGGATCACTCTCTTAAAAAAATCTTCCTATTTTTAGCCAAGTTTACTTAATTAAATAAAAGCTGACTTAGGAGCAAGGAAGTCTACTTTACAGTAAAAGTCACAAGAGTTCCTTTTTACTGTGAAATTGAAGACAATGCAAAGTGTGGTTATTTAAAGAATTGTGTTTTATCAAACGTTCTGCATTGTTAGATTTTAATTTGTAAAAATTTTGCCCCAACTATAAATATAATCTCCATCTGCATCAGCCACCTAGGCTGGTGGGTCACATTTGTTTCATTCTCAAATTGCACTTTGGGGGGGGGGGGGGGGGTGGGGGTTCCATTTAAGGGGATTCTTTACTATTCAATTTAGTTCATTTATATAGTGCCAATTCACAACAGACATAACCTCTTCTAAAGTGCCTTGAGATGACATCCTTCCTTGAATGATATGAAAAATTATATGTTTCTGATGTTAATTCTCCCAGGGGTTTGACTTCCTTATCAATTAGAGACTTACCCCTTAATTCCACTACATGCGCTCTGCATGCCGCAGCAAAACCGATCCCGTTGTAATGAAAATTAACTTTTCCGCTACGGCCGCCGTATTGAATCGAATTTTGTGGAGCAAGTCCGCAGTAAATCTACACAAATAAATAAGTACCAGGCAGGATACAGAATATGCAGATCATCCGATTTTTCAAAATAAATCAGTAAAGAACAACTTCTTTTTTTTTTTTTAAGACAGAATTTTTCTTTGTATGCATAGCTATAATTATTAATTAACAGTGAGATTAATTAATCTCACTGAAATGTATAAATGTATGTTATCTAAAATAATTGTGTGTATTTATACATATATTACACACTTTAAAAAAAAAGTAAACTTTTCAGCTATTTAATTCTGAAATATCAATACCTGTCGCACATCATAGTAGGTGCGTCAGTCAACAAATACATCTTCAGATACGGGAGAACCCTTACAACATGGATGAAGAGAAACTGATAGTCGAAATGGAAAAAACATAAAATACTGCATGATACAACTCATCCTTTCTACAAAGACGCAAAGAGAAAAGATGAAACCTGGGCCGAAATTGCCAAAGTTTTGGGAGTGACTGGTAAGTATATTGTTATTGTAATGTGTACCCCAATGCGCATGCTTCGTTGAACACCTCTGGGCTCCAAAGCGGAGCGGAGTGGAGGTGGGGCGCATGCCGTATAATTTAACGACGGCAGAGAACCGTTGCAGGGTGTGTGGCGTAGGGCTGCACGATTATGTCCAAAAAAATAATCACGATTATTGTGATCAATATTGTAATCATGAATATTAATCACGATCATTCATCCAGTCCTGTAAAATATCTATTTTTATTGCACCAATTAAAAACTTTTAAAAATAAAAAATAAAAATGTGAAAAATAAAACTTTAGATAAGAATAGATGATTAATAATGCAAACAATCTGACAAAAACAAACTCCAATATATATATATATTTAAAAGTAAAAACTAAATATGTTATTGCAGAGTGCAATCTCAAAGTGCAATTTAAGGGAAACAATTACAGCTTATACAGAAAATGCCTTTGACATTCCCTGCATCCAAATCCTTAGTATTTACTATATGCTACGTAGCAACTATTACTCACCTGTTAATGTAGTAAACACTGCATAGCAAACAATCGCATAATAGGCATCAAATCAGACATACTGCTCCACCATGTAGCATGTCCTTTGACCCATATGACTTCTTTTGACCCAGATGTTTACGTTGCGTTCGCCTGTGGTCCCGCCATCCTCTAGCCATTATTTTGTCTGGTATGACTTAACAACATAAATGTTTCATCAGTCAAAAAACAATTACTGTAATCAGTAACATTGCTTCACGTACATTTATCTGGCGAAATTGCGCGGTATCAATGGTTGACAGTTCGTCTGTAGCCATTTTTAGCTAGGTCCTTCTTCTTCTATGATTTCGGGGCGTCCGCTGCATTGTGGGATAGCGTAGCATCCACTGGCTGCTTACTGTGGCGGTAGTACACTTTCAGGAACTTTCTGCTTACTAGTCAGATCCATAATGGAGATTTGGATCTACTACATTGCTCAAATACTCCTTTTCACCTGCTACGTAGCAAGCGTAGTGCAGCCATTATGAGTGCTGAGTGGCGTGTGCGCGGTTTTTATTTGGGCAGCTTAATGAAGCTTTAGCCATGCGTTTGCCCCCTGGTGGTTGGCAGACTATTGGTTGAGGCAGTGTATGATGATCAGGCAGTAAAGCTCGCTTTTTGAATGTAAATATCGTTGACGATCAGGTTCATTTAATTGTGGCCACCAAAATCGTGATCCCGATTAATTGTGCAGACGTAGCGTGGAGGGGCAGGGTGGGGTGGGGCGGAGCGCATGTAGTGGAATTGAGGAGTAAAGCTCAGTTTATGCCACTCCATCAGCAAATTTGCACTCACACGTAATGACAGACGTCTTCCTTTTATACTTTGGTGATGTGCTTTAGTTGTTTAATTGTTTTAATTGAGCTGGAAACATTTTTATTAGAAATGGAGTTCACTGGATGCACTACGACGGATAATGCTTTTGCATCTCTACACACAGACGCAGTCTGGGAAGTATAACAAGGCTTTACTTGTAAATTAGCCACACTGCCAAGTGATTTGTTCTAAAGGGCACACATGTTTATAAAGTCCCAGTTCTCTGGGTTTTCCCTACAGTGCATTTGGAAATGCTGCTACTTTTAATTTTAAACACCGGTGTGTGCTCTGTATGCAAATGATGATTAATTTATGATTCTAGGGATTTCAGGGAAGAGAAGCTGCTCACTAAGGCCCTGTCTACGCAGAGACAAAAGCACGTGTAGCAGCAAAGATATTTAATCAATTAGACGTCTCATCCACAAGGAGGCGCCATTTCAGGACACTGCAAATGATCACTTTGGAAACCAGGGCCTTCATTTATCAAACGTTTGTAGAAATGTTCCTATATTCTATCCTACAAAGGAAATTTAGGATGTGGGTAAGTACACGTCAAAGTGTGATTTATGAAACATGCGGTGGCCTCTCGTACGCACGCTCCTCCGCAATCAGCTGTTGATAAATCCCACTTGTGCGTACTCAGGTGCTCGTGCCCGTTAAGTCATTTGCATAGAGAAGCGCGGGGAATATTTGGTAATACCACATCATCTGTCAAAGTCCTCACGTTCTTCCGTAAATAATTTCAAAGAGAGTGAAAAAAGGAACTTGGATGACACAGAGATATAGGTGAAATAAGTTGGGGCAATAAAAAAAGTATTTACGGTGCAGTTTGCAACCCTTTTAATTAAAGGTGTGACAAAATCCCATAAAGCTGAAGCGCTTGGTGTAATAAATAAACGAATCAACAGGAGGGAGGGTCTACGGCCGAAGAGCGCATATTAAGAGTGACAGGATCTCCAAGCATGATCACCCGAAACCTTAAATTATGTATGTCTAGGCAAATTGCAAACATTTCCTGAAAGTTTGTTGCTAATCCGTGCATAACTTTTACATTATTTTGTTTAAACACAGACAGGCGCCAACATGAGCTCCTTGATGGAGGCGATAAACTGCTGAGAAATATTCTGTTTAAGTAAAACTGTTTAAGTGTTGCAGTTCCTCCGTTCTAACAGTAGATGCTGTGCGTACGAACATTCAGAACTGTACTTTTAATTTAGGAACATGTACACACAAATACAGATTGATAAATACCACACAATACACAGAGTCATACATACGGATCTGTGAGTATGCTTGATAAATGAGGGCCCTGGTTCCAAAGTAGAGAAATCTCACAGCGTCGGCTCAGTTATCTCCGTGATAACTACCTCTCCAGGATTTTTTCTGACATTAACGCCCCATCCCTAGATTTAACGTTCATGCACAACTCTGTGATCAAGCAAACAAAAATGGCGCCGTACGGTGTTGGACTTCTGATAAAGCAAACACTGACCTTATTATGGATCCTAGAACATGGCCTACTGTACTTCCTCCATCACCAGCAGCAAAAAAATGGATGCAGAGAACCACAGACACCGTATGAATTTGAA
Organism: Apricaphanius iberus; assembly: GCA_028564705.1. Lineage (NCBI taxonomy): Eukaryota > Metazoa > Chordata > Actinopteri > Cyprinodontiformes > Aphaniidae > Apricaphanius > Apricaphanius iberus. The sequence goes on along the minus strand of JAPXFQ010002461.1, from coordinate 612,598 downwards.
TAATGCTCTCATTTGAAACTATATTGGTCTTGTTGTCACTGGGTTGACTACACGTGCTGAGTGTTCTTTTCTTTGTTTCACTGGCCACGTCACAGTGCCACCAATGTGCCCGGCATAGATACTGCAGCAGTTTCAGCAGCTATGTGGACAGAATATCTTTTGACTCCGTTTTTTTAAACTACACCCATTTTGTCTCTGTGTAAATAGGGCCTTAATCCCACAATGTCTGAAGCAAATTTATTACAGCTGCATTTTTCACAACTGGAGGCATTTATGGACCAAGGTAACTTTGGTTTGAGCCTTTTTTGACCCGTGTATGTCACATCTGGCCATAATGGGCAGAACAATTGTGAGAAAGGGATTTATAATCATGCCGGTCAACTAGCAGTAATTACCACACGATTCTTTTCTTGTGTTTGTGTGAATAGCACAAATTGGCTCAAACCCCAACTATCTATTCAAGGCCACCAAACTCAGCCGTCAATCACAGAGGTTCTGTTTGGAGTACAGGGTTCTGCCAGGATTCGAACCTGGAACATCTGCATGGCCAGGCAGAGGCCCTCCAAGAGCACAGAACCATATGTGTACTCACTGCAGCAACCTCGAGACTGAAGCCAAGAGAAAGGCTGGGTAATTAGGACCCGCTTGTATTTCTTCTTTTTTTTTTTTTATGTTCATTTTTTCCCCCTCAAACAATAAAATCCATTTCATATTCTGACTATGTTACATTCAGAGCAAAAAAAAACTATTTTGTCTTTCCAGAAGGTCAGATTTTACCTTGGGCCTGGTTCACACAGGGCACAGCTTTAACCTTCTTCTTTGGTAGAGTTAGGCGGGGGTCATCCACAGTCAACCCCAGCACTGTTCCTGGGGGGAGTTCTCCAGTTGAATAGATACCTGGTGGCGTTAAACCAATAAGCACACATGCATAGTAAATAGCCTGGTAAAATAAGCACAAAAGAGATTAAAAACCAGAAGAAGAAGAAAAATACACACACAGGCACAAACCTTTCAGTATATTAAAGACGTCAGTTTGTTGCCAATGGAGATTCATGTTGCTCTGATCTTTGCAGTGCTGAGGCCACCAGAAGGAAGACTGCAGCTCCTTAGAAAAAAAAAAAAAAAGAAAAGAAATCCTATCAGTTGTTCCATGTGAGAAGAGAAGCTCCACTTCAGAGGTTGATTTAATCGTCATGCTTACATCACAGACTGTAGCTGCTTCCAAGGTTTCAGCCAGGACAGAATGAGACTGTGGTCCAATCAGACGATAGCGTACGATCTCCATTGTGAGATCGCTGAAACATATTTACAGGAAAACAGAAAATTATTAGTAGAATAGTTGATAGACTTATTAATCCAAACTTTCACTTTGATCAGAATCTCCAAGTTTCCACTACAAATCAAGCTTGAAAAGTTAACTGACTTTATAAGTATTCCAGTTGAGCTGGACTTCCATGTAACCGGGCTACCGGGTAATCTGGTTCCGTCCCCAAGAATCTTCTTTGCGGCGGGTTCGCCGGCACCCTTACAGCTTCGCTTTCTCTTGGCTCCAGGCTTCACCTTGTGGTCAGGGATGTTTTCAGACTTTGATTCTTCCTCAGCCTCAGCACATGAGACCTCCGGTTCAACTGGGGGCGCCACGGCCTCAGAACACTGGCACACGCTTTGTAACTCAGAGAGCAGATCCTGGATACATCACATATTACCTGTAATCGTCTCTATATGGATACATCTCTGGTGAATCGCTCGCTGAAGACCCATCTTACCTGCTTTAGGGTGGGGTGAGCCCATATCCACAGCTGCCTGTGGGTTAACCCCGCTGTTGGGGGTCTCCAGAGGTAGGTAACAGGTCCCAGGGCGTGGGAGGGGTACTGGCCCGCCCTGTACACGGTGACGCTGCCCTGTCTTCCCCCTGACAGACACATGGTTGCAGCAAATGTAGGACCTAGAAAGTAGGGGGGAAAAAACACCACAGTTGGATAGAAACACACAAGTTTAGACAAAGAAGGAGGAGATCTCAAGAAATCTCCAGTCCAAAGTCATGTGTTTGGATCTTACCAGCCTCCTTGCATGTCAGCTGTGACAGAGCAGCCAGCAGCTTGTCTTCCTCCCCCTTTAACTCTATACAGCAGTAATAAGAAAGATCCTAAAGGGGACAGAACATAAGGTTACCTCTTAAACCCACTATAGAAGCTGAAACAAAGGCTTGTTCTTTAGCTAGTTACCTGTAGGAGGCAGTGGCTGCTCATTGCTCTGAAGCACGGCCGATAACATTTGTATGTGGGTCTGTCCCCGAGACAGTAACCCCACTTTTTGACCATGTGGAAGCGCTTGGCATGCCAAATGTGCGTCTCGAGCCAAATGTTCTTCCGCTGCCGCCGGTTGAACTCCAGCAGCAGGTTACCGTGGCGCCGGCGAGCTTTGCGGCTTTTGCTCTTTGCAGGCTCCTTTTTCTTCTTAGAGCCCGCCTGGAGGCTCTTCTCCCTCTGGAGGAGAATGATGAACGAGCGTGTCGGTGACAAGCGATCAAAATGGCAAACTTGAACTCCTAAATGTTGAACTTAGCCTCAGAAGTTACCATTCTGTTCGCCACATCTCTCAGTCTGCGAGGGAGCCGCTTGGTGTTGTGGCTCATGGCCCTTCGCCTCATGTGTTTGGGAAGAGCCTGAGACACGTGGCTGCTGCCCGTCGCCTTGGTGACCGCTTTCAGCATGGCGTTCACCTCTGCAGCTCTGGCTCTGGCGAAAGCTCCAGCTAGGCAAGGAGAAAGGAGACAAGGTTTTTGTGTGGCGGTCGCCCCAGCCTGATATTGCCCTGCCCCCGGCTATATTATTATTTTAACTGCAGTGGCAGCATCGTGCCACTATGCGACGCTGTATCAGCAGCACTGCCCAAAGCTGAAGCGACTACAGAACAAGATCAAAACGTGTTAGGGTTTTTTCCATTGACAATAAAAATAGGTTTTCCCGCTAGTTGTTGCTATCGGTGTCCTGATTTCCCCCCGGCTCTACAAAAAGGTAAACATTGTTTTGGTGCTTTTTTTTTGTCATAAAAGGATGTCATGCTTATTTTAAATATTCCTCTGTATCAGAATGTTCATGGTTTGTAGCGTTGCAGATATCGCTGGAAAAACGAAAATCAGCCACTACTTTAAAAAGCGACCTCGCAAGAAGCAGAGTCAGGAATCCAGGTAAAACAGTGCAGACAAATTATTGTAACAGACAGTTAAAAGAGTATCATGGTTGTGACAAGATGTGAAAATTGGGTCAGGTCTAAATGCCGTTCCCAGGCAGGGACGGGCGAGGGTCAGAATCATGGTAGAATGTAGGACAGGACAAATCAGCGAGGGTAAGTTAGTCCGTTTCGAAGACAAGAGCATAACAAAAGCCAACGTGTACGTGGTTTAACGTTAGACATTATTTTTTAAACATTCAAGATCTCCTCAAAAATACAGAGCCAGTGGGTTTTAAAAAGCAGTGGCTTCATCAATTTACCTGGCTCAGGGATATGCGTCATTTTAACCGGGGATGCCGGGGCCATGTCCCCACCAAATCTGATTGAGTCAATTGTGAAACTAAAGGCAATTTTTTTAAATTAAGTACTGCAGATTACAAATTCAATCATATTTCTGGATCTAAACAAATTATAGAGATAATATCCAGAGCTCTCCTCCTGTCTAGTGCACTAGGAAACAGGAAGAGAAATATATTTATTAAATGTGAAGAGTAGATAAAGACAAATCCAGCGCTCCCAGAGAGAGAATATATATGTCCACCTCAAACACCAGATTTGATGCAGGTACCTTGTGGGCGACTGTGGCTCAGTAGTAGAGTTGGCTTGCAATCGGAGGGTCGTAGGTTTGATTCCAGCTTTCTCCAGTCACATGTCGATGTGCTACTGGGCAAGGCACTTAACCCCAAAAAAAACATCGTCCTACCGAGCCGTGTTGGTTGTCGGTGTATGAATTTGAGTGTGAATGGGTGAATGTGACTTCAATATAAAGCGCTTTGAGTGGTCAATATGACTAGAAAAGCGCTATTTAAGTTCAGTCCATTTACCTGTTTTATTGCAGAACTCTCAACTCTAAATTAATGTTCAATTTTCTCCACAAAGAACGGGCAAAGGTTGCAAAGGGAAGGTGTTTAATTGCTGCACATATTCTTCTGGGGCGAATACATATTTGCCGCCATTGTGCTTTCTGTGGTTTTTAATTTCTGCCAAAACAAAACACGAAATCCTACGGCTTTCAACTGTTATTAATTTAATAAAGATGCGATTTTCAACACCTGTTTATACCTTCCAGTGGTTATTGTAACGAAACATGAAATAGAGTAATAATAGGCTAGGAATGGTTAATAATAATTATTAGTAATTGCTCAGGCATACTGAGGAAGGCATGCACTGTTATTTATGCCAAACGCACTGTACTCTGTGTGGTTGTGAGATGTGTGGATAAATCCCCACAACTTAATGCAGATTCAGTTTAAAGTTGGCACCTTACATTTGTATGTACATTATTTTAATAAAATAATGCTTTAACATGATAATTGTCATATTCTTATCAGAATGCTTAACTAAAAAATATGTTGCCTTTAAAAAAAAAGTGAGTCAGTTGAATGCACAGAATTCATGCATGTGTTGGAGCATGGTCAGGATGGTACCACCTCTGCCTCAAACTGAGCCAGGAAAAACCCTGGGAGAGATTTCTAAAGCGATGAAAATGCATCACATGCAGCATTTCTAGGTGACATGTATCATAAGGTTTTTAAGGTTTTCTTCAACTCTGTGACTCAACTTCTTTCCTCCCCAAACTAAGAAAGATCTTAATAATTCAGGAGACTTTGCATGGATATATGAGAAATGTTTTTACCAGTGATGTACTTGGGCATCTCTCTGTCATAACCACCGCCATCTTTCTGATGTCCACGAACCCATCCGTCTCTGTTGGCAGACGTCCTCTGTCTCTTTGAGGAGGGATGGAAATCTGGCTGACCGCCTTATGGGGGGAAAACGATGTATTCAGGTGACGTGGACACAATGACAGGACACAAAATCGAGCAAAGGAAATCTGGAATAAAGCTGATCAGCTGTTAGACGTAAATATCATGGCAGCCGGGATACTTTTGACAGATGTTGACATGGATTCTGAGGCATTAGAGTAAAATTTGCTCTCCAAGGGCCTCAACCTTGTGCGTTTCAGTTTGAAGTTGGACTCTGATGACTTAAGTTACCATGAAGACAGCAATAAGTGGCAAAAGTGATATGCTTCCTCCTGTGGTAGGAAGCTGGAGTACCCCAAAAAAGAAACCACTGATTAAACTGAGAGAACATGTAAACTAAGAGGCTAAAATTACCTCTATGGGATATTGATGGAAGTTCTATGACTCTAGTCTTGAATTGATCGATCAATTGGAAATAAATTAATATCAAAGAACCTCCCAAAGCTTTCACTGAGAAATGACCGGACTGCAACAGAGATGAAGTCACTGGGGTGAGCGGTGAGTACCGGCGACATGATGATGATGATGATCTCTTCTTCCACCGTTCTCTTTCCTACTCTCCACATGAGAAGATGATGGATACTGCACACTGGCAGGCTGGTTCCTCATCTTCTTATCACGCATTTTGGCTTTAGCTGCTGACATTTTCTGTAGAAAAACCAGAAGACAGAGCTCAACACCCCCAAGCAACACGACTGTTTTAGTCGGTTAGCTCCATTACTTCTGACAAAGCTAGTATTTCTGCTAAAACTACAGTTTTATTTAAGTCTTCCTAATAATTACACAAGTTGACTTTAATAGGAATACTGTTACCAGCGTATGGCTATGTCAGTCAATTCTCGTAGCCGCCCTCCTCTCGCTGTTAGCTACCATGTGAGTTGTCCTCATGCTAGCTGGCTTTCTTGTTTGCTTCCGCGTTTCTCGGTGAAGAGACTCATGGGAAATGTAGTGAACTAGGCGCAACAAAATAACGCCTTCCCACCAGACACACCTTTAATTTGTACTTACAATGCAACTCAATTTAAATGGACTAATTATAAAATTATATAGCCTGCACAGTTATGTAATTGTATTTTTTTGGGGGGTTACAACCACACAGTGTGTATTCTTATTTTATGATGCGCATTAAGCATATACCGTGTTGTTTACGGTAAAGACTGTGTGACGCTCTCTCGTCAGCAGCTCGCTTCTTCTCAGTGCCTTTTTAACCCTCATGTTTCTCTTGGGGCAGTGTAAATTTAGGAAAAATGGCTGCACTGATCAGGAGCATCATCGTCACAGCCAAAGCTCCGGCTGCGATCGGTCCGTACAGGTGAGAGAAGTCTGATGAGCCAGGATGAAACTTTACAGCTATATGGTAGGGGCAATATATAGTAGCAAATATACTATTAATTTCTTAATTGTATATGCATTAGTCAATAATATTACAATTACTAGGAAATAGAATATAAATATAAGTGGGGTTTTTTTTCATATTCTTTTAAGGGCGTAGAACTGGACAAGCAGCTTTTCCGAACAAAGAGCACATTTTTAGATTTTGCACTTTTACAGCCAGAGAGCATCAGATAGAAATCAAGCTAAAAAATAAATGCACATCACATATTTTCCACATCACAATTTCCATTCGTTTTATTCGTTTTATGCATGTTCTTTCGATTTTGCTACGGTGCACTACTGTGCTTATCTGACACATTTAATCCAAATATAACATGAACTTCGTGGTTGTTATGTGATGAAATATCACAATTTGACTGGAGTATTTTTGCAAAGTAGTGTGATATTCTTGAATGTTAGCAACTATTGATCTTGAAGAACTAGATTATGAAAGATATTCATTAGTTGTTTTTATCCTAACAATGCTGGTCTGGTGGTCTTTGAACCTGAAGAAATCTTATTAGAGAGAGTTCCAGTAGGACAGTCACTCCTGGCCCTTTAATGCATTGCAGGTAACTCCTTTTTTGTTGTCTGTGTGTGTTCAAAGCCAAGCAGTGGTGGCTGATCGGACCATGTACGTATCGGGGCAGCTGGGGCTGGATCCATCCAGTGGACAGCTGGTGGAAGGTGGTGTTCAGGCACAAACCAGACAGGTGACACTTCACACATTGCCTGCTTCTGTTTAATTAACAACGCTGAATCAGATTCTCGAGCCATACCTGTTTCTTAATGTCTAAGTAACATTTGATCAAATCTTAATTTGTCTATCTATTTTTGTATTTCATTATTTTAGCGAGTAGAGTCAATAGTTGAAGTGTTGGGTGCATTTGTATTGGACTTTGTACTGTGAACTTTGTTGCAGGCTCTTGTGAATATTGGTGAAATCCTTAAAGCCGCTGGCTGCGGCTATGAGAACGGTGAGCGACACTTTAGATGAACAGTTAAAAGTGTTTTACCTTCGTCTGAAATCAGTTTGCGTATTTCACTTCCATTTATTTTTTGCTATTTTTACAGTTGTCAAAACCACTGTACTGTTAGCCGACTTGAACGACTTTGTAAATGTCAACGATGTTTACAAGCAGTGTAAGTATGATACTGTAGCTATCATTAGAGTAGTCTAAAATCTAGATCCCCTAAAGATTAGACGTGTCAAAAGTACAGCCTCGTGTTTTATAAAGGTTGGCCACAGGGTGTCAGTATAACCCCACAAAAAATCTGCATCACATACTGTTTTCTAACATGACATCTTACTTTGCCGGTATAGTTTTTTTTATCCCCTTTGGTTTAATCAAATCCATGAAAACAAAATAATAATTTGCCACCAAGTATTCTGAACTAGTAAAGCATATTCTTAAGCAAGCATAGCTATAATGTGAGAACCCTACTCTGAAGCAGTGCGGCTTTGACAGAAGATGAGCACACAAGCTGTTGAAGTTTCCTGAGTCACTTAGCTGAGTGAAATCTGAGCTGCTGCTGAAAGTGGATTAAGCTTCATCTGAATACTAGACATTGTGTTACCATGTCAATGCCTAACTATAATAATAAAGTAAGTCCCTATGAATTTCATTTTCATTTAAAGGGTAAAAACGTAGTTATACACCTTGAATTTTTGCCCATTTTGCAACATTACAACAAACTTCAGTATTTTCAGAGTTTGTTTTGTTCTTTCAAACATGTGACAAAGACAGATAAAAGGCCAAAACGGAAGTTTTGATACACATGCATGTCACCCTGCCTTGCCTTGCCTTGCCTTCACCACAGTGAAGGCAATTTTATTTATATAGCACACTTTGAACAAAAAGGTAATTCAAGGTCCTTTACATGATTTGGTGGTAGAGAAAAAAAAACAAAGCATGATTAAAACATCAATTTAGGAAAAGCATTCAATGTGCAACTTTACGTTGTTTAAAATATACTTTTTTTGTAACGTAGCAGCTCCAATAAGCGGGCCATAAGCTGCTGCTCTGCTTCAACCGTCCGCTCAGTCTTTGAGGAGTAAAGAGGGCGATGGTGAATCGACACCTGTGTTGCAGTTAAGAGTCTTGTGATTGTAATATATGCCAATTACGGATGCAATTATAACAAAAATAGACACACCTACACACATCTGCGTGAGATAAAATGTGAAACTTCCCCTGTCGTTGTCCAATGAACAGAACAAAGCTGATCCGTCTCGAATAACAACAGTCTTTTTACGTCCATAAGGGTCCAATTAAAGTTCTCCAAAAAATGTGGTTTGTCCAACACAATAATAAAGCCCATAAATAAGATAATTACTGGGGAAAATAAGCCTCTGAAAGTTTTTGGTTCTCATCATATCCTTTGGCTTGTTTCCAAAGACGTCGCAATACCGTTCTGATGCTGCAACTAGTACAAGACTAGATCTATGTACATCTTAACGTTCCTCGTCCTCGTCCCAACTGGAATCTGGCTGGATAGTTCCGATATAGCACCAGTGATCTGAGGGGCTAGAAGCTAGCTGGATAGCTAGCGTAAACAGATAGTTCTATACACTGGTGTTCTCTGCTCTTATTTCCTCTTAGAAAAAGGCATGGATATTGTGACTTTGGCTTGAAACGGTACAATAATTATTTGAAGACCACTGATAACATATTAAAATAGCTCAAAAGATGATCGGAGTGGGTATTTAATGATTCATCAGCTTTGCAGTCGTCTGGAAGTTCCAGATTTGTGGAGCATAGAAACTGAAAGCTGCTTCACCATGTTTGGTTCTGATTCTAGGGATGTTTTGTAAACTAGAGTTAGAGGACCTGATTGGTCTGCTGGGTTGGTAAATGACAACAGGTCTTCAACCATACTTTGGCGCTAAGCTGTTTAATGATTTATAACTAGTAGGGATATTTTGAAGTGTATTCTCAGAGCTGCGGGGAGCCATTTTAAGGACTTTAAAACTCGGGTGATTTTCCTCTACTTTCCTGGTTCTAGTGAGAATGCAAGGAGCAGCATTCTGGAGCAGGACTCGTGCGGACGCTGTTGCAGTAATCAATCAGACTAAAGATAAATGCATGGATCAGTTTTTAGAGGTCCTGTTGCGACATCAGTTCTTTAATCTTAGAAATGTTCTTCAGGTGATAGAAGACTGACCTTGTTATTGTCTTTATGTGATCCTGGAGGTTCAGGTCTGAGTCCATTATTACACTTATATTACTGGCCCGATAAGTACTTTCTTGCTGGATTAACTGAAGCTCTGAGCTGAGCTTTGCACATTCCTCATTTGGTTCAAAAATAACTACTTCATTTTTGTTTCTGTTAAGCTGAAAGTTATGGGAAATCTAGCTATTGATTTTCTTGATGCATTTATTTAGTGCTTGGATGGCTACATAATTACTTGTGACATTGTAATGTACATCTTAGTATCATCTGCATAGTTATAAGTAATTTGTTTGGTTGTTATAATCTGGGCTAGTGGGAGCATGTAGACATTAAATAGAAGAGGCCCCAGGATGGAGCCTTGGGGAATCCCACATGTGATTTTTGTTTGTTTAGATGAAAAGTTTGCTATTAAAACAAAAAGTCCCCCATTCTTCAGGTAGGACTCAAAACAGGCAAGTACTGTACTAGAGTCCCACCCAGCTCTCCAGTCATTCCACAAGTATTTTTGGTCAACAGTGTCAAACGCCGTACTGAGGTCCAACAGAAGCAGCACTGTGGATCTACCAGAGTCTGCATTTATGCAAATGTCATTGAAAACTTTGACGAGGGCAGTCTCAGTGCTGTAGTTAGCATAGAAACCGGACTGATAAAGGCAGCAGGTCTTCAACATATTTTGGTGCTGAGCCATTCAATGATTTATAAACTAGTAATAGTATTTTGAAGTCTATTCTCTGAGCTACACATTTGATCTGGGTTCAAACAAAGACACACCCGGAGTAATCTCTATATCGACAAAGCTGACACAGGCACAAACCAAAAGACTTGCAGGTTATATTTGAATGTTTATACTATAAACATTCAAATATAACCTGCAAGTCTTTTGGTGAGTATTGACCCCATGCAGCTGACTTGAAAGTTTTATTTGTAAAAATGTAGAAAACCTTGTCTCATCTTCTTTTCACTTCAGATTTTATTAGCGTTAGTCTGCAAGATAAAATCCCAATGAAATCCATTGAGGATTTTGGATTGTATTGGAACAAAATGTGAAAAGGTTCAAGTGGCGTAAATACTTTAACAGTGAACTACCTTATGGTATAAAAATCGAAGTCCTGGTACTCAGGGAGATGCTTCAAAATATAAAGTCTTGTGTAAACACTGAAAACAAAATTTTAAAACCGCATAGAAAGTATATCTTAACCTTTCTACTCTTTTCTGTGCAATTAGTTTTTTTTAAAGACACTCTTTGCCAGGGTTTCATTGGTCACACATTTGTTTAGTGGAAACACAAACCCTCCGTCAGAGTAAACTGTGCAACCTATTCAGTGCATATCTGTATTTTCCCTAACTGAACTTCCTTCTACAGTTTTCAGGACAAACTTTCCAGCCCGAGCTGCCTATCAGGTAGCAGCACTTCCCAAAGTGAGTATTTATCAAAGACTGATCGGCGCTGATTCCAAACTCCAGAACTGTTAAAGCCGATTGTACTGTGTGTCTGCAGGGTGGAGTGGTGGAGATCGAAGCTGTTGCTGTTTTGGGCCCTCTGAGCGATGCCTCATAACAACTCCATCTTTGATACAACACGAACAACACAGTAGCAGTTTGTTTAGTTTTGTGACCTAGGAGAGAACTGATCGATTAAACTCTTTGTACAGCACCCTCAACATTTCTTGGTTCCCCCCCATTGTAAAGATGTGTTAAAAGCCTTGAAATAAATCAGTCTTGTTACTTCTGTAGCTTCATCTTAAACTGAGAAATTTTGCTACTGTGAGGTTTGGACATTTTGCAGCTACCCTACCATGGTTAATGTACTGAACTTATATAGCGCTTTTCTAGTCATGCTGACCACTCAAAGCGCTTTACAACCATCTTCATCATCAGTGTGCTTGTGAGTTCTTTTCCGTAATAATTTCACCGTTAACCTGTGGTTACTATCTTGAACCTGTTTCCTGGTTTATGAAGATTAATATGCATTTGTCTTTCTGGAATAGAATGTTTTCTTGTATTTCCCATTTTAAGGGGTGGCCAAGAAAAATATATCTGAGTTACTTAACGCTATCATCAACTTAAAACAGTAAAGTGTGCCTTAAAAAAAGCTTGTCTTACATTTTTCTTCTTTGCTTAAGTATTCAGTGTGACGATATACCACCGATATTTCAGCGGGAGTTTCCAATGAATCTGCAGGGTGCTTTATTTTAGTCTAAAAAAGAGCAATAAGTGATTTAATGTTGTTTTTAATGATGTCGCTGCCTGACAGTCTAGCATCAGCCGGGCTTGAAGCACTTTCTCTTCATTAACATTGATGAGGCGTGTTTAGAGACAAAACTGGATCTTCCATTCCTGCAGCTCAGCTTTCACTTCTCTAACCTTGTTAGTGTGGCTTAAATTTCACTATTGCCCTCTGTTGTCACCCAGTTATACCCACGACATAATGTGTATCCTCATTCATTATTGACGATCGCATACATCTTGGCAATGAATGCTTTTAGGTTTTTCATGTCATGAGCCTTTTTCTGGATGTTTATGGTTTTGTTTGAGATTACGTGGGGCGTGCATCATGTTTTCATCAGGGGATTTGTGTTGATGGCCTCAGCGGATGCTGGCATGACATCACAATGTGGTTCACAGTGAATAAGACAGCAGGAGAAGAAAAAGTTTATTTGCTTCTGCTTATAGTAGTACATGCTACTTTTGACTGTGGCTCTGCTGAAGACAAGCATTCATTACTTGGTTAATCAACATTTCAGTCAAATACAAAAGAGTATTGAGTTAACTTGTATTCTTTTTCATTTGTGAACTTTTAAAGCTTTTCTCTTTTTATCTGGATATTTTAGTTTACACAACGTATTTGCAGTTCTTACATTTTAAAGCAACGGATCAAGAGTTTGTTTTTCTGAGTTTGTTTTCTTGTTGGCAAGAACATTATGTTTCGCAAGATAAAAGAGCTCACAGAAAATCTCTTCATGGGTGTCTCCCACTCCAGCTTAGCCACTTTATATTCCACCATGCAAGAAAAGGGATCTGTATGGAATATGCAACAGGAACAAGCGGCAGGAACGAATTGAAATCATTTTGTCCTTGCTGCACTGGGAGAGAGAACAAATTTTTCTGTTCTTGCAAAGGATGTGTTGGATACAGGTAAAAACTTCCATTTTGGTTGCATCTAAACAAGGACACGTTCTTCCTTCATCTTCTGCTTCACCAGAGCCTCTTTGCAGTTGTTCAATGCTTTTTCTATTTTCAAATGTTGGATGATTAGTACTCTGTGAGAAAACTTCAGACATTGTTTCATAACCTAACCCTGTTTTAAAGTTATCTGCAGTATTACCTCTGATCCATCTGCTGTGATCCATTCTTGGCGTCTGTGATGCTGTTTGTTCACTAGTGTCCTCTTACAAACGTAAGAGGCCTTCAAAGCACAGCTGGATATCATACTGAGATAGAATTACGCACAGTTGGACTGTATTTAGTTATTTCAGTGACTTTCAGATGATTAGGTCTATTAGAGTGAAAAGGAACTGAATACAAATGCACTGCACATTTTGATTTTATCTGAATTTATGTATTGTTTTTCTTCTGCTTCACAATTATGGAAGTTTGTGACTATGATAAAGCACTGTACCATTGCAGCTCCTTCTCAGGTTAGTCATGTGTTTGTTTCCTTTAAATGAGTGCAAATTTTCAGCTGCAGTATCTGCTGCAATACAAAAAATACAGTTCATCCCCAGCAATAAAAGCCACACTCTTTAGTAGAAGAAACTTTATTCTGTACACTAAACTGTTAGAAGAATTATAGACAAAAATTAAGACATTGATTCCAGAGAAAATAATTAACCAACAACCATACAGAAAATTAATCATATTGTTTGCAATAAAGTCATTTTCTGTGGTGCACATTTTTAAACAAAACTTTGAAAGCTAAATAGAAAGCTGTGGTCTTTGACTGTGCTACATAAGCAGGTGAGGCACTCTTACTAAACCTATAAACCATTCGACATCGTAATCCCACATGAGTACCTTCAAATGTACGCTGAGAAGAATTTTATTGCCAAGGAATGGATTAACAAAAATCTAACAGCTACACTAGAGCTGTGCAAGATGGCTTTATAGAATGACACGGTTGGTCGTCCATCCTCATTCCTAGATGACGAATGTTCTCTGTCTTATTGTCAGTGTTTTCGTCTGAACTTTGCACTGCATTTTTTTTTAAACATGACATTGCTATTAAAAAAATTTGCTATGTGTAAACATGTTTGATGGGGTTCTTCATTGTTACCATCAAGATGTTTTAACAGCACACTCTGCAGCTAGAAGTGGGCATGTCTGTTAATCTGTCGACTTCAAGATCTACATGAGCCAGAATAATTAACCAGGTAACATCAGCTTTTTATGCTCCTTTTAATCCAGAAAGACCAAAACAAGGAGCACAATGTGAAAAGTGTTAATGTCATTTGCAGCAGTAGGAATAACTGATGCTTTTCTGTTAAATTTCAAAGCAATCCAAACACCTTTTACATTTTTGTTTAAAACCTGTGTGTTAATGATCCTGTCGAGAACTGTCATAGCGACCCATACCTAGTATCAATTCGGTGTCCTGTCAATTTGAGATTTGTTTTTTTATTCACAGTCCAGTTTGGCTTATATTCCTCAGAAAGCAGTAATGAAGGATTAACTGACAGCATCCTTCGTACTTTTTAAATACTTCCAGCTCAGAGTTAACAACTTCATTATCAAGAGTTCTCATGTGGCATGCCACATAAGAGGATTTTTTTTGTTGCATTTTTTCAGTGTATAATAAAACATGTTTAGCTCCAAGCACTTGTGGTCCTGTTAGAAAAAAAACCCTCCTGTTCCCCTGCAGTAAAGGCTTATAAAGGGCAAAAAAAAAAGTATTTAGTCAGCCGCTAAATGTGCAAATTCTCCCACTTAAAAAGATGAGAGAGGTCTGTATATTCATCATAGGTATAACTTCACTATGAGAGACAAAATTAGTGTGTGTGTGTGTGTGTGTGTGGGGGGGGGGGGGGTGTCCAGAAAAATGACATGATCTGATTTCAAAGAATATATTTTCAAATTCTGGTGGACAATAACTATTTGGCCACCTACAAAAAAGCCAGATTTCTGTTTCTCATAGACCTGTAATTTCTTCTATAAGAGGCTCGTCTGTCGACCACTCGTTACCTGTATTAATGGCACCTGTTTGAACTTGTTATCAGTATGAAACGCATCTCTCCACAACCTCAAACAGCCACACTCCAAACTCTACCATGGTCAAGACCAGGGAGCTGTCAAAGGACACCAGAAACAAAATAGTCATCTGGCGCCAGGTTGGGAAGACTAAATCTCCAACAGGTAAGCAAGCTTGGTGTGAAGAAATCAACTGTGGGAGTAATTGTTAGAAGATGGAAGACATATAAAAGCGCTGATAATCTCCCTCAATCTGGCATGATCTCACTACATGGACTCAAAATGGTCACAAGAACGGTGAACAAAAATCCTACAACCACATTGGGGGAGCTGGTGAATGACTCAGAGAGCTGGGACCAAAGTAACAAAGGATGGCATCAGTAACTCTCTGCGCCACCAGGGACTCAAATCCTGCAGTGCCAGACGTGTCCCCCTGCCTAGGCCAGAACATTTCTAAATTTGCTACAGAGCATTTGGATGATCCAGAAGAGGATTTGGAGAATGTCACATGGTCAGACCAAAAAATAACTCTTTGATTTAACACCACTTGCCATGTGTGGAAATGAAAGAATGCTAAATTGCCTCCAAAGAACACCATACCTATTGCGAAGCATGGTGGTGGAAACATCATTCCAACCTCCTTCCATCAGCAAGGGCATTGAAGATCAAATGTGGCTGGGTATTTTAGCATGACAATGACAATCCCAAACACACCGCCCCGGGTAACGAAGGAGTGACTTTGTAAGAAGCATTTCAAAGTCCTGGAGTGGCCTTGCCAGTGTCCAGATCTCAACCCCATAGAAAATCTTTGGAGGAAGTTGAAAGTCTGTGATGCCCCAAAACATCACAGCTCCTGAGGAGATCTCCGTGGAGGAATGGGCCAAAATACCAGCATCAGTGTGGGGGAACATTGTGAAGACTTACAGAAAACATTTGAGCTCATTTGAGCTCATTGCCAACAAAGAGTATATAAAAATTATTGATATGAAGTTTTATTATTGATCAAATTCTTATTTTCTACCATAATTTGCAAATAATTTGCTTAAAAATTCGACAGGTTGCTTTTCCTGGATTTTTTCTTCTTCTCATTTTGTCTCTCATAACTAAGGTATGCCTATAATCAAAATTACAGGCCTTTCTCACATTTTTAAGTGGGAGAACTTGGAAAACTGGTGGCTGACAAAATACGTCTTTGCCCCACTGTACAAACATATACGAAATCGTAATATATCCTGAATGAAAACATATTAAGGCAGATTGAATAATCATGAATATATTGTGTGGTGTTGATAAAAAATAAAAGTTTTTTGTTCTTTTTCTTCTTTTCCTCCACTTGTCTGCACCTGTCACTTTGGGGGGTTTGTTCTTTGGTTGAATCTCTGATCTGTGAAACACAGAGAACTGAGGCAATAATTGTACATTTGGTTATTATACTTCATAACTACTCTCAATGTAAGCAATACGTTTAATGTATATGTTTCAGGCTCTTACCATCTTAGTCCTGTTTTTTGGCTATTTCACCCTCTGTGTCCTTAGAGTCCACATTTACAGATTCCACTACACACACACACACACACACACACACACACACACACACACACACACAGAGGAAAGTCAATATCATACTAACGGCTCAGAGCTTGATTAACATGACTTAAACATCACCGTGTCACCCACAGCCCCTGTAGGGGAATTGAAAATCTAATAGTCCTCCATATCCAAATCTGGGCCTGTTTAACTGGACCAGTGCTGATCTATTCCAACACACACACACACACACACACAGAGAACCCAGAGAAAGTCCCGTTAAAGTTATGCAGTCCATTCTTTCTTCCGTGCCAACTCAGTTTTCCACAATGCTGGATAAAAAGGTGTTTTCCTTCTTCAAGTACAAACTGTTTAGCGTGCAAAGAGTGAACACCAAGTGTACAGCTAAAATCACATATTTACACATACTATATGAAAAGACATTCTTTTTTTCTCCCACTGCGACATTAATTCAGACAATATGTTTTCTGTTTATATTCTTATATCTCAGCTGCTAGAATATATTTTTTAAAGATTGTTTTGTGTTTCTTTGAAGCAAGAAGTTTACATACAGTATATTTCCTTAGTATTCAGTAACATTACCTTTCAAATGCGGCTGTACAGTGGTGCAGGTGGTAGCACTGGTGGCTGTGAGGTGATTGTGGTTCAGCTATAGGATTTCATCCTGTAATCGGTGGATGGCTGGTTGAAATCTCTGCTCTGCCCATATCAGTTGTTGTTTCCTTGGGTAAGGCACTTCACCTACCTTGCCTACTGGTGGTGGTCAGAAGCCCTGGTGGCGCCTGTGTCCGGCACCTAATTCCCCCCCGCCCCTGCCCTCTGTCAGTGTCCCCCAGGGCAGATGTGGCTTCGTTGTGATAGCTAGCCAACACCAGCGTGTGAATGTGTGCATGATTGGGTGAAGGACTGAATGTAGTCATGTTTTTGGACTGTCGGAGAGAAGTCGGAATATCTACAAGGAATCCACACATGCTCACGGTAATACATGCAAACTCTATACAGACAGACCCCAGGCTAGGATTTGCACCCAAGACCTTCTCGCTGGTGTCAGTGGTAAATGGCCTGAATTTGTATAGTGCTTTTTCAGTCAGATGACCACAAAGGGTTTTACAAATGCACCCCATTCATCACTGTTGCTAGCAAAAACATGACTGTTAGATGAACTGATCTATCTAAATTGTTTAGAGATGAGTTTGACCATGCCTGGTTGTTGAGCCTGTTTATCCAGCGATGGACTGGTGACCCTGGCTCTTGCCCGATGACTATCGGCCCAATCATGATAGGCTCCATTTTACTCAAATCTTGTCAACAAACAAATCGGATGTCTGAAAATCCATATCATTTCCCAAAATTGGTCAAACCCACTGTAATCTTTGCATGCGTAACAACATTTGAATTTGAAGAAACTATAAAAAACAACAAACAGAAAGAATTACTCTCATTCTTCTGATATTTAAGAAATAGAAACAGAAATGTGGTTTAAAATCATATACAGGAAAAGAAAAGGTTTATCTTTTTATAGTGTGTGTAATTACCCTATTTTAACCGCATATTGTAACACAGGAGTTGTACCTTACGTAGGCAATCTTATTATAAAACAAGTTTAGTTTTAATTATGGATTTTAAAAATAAAAACTCTCTAACCTAAAGCTTAATATCTGGTTAAGCATATAAAAACATTAGCAATGTGTATTTTAAATTAGCCCTCATCCTAACGGAGGTTTCTGCCGAACCTCTGCAGACCGTCAACATTGTTGAATTTAATTTGAAGCAACGGGCCATGATAAGTCTGTTGGCTGTTCACCGTGGAAAACAATGAGTGAGGACTGTCTGACTGGAGCTGAAATCTTTCAAGCTATAACATCAACATGCAGAAGACAAGCATTCATGTCCCAGCTCATCTCATTCGTTAAGCATTAAGGTCCAACAATATCCCATTCAGGTCTCTCAGGACATGAGCAGCTTAACGCCTCACTGACTTCTGAGTTATTAGCTGTATGAGCACGATGTATGCAAACTTACCACATCTCTGGTTTTACCTTGATCACTGATTTGACTAATGTGATTGGCCAGGTGAGTGAACATTCAGTGCTAATCTACATGTCAACAAGATTTGACTTACTTTACTGAATCTATCCCTTCTCACCTGTTTCTCCTCCTCCAACCGTTTCTGCGTGTTTGTGCACGCTTTGTGCCTAACAAATGCCAACATTGATTTCCTTTCCAGTGGAACTCTTGCTACAAATGGCTTCCACCTAAAAGCTGTCATCCGAATCTGTGTGACTCCCTGACGAGTCAGTTCGCCTGACAGTTTTGTCAAAATAGCGTGTGCATTTCACATTGTATTATTCGGTGAGCAAAAAAGCTGCCATACTCTCTTGAACAGAGGCATGCATAATTAAAATACTGTTGTCATTATGCATCAATATTATAGCTGTGGAGGAAACCTGTCTGCTTTAAGTCGCTGAATGTATTCAACTACCCACTCTGTCAGAAAGTGGAGGTTCAAATTAGAATATTTTTTTTCTTGAGAGGGGTAGGGGAGAAGGTTTTGTTGATAAATTCTAAAACCACTAAAGTGTTGTTATGGTGTCAGTATTTCGTACCCTGTGTTGAAAGTTCAGGAACTGGCTCAGTAGCAGATTCTGGGTCTGGAGGGGCTTCAGTTTGTGTCGTGTCAGGTGCCACCTCAGGAACCGCTGCTGTGACTCCAGTCTCTGTACTGGACTCTAGATTCACCCTGACTGGTGGAGCTTCAGAGGTCTTTGCTGGCTCTGGAGGTGTTGTGACCTCTACAGGACTGGTCACCTCTGCTGGTGAAGCGGCAACAGCCGATGCTGTGGAAACCTCTGTTTCCTCCTTGTTGGCAGAATCGGGCTCAACTTGAGAAGCAGCTGTAACAGGAGTTACTGGAGGTATCTCTGGAATACTTGTTGCAGCGATAGTTGTGTCTATTACAGGCTCCACAGAATCTGTGGGCCCTGAGGGTTCAGCTGCTGCTGCTGCTTCATTGGCAACTGAAACTGTGGATGCTGCTGAAGCTTCACCTGCTCCGGGTGTCTCTGAGGCAGTCTCTGGCACCGTACTGCCAGTTGGGGCTCCTGCCTGTGCGAGTTCAGCATCTTCAGTTGGTGCTTTGGAGTCTGCTTCACTTACAGCCTTTTCTACAGCTTCAACAGTCCCTGCTGGCTCCTCAACTACTGGTTGAGTTGCTGGTACACTGACTACCTCCTCAGCTGACACAGGAACCTCTGACTCCACAGCCTCAATAGATTTAGCCTCAGGAGTCTCCTCTGTGGCCTCAAGTGTTTTAACTTCAGGAGGGGCTTCTGTTGGTACACTTTCTACAGGGACTGCTTCCTCCACTGGGGGCGCTGCCGCAGTTACTGTGATAGCAAATTGTGGCTCAGCAGAATCTTCTACTGCTGGAAAGGATGCAAGCTGTGGTGTCTGCTCCTTACTAGCTGGAGCTTCTGACCGTGGCTCAGGAACTCTTAGGAGGTCCTCCCCGGACCCAAGATCCTCCTGGGCCTCCATGGCCACTAACACTGTCTCATCTTCAGCTCCTGCTTTAAGATCAACCGCTAATGTAGTCTGCACAGGCAGCTGCATCTGGTCTTCAATGGTTGCCACATCGTCTGTGAAAATTCCATTTCTGACTGCTGGGGACAAGAAAATGATAAAAAAAAAAACAAAGATTATCAACTTGCAACAAGCTCATTAGCTGTCAGTGACTTATTTATGTGGGACATTGACATGGTAAAAATCAAGGAATAAAAGAATCAGAGGGAAGACTTTCTGAAATACTTACAAAACCTATTATTCTGCTAATAGGATAGCACATTTAAGCAACACTTTCAAATTTGATGGCACCCTTGTTATTCAAAATAAATGTATCTTCTTTTATAGCAGCATTCTCTCACACAAATCTACGTTTGATTTTATTACATTTATTTTGTGAAGAAAAACTAACCAAGCCATATTTTGTGGACTTCATGATAGTAAAGAATTACAATAGTCCAGCTTTGAAGTAACACATTCATGGACTAGTTTGTCAGCCTCAGTCTGGGGCAGCAATATTCCTTGTTTTAGCAGTGATGTTTGATATGGGATTTGATTGTCATGTCTTCGTCAAAATTAACACCAAGGTTCTTTACATTATAAATGGGGGCCAAATTAACTCGATCCAGATGAAGTGATTTACTGTTGTGGAAGAATTCTATCTGGTTCTAATGTCAAGCATTGTGTGGTGGAATCATAGCTTGGTTACGATTTATTCTATGACTGTATACCCTTATGCTGGAGTCAGAGTGGGACAAGTGTCAAAGAAGACATCAGCTGCTAAGGACCCTCCCCCACCAAGACTGGTTCACGTTTAGAGATTGGTGACCACCACTAGGTGGAAGGGTGCAAATACATCAAAAGAGGACCTTCAGCAGACACCATTAGTGTTGCTTATTCATCCTTATAAAAGTCTGTTTTGATTTTGGGTGTGCAAGTCAGTTCATACTGCTCGTGGTTTGATGTGATCATCCTTGTTAATCAACAACTGGAATTAAACACTCTTGGACCACCGAAGGCATCTTCTCATCCTTTTATTGAACAGAAACCACTGTTGATCAAGTAGTATAAGTCAGATTCCTGAATCATTCACCAATCAATATGTTTTTCAGAACTTTCTGTCTCTGTTGGTCTAGATGTATGCTTTGGATCATTGTCCTGCTAAAAGACCCAGTGAAACTTTATTTTCAGTTTTCTAGTACACGGGCAGAATTCAGCAACATTTTTTTTTTATCTCCAGGTACTTCAAATATTTTTTCGGGGTGAATGTCAGTCAAACAAGCTTCTCTGGACCATTGTAAGGGTAAGTATCCCAAAGCAGACCTCCACCATACTTATCAGTGGACATGAATTAATCCAAAGATTTATCTTTTTTTAATTGGTAAAATCTCATGGAGTGTTTGTTCCAGAAAACCTTACTTTTAATCCAATCTCATGAAAGCACACAGTTCCATTTATATTCATGGGCTATATTTGCATGGTATAGTGTTTGAAATTCCATTTTAGACTAAATTTATTTCATACAGTGTATGCATGTGAACAGAGATTAAATTTTCCAATAGCTAAAATTTTTAACCTTTTTAAACAGAGGTTGACGACATAATAAAACAGAATGAAAAGCAAAGCCTTACAAATAATCTAAGGCAGAACTTTTGAGAACCTTGTTAAACTTTAAAACTCAGTTTTGTGTGGGTCTGTAACAGTCTCCAAAAAATTCAGTAGAAAGTTTTGGGGGAAATTATTTGAGGGATTTCTTTAGTTTTCGTCAGCACATTATGCAGGATACAGGGGAAAAGAACAATAAAGGAGACAAATGCTTGAAGAAAAAGGCATCCTTTCATTTCCTCACTTGGAAATAGGATTTACTGAAGCCTGAGGATGTGTACTCTGAGGAAATGATCCTATCTGCTTTTTGCGGTCAGCTAGGGTGTGTGCACACAAAGTTCTCAGGTGAATATTGTATTTATACACTGTCTGGCCAGCAAGAAAAAAAAAGTTGCAACCTGGATTTAACTAAGCAAATAGGTACAAGCCTCCAATTGGATAATTACTGCATGTGTGATTATCTTGCAGCTGGAAACAGGTTATTAAACCCGAATTGGTGCAATGAATTGCTTCTTATTTCACAATAATGTCAAAAGACACATCTAGTGGTCATGGAAAAGATGTTAGTGTGTTTGAGAAGGGTCAAATCATTGGCATGCATCAAGCAGAGAAAACATCGAAAGAGATTGCAGAAAGTACTAAATGTGGGTTAAGAACTGTCAAACCCATTATTAAAAAGTAGCAGGATAATGGGGACCCATTGTCTTTGAGGAAGAAATGTGGCCAAAAAAGAAGTCCCAAATGATCGTGATCGAGGATCATTTAAACGTTTGGTGAAATCAAATAGAAGAAAAAACACTAGTAGTACTCAGGGCTATGTTTAACAGTGAAAATAAGAGCATTTCCACACGCACAATGCGAAAGGAACTCAAGGCATTGGGACTGAACAGCTGTGTAGCCATGAGAAAACCACTAATCAGGGAGGTTTATCAGTAAAGATCCGTCCTCCAATTTGCTAGGGAGCATAAAAATTGGACTCTGGAGCAATGTAAGAAGGTCATGTGGTCTGATGAGTCCAGATTTACTTTGTTCCAGAGTGATGAGTCCATCAGGCTAAGAAGAGAGGAACCAACATGCTTAGCGCCTAATGTACAAACGTGTTAGGGCAGTACCATGAACTGGGTTTGGTCAGGTATAGGTTCAAGAACAGTATGTAGTCCAGGAATGAGGTAAGGTGACTTCCTGAACATACTAAATGATCAGGTTATTCCATCAATGGTTTTCTTTTCTTCCATGATGGCACGGGTATATTCCAAGATGGCAATGCCAGGATTCACTGGGCTCAAATTGAGAGAGTAGTTCTGAGAGCATGAGCCATCATTTTTACACATGGATTGGCCACCACAGAGTCCAGACTTAAACCGCAATGAGAATCTTTGGGATGTGCTGGAGAAGTCTTTTTCGCAGCAGTCTGAATCTACCATCATCAATGCAAGATCTTGGTGAAAAATTAATGCAACACTGAATGGAAATAAATCTTGTGACACCACAGAAGCTTAACAAAACAATGCCCCAAAGAATGCAAGCTAAAGGAAATCCCAGGAAATATTAGTGTGCCTTTTTATTTGGTGGTAACCTTTGTTTTTTTGCCAAAGTGTACATGGAAGTGATAAGGTTATATTTTAGGAAAATCTTCACTTATGTCGGAAACAACAATCACAACATAGAGCTGGAAGCTTTGGATCAGTTTCTGTCTGTCGCATAGGGGATGTTGCTCCCAGACGAGCTGGACCGGAGCAGCTCAGTTAGCTGTACGGGTGGATGGTTCTGATGCTTCAGCTTTCTGATTTTATTTGTCTGTCAGAAGCAGTAAGCAGAGATCAGAGTGATGGGTGGAAGGGAATGTGTGGGCCTGGCAGATTGTGCGAAAATGAGCCAGAGGGAACATGATCCAGCATTAAGGCAAGGCAACTTTATTTGTATAGCACACTTTCAGCAACAAGACAATTTAATGTGCTTTGGGTGGATAGGGAAAAAATAAAGCAGCAACAAAACACATCAAAGACACAAGTGCAATGATAACATACTACTGGTATTACATTCTAGCTATCGTCAATCAAATAATCAAAGGCAGCTCTAAACAGACTGGTTTTTAGTCTTGATGTAATGGAATTCTGTGTTTCAGCAACGTTGCAGTGGTATTGAAGTTTGTTCCAGATAAGAGGAGCATAGAGACTTAACGCTAGAAAACACATATTATAACGTCTTTACTCTTCCTTCCTGTCACTAATGGCCTTCATCAGACCTTTAGATAATAATCTATGCTTTGATCAAATGTACACCTTTCCCCACTACCACAAGACTGATAAGCTGAAGTTTGAGCAGCAGTTCAGAGTTGGTATTGAAAAGTGGGTAGGAGACTGTTTGAGCTGACGTAGACACCTCTAAGCCATGCATCGTAAAGTTTGCAACAACAGGATTTAGCAGCCAAAGATGACACAGATCTCAGTCAAAACAGAGCCACGGCTTGCCTGAAGTGGAGGGGAAGTGAAGGAGGAGGGGACGGGTGACACACCAGGGGCCCAGACTGGGGACGGGTCCAGCAGAGGCTAGGATGTCATGTAACTGGTTTGTTAGACAGACAGCACACTGTATGAATAAAAACATCTTCTCATTCAGGGATATTCAACGTAGCCTGGCAGGGTTGAGTGTACAATTACTGATATTCTTGGTAGGGGTGATGTAAGAGTCTGGAAGGGAAGCCAAGTTTCTCTGGGTTGCAAAAGCTGTCTGGCAGTAAACACAATGCCATAATACATGCATCCCACATTGACTTGGGAACTGGTGAATATGACCACAGAGAAGATAAGTGCTATTCAGGTTAAAAAAATATGGCTACATTTCGTTTACCATATAATAAATGTTTGTGCCACAGAAACAAACACTTTTTGTTGCCCATACGCAAGCCATGAAAGTAACGGCCATATATTGTATATGTGCAATTGGGCACACAGTGTGCATGGAGCTGGGCCTGGCATGGCACATCCATGTCGCAGTGAGTTGTTTGGAACAATGAATGGACAATAAAAGACTGTGTGAAGCCTTTTGCACGTAGCGGTTACATATGTAAAGCTGCAGAAAGAATCAAATAGATTTGCTCCTGACAGATAATCATGTCAGTAGAAATAAAACTTCACCTTCTTTGGCATCCCAAATGAGTTGTTTTTTTCCCCTATTGTAGCTAAAACACTTCCTGTTAGATATGTGATGATCCAAGGGAATAATTAAAGTAAAAAACAGCAGAATGCTATCACAGAGACTTTCGTTCATCGTTTGAAGTGGAGCAGGAGGAAAATTATTCATGATTTTCAAAATATTAGCAAATCAATGTCTGAAAAGGGGGATTTGAAGCTGCATTCAGCAACCTTTACTTTAACAACAAAAGCAGTTCCAAACAATTATCTTCAGAAGTTACCAAAGTAATTTAAGTCAACGAAAAGTAAAGGCATTTTGCCTCAGTATAGATCTACAGAATATAGATCTATAGAAAGCTGTTCTGTGAAGGCCTCAGAGTTTTGTTAGAGAACAGTAGAGAACAAACGTTTTTATGAAGACCAAGGAAGACACTAGACAAGATGGGGATGGATAGAGTTGTAGAGAAGCTTAAAGCAGGGTTAGGTTATAAAACAATATCCCAACTTTTCCAATTTCACATGTAGATATATTTTTTTCTCAAATTGACGGAAAAATAATGGCAAAACTGCAAACTGTACCCTGACATGGGCACCCACCAACACCGACAAGCCTGGGAGAACATTCAGCAGAAACGCAGCCAGGAGGCTCATGGTAACACTGGAGGAGCTGCAGACATCTCTAGCTCAGGTGGCAGATTCATGAGAACAACTATAAATAATGTCCTCCACAAATCTGGCCCTTATGGACGTTGAAAGTAAGTCGTAAGACACATAATTTCTGGCTTGCGCCAACCCATGTAAGGATTAACAGAAAACGTGGAGGAATTATGACTTTTTAAGAGAAAAGATAGAACATGTGGTCAGACTGAACAAAATACAGGATGATTTTTAAGGGGGGGTCTTCTAAGAAACAGCAAATGAATTGAGATGCGGGTAGACGTTCACCTTCCAGCATAATGCAAACCCTAAAAATTCAGCTAGAGCTAAAATTGAATTATATTCATGAGTTAGGGCTGCACTGAAGGTTGTGGGTTCGTATCCCGGCCCAGGGTCTTTCTGCATGGAGTTTGCATGTTCTCCCTGTGCATGCGTGGGTTCCCTCCGGGTACTCCAGCTTCCTCCCACAGTCCAAAAACGTGACTGTCAGGTTAATTGATCTCTCCAAATTGTCCTTAGGTGTGAGTGTGTGCATGGTTGTTTGTCCTGTCTGTCTCTATGTGGCCCTGTGATGGACTGGCGACCTGTCCAGGGTGTACCCCGCCTCTCGCCCGTTGACAGCTGGAGATAGGCACCAGCCTCCCCGCGACCCAATAAGGATTAAGTGGTTAAAAAAATTGATGGATGGATGGATGGATGGATTCATGAGTTAGTATGGTCCAGTCAAAGTACAGACTCAAATTCATTCGGGAATGTGCTGTATTTACAGCAAAAAATGCATAGTAATCTACAGCACACTTTCAGATTGTTTTTCCTGTCTACAACTCTATTCTATTTTTGTGTTGGCCCCTTAAGCCAAGTAAAAACAGAAAATTGTGTGGTTATAGTGGAAAAATGAGACAAAGATTAAGGTACATATATAAAATGTAGAGTAAATTTCAAGAACAATCTCACATCCATGTATTAGTATAGAAGATTGGTAACAAACTGGTTGGGTTGCAAATCTTGCCACAGGTTACAAATAGACTTCTGAACACTCCCAGCTGTTTTCATGCGTAGTTATTGTCCTAGATAAAATGCTCTGTTGGCTTTATGGGAAAAGATTGAGAGAAGTCAACATGTCCACAGAGTAAGAAAACTCTTCTCAGGTCTTATTTCATAAATAAGTCATTAAATATTGTTCATCAGCCCCCCTTCTTAGCAGTAACATAGATGGAAAGGAGTGGAGTACTAAGAAAATAACTAAACAGCAATTACTCGTATGAATATAAGAACATGACACATCATAAATATTTCTGCACATACAGTATTTGTATTGTACGGGAAAGTGTAAGTAAGAAAGCACACAGTGTACTGTACCAGCCAGCTGCAAACAGCCTTCAGCAAAACCTGACTGAATGGTAGAAAGAAAGTGAAGTAGCTGCACAATCTTCCATACAATGCGTGAATATGTGCTGCTCTCAAGACTTAAAAGCACACAAATGGAAGCCAAATTAAACTTTTATCATTTCTAGATGGCCATTACTTACCCACTGTGTCTCCATTACTCTCCTCAGGCTTTGTGCCTGGTCTTTTCTCCTGCTCCACTGTCTGTGCACTGGATGATGAGCACCCCATGCTTAGAAGCAAAATGTGACTAACACAAAAAGCTGGAACCTACTTCAGGATCAAACAACCACAAGTCTCAGAGCTTCCTGCTTTTAAAGGTGGGTCCTTTCTTTCTGTGCAAACATGGACATCTAAACTCTAACTTTCTTTAACATGTCCTTAAAGTAGATGGGAACCATTATCTCCTCTACACTGTGTGATGTATTATACTTTGCCTGGCTGGGACTACAATCTGTTCTCTGCATGAAGCAAAGCAGTGGAGGCTGTAATGCTGAGTGTTCCCCTAACTACCTTCAGCTCACAGTATTACTATTCATGCAGGAGGAGGTGGCAAACACGTTTGTGAACCACGTCCTCCCCCTCTAAGGCCTGAGTGGTGGAGATCCACCATCTGGTGGTGAAGAGTAAAACAGCATGTGAATTTACTGGTGAAACAATGGAAGGTTTTTCTTTTGTTGCATGGAGAAAAAAAAATACAACAGGGTTATCATGTACAGACAGTAGATAAAAATATCAAATGAAGACAGAGAAATTTGGATATTAAAATGTTTATTCATTAATAAGCTGTACAATAATATAAAATGATGTAGTCAACATTCTTCACATATGCAGTGTTTTTTTAATTTTAGGGGGAACTTCAGTTGAAAGGTCATCCAATTCTGACTTTCTGCCAAGGGTGTCATGGTCTGGGGAACACCATGAGGCAGCAAGAAATCCACTTCTGTGTTCTGTTCTAAGTGAGTGTTCAGCTTATTTGCATGTCAAGACACTGAGACCGGATCAGTTTAAGCACTGTAAGATACAGCATGTGGGGTAAACGAGCTAAAGTTGGTATCTGACTTGATGTATATCGTTCTCTGCTAAATTAAAGAGCTATATACATATTCTGTGTAGGGGTTAGGATTGCTTTTGAACACCTCCAGTTGAAAATAACAGGACTGGTCAGAACTAGTTTGTTATTCACAGCAAAAAGTGTCTTCAAAACTGAATCTATGAAAATACATTTTTAATTGGAAAAATCTCATTAAAAATAACATATTCAAGGCATTCTTGGACTTTGGACCACCTTCTATTTGTTTGGTTATGTACAGGGGGACAGGAAGAAAGAGTTGCCTTGGATACTATTCATGTTATAACCCCAAATAATGACCAATAAAAGTGACGGTTGAAAATTTCCCATAAAAAATCTGATTAAGAGAGTTTTCAGTAACTATTGTAAAGTCAGTCAGGGTATACTTAATAAAACATGTATTATGGTTGTAATGACTTTGGGATGATATTGTATGATAATTTTAATCAGGACACTAAAATATGAGATAAATATTAACACCTTTAATATCACATGCGCTACAATTGGTTCTTTGGTCAGTGTTTGCTTCCCTTATGATATCTTGTGTGGACGTATTAATAAAGGAAAATCAAGGAATAGTTTACGGATTTTCAAGTGTTTTAGTGTAAGTCTTTCATATGTAAACTTTTCAGAGCCAAAATAATTTCCTATACATCCAATGAATTTTAGATTTTGAATAATGAAAATGATATTTTGAAAAGATTTTTCATCTAACATTATTTCATTTGAAGTATTTTTCTAACCAGTGCAGCACTGCATTGTAAAAGGATTGTTTCATGAAACTAAGGCGTTTATTTGTACTCATGTATGACCCAAGGCTGAAGAAATTAAAGACGTGCTTAAATATAGTATTTTAAACGGCATCACTTAATGAATAAAGTAAGTGAAAATTTGTGCTATACTATAAAAACTATAATCAGCATCAACAGTCCCAGAAGAGTATGATCCTGCCTTTCATTTGTGTGCGACTTGATTCTCCAGAGTCTCCAGCTTCTTTGACATCGCTTCAAGTATTTGTGTTAAAGAAGTTCACAAGAAATACAGCAACGTAGGAAATTTTTTTTTTTTTTTAAACAGACATTCCTGCAAAAAAACATACCCAAAAAGAGCATAGAGGCATTTTTCTAAAGCATCATCAGGATAATTGTTAGGAAACAGCTTATATATACAGCACTGAATAAATGTAATATCAAGAAATGCACAAAAATTGTTGTTGAAGATCCTTATAGACAGATGAAAACACTCTGTCTAGGACTGTGAATATGAAAATATTGAGAGAAATTTAAATGCTCCTGGCTTTTCTGCTTATGTTAAAACTCAGGATATGCAGCCTTGGCTCATTCCCGTGAAGAATATTTCAGTGTCATTTTTGACGTCAACTCGGAGGCAGTTAATTGTTTTTGGAACACTATCTGTCCCTGAAAAAGGAAAGAGACAGGTTTGGAAGAAACAACACTCAGCTTCTTTGAACACAGAGTGCAGAAACAGAAATGGATAGAGTAGAAACGAACCTAAACACAGAAACAAGAGATTGCCATCAGCTGAGTCTCAACGACAAGTTTGATTACTTTGGTTGGTTTTATTCTCCAGAGTATTTTTAATTTCTATATTTTAGCCAGATTGATTTTAGGAATTGGTTGAAATTCACTTCTGATCGTACTGTACATAGTTCATGTCCTACATAGTTATTTAAAATGGAAAGTGTGCAAACCAACTGGTCTAAACTTTGTGCAAAAATACGACAACAGGTTAAAAAAATGATGATCATGATGATCCACTAATCAATGTTGTTCCGAATACTAACTTTAATAAAACAATAATGTCTGATGAATTAGGAAAAACTCACCTTTTTAAGGATGCTCTTTTTAATCAAATTGTTGTGGTTAATTTCCTAAAACAGACTGAACAGACTGCATTTCCCAGCTTTTTTAAGTCCCAAACAGCGATGAAATCAAATAGTCCATAAAATCCTGTAATGCACAGCTATGTTTGTCTTCCATGCTGGCTTGCTAGAAGATGGGGATGCCACTTCACTAGTGAATTCTCTTCAATTTACTGACCTGCTAGGCAGGAGCGTAATCCCTTTAAATCTTAGAAGTACACGCTGAAAAGCGCTATGGCTCCTGTTAGCTTTTCGGGGAGTGATTTGCTGACTGCTGAATGGCACCAGGCCAGTTTTTCCCGGAACACGGCATAGGCTGATCATTGCAGTTGACTCATGGCCTTGACTGGTTTGTACCCTGCAAACAGAGCTGCTACATTTGCTGTGTGTTTTTAACATGGACTGTATATATATTAGACAAACCCTCATTGACGTCACCCATAGGTTTCTGAAGAGCAAAAATGAAGCCAACTGGGCGGTTCCCACCGCCGCCATCTTGTCCGCGTCATTCGCCTCGTCACGCTCAGAAACTCCAAAAATGGGCAAAGAGGTGGAGCTGTGAGGCTGGGGGCGGAGGGTTGACGCTCCGAGCCGACATAGCTAGAAGCTAGTCAGAAGCTAGTTGGGAGCTAACTGAAGCTAACGTAGGCTGCAGCCGGTTTCAGCCAGAAGACCGCGGTTTTTCAACAACGATCACTTTAGACCCAGAAACATTTCGAGTAGAGAAAACATACCGATATAATAAGACCCAAATCGGTCGGGTCAATACGGCCTTAAATGGTGTTATTTCCATTACCATCGGTGGAGGGTGAGGACATGGATGGCTTATCTTAACAACACATCCAGCAAAAAGCAGTCACAAATTCATCATGAAAACTCAGATCCTCTCAAAAACTAAAAAGCTTTCGACTCACCTAACATCTCAGACATCCATTAATTCATGCCTCCAGCTGTGTTCCTCACACCAGTACTGCTCTAACCAGCGATCATCCATTCTGTCTAGAGTCCAACTCTTCCAGCCTCATCTCGCCGTGTCCCACTCTTGAGTCTCCCGTTATTGATGCCGCGGCGTCCCGGTCCTGTCGACTTGGCTGCTCTGCTGCTCCAACTCGCGAGTGTAAAAAGAGATAATAGCGCCGACCAGAGCAGCATTCCTCTCGGCCACCTGACAGTTCTGTCAGGTGGCCCCCCCACCCCAGCTGTTGAAGCATCAGCCGGTATGAAGCCTCTCCCCAAAGCATAAACTTCTTGGATGGTCTGTAACTGTAATCAACACCACAGCAAGCCGTCTTTATCCAACAATTGCAGATTAACATCCAAAAAACCGAATAAAAACTGCAGAGGCAACTGATAGTGGAGTTCAGAAACACCAAATGACTGAAGTCTTTACGTCTTTAAGTCTTTACTTGCAGAGGGGGACAGCAGACTACGGAGCAAGCTATTAGCTACTGTTAGCCACCATTAGCCACCAGCGTTAGCCGAGACGGACCCGTCAATCAAAAGGACACGCCCCTAATTATTCATCATTTCAAGATTAAATTACAAATAAACGGAAAAGTTAGAGAAAAATTCACCCCCCTTAGAGTTGTCATGATGGTAAACCTGAACAATCTAATCTAAAATGGTTTTTTGAACCAGGCTGTAAACATGTTTATTTTTGCTGTAAAGCTGACCTTTTCAACATGGGAGTCAATGGTAGGTTGCTCCTTTTTGGAGCCAGCCCCCAGCGGATGAGGGATGAACTGCAATTTTTGACACTTCCAGGTTGGCTTCACATTTTCCAAGCGGAGTTTGCCCCTAGGTTTTTAACTGATTGTATCCAAAGTGGATATCTTTCTTCTCTCTGTTTCTTGGTCTTTTCCTATTCCTTGCACAGTATGGCTGTGAATATACTTGCTTTTTAACTTTGCGTAACGTCGTGTGGACGCAAGCAGCAGGCTGCGTCTTGGGAACGTACTTGCTTGCGTACTGCACGTACTTCTGGAGAGTTCCACTAGGGGGCAGAATATAGCGCTCAGACCGGACAGAGTGATGAATTTGTAAAGTACAGACAAAAAAAATAATACAGAGGAGATAATCAGATGGTTATTCTTCAGATCATGACATAAAAAGACAGCAGCAGTGCCATAGAGCGTGTGTAAGACCATATTTACCGCTATTCTTGTTTGTTTTCCTGCTGGTCAAATGGCGCTTTACGATCCCCCGCGCGGTAATGCTCATATTGTTGTGTGCGGATGCATTGCTTTAATTTCAGAGGACTTACAGCAAACAACGCTTGAAACAAATGGAAGCTATGCGAGGCAGTCATGATAAACGCGTGTTATCAAAGCAAGTATATTCCTAGCCAATTTGGACTCTGTCTACTCACCGCACGCCTATTGCCGAACACCCACGTGTTCTTTTCTTCTTTTTTTACATGTCCTGTCTGGCAGTGTGGCACACAGAATTAGTGTGTGAGTAGCAAGTAAAATTCCATCCACGTATTTTTTTCATAGCTGCTCAGCTAAAGCTAGCTAAACATCCTTTGTTCAAACAGCTGGGGCTAACCTTAGCTTCTTCCCCATGGGGAAGTTATTCCTAGCACCCCTCCTATTGAACCACATTGGTTACTTTGTTTAAACTCATCAGAGCTGGGTCTTAGCTTTACCCAGGTGGAGAAGCTAACCCTACCACCCTTAAATGCGTTTCTTTGTTGAAACAAAGTTTTGGGCCATAAAGTTGATTTATTTTGTTGCTAAATTTATATATTTTAGAGAGAGAATTTGATTCTTCTTATTGTGGTGTGTGTGTGTGTGTGTGTGTGTGTGTGCGTTTATAGCACTCCACAACGTCCTACCCATGACTTTATAAGAGTTTGGTTGTAAGTACCCTCATAAAGAAGGTGATGTTTAATAAATAAACATTGTTTAATAAATAGGCTAAAGTGGTTAGCCCTGCTACCTTGCAGCAAGAAGGTTGTGGGTTTGTATCCCGGCCCAGAGTTTGCATGTTCTTCCCGTGCATGCGTGGGTTCCCTCTGAGTACTCTGGCTTCCTCCCACAGTCCACAAACATGACTGTTAGGTTGTTTGACCAATCTAATTTGTCATTAGGTGTGAGTGTGTGCGTGCATTGTTCTTTGTCCTGTCTGTCTTTTTGTTGCCCTGCGATGGACTGGCGACTTGTCCAGGGTGTACCCGCCTCTCGTCCATTGACAGCTGGAAATAGGCACCAGCGACCCCTTGAAGATTAAGCGGTTCAGAGATGGATGGATGTTTAATAAATAATTAAACCATTATTAATAATCATATTAGTATCCATATATTTTTCATAAACATGAATGGATAGATGAACCAAATATTATTACATTTCCTGTTTCACAGCAAAATTGTTATCAGATTGGTGTTCTAATCCATACATTTTAAATGATCCAAACACAGCCCCAGCCCAACAACTTTCTCTGCTTTTATGTCAGCAATACCCCCGGCGAGTCATGCAGCTGCAATATTTCCAGTCTGTCTTTAAAACCCCAGCCTGATTTTGCATGCATGGGTACTATGTATTTTGTTGATCCAACCATTAAGTATTGTATTGGGACTGAGAATTGGCTAGTTCTGAAACGGATCAGTATCAGGCCGATTAAAAATCCTTATCAGGGCATCTCACCTGCAGACAAGTTTTAGTTCATCTAACAGGACACTCCGGACGCACTTACTTTAAGTGTATAGCTATGACAGTCCATCATGAGCTCTTTGGGTGTAGATTATAACATTTGTTTTTGTACCTCTTCTATTACATCATCATTTATTATGGCATGTCTCTAGGAATGTTAACACCTGTAATTTAATTAATTAGTCATATATTAATATAGTAATTAGCATTATTGATAAATATATAAATAATTTGGTAGAAAAGTGAGAACCAATTAGAGTTGATCACAAAAAAATAAAGATCACTTTCAGTTCTGATGCTGTTTGTTTTTCCAGCAAAGAAAGGATATTTTCTCCTACTTAGACTGATAGCTATGTATTAGTTTTTCCACCTGATCAGTGTTGCCTTTTTATAGTAAACCCATTTTTTCCAGTGTTAAACAGTGCAACAAAAGGATATTAATCTGAGCCAGGCTCTTCAGCTTCTCCGTGACTTGGTTCTGAAACGTGATCAGGTTCTCACACCGGCACACATTTTCATCAAACGGTTTGTCTGTAGGAGCAAAGTAGATTAGGTTGTCACATTTTTCCGCTCTTAGGTTAATTCTATTTGCTTTCATTCGTTCATTTCATTTCAAACCCTGCTGCAAAATGATTTTCCTTTTTCAGACCTGAGACATTATTTAATCCTGACTTGGGAAATATGAATGTAGGTTTACTTGGGTTTTCTACCAATTTTCTGGGTTTCTGTCAGGATTCGGAAAACTAAAGGTAACGAGTAGTGGTTGCTGTAGTTGCAGCAGGTGGCAGTAAAGCTCTGCTGGTACGAAGTGAAGTTTTTAACTAAGTATTTTTTAGAAGAAGCAGAAATCCTCCTGAAATAACACTGGAGGAAGAGATTATTTTCTTGATGTTCAAATTCTGTGCTCACTAATTTTGAGCTAAACCTGTCATGATTGCCGAGTGACTCTAGAGCGCACACACTTGACTCAAACACAGAGGAACAATTAAGCAAACTTTATTGAAAGGTTGTGACTCTGGCAGCGAAGGGATCCGGCACTGGGAGTAGTTCTGCAACTCTGGGGAGCTCGTCCCTGGATGGGGTTTTGACAGGTGAGCGAGACAAACTTGAGAACGTGAATATTGCTGGGTGTGAGTGTGGAGGACCTCTTACTTGCAAGCTGAAGGGGAATCAGTTGTCAGCAGGGGGTTTGTGGGCCCGGTCTGTGGTTGGAATAGAGCCGTGCGGGTGAGAACAGAATGTTCCCTTCCTTCCAAGAGAAACAGAGGGTGAGCAGGCAGGGGAGAGCCGAAGGAACCCAGGGGGAGGTCGGAGCTTTCCTGGTGCGTGGACTGGTGCGTGGGAGACCAGCGTTGCGCCAGACAGACGCAGACACCCTAAGCTGCGGCAGCAGCTTGCTGGGGACCAAACGCGGGGACTCAGCGGAACTGCGAGGAGGAAACATTCAAAGGTGAGGAAACAACACTAAGAGTAGCTTGAATGGGATGCTGGAAGTTGACCTGATTACCACTCAGGGCGTATAACCATCTGGCGTCTGCTATAGGTCATCGCACTCCTTATAAAGCTCCTCCTTGATGGGACAACCAGGCACAGCGGGGAACACATCCCCCCAACGGACACCCCCAGGCGTCCGACCAGAAAATGAGGAGGCCGACCCTTCAAAGTCTGAGATGAGAGAGAGATCAAGGATTGCTGACTGATGCACCCAAGACCGCTCCTCAGAGCCGTAACCCTCCCAGTTCACTAGGTACTGGCAAACACACCCCCTATGGCGGATGTCCAGGACAGGCAAACGGTGTAGGCTGGGAAACCATCCACAACCCGGTCGGGAGGAGGGGGATCAGCCAGGGGCCACAGAGGACTATCAAGGACCAGTCTAATTCGTGAAACGTGGGAAAACAGGGTGCCCCTGAAGGTGAACGGGGAGCTTGAGGCAGACTGCAGAGGGACTGATCACATCGTCAATGGGAAAAGGTCCTAGGAACCTGGGGGATAGCTTCTTCGAGCCGCCCTTGAGGGGAAAATCCCTGGCGGACAGCCAGATCCTCTGGCCTTGAGTGTAGGCGGGTGATGGAAGGCGCCGCCGATCAGTGTACCTCTTGTTCTGTGCAGACGTCCTTTGGAGAGCTGCCCTGGTCTGATTCCAAATCCTCCTGCAGGCTATGATGTGGGAACGGACTGATGACTTGACTAACTCAGGGACTGAGGTAGGCGGAAGGGACGGCTGATACCCTAACGAGGCCTCGAAGGGTGAAAGACCAGTAGCAGCTGAAACATGGGTGTTATGGGCGTTTTCCACCCAAGGAAGGTGGGTACTCCAAGTGGCAGGATTGGTGGCACAAACACAACGGAGAGCATTCTCCAGTTCCTGGCTCAGCCTCTCACACTGGCCATTAGTCTGGGGGTGAAAACCCGATGTGAAGCGGGGGCGAGCTCCGAGGATGAGGCAGAAATTTCTCCGCACTTGTGAGGTGAACTGCGGGTCCCTATCGGAGAGGATCTCCAATGGAGTACCGTGGACCCTGAACACATGGTGGAAGAGCAACCTGGCGGTCTCAGTAGCAGAGGGCAGTTTAGGAAGCGCAATTAGATGGCAAGCCTTGGAGAAGCGGTCCACCACCGTCAAGATAACAGACTTGCCTCTAGAGACTGGAAGACCAGACACGAAGTCAAGGGCCACATGGGACCAGGGACGAGCAGGAATGGGGATGGACGGAAGTAATCCTGAAGGAGGATGGTGAGTGTTCTTATTATGGTTACAGACCTGGCAAACAGTGACAAACCCAACTGCGTCCTTATTGAGACCAGGCCACCAAAAGTACCGGCAGAGGAGCGATATAGTGCGGCTCGCCCCAGGGTGACAGGAAAACCTCGAGTTGTGGGCCCACTGGAGAATTTGGGAACGGACTGAAGTGGGGACAAAAAGCCTGTTGGGAGGCCCCCCTCCAGGGTCGGGTTCGGCAGCCAGACTTTTACGGATGAGAGACTCGATGTTCCAGGTGAAATTGCCCACAGAACAGGAGGGGGGAAGAATGGATGTGGGAGACTCGCTGGACTGGTCCAAGGAGAAATGACGGGACAAGGAATCAGGCTTGACATTGCAGGTTACGGGTCTAAATGATTTGTTGAGATTAAACCGAGAAAAGAGAAGGGACCAACGAAACTGATTAAGGCGTTTGGCTGCCTACAGGTAGGACAGATTTTTATGGTCCGTCCAGACTATGACAGGGATTTCAGTGCCTTCAAGCCAATGTCTCCATTCCTCGAGGGAGAGTTTAATCACTAGCAACTCCCGGTCGCCTATATCATAGCGACTCTCAGTGGGGGAGAAAGAGCGCTTAGAAAAGTAGGATCAGGGATGGAGCTTTTGGTCAGAAGGGGATCGCTGGGAAAGGACTGCACCAACCCCCGAGTCGGAGGCATCATTTTCTAGGATGAACTGTGATCGAACATCTGGGTGAATGAGGATGGGTACTTCCACAAACCTTTTCTTAAGGGTTTTAAAAGCCTGGACCGCCTCATCAGTCCAGACAAAGGCTCCCTTGGTGGAGGTTAGAGCTGTCATGGGGGCTGCAATGACAGTGAAGTTCAGATAAACCGCCTGTAAAACATTAGTAAAGCCCAGGAAGCACTGAACCTGCTTTCGTGATGTCGGGGTAGGCCACTCCTGCACTGCACAGATCTTCTCCTGGTCCGTTGTCACCTGCCCACCCTCAAAAACAAAGCCAAGAAATTTTATGGAGCGTTTGTGGAACTCACACTTTTCCACCTTGATGAACAGGTTCTTCTGCATGAGTCGCTGGATTACTAAACGAACGTGCCTCTTGTGTTCTAGGAGGGAGTTTGAGAAAATTAATATATCATCAAGGTAAACTAAGAAAAATAAGTTAAGGAAATCATGGAGGACGTTGTTTACTAGGTTTTGGAAGACAGCAGGTGCATTGGTCAGGCCAAATGGCATCACAAGGTACTCGTAGTGGCCTATGTGGGTCTTGAAAGCGGTTTTTCCACTCATCGCCTTCTTGGATCCTGACCAGGTGGTATGGCATTACCCAATTCCAACTTAGTGAAAATGGACAAACCATGAACGGCCTCAAAGGCCGAGGCGATGAGTGGTAGGGAATACTTGTTCTTTATGGTGATGGCATTTAAGGCTCTATAGTCAATACATGACCTGAGTGTCTTTTCCTTCTTTTCAACTAAAAAGAATCCAGCTCCAAGGGGTGGTAGTGAAAGGGCTTGAGCCTTATTGAAGGCCCGATGGAGATCATGGTAATCCGGGGGAACGTTCAAGAGGTCAGGGGCTTCGGGAGGCCTAGAAGACTCAGGAGAGGTCTCCTGGTAAGAAGAACCACGGAAAGGAGACATGAACGGTGACAAGCTGGACTCCAGGATTCGATACAGGACCCGGTCCAGTTAATAAATGGGTTATGTTGTCGTAACCAAGGAAACCCAAAGACTAAGGGCGAATCTTCAGAGGGAAATACAAAAAAAGAAACACGTTCCTGATGGTTACCAGAAAATAGAAGGGTCACTGGAAGAGTGTGGTGGGTTATTGCTGCCAAGGAACTGCCATCCAGGGCGGCAGCATGAATTGAATGGGTAAGTCTTTCAACTTTGATGTTGTTTTGTCTTAGTAACTCTGGGCTGATAAGGTTCTGTTCAGAGCCTGAGTCGACCAAAGCACTAACAGAAAACTGGGAATGTTGCGTCTGAATGATGGCAGGTAAAGTTAATCGGAGGAGTTTCTTTAATTTAGATTCACCCAACAGCACTCCCAATCTTACTGTTGGGCTCTGTCTTTTGGGCATTTTTTACAAGAGGAAATGAAATGATCTGGTGAACCGCTGCCGCTCGTCCGGAGAAAGCCGAGCCCTTGCGCTCTATATCGGCTCGGGTGACGGCTGGCGCGATAGGGGCATGGCTCAGACCTCCCCAAAGGACGCCGAGGAGATGGAGGGAAAGAGTTGGTAAGCCTAGTTCTGGATCTTTCCCGGATTCGTGAATCAATTTTAATGGCTAGATCGATCCGCTCGTTGAGGGAGCCTGGCTCGTCCTGACACGCTAGCTCATCCTTTCTCCCAAAGCGTGTTGGAAAGCAGCTCTTAAGGATGCGTCGTTCCAACCTGACTCCGCTGCAAGAATGCGAAAATCTAGTGATTATCCAGCAACAGAACGACTGCCTTGCTTGAGACTCCACAATCTCTTAGCGGGTTCTTCCTCACCCATCTTAGGGCAGAAAGAACGCTTGAATTTCTCGATGAAGGTGGCAAAAGTTACGTGGGAGAGGGTACCCACATCATAGTTTGCCTCAGCCCACTTTAGAGCCTTGTCACGAAGAAGAGCAATAATATAGGATATCTTGCGCACATCATCTTGGAAGAAGTGAGGGGATCTTTCAAACGCAAGGGAACATTGAAGAAAACACTTGGCCCTGCCTCAATCACCAGATTAAGGCTCCGGAGTAGGTGAAACTTTTTCCCGGAAGACCGAGGAGGTTGGTGCAGTCTGACTGGAAGCTGCGGGAGCAGGTCGAGCTACGGGAAGGCGTGCGTTTAGACCCTCAAAGAGCTCTGTGAGACGACTGACACCCTGGAGCAGGGTCTGCTGCTGCTGGGACATTGTTTGCAGCGCAGCTTCGTGCCGACCCAGAAGTATTCCCTGTTCTGAAAGGGCTGAGCGCAAGTGCGTGGCAGAGTCAGGGTGGCCAGATGGTTCTGTCATGATTGCCGAGTGACTCTAGAGTGCACACACTTGACTCAAACACAGAGGAAAAATTAAGCAAACTTTATTGAAAGGTTGTGACTCTGGCAGCGAAGGGATCCGGCACTGGGAGTAGTTCTGCAACTCTGGGGAGGTGGTCCCTAGATGGGTTTTGACAGGTGAGCGAGACAAACTTGAGAACATGAATATTGCTGGGTGTGAGTGTGGAGGACCTCTTACTTGCAAGCTGAAGGGGAATCAGTTGTCAGCAGGGGGTTTGTGGGCCCGGTCCGTGGTTGGAATAGAGCCGTGCGGGTGAGAACAGAATGTTCCCTTCCTTCCAAGGGAAACAGAGGGTGAGCAGGCAGGGGAGAGCCGAAGGAACCCAGGGGGAGGTCGGAGCTTTCCTGGTGCGTGGACTGGTGCGTGGGAGACCGGCGTTGCGCCAGACAGACGCAGACACCCTAAGCTGCGGCAGCAGCTTGCTGGGGACCAAACGCGGGGACTCAGCGGAACTGCGAGGAGGAAACATTCAAAGGTGAGGAAACAACACTAAGAGTAGCTTGAATGGGATGCTGGAAGTTGACCTGATTACCACTCAGGGCGTATAACCATCTGGCGTCTGCTATAGGTCATCGCACTCCTTATAAAGCTCCTCCTTGATGGGACAACCAGGCACAGCGGGGAACACATCAGCACTGATGCAACCTGCAGAATGAAGGTGACACACCCACACAGGCACAGGATCCCACAAAGCCACAATTTTGTAAAATTAGTTCATACACGCACACACACACACAAGTTTGTATTGCTACACATATTAGTGCCGTTTATTGACTTGCAATGTTTTTTGTAACCAGACACTTTTCCTAACTCTAACCATTACTAATTTATATATAACCCTAAGCCTAACTAAAACTCAATTCACACCATACCTCTCTGACCACTAAACCTAAAAAAAGAAGTCCACCGTATTAGGACCAGGCTTCGGTCCTAACAAGGTTCATCAGTCCTAAGAAGGTTAGTCAATATCCTAAGAAGGGTAGTAATACAAGACTACACACACAAACACACACACACACACACACACCATAAATATTTACCAACTTAGAGATCACCTTTACACATCCTTGACTTTAGTTTCTTTGTAATTTCTCCCATTTTCTCAAAATTGTCTGCATAATACAGGTGCATCTCTGTAGGTTCTGATGCTATTTCTCTCAGCTCCTGTTCAATGGCCTTCCCAACACCCAGGGTGTATATTGTTACCCCTAAATGTGGCAGAAAACAGAGTGATGGTCTGAATCTAATATCAGAAAGAAAATTATTTTAATTAGAAACCGTATTAACTTGAAAGAAAGAGAAAGTAACACTTATTACCAGCATTCTTTGCTTTACTGGCCCACTCAGAAACATCATCCTGTGATCTTCCATCAGTGAACACGATGCACATTCGTGGGATGTTCGACCTGGCGCCCTCTCTCTCTGAAAAGCTGAACTGGAACATGTGACGCAAGGCAGAGCCAGTCATGGAGCCCCTCCCCATGTACTGCATCTGGGTCACCGCCCGCTTGACGTCACGCGCTGTGCTGTGCTGGCCCAAAGTGAACTCTGTGCGCACCTTGGTGGAGAACTGAATAAGTCCTACTTGCGTGCCTGTCCTGGAGATGTCCAGTGAGTCAACGATGCTATTTACAAACTGCTTGACCAGCTCGAAGTTGGCAGGACCCAGACTCTTGGAGCCGTCGATCACAAATACTAAATCCATGACACCGTCATGGCACCCTGGTTCTGTCAGATGAGAAGACATAAAAAATGCATGTTGATGTGGAGGTTGTTTTTTTAAATCTTAAGTTCTCAGAGCAGCTAGGATAGATACAGTATAGCTACGACCATACTTTCACAGCTTTTTCCGTCTTCAGCCAGCAGGAATGCCTCATAACATTTACAGATGTAGGAGTCAGTGGTGCTGAGACACAGATGTTCACAGCCATGGTCCAGTGTCTGACACGGATCAATGCCTGGAAGTTCAGCACAAATAACTGATGCTGCCGTGGCATAAAAATAAACTGTTTATTGAAACTGTATTTTACTATACACTGATATGTTTTACATTACTGGCATTTTAAGGCACTACTGTAAAAAAGAAGAAACTGAGGAAAAAGAGAAAAATAGCCTAGCTTCCAAAACAATTTCTAACTATCAAATGTTGACACTTTTTGTTGCTTTTCAACCATTCTTTTATATTGTGTTATTTTAATTATTGGTAATCGGTGTTGGGAACTTTGCTTTGAAATAGTAATTTTTTTTATTCACTCACTTCTTGTTCCAAAAAGTAACTTAGTTAGTAAGTGAATTACTCTATAATAAAAGTAACTAGTTACCAGGGAAATTAACTGTTGCATTGTTGTGAAAAAGTATATATTAAAGAATTTAGATTTTTCTAAGTAGTTTTCAGAAATTAGTTGACATGATGGGAAGAGACTGGTACTTGCATATACCTTTTTATATTTATTGAACATCAAAGGCAGCAAGAGATTTATCCTGCAATTTAAGTTTTTTAGGAAAAAACTTAAATTGCAGTTAAACGATATTGCGTGTTTACCTCTATAGTACATTAAAACAAACTCCCAGAACCTAATACAACTTGTCGAGCAAAAAACCCGTAGTTCCAAATATTTACTGATAAAAGAAGCTCTTTTAAACAATTTTTTTTAAAGAGCAGGGCGGTGTTAGAGGAAAAGATAGAGAGATGGAGGTATGCACTGGAAAAGAGAGGAATGAAGATTAGTCGCCGCAAGACAGAATACAGGTGTGTAAATGAGAAAGACACGAGTGGAGCAGTGAAGTTACAGGGAGTGGAAGTGAAGAAGTTAGTGGACTTTTAGTCTTTATGGTCAACGGTTTAAAGCAATGGAGAGTGTGGAAAAGAGGTGAAGAAGCGAATGCAAGCTGGTTGGAATGGATGGAGAAAAGTGTCAGGTGTGATGTGTGATAAAAGGGTTTTAGCAAGAATGAAGGGAAAGGTGTAGAGACAGTAGTGAGACCAGCGATGTTGTACGGTGTAGAGACAGTACCAATGAAGAAAAGACAGGAAGCAGAACTGGAGGTTGCAGAACTCAAGATGCTGAGATTCTCTTTCAGAGTTGCAAGAATGGACAGGATCAGGAATGAATACATCAGAGGAACAGCTCGTGTTAGATATTTTGGGGATAAAGCCAGGGAGGGCAGACTGAGATGGTTTGGACATGTTCAGAGGAGATATGATAATTATATCGGTTGAAGGATGCTGAGGATGGAACCACCAGGCAGCTGGCAGAGAGGACGACCATAAATTAGATTTTTTGATGTGGTGAAGGAAGACATGAATATAGTTGGTGTAAGGGCAGAGTATGCAGAGAATAGGACTAAATGGAGACAGATGATTCGCTGTGGCGATCCCTGCAGGGAAAAGCCGAAAGAGAAAGAAGAGGTTGGGGCAGAGCTTTCACAGATTCCACTTCAGTAACATTAGCAAGTGGGGAAGGCCAGTAGGTGGATGAGGGAGAGCGGAGGCAGGAAGAGGAGAGACCCAAGGCGGTCGCCATCCAAATGGCAGGAGAACTGAACTTTAGACAGGAAGTTATGAACTGCAGTCTATCTGGGTCATATATAAACCAAGTTTAGGTGTAGTTCATATTTGTTGTGCTTGCTAACTTTTCAAAGTCAGCTACAATAACTTATACTGAATGTTATGATGTTCCTGATTGTGAACTTTATTTTATTCATAAGGTTAGTTAGTAGCGTTGCCAACCGTCCCATAAAAAAAACTTTTCATTTTGAGGTGAAAAGGAAGGCGACCCTAAAAGCTGCTGGTCATTATATTGGTTGGGATATCTGGTGAGAGGGAATCATGAAGATGAAACGAGGGGACGTCCTTACTGAATCATCAGAGCTGAACAGATGATGGAGAAACAGGTTTACCTTTTTAGGTAACATGAGTTGAAGAGAGGTTATGAAACGTTTCTGATAGATAATAACAAAAATATTATTTTCTATGTATGAAGAAGCTGGTAACGGCGATGGGGCAGGTCTAGGGGGCTAGTTAGGGCATTAACAGGGAAAGAGGGACACAAAGAAAGATGTTTCTTTTTTTATATATATGAACAGTTATCTAAATCTTACAACCAAAGTAGTCATCTGTTAAAATATATGGAAACCCATTATTGTATATAGAAACTATTAAGTCTAATCTATACCCTAGTAAGTTATAGTGCTTTTTCCTTTGGGATTGTACCATCTCTGCAGACTGCCATTCTGTCAAAGAAAGATGTTAAATCTAATTATTACTGTGGAAAATAATTGTTATCTGTGGGTATGTTTAACATGTGCATTAAATCAAAGTCGATTATACTGTTTAAGCATCATGAGTTCAGTGGGTGGGGGGCTTTATGGCTTTTCCTAATATACATATATATACAGACGTGGACAAAATTGTTGATACCCTTCATTAAATAAAAGAAAAACTCATAATGGTCACAGAAATAACTTTAATCTGGCAAAAGTAATAATAAATAAAAATTATATAAATGTTGACCAATGAAAGTCAGACATTGCTTTTCATCCATGCTTCAACAGAATTATTTAAAAAATAAATGCATGAAACAGGCCTGGACAAAAATGATGGTACCCCTAGAAAAGAATGAAAATAATGTGACCAAAGGGACATGTTAATCCAAGGTATCTCCACTAATCAGCATCCTAGGTGTCTACAATCCTGTAATCACTCAGTGGGCCTATATATAGGACTCCAGGTAGTCACTGTGTTGTTTGGTGACGTGGTGTGTACCACACTCAATATAAACCAGAGGAAGCAAAGGAAAGAGTTGTCTCAGGAGATGAGAAAGAAAATCATAGACAAGCATGTTAACTGTAAAGGCTATAAGACCATCTCCAAGCAACTAGATGTTTCTGTGACTACAGCTGCACATGTCATTCAGTAATGTACGATCCATGGGACTGTAGCCAACCTCCCTGGACGTGGCTGCAGGTGGAAAATTGATGACAGATCAAAGAGACTGATAATCCAAATGGTAACAAAAGAGCCTAGAAAGACTTCAAAATAGATCCAAGCTGAACTTTATGCTCAAGGAACATCAGTGTCAGATCGGAACATCCTTCGCTGTTTGAGCCAGAGGACAAATCATTAAAAAAAACAGACTGGAG
Source organism: Apricaphanius iberus (assembly GCA_028564705.1). Lineage (NCBI taxonomy): Eukaryota > Metazoa > Chordata > Actinopteri > Cyprinodontiformes > Aphaniidae > Apricaphanius > Apricaphanius iberus. Next base: position 568,463 of record JAPXFQ010002461.1, on the reverse strand, counting down.
TATGCCAAACTACATGCTGACGAGCCACAAAGCTTCTGGGAGAATGTCCTGTGGACAGATGAGACAAAAATTTAACTTTTTGCCAAGGCACATCAGCTCTATGTTCACAGACGGAAAAATGAAGCATATCTAGAAAAGAACACGGTCCCTACTGTGAAACATGGGGGAGGCTCGGTTATGTTCTGGGGCTGATTTGCTGCATCTGACACAGGGTGTCTTGAATCTGTGCAGGGTACAATGAAATCTCAAGACTATCAGGGGATTCTAGAGAGAAATGTGCTGGCCAGTGTAAGAAAGCATGGTCTCAGTCGCAGGTCACGGGTCTTACAACAGGAAAATGACCCAAAACACACAGCTAAAAACACCCAAGAAGGGCTAAGAGGAAAACACTGGCCTTCTATGAGCCCTGATCTCAATCCTATTGAGCATCTTTGGAAGGAGCTGAAACGTGCTGTCTGGAAAAGGCGCCCTTCAAACCGGAAACAACTAGAACAGTTTGCTCATGAGGAGTGGGCCAAAATACCTGCTGAGAGGTGCAGAAGTCTCATTGACAGTTACAGGAATCATTTGATTGCAGTGATTGCCTCAAAAGGTTGTGCAACCAAATATTAAGTTGTGGGTACCATCATTTTTGTCCAGGCCTGTTTCATGCATTTATTTTTTAAATAATTCCGTTGAAGCATGGATGAAAAGCAATGTCTGACTTTCATTGGTCAACATTTATATAATTTTTATTTATTATTACTTTTGTCAGATTAAAGTTATTTCTGTGACCATTATGAGTTTTTCTTTGATTTGATGAAGGGTACCAACAATTTTGTCCACGTCTGTATATCTGCCGGTCTCTGTTCGTAATGCCTGGGCCGTTTTTTTTTTGTCCCAGTCCAGCCCTGGCTTCAATTCTAGTAAAAGGCTTTCCAGCAAAACTTGCTGTCTGTCAGCCATTGCTCCTGGAGTGGATATTCGGTTACAAGCTGAAATGAAAAAACTGTTGTCGACCGGAGACATCACTGCAGTGGTAGGCAGACCATCCTGAGGGAATTGCTGTGCATCACTCACACACCAACAGAGAAGTATAAAAGGAAAATGTCTTTGTTGGTAAATGTGCATGTGGGTGCAGATTATCTGATGTACATAATTATTACATTGCACTGGGCTTAACTGAAATTAATGCAATAAAGTGGCCAATAGATACCTCAGAATGTCCCAATAAACCACACAATGTTGGAGTATTTTGTGTGCGGATTTGGATGTGGGATTAATTCTGACCTCAGTTCGGTTTATCCAGCGTTATGTAACTTGTAAACCAACCAAATCTAAAGAGAAGCTACCCAATGAAGGGTAAACAAGTAAAATACATATCTGCACAGATTTCTTGACTTTCAATTCAATAGATTTGTGTTTTTACATTCTTTGTGTCCTTTCATGCTTTTTAGGTAATCATTCTAGTGAATTCATTATTACTCACTCTGACATGTCTTCCCATCTGGCCGCAGTGTGTATCCTTTTTTGCATTTACACACACAGGAATCTTCCGTACTCTCAAACTCCTGCTCACAACCGTGATTGCCATCAGCACAATGGTCTGTCTCTGGAGGACATATAACCATATTCATACATGCCTTTCTTTAAAAACAATCAAAAACAGAAAAACATGATTACAATGTAATAAAATGAATGTAAAATAACTGAATAATTGGTATACATTTATAAAAGGTTTATAAAATGTTCAAAGTGGACCGCATAGCAAAGATTCCAGGATATGAAAGTCTATTAAATGTAATGGTACGAAGGCACAGCTGAGGAAGAAGAGGGAGAAATATTTTGAAATGTTGCATTTTAAGCATAAAACAGACTAAAATTATACAACTTTTCAAAAAAGTATTTACACCCTCTAAATTCTTTCCCCAACATGTCTTTTAGGGATCATCACAAACTAGCGAATAATGGTAAAGTGAAAGAAAAAATACATAAACTTCAAAATAATGATTTAAAAACTGCTCTTGAAAGATGACCATGCAAAGTCTCATTTAAAGTTTGCCAAAAGCTATGTAGGGTAGACTATCTAAGATGGAGGCCGAGTCAGACAAAAACAAACATGGGAATACTTTTGTGTGCATTGATGCATGGTGGTGGCAGTATCATGCTGTGGGATATTTTTCTTCTGCAGAGCAGACAAGCTTGTGTGGTCCTGCCTGAGCATTCCAAAACATTTTGGAAGGGTCCAAGTTCAGACCTAAAACAAATTGCCAATCTGGTTGGTTAAAAGTTGTTAGGTAAATGGACTGAACTTATATATATGACTTTTTTAGTCATACTGACCACTCAAAGCGCTTTACATTGAAGCCACATTCACACTCACATTCATACCCCGACAGCCAACATGGCTCAGTAAGACGATGTTTTTTGGGTTAAGTGCCTTGCCTTCCTCCAGCCACATCAACAACAACTGAGCCACAGTCGCCAATACAGATGACCTCCTTCTTTTCTGACACATCTTGAACAATTTGTCCCAAAAAAGGTGAAAAAAATAATTACAATGGCAGACATACCCCAGGATAATTGTGGACATAATTACAGTAATACATTATTTTAGAAAGTACTGACTCAGGGGTTTAAATACAAATGTAAACAACCCTTTTCGGATTTTTCTTTTTTAGAAAGTTTGAAAACATTTTTCCCTTGGCCTAACTCTTAAACATTTAATAAAACACACATGCTTGTAGTGTTAATGTGACAAAATAAAATGATGTTCAAGGAATATAGATTCTTTTATACGTGTTCCTCAACCTTCCTTACCTTGTCATTAGAGAAATAAAATACATTTATTAAATCCTTCTCAGAAAGTATAACCATTTGTATCACGACAGTAAACTATAATCCACTCACTTTTACAGGTTTTCCCATCTGGCCTGAGTGTAAAGCCTTTCCTGCACCGACACACACACGAGTCTTCAGTGCTCGTAGACTCCTGCTCACACCCATGGGTGCCGTCAGCGCAGGGATCCACCTCTACATTTGAAGAGACTATGCGTCAGCTCATATGAGCAACAGTGTCAGAAGTTGTTGAAAATGTGTAGCAGCGACTCATCTCCTTAAGATTTTTCAGATGAAAAAGGTCAAGACCATTTATTTTGAACAATGACTTTGAGTTTTCTTGTGTACTTTATTTCGGTTGAATGAAGAGATCAAACCTCAAACTAGCTAAACATCAGAACCATAGGCATTCATTTGACCTTTTATTATAATTATAATATATAAAAAACCAATTACAATTAATTATCTATTTGTTCTGAATGCTATATGGTAAAAAAAAAGGTGGATACTGTCCCGTCAAAGCTTAAGATGCATGAGTAGCATTAATTTGCTATCAAAAATTGTTTAGCCTAATTAAATAAATAAAAAAATTTTTATCAGTGACGAATCCTAAAGAATCTATTAATCTGAAGGGTCAATTCTGTTTGTCTAGGAGCCAAAACTCCATCCATTACTAAAGAAATGGGAGGGGGAAAAAAATTTCCGATCATCCAAATACAGTAGTTTAATTTTGAATTAATTGAGTATGGTTGCACCTTGTCCCTAAATGGTTCTGAGAATGAATGTTGAGATTTTCTTTAGCAGATAAAAATTTTGCTTTATCAAATGTTCTCCCTCTTTCTTCTAGATAGACGAAAAACTGCTTTGGATTTCCGAAAACCTGTCATGAGTTTCGTGGAAAATTTGAAAAAGAAAAGTAGAGGAATGGAGTCCAAATCAGCCATCTTTGGACAGGCACCACTGGTAACCCCTGTTAAGAAGGTTTTATGTGGTCTGATATCACACTGGGGTATCTTCTCTATCAGAATTTAGACCTGAGGAGGTGCAAGTATCACGTTCCTGTCTCTCAGATGCTCTGACAGGAAATATCTCAACACATAGAAGTTGAGTACAACCAACTGACGGTGGGCCCCAGATTGCCTGCCTTTCTCTCTCTCTTAGCACTGCCTAGACGTGTTAAAGGAGTCCAGTCACTCAAACTTCGGAGCCAAATTGTTAGCAAATCAAAAAACTGTTGCTGAAAGATGAAAGAATGTTACAGGGAATAAAAACAATGCACTGGATTCCATACATGTCAATCAAATGAATCTGTGGGTGTGAGCAGGCACAACTCCTTAAAGGAGAAGTTTGTTTTTCTCAATCTGGACCTTATTTTTAGCATGTAGACAAGTTTGGAACCACTTGTCCTTCAGGAGACGTTATCCATTCATACACATTCATAGTGGGGGCATGGCAGGTGCCATTTCTAAGTAAGGCATTATTCACCACCAAACTCCTTCATTGTACCAACGTTTTGTCATGAATTGTTAGCACTGTTCACCTGTGAGTTTGGAGCATAATTGAGATCCTTCATTGTCGTCTGCAGGGGTGTTTTAAAGACTTTTAATCCAACTACACTAATAGGAAATGTCAGTTACGTCACTGCCGTGAAGCATCACAGTTGTTGTCTGGGCAAGGCTTTCACTCTGTACTTGACAACAATCGTTTAGACAGAACTTGCTACTACAAACATCAACATGGTTTGTGTTTGCATGTTGCACAACATATTGAACAAGTGGACTAAATTCAGCTTCCACAGGCTCCCTTTCTGTGATCTGCTTGGACTACAGCTGTAATGGCGGATGGCTACAATGTCACTGAAATTGTGAGCTATTGTACATTTCAATTGGTTGGATTAAAAGCCTGTAAAACACCAATTAAGTTAATGTGTTAATTAGAGGTAGCACGTCTGTTGCCCCCTTAACTCCCATCATATGCATATACGTTGATCGAGAATGGATATACACTTCTCCTGAAGGATTCCAAGTGGCTCCAAACTTGTCTGGGTGAGTAAATGATCGTAACGCATACTATAAATAAGGTCCAGGATGCAGAAAACGTAACTTCCCCTTTAATGTGCTGTTACAAGCTGAAGTGAAAAAACAGTCGTCCACTGGAGTGCAACGGTAGGCAGACCAGCCAGAAAAGGTCAGCACCCTCCGCTGTTCATGGAGGGAATTGCTTTGCAACACTGACACACCAACAGAGAAGTACTGTATAAGTTTTTCTGGGTTTCTGAATACAAACGCATGACAAATGTTCCACGTTTCTTTGTGAAGTTTGTGGTTTTAATGTAAAAAGTTTCAAGATGAATATATATTTATTACATTGCACTGTGTTTAACTGAAATTAATGCAATAAAGTGGCAAATAGATACCCCAGAATCTTCCTATAAATCACACAATGTTGGAGTATTTTGAGATTGGATTTGGGATTAATTCTGAACTCAGTTCTGTTTATTCACAATTATGTGACATGTAAATACTGGAAGGGAAAACCAACCAAATCTGAAAAGAAGCTACCCAATGAAGGGTAAAAAAGTAAAATACATATCTGCACAGATTTGTTGACTTTCAATTCAATAGATTTGTGTTTTTACATTCTTTGTGTACTTTCATGCTTTTTAGGTAATCATTCTAGTGAATTCATTATTACTCACTCTGACATGTCTTCCCATCTGGCCGCAGTGTGTATCCTTTTCTGCATTTACACACACAGGAATCTTCCGTACTCTCAAACTCCTGCTCACAACCGTGATTGCCATCAGCACAATGGTCTGTCTCTGGAGGACATATAACAATATTCATACATGCATTTCTTTACAAACAATCAAAAAGAAGAAAACATCAGGACAATGTTGTCTTCAGTGTGTTATAAAATATTTTTTTGGGACAACAATAAAGCACCTCTGTGACGCTCCAGACTCACACAGGACTAGCACTAGCTATTCATAACAAAACATCGGTGAAATGAATGATGATTTTTGGCAGATAACGCCTTATTTAGAGGTGGAACTTGCCATGCCTCATTCAACTCCCATTATATGGATATATACTCTGATCGAGAACGGAGTTAAAGTTCTCCCGAAGGAGTCAAAGTGGTTCCAAACTTGTCTTTGTGACTAAATGCATGTAATACATGCTATAAATAATGTTCAGGTTGTAAAAAACAAATTTCCCTTTTAGTTCTGTGTGTAGCTGTTCAATGAATCATCGCTTTTGAACACTGAACCTGCTCTTAGAAGCATACAGAATTCTGAGAAGTCTGTTGACTCTTCTGCATTTGAAGCCATTGGAGAAAATGGATTCTACTAATAAATAATGTTTTGTTCTTTTTTCAGATGCCAAACATACCTAAATAAGTATCAAACCCTCTGGAGCCAGTGTATTCCTTTTATATTCTCATATACCAAAATAATATAGGGAAAAGGACAAGGTAGTCCTCTGTTGACTGAGTTTTAATTTACCAGACAAACAATCATTAACTGTAAAGCCCATTTAAATGTGATCAGAAAACAACATTTCTGTCTTTGCACAAAACCATTTACTATGAATTTCTTGACATTGTAATACAAATATCATTAGATAAGTTTATGAAGGTGTAAAGAAAGGTAAAGTAGCGTTTAGATTCATACTTTTGCAGGTTTTCCCATCTAGTTGGAGTGTGAAGCCTTTCCTGCATCGACACACACACGAGTCTTCAGTGCTCACAAACTCCTGTTCACATCCGTGGGTGCCGTCAGCGCAGGGATCCACCTCTGCACGTGAGAGACTGTGTGTCAGTTCATTTAAACAACACTGTCAGTAGTTTCCTAGCGTTACATTATTACATCTCATTTTCAATATTTGTTAGGCTATCAAACAGAAGCAAGAACATTTATTTGGCTTTCTTTACTTTAGGAGAAGTGTAAAAAAAAAATCCCCAAAGAGAACAGCATGGCCCTCATCTTGCAGACATATAAATCATTTGGTCAGGTTTTTTTCTGCATTTTAAAGTTGTACATTTTAATGTACATTTGAACACTAATGAATTGATTCATTGTCCTTTTGGAAGATCCCATATTTTAACTTCCTGTTTGGTCTCTCGAGAGCTTGCTTCCGTATTTCCACATAACATTCTCACCTCATGATGTCATGTATTTCAAAAAAAGCACCAGTTAATTCAGCAGCAAAACGCTCACACATGATGCTGCCACTGCCGTGCTTCACATGTGGGATGGTGTTCTCGGGTTCTCCAGCTTACCCCTGACCAAACTTCTTTGTCCCTGTGTTAGGATTCTGGTGTTTTGTCTGTGGTTCTGTTTGTTTGCTTCCTGCTTTCTGGGGAGTTTCCACCAGAGGTCCCAAGTGAGCTAAGGAACCTTCCAGACTGAGGGGACAGAGTTCTGCTGGCTGCACCTACCAGGTGAACCCCATGGGGAAAACTCCGCCCGCAGACTGTGAAGCCACTAGGAAGTAACAGAAATGTTAGTGGGCCCCCCCCCCCCCCCCCCCCCCCCCCCATCCGCTGGATACAGCCCCCATAAAGGACCAGTTTCCCTTTGACTCCCATGTTAAAAAGGCCAATTCGACAGCAGAAATAAACATGTTTACAGCCTGGTTCAGAAAAACATTTAAGGTTTAATAGGTCAGGTTTACTGTCATGACAACTCTGACGGGGGTGAATTTTTTTCTAACTCATCCATTTAGTTGTAATTTAATCTTGAAATTGTAAATAATTAGGGGCGTCAAGTGTTCTGTGCATTCACCATTGTTTTCTTAGTGGTTTATGAGAAACCCTACAAATCTTTCTGCTCCTTCCAAGGTTACACCTCCTCTCATTGTGATTAGTCTCCAGCTTCTGCAAGCTTTGGTTCTCCTCCACGTCTGCCATGATCCCACCTCTGTGCTCTGCCTACCCGCCCTCTGTACTTGTTCCTCACTCCCAGAATATACCACCTCGCCTACAGAGAACAAGGCAGGAAGCTCCTGCAGTACCCCAACACTCCTAACTCACTCTCCCTGGCGTCTAACAACACATTGCTCAAGTAAGTCTCACCTGAGATCATTCAGTCTTTATCTTCTCTGGAACTATAAATGAACAGTGGATTGCTTCGCCTTACAGTTAATCTCATCTTTGTTTTCTAGAGCTGGATTCCTGTGGTTATCATCGTTCAATAACACATTGTAGTCTTTAAACATTTAACTGGTCCTTCTTGTGGTGTTCTTCATGTGGGTCAGGAAAATAAACTCCAACATTACACCCTGTGTGTCTATGTACAGTATAATCTGTCTGTTTGTGTTGCTTTTGGAGTAACTTTTGGAGAATTCATGCAATCTAAATGATTTGTCAGCCCATGGTGATACCAGACACATTTACTGTGGATGATGACACTTTCTTAAACTTCAGTCGGTACCTTTAACTTGGTTTTTCTATTTTCGTTCTGTAGTTGATACACACATTTAGCACAAAAAACCCATTCGCCTCTGGGAAACAAAACCTGCCATGTTCCTGAGCAGTAGCGTGATTTGATATTCTTTTAATCTCTTGATTTTTACATTATGTCACACAGGGAAGTAGTTTAATTTGAGGTGCTGCCTTAATATACACCCATGTTCATACTTTCAACTAACTTAAATGCTGTGAATCAAGTTCAAGCAATCAGAAGTTTATACAGCCATGACATTATCAACTGGACTTTGACTAATTGCTTAATGACACAGTATTCTCTGTTTATGTAAACTGCCTTTAAGGAAAGTAATTTATGAAAAAGGTCTAAATTATTTTGTCCTAAATGTTTTGGTTGAAGTGTTGAATATTTGGACAATTAATCTGTCTAGTTTTTGATTCCATGCAGCTAATTTTTGCTGTTTCATACTTTCAGACAGTTGTAATGATGCGTAGTCTTGGCAACAAGGTATTGTTTTTACTACAGGGAGCAGCTAATTAGTTTCTCAGAAGCTCAAATAATACCTGAAGTATCACCTTAAAATCCAGAGGAGTTTAAATGAGGGCTTCAAGGATGCACAGCAGGAGCAAAGAGCAGAGAGAGAAGGACGGTCACATTAGGCAAGGATCAGATCCCCAACTCAAAGGTCTATCTGCCTTGCTTTCTGGCCACATGGCCTGACAGAGATTTAAAGAGACATAACACTCGTATGTATACTAGCTATGCTTGTCCACAACTGATGGTTTCATCCAAGACAATTTGCTGCTGAATATCATCTCTGCTGTCGGGACAATGAGCGTTTAGCAAGTCATGACAATCATGACTCTGTTATACGGTAACAGTATCTTCAGTCAGAGGCATCTTCAGATTTGCTGCAACGGAGATATTTCCTGCCCAGCGCCTCTTCTTCTACAAAGACTCACATACCAATTTATGATTATGAAAGTATATTTGAATGGAATTGAACTGAATTAAATTCTCCCTCCAAACATTCTGACATTTAGTTAATAAGAATAATTTGGTAACCCTAACAGATATAAAACAGATTTTTGAAAATGAATGTCAAACACTGAAAAATTAAAATGTCTTTTTACAACGTAGGTAAACATATGATTTTAATTTGTAGATATCATTAGACATATTTTATGGAGGTGTAAAATCTTGAAACCACTTTTATAAAATGAGAAATTAACCGAAAAAGCAATTACTCTTACTTTGGCAAGTTTTCCCATCTGAGTTGACTGTGAAGCCTTTTCTGCATTTACACACACAGGAAGTTTCTGTGCTCATAAACTCCTGTTCACATCCATGGTTGCCATCGGCACAGTGATCTATCACTGAGGAAAAAGAGAAACAAAAATCAGTTAATCAATAAATCTGCCCTAATGTTTCCCAATGTTTTAAGCTATTAATCATTTGGTTGAGTGTATCACTTTTGCATAGTCGCCTCCCCCTGTTCCCAGAAAAAGAAAAAGCTCTTACTGCTGCAAGTCTTGCCATCTGAATTCAGCATGTAGCCTTTCTTGCAGCTGCAGATGTAGGAGCCCGGTAAACTGACACAGTTATGCTCGCAGCCGTGGATTCCCAGGTCACAATAATCTATTCCTGAGGAGGGAGACTACATTATTAATGTCACAAAAACACAACCATGGCTGCAACTGCATTTATAACAGGATTCATTAAAAAATATATATACAAATGAAACAGACCAAAAGAGACATGACTTCTTAGAGAGGCAGGGTTTTCTATAATTCTGTCCCTCTCAATCTTCCCTTGAAGGCACAGTGAAGTGAGTTAAAGAGGCGTTAATCAGATATACCTGCTTGGATTGGGCAACACCACAACAGCCTGCTCTTATGATTGCAATAACACACATCCTTCAGGAAATCTCGCTCTCCTTTTTGTGTTAACATCCACTAGAAGAGCAAAGGGAAGCTTTCGCAGCAAGGGGTGGTCAAGACATCAGGCTGCTGCCATTCATTCCAGCCAGAAGTCCTTGCTGCTTTTCAAGAGATGCTTTTGCAGTAAGCGTTCAGAGTGACCCTTTTTGGCCTCATCCACCTCATATCTTATGTATTCTGATTTATTCAGATCGTTCATGGTACTAATCTATTATAAGTTTAACTTTAATAGTATAATGTTGTCATATTTTTGCCCAAGGTTTTTGAAGGTGAAAAGAGTAGATTTAAATTACATTGCTGTTGAAAAGTATTTAAGACCCTTGAACTTGTGTCACAAAACAACCAAATACTTCAACACACTTATTTAGAAGTTAAGGTGGTAGACTGATATAGACTGATATCAAGTCCTGACTTGAGTCACTTTTCAGGGATTTGTGACTTGTTTTGAGCAGTAAATCGATGACTTGCACTTGGACTCGGACTCTGACATGATAATTTGCTGTTGTTGTAATTAGCATGCAGCCGATGCTACTGTTAGCTTGCCATATTAGATCATTTTACTGTACGAATTTGATAACTCCTCAAAACTTTTGTAAGCGTTGAGGTGAAATGTTGATTATTTATTGTTTTAAAATGTATTTGAAACAAATGTTATTGTTTTGTATAGCAACTGTTTTAAATTGGTGTTAGCATGGGAACATTGTGTAAAACTTCACTGACAGTCAACCATCAGCCAGGAACTCCTCGTTGGAAACGGAATCAGGTACATGAAAATTATGATTGTCTTATTCTTCAGAATAGCCCATTTTAAATACTTCCAGTTGCTAAAACGGTGTCAAATATGTTGATAGTTGTTAAACGCTGGCAGAGTGACAGTAGCATAAGGCAGTCTGCAGAAAAGTACCAGCGTATGTTGTTAAAAGGCTGCAACCCCTTAGCGATGTAGTGTCGCCCACATTTAGGTAACGTTAAGTAAATAAGATTAAATTTAAGCTAAAAAATTTAGCTGGTAGCTTCTTTATTTACCCCTGACTTAATTTACAGTAACAGTTTAGGTTTAACTTTAATGACAGACTGACAGAACAAATAAAAATGGTCTATGTAAAGGCTTTTTCAAATGAAAAAATTATTTAGTTTTTTCTCTCTCCTGCAACTCAAAGAATCGGAATTGAGAACCATGTACAACAGGAATCGATAGTGAGAATCGGAGCCGGAATTGGAATTGTTAAAAGGTAAATGATGAGCAACTATTTGAGGTGCCATTAAAAAAAAAAAAAAAAAAAAAAAAAACTTAAAGCAATTTGTGGTCAAATTGTAGTACTTCATTGCATGAATAAAAACACAGAAGTTCGCTCTCACCTACTCACCCCTCCCCTTTGTAAATTTTGAAAGAGAGTTGCCAAAGCGAACAAGATCACGAGCGAGGACGAGTTATACACAGTAAATTGCTGAGTATAAAAATACATTTCACTGCCACATCGAGTTGATGGTAGCTGAACAAAAAGTAGGTTGAGATATTTTTAGAGCCAACTATTTATTTTCTACCATTGACCATTCTAATGTCTTACTACCATTGTTAGCTCAACCTTAGCTTTAAGCCTGGTCTGTGTCAGATTATAAAAGTTGGCTCAGTGTTTGTGTTGAAGACTTGCCAACGTTGCAGACTCACATAAGATTGACTCTGGAACCAAGAAGTATCGATATGGGACAGATCTCGTAAACAATGATTGCGTCCAAGAGCAGCATTTTTAAAATGACAAAAACTTTAAATCACCCAGTCAGCTGAGAAAAATATCTGTTTTAATTTAGGACCTTACCTTCCTTCTGTGTGTGTGAATGTTTCACTGTAAAAATCTTACATATTGCACCTTTAAAAAGATGATTTTACAAAAATAATAGTCACGTAACCAAGATTTTAGAAGATAGATGTATAAAATAATGATGGGCAGGGTAAAAAGATGATTTTATTAAAGTAAGGAAATTGTTATTACTGTTGCATGTCTTCAGGTCTATGGTTAGTTCATATCCTGGACGACAGCGACACTCATAGCCATCGGGCAGGTTGACACAGATGTGATCACAGCCATGATCCACCACAGCACATGTATCATCAGCTGCAGAGAGACAACATGGAGAAAAGTCACTAACGGTTCAAACTGTTGAAGAAGGCCTGAAATGTTTGCCTGTTGAGTAAAGAGCTCAAAGATTCACCTTTACATGTCTTCCCATCAGGGTTGAGAGTGAAGCCTTTCTTGCATTTGCACCTGTAGGAGGCAGGACTGCTCACACAGATATGCTGGCACTGATGCTCCACCACCTGGCACATATCTGAACCTAGTGCAGGAGTATGCAAAAACATTCAAGCACAAGTCTGCAATAAATATGGCAGACAAAGCGAGACATTGATAATTATAATGTAAGGGATTCATCACCTCCGCAAAATTTGGACTTGAACACTGAGATCAGGGTTTCTATCTGACTAAAGTTGGCCACCAGGTGGACATGCTCAGAGTGGGGCTCACTCCCTATGGCCTTCAAAGTGTTCATTTCCACCCTTCCCACTCCAATAGCAAAAATCTGGATGCCAGCCTGCCTCGCTTGAGCTGCAATCTCCTCCACCGTGTCCTGAGGTCTCCCGTCAGTTACAATCATAGCAATCCGTGGAATTTGCAGGTTCAAAGGTCTGGCTCCCTGTTCCTCAGTGAGTTCTACCTCCATGGTGTACTGGATGGCCAAGCCAGTCATGGTCCCAGTGGCAAGATGCTTCATATTTCTCACAGCCTCCTCCACCTCAGCCTTGGTGGTGTAGGTGTTAAGGGAGAACTCAGGTTGAACCACACTGCCATACTGCAGCAGACCCACCCTGGTCGCATTATGGCCCACATCGAGAAACTGGAGCAGATTGATGATGAAGATCTTGACCTTCTCATAGTCTTTTGGTCTTATGCTTCTGGAGCTGTCAATGACAAAGACAAAATCCATCGGCGTAACTTCACAAGGATTCTCTGCAATCAGAAGGACGCATGAGATCAGTTTTTGTCAAATGACTAACAATGCAGACACACGTATATTTACTCACTTACCCATTGTATTGTTATGGATTGGTGCATCATTTTGTCCTTTGGCTGTGATGAGTTTGGGATGAGGTCTCTCTGGACGCGCTGCATTACAGCACAACAGGCAGAAGAAGCCCAGGGCCAGTGATCTCATCATGATAAGAGGAGAGAACTGCACCAGGGATACAAAACAACAGGAAAGGACCAAATGTATTTACTTAGTACATGAAAATGTATAACTGAGAGCAAGAGAAGGGACAAAATAGAAGCTTAGACAGACAACAAGCCAGGAGCTGACCAACAAAGTCCTTTGATACAGGGTTCATATCCCTTAAACCTTTCCACATGCCTTTATTTCACATCCACTGGGATTTTTTGTGTGTTAGACCAAAACAAAGGAGAAACAATCCAAATAAAATCTGTTCTATAGTTTTAATGAGGAAAACTGTAAAACGGTTTAAGGGATTTGTTCAGTATGCCTTTATTTGGAAGTCTAGAAACAAATACAAAAAAGTATGAGGAAACATAGGACGAGATGAATGTGTCTTTGACAGACATAAACCTACTTTATAGTTCTCTGTCAACAAGTTTGCACCCAGACGTATTGATGGAGTCGTTTTCTTTTATATTCTCCGTTGGTGTATCAGTGTTGCAAAGCAATTCCCCATCAGGACAGCAGAGGATGCTGACTTTTTTTCTGGCAGGTCTGCCTGCTATTCCAGAGTCGTTTCTGGTAAACTACAGTTTGTTTTTTTTCAACTTGTAAATGCATTCCCCTTCAAAGAGCAATAGACAATAAACCAAGTTTTCATTGAGCTGGAATGTATCTTACTAGAAGTACAGCTCATATAATTCTCAAAACACTAACTTAAACAGATACAGCGGCCTGTTTTGTTATTCTGTACACCTCCTTGAGTTCAAAATCACTAAAAGACTCTATAAGATGAACTTTCCTTTTAGTATAATGCAGGGAATTGCAACTCCAGTCCCCAAGGTCTGGTGTCCTGCAGCTTTTAGGTATATCTCTACTTCAACACACCTGAGTCAAATAATCAGGTCATTAGCAGGACTGGAAAATCTGAATGCTTACTGAGGAGGTGAATAAGCAATTTGATTCAGGTGTGTTGGTCCTGGGACAATTCTAAAAGTTCCAGGACACCTGACCTCGAGGACTGTATTTTCAGACCCCTGGCATAGTGCCCAAACGCTGCATTGACTACTGATTACGTCGACATTTCAGCATTTACTTACTTACTTAGACTTAGATCCTCCCATGCCTTATGTGGCATCTGGGGCAACAAACGAAGGTCATCAGGCTCAATCTAGAGCTCAGGCTTCGACTTCCTCCAACAGTATGTTTTTTAACCTCAGGTCTTAGTGGAATGACCTTTGCCAGATGTTAAATGGTCTTTTAGCTTCCTGGGGAGGCCAGCGAATTGCCATTTTAGGAATCCGTGCATCATCCATGCGGAGGACATGATCGGCCAGCCGGAGTCTTTAGCGAAGGACAATATTGTGAAGTTTGACCGTGCCACTCCTTTGCAGGACCTCTTTGTTGGTGATTTGGTAAGGCGATTTTCAGGATCTGGCAAAGATGCCAGGTGACATTAGCAGCAAGCAGAGTTTGATCTTGATGGAGATGGCTTGGGAGGACCAGATCTTGTTCATCCTCCAAAATACCAGGGTTGCGTTCCTAATTTGACATCTTCCTCCTAATTGCCATCATGGGAAATCCTGCTGAGGTGGGTGAACTTCTCCATGTACCCATATAAATCCCGCGTCAGACCAATTTAGCCCGTTTCTTGCTGTAGCATCGGTTCATCTTCCTCGAGTAGGGCGATGTCGTCTGCAAAATGGAGGTCGCTGAGTGTTCAGACTGACGGATGCCAGCATTTATTTGGGCACCAGTTCACTACATGACGTATTCAAGGACAATGAGGAAGAGCAGAGGCTAAAGGAAGCAGCCATGCATAGCGCTGGTGGTGATTTCAAAGAAGTTGGTGTGGCCATTCCTGGTCCTAATGCAGCAGCTTGACATTGAGCACTGTTCTGGTGAAATGATCTCTGGCTGTTGTTGAGCTGACCAATCACAGACGTGCCCTCTCCATTACTTTTGACCGATTGTTAGAAAATTGTGCTCTACTCCGTTTATCCTTCTGTAGGCCATGGATAGACTTTGCGTCCACAGATAATGACGCTGCGCCTATCCCTTCTGATGTAGACAGGAAGCATGTTTGTTAGCACACTGAAATCAAGCTATGGCAATAATAGAGCTAATAGCTTGACCAGAATGGCTTTTATTCCAGTCAGTCATAGAATCCAATTATCGACTGACTGAATGCATTTGACTCCACAACAGTAGGTGGCAGCATCCACCCTTTTAGGCTTGCATTGTTCCAGTCTGGACCATAACACACAGTCTGGACCATAACACAATTAGCAAAAAAATGGTGCTGGCAGTGAAACAAATTGAGTAAAAGCAGGATATGCAGTGAAGAAAGAAACAACAAAGCACAGTGCATTTTGTAAGTATTGCACTCTTAAATCGTGTTCAACGTGTTGTTGATGCTGTGGTTGAAAATTGGCTTTTTAACAGCATTATCTGGGGTCTTAGCTTGATTAATATGTATTTTGGGTAATGAATCTTAAATTATCCGATAATTTTTTCTTATAAAAAAGGAATTCCAATACATGTGAAGGGAAAAAACTTGACATTCAAGATGAAGAAAATAAAGGAGAGGGTCATCAGCTTTTGAAGGTCCTGACCTGATTACATCCCCCTGAGAACATTATGGAGAGCAGACAGCATTAACTTCCTCGGCTCACATAACGCTGATGACTTCATCTGGTGGAGAACCACCCCTAGGATTGTGAAATGGGCTCTGCAGAGTCTTCACTTTCAGAGAAACCTTAAATAAGAATCACATCCCAACTAGCATCGTCACAACAGTTCTTCAGAGCTGTAGCTGAGTGTGTTGACACACAAGGGTCATATTTATTCATCTGCATTGTATGGGTTCAGAGAGCTCCAAATGAAAGAACATATAAATTGTTTTGTTTTTTTACTTCACAGGTGGCTTAATGTGATTTAAGACAGGCTGAAAGGTACAACAGACTGTTTCCTCATCCAGCTCCCAGGTGAGCCATCCTTTCTCTGTCATATTCAGACTGTAAAGCTTGGTGGTGTCTTGAAAAATTTCCACAATTGGTGCAGAAGCTACAAATAAAGTCACGCCGACAGACAGAAATGTGAAAAAATAAATTCTGATTATTCAGATCTATTGACCATAAGGAGAAGGAAAAGCTGCCTCAAGTCTGTCTGTCGACAGCGTGGGCCGAATAACAGAGAAGCAGTTGTTTAAACTGTCGCTGCTGACCTGGGGCATACAGAGGTCAACATTACGTACCACTCTGAGAAGATGACCTATGAACCCACTCACTCATTCGTTCATTTGATGTCTCTTTGCTACTGTTCTGACAGCATCACTTTCTTCTTTTGTTCAGTAGTGAAATCATTTCAATGTTATTTTAACGTTTTAATAAGGAGGAGGTCGCACGTGTTTATGATGCTCATTGTCACCAAAAAGATCCATCATGAAAATGTTGTCGTACATTCACATAAGTCATCTGCATATGTGATGCTGCAAAACTCGGTTTATTTCCAGTGAATCATTAGGTCCAAAGAAGAAACTTGATTTTAAACACGTTTTTCTTTTGGCAAATTCATTGTAATTATGTTTATGCTTTTTGCTTAATATAATGAAACCATGATATGTTTGCTATAACACAAACAAAACTATTATTACTTTTATTAGACCTGATCTCTGTTTTGGACATTTCTCTCTGCTTAATGGCTTTTGCTTACACAGCTAAATGAAGCCCAGTCATTTTCTGACTCAGAACTAAAATAAATAGACGTGATCTTAAATAATCTGTTTCTTGGAAAAGCCTTAGCTAGAATGCCACAGAACCGTGCTCTAACAGTAAAAAGTTTTGAAGTATACTCACCTGGTGGGAGAAATGAATCAGTTTTAAGTTCCTTGAAATAAAGTTCCTCCAGAATCTCCCAAAGATGAAATTTAAAGAAGAGCTCAACTTAAAAGCATACTTCTGTCTCGTTGCATGCCGCTGTAAATATTCACATATCCCAGGACTGCCTTTCTGCTTTACTCGGCCCTTTACTGCATCTGCTTCACCTCAGTGCTTACACCCCCTCTGACTCCGACTTTGGAGACGCCTCTTGAACAGCTCAGCCTTCTGGTAAACCTGTAACTACAGTATGTGTCATTTCACAGTGATATATTCCTAATAAACGTTATACCAAACAAGTAGAATGGAATTACTGGAAAAGTGAAAAGTGACGTTATATTATATTTACGTTGTATTCTTATAAACTCTAATCAGTTTTCTCCATCCCTGCTGAAGATAATCATTAATGCAACATGATACTACAAACATTTCAGCCACATTTGGTAGTGCCCAAATTGCCTTAACCCTTTTCAGATGATGACTGTGATCTCTGAGATGTTCAAAGCTTCAAATATTATCTCATATCCTAATCTTGCTTTAAACTTCTTCCCAGCTTTAAATGTCACCTGTCTGCTGTGTTCCTTAGTCTTCCTGATACCGTTTGTTCTCTAAAGTTCTCTAACAAACCTCTGAGGCCTTCAAAGAAAAAATTTGATCTTCTGAAGGCTTTCGGCTGCAATCTCTTTAGAAGTATTAGAAGTAAGGGAGGTGAACACGTGCACGCCACACGTTTAAAATTTATTATTTTTCTTTCACATCAAAGTTGAGGGATACTTTCTATCCGCTTATTTACACTGAAGTTCTGTTCAAATTAACTATGATAGTTCTCTCATTTACAGTGGTTTGAGAAAGAGTTTACCCCTTTCCTGATTCCTGATTTCTTTTTGTACGTTTGTAACACTTAAATATTTAAAACCATTAAACGAATTGTAATATTATTATATTAAACCTACACAGGCCTCTGTGACAAAGTAGTTGCCTCCTAAACCTAAAAACTGGTTGGGCCACCCTTAGCAGCAGCAACTGTAACCTTTTACTCCAATTGTAACAAGACACACACCTCCAATAAAGTTCAACTTTTGCCTTGTCAGTTCAGAGGATTTTCACAGAAGTCTTGAGGAACAGCAAAATGTTTTCTGGCAAAATTTAGACAAGCCTAAATGTTCTTTCAGCTTAGCAGTGGTTTTTGTGTTGGAACTCAGCCACGCAGGGAATCTTTATCCAGTCTCTTTTTTTTTGTTTAACCTCTGACCATAAATGAGGCAAATGAGACTTGAAGTTCTTTGGATGCAGTCGTGGAGTATTTTGGATGAGTCGTCACTGCACTCTTGGAGTCATTTTGGTTGGCCAGCCACTCCATTTCCCCATTGTTTAGGTGCATTCACACTGGTCAGTGCGTCCAGGCAACAGGGCAGCTGGATTACATGCAAAGTCTATGCTGCCTACGCACCAAGTGGGTGTCAAGCTGCGTAACCTGCCTGGAGTGCCATGTTAGCAGTTAAATATATTCCTTTAACTTTCTTGTTATGTTAGGTAACAATAGCCAATCCCGGTTAGGGCAACTACGGTACTAAATATGCATTACTAGTCAAGGAATTAGTCAAGGAAGAGTGGAGCAGAGGGAGGGAAAGTGCAGAAATAACAGAGAAATAAAAATAAATCCCCACTCGCCTGCTGACAAACTGAAGTGATGCACTGATGCGGACTGCTTAAGTATGCAAGCAGCTGGCTTTCAATTTTCAAGCATCAACTTTCGTCCGTTTGAGCATTTTGCTGCCTAGACATGCTGGCCGGTGTGAATGGACCTTTACATATTTTTACCATCTGTTGATAATTGCTGTCTCTGTAGTCCCAAACCTTTAGAAATGGCTTTATGAATATTTCTAGTCTGATAGAGCTCAATTACTTTCTCTTCATTTGTTCGTAATTGTTTTTTTATCTTTGCATGATGTCCAGCTTTAAATGACCTTTTGGTCTACTTCATTTTGTCAGGCAGGTCTCATTTAAGTGATTTCTTGACTGAGAACAGGAGTGACAGTAATCAACCCTGGGTCTAGCTAGAGAAACTAAACTCAGGTGTGATGAACAACTTTTAAGTCAAGAAAACCAACATTTAGACACATAATTTTGTGTTTACTTGCGTTGCCTTTGGATAATATTTTAATTCGTTGATGATTTGAAACAGATAAAAAAGATAAAAAAATCTAATTTTCACACCACTGTATATGCTTCATCCACAAACTGAGTTTTGAGCCGATACAAAAATTCCAACTTTGAAACAAAAAACACAACATCTGTTAGGGAAATTTGATTTTAATAGACAAAAATATCACATCATTTATTTCCATACAACAGTGACTTTTTGCGTCCCTGCAGAACGGTTTGTTTTCAGAGAGCAACAAGCCAATAAGTCTACCTGGTGGAACAGAGTTGTGTAATGTTTACAAAGACAAAAAAAGCTCCTTTATCCTTGATTGATAAAACACAACCGGGACCCGCTTTTCTAAAGCTCCAGGTTCTTCTCATTCACACAGCAAGCTGATTCCAGATCAGTGCTTCTGGTGTGCTTTAAAAATAGTAAGTACATCAACCTAAGACATTTCTTGCCAGTCAGTAGAAACACAGGTAAAAGTTCAAAAGCAAAACTCTACACTCCTAATCACAATAATATAAATCTGTTTGCAATACGATAGAACAAAGAAAAGCAGGTGATATGCTTGATGTACATTAGGGCTGCTGTATGATCA
Organism: Apricaphanius iberus; assembly: GCA_028564705.1. Classification (NCBI taxonomy): domain Eukaryota; kingdom Metazoa; phylum Chordata; class Actinopteri; order Cyprinodontiformes; family Aphaniidae; genus Apricaphanius; species Apricaphanius iberus. The sequence goes on along the minus strand of JAPXFQ010002461.1, from coordinate 548,446 downwards.
TGTCAGAATACAGGCAGATACATCTCTTTGGAAAACCTCAAGTTAAGGTGCGAGGATAAATAGATTAGATAGATAGATAGATAGATAGATAGATAGATAGATAGATAGATAGATAGATAGATAGATAGATAGATAGATAGATAGATAGATAGATAGATAGATAGATAGATAAATAGATAGATAGATAGATAAATAGATTAGATAGAATAGATAGATAGATAGATAGATAGATAGATAGATAGATAGATAGATAGATAGATAGATAGATAGATAGATAGATAGATAGATAGAGTTGTGAAAGAAGGCAATCCAACCCTGATCACAAGCAGAGAGAAGACAAGTACGGGATAAATCCATTCCCATTCCAACATGGATCTACACTGTAGCTATCATGTTCACAGTTGCGTTTGTGCATAACATTAATATGTCTAGATAAATAACACCAGCATAATACTGTTACAGACACACAGAATAAATATAATTAAAATATATATGTAATCTATTCAACTTTCTGCAGCTTTATTTTATCCAGATTCTATTGCATAAACTGCAAATCATCTTTTGGAATAACTTAAGAGGAAGACAACCGATAACTTACATGGAAATGTCTCTTGGTAATACTAAGAAGAATTGGGAGGTCATGGTGGTGGGAAGCGCATATGCAGATGTGAGTTGGAGGCTTTTGTACTAATCATGGATATCAGTGAATATAATGGAGAGGCAGTGTGGTGCGCATTTTGCTTGAGTATATTGTATCGAGTATTAACGGCAAGAACCAATCAGTGGGATGTTTTCATGCCGTAGTCTCAGCAGAGACATAGGACGGAGGAGGCTGTTTGCAAGGGATGCTGGTGTTGTCGTCATACGGAGGCAGCAGCACCTGCACAGAAAAATTAAAAAAAAATTAAAAAAACAGAAGGAGAAAATGTTGCTTAGCAGTGTTTGTTTCACTTTGCGTTATTTTTAGGTAAATTAATGCAATACAAAGCATAGGCAGCGTTTTTCTAAAAAAAACATTTTAAAAATATATAAATAAGTCTGGAAACAAAACAATATGTATTAAAAATGCCAGATATTATTGGCCTACCCTTATTATCAGCCGATATTGGTATTAAAATGTAATATCAGAAACATATTGGTGTCTGCTTTTATTTTTTAACGATACAACTTTTATTTTTTAGTCCCATACTCTGCCCACATTATACATCCAAGCCTTTAGCTGCTCCCTTCTACTCTCACTCAAAATGTCGAAACATAACAGATCTGATAGGATGGGATAGTTTTTGAGCTAGAGTTGTTTGGTTGACAAAACAAAATGAAGTTAATCTTGAATGCTTAGGAAGACGTGTATCTGCAGTAGCAGTATATATCAGTATTTAGATTAAGCCTGGGTGATTATGAAACTAAAATAATCGCAATTTTTTTCACTATATTGACTGAACTCAATTTTTTGATTCGATTTTTTTTGTCTAATCAAAGCAACAATAATTTAAAAAAAAATTAAATATAGCCTTCACTATTAATGCCACATACAGATCTCACTCCTGTTGCTAACAACATCACGTTACTTCAAAACAGCATGCTAACGCTAACTGCTAACTGTGGTCAGTGTCAACAATTTGGTCATCTTTATCGTCTTCCCTCTTGTCCATTTTCCTTCAAAAGTCTTCAGTACACACTTGACTAGGCGCTATTGTTTTACCCACCATCGGGGACCTCCTGCTAATCAGTACTGCATGTTTTTTTCTGTGACTTGATTGGCCAGTTGGCATGACAACAAGGACGATTAAAACTCATACCACAATTGCGCTTTTGAATATTACGATTATGAATAAAATTTGATTAATTAATGTTGACATAATTTAGACTATACCAGTATATAAGATATCGGTATAAAAATCACACAAAACAACGACATCGATCATCCATAATAATGCCCAAACTACGATTTTTATCTTAAAAGGACTTTGTAACATGTTAAATTGTTTGGCAGACTTATTTACCAAATTTTGGAGCAAGCTAAGAAATTTATATAAATACAATATAAACAACAGGAAATCTTACTAAAATTCATGAGTCACAATAGTTGTTCATTGGTCTCTAAATTAATGTAAAGTTTCCTTGCTCTCCTTATCTAAAGGATTCTTTAACCATCATCTGTGCTTACTCCCTCACCAGCTGAGCAGCCCAAACACCCATTGAGGTCACTTTACACCATGTGGCCAACAAAAATGGAAGCTCCCTTAAAGGTTCAGCTGGTTTCATATACAACACCAGGTGTCTGGCTCGTGGGTCCTATGTTTTAAACAATAAGCTATTGAGAAAGTCAGTTTCAACAGACATGAGCTGTCCTGGCTCTTAAACGCCTAACATTATTGGTTTTTAAAGGAACCCAGAGATGACAACAGCAAGGGAACAGCAGGTATTTTATTGCTGACTTGGATGCTGTGTGCAAACAGGTAATAATAGGAAGGTGAGATGTGCTGTGGCAGCTGATTAAGTCTTCCGCTGACCAACTAATCTTCAAGATGATCCAGATGTGTGGTAAAGCAAATAAGTCGTATTTATTGTATCTATCCAAACAAAACTTTTACCACCGTTTTTTCAAAATGTACAGTCAGGAATATTTACCACACTGTCTGTCAGCTTTATTGGCCGAGGTTGTGTGCACAAACGTATATCCTAACTTGGGTTTCTTTCACTCACAGCGGACACTAAGTATAAATATGTACATGAATGCGTATGTACAGTGTTATTTTCTTCATTGAGGAACAAAAAATAATGGCAGGTTGGCAGTGCAAATAGGCTTAATTAGCATGAATGACTCAGGGACTGTCTCTGTGGCAGCTGGCTTATGCCAACAGCGTTCCGTGAACTGAAGGTAAAAGCCTATGCAGTTTTTGGGTCCAGGATGTGTGGGGTCTGCAGAAACATTAGTTGCCTTTTTCCTGACTTTAGACCAATGGCCGCTGGTTGCTCTGCTTTTTGACCGCATACCATGAAGCCTGCCATTGCTCCTCCCTTGCTGTAGTACCTCCATTTGGCCGCTAGGCCCCCATTGAAAAGCATTGGACTTTAGACACGTTTAAAACAACTTTAATGCCTGGTACCCATTTTTTTTTTACTTTCTATGGCTGCATATTCTTCCTGAGATAACGCTGGGCTCATAAAAAACCTGGGCACTAGGCTGGTTTTCGTAAGATAATTTTTTGAAATCTTGCATAATTAATGAAGGGGCCGAGCCAAGTTTAGCATCAGAGCTAACGACGCGGGAGCAGAATGGGCGTGATTGCGACCGAACTACACGCCCATACACGCCCCGCGAGGGCAGAGTCTACAGTGAAGATCCCGCCCCTATGCCCTTTTTAGGAACATGCTTCCTCAGAGCTGGGGAGGAGGAGTCTGTGAATCCGCCATGAATTCCCCCATGAAAGTGTGTCATTCTGGTAAACGAAGAGGAGTGAGGAGGCGCTGTCTATTCCTTTTTACAGTCTATGCTCTAGACCTATACAAGTCCCATCTCTCTGCCCGTTGGCATAAAATTACGGGGAAAACTGCCAGCTGTCTGAAATGTTTTCTACTTATCCAAAACCTTTCTCACTGCTGAACGACAGGATTAAAAATATTTTAAAGGTGACTGTACAATCAATAAAGAACAAAAGCATGTGCTGCATTTCAAAAGGTCATTGCTGATCTCTTTCTTACTTTACATTGTGTTAATACAGCTAACAAAGCTTAAAAAGGTGAACACACTTGTTAACGATCAGTTAATGAATGGTTTTAATTAGGAACCCTCAATTCAATTGCAGGTTTTCAAACGCTGTGTTTAACAGGAAATTTAAAACAAAATGTTCACTGTGTCATTTTTAATGTTAAACTAACACCAAAACATTTTTACAAAAAATATGTATATACCAAACCCAGCAAAGGTCATTTGAGGAAAAGAAGTTAACATTTAAATGGGTAACATGACACTGGTTTGATCATCTGTGCTGGACAAAGATTTTGTTTTACATAAGGAGAAAAAGTCCTGTTACAAAAGGATTGAATTTATACCTAAACCGTCCTAGCAAAGATTGTCCCCCAGATCACCCTCATAAAGAGAAATTACATTCTTTTCCCACTCTGATGGATTTTAAGGGCAACTTATTGCTTCTGTGTGGGAGTCAAACACTAATGTATGTCCAGGAATTTGTCTCATATGGACTGTATTTTTGCACTTTTAACTTAAACCACAGCATTACTTCTGTTTCACTACTCAAGCTGTCAACCAAATGTCACAAAGCTGCCAGCAGTCTTTGGGGAGCTCTAATTGAATACGACTTGTTTTAAAACTGAAAAAGCACACGCCAGGACTTGGAGCTGATGGCAGAAGATAAATGGACGGGTTCCTGTTTCAAAGCTTGTTTTTCACTCGTGAGATTGAAGAGAGGCCTCCCTACTTCCTTTCTTTACAGCCCAGGTGTTTTACACATCAGGAACCTATAGATGTCCCTGCTTCCTCCGTGCCCATGATGACAAATAAAGCCACACACCCAGAGGTGAGTAGAGTAGCCAAAAAATGTACTCAAGTGAGAGTACGCATATTTTTACTCAAGTAAAGGTAAAACAAAGCTATCCAAGAATTCACTCCAACAAAAACCAAAAGGTTTTTTGATTAAAATACTACTTAAGTACTGAGTAACTATTAAATCATAACATTTGATGTCATATTTTAAAAATAAGGTCATCAGACTTGCAAAGATGCCTTTATGTGCAATTTTAAAGATTAACAAATCCAAGCATGGAAAACTTACAATTAAAAAAATAACAATAAAAATACTTACAGTATTTAATGTATATACACTGTATATTAAGGGGTAAAATAAATTTACAATGCATGGCATTTATAGTATATTCACTGTCTTCACATGGCACGTTACAGCAACAATGCTTGTGTACAAACATTTTGACATGAACTCTAGGTGTGTCTTGTGCATTCTTTGTTAAAATATGTTTTTTTTCCATTCACTGAATTTACTCTTGCCTGTTAGAGTATCCACAAATTTTACTCAACTAATAGTAGTGATACTTTATAATATTATTACTCAAATAAATATAATAAGTATGGTGCAGTAATGCTACTTCTACATTTTTCCCCCCAAAAAGTTACTCAACTAAATGTAACTGAGTAAATGTAACTAGTTACTTTCTGCACACAGCGTATTTAGATGTAAAGTGTCGTTTGAAATGGTGTTACACTTTGAGGAGTGTTAGGCTGATGACTGGGAGCATATTTTCTTCAGAATATGTGTGAAACCTAACATGTGGGAAGTCAAATATTGGTCTGCATGGAGACAGGCGTTAAGAGCTTCCCTTGTGTTTCAGCTGACAGTCAAAACGGGTCATTAGTGTTTCCACAGCCTCATTTTTTCTGCTCCCTTCTGTCATTGCATAAGTGGTTATAATTAGTGTGTGGGTGGCAGCGGTAGAGTACCAGACCTGAGCAGCAGGACTCCAGCCAGAGCCTCTGAAATGGACAGACAGCTCTCCTTTGTATGGAAGCACCATTCTAATGGCTTTGGCAGAATGCAGCATCATTTCTTCATCTGAGTGTGTCCATCCATGCTACTGTAGCCTCTGTAAAACTGCCTGCTACAACATAGCAGTTTTAAATTTCCTTCCTCCCTTAAACATGTTGGCTTTACAGCTGCCAGATTGGCCCAAGGAGAAAGAAACCTACGCAGATGTTAAAAACATGAGCACAGACCTGGACTGAATGAAATAAAAAAAAAAATGTAATCTGGTTTTCTACAGCTGTGAGCTGGGTTGTTGGATTTAGATGTGGGGAAAAAAGAAACAAACCAAGATCAGAAACTGTGTTCAGGCTTGATCCAAAGATGCTGATGTGAACAAAAGGCATTGGCAGAAGGATCCTAGATATGACATAACAACCACAAAGTTTTATTCTGCTTTCATGTTGGGATTTCCTCCAAAAGATCAAGACAAAATAGTTAATGGTAGTGAGGGTGGGCTATCCCACAATGCAGCAGAAGCCCAACGTAGCTTGCCATCACCATTGTGTGAATATGTGTGGGAATGACTGAATGTGGTGTAAAGTGATTTGGGGTCCATAGGGACTAATCAAAGGGCTATACAAAAACAGGCCATTTACCATATATCACAATATAGATTTGAAGCCACATCACCCAGCGCTAGCCATTCAGTATTTTATAAAGTAATAAAAGCAATTTGAAGTCCATTCTCTGAGCTACAGGGAGCCATTGTGAGGACTTTAGTGCTTTACTTTCCTGGTACTGGTAAGGACGAGAGCAACAGCGTTCTGGATCAGCCACAACTGTCTGACTGACTTTTTAGGCAGACCTGTGAGGACACTGTTGCAGTAATTGAGCCGACGAAAGATAAACGCATGGATGAGTTTTTAGGGGTCCCTTTGCCTAATCCTAGAAATGTTCTTCAGGTGAAAGAAGTCTGTTATATATTTTTATGTGGCCATGGAGGTTCAGGTCTGAGTCCATTATTACACCTAGATTTCGCACCTGGTCAGTAGATTGTAGAAGCTGTGCGCTCACTTTTGATCATTCCTGTTTGGGTCCAAAAGTAATTACTTCAGTTTTGTTTCTGTTTATTTGGAGAAAATTATGGGACATTCAGCTATTGATTTGCTCAATACATTTGTTTAACGTTTGAATGGGTTCATAGTCACTTGGTGGCATTGTAATTTAAAGGTCAGTATCATCTGCATAGTTATGAGAACTAATCTTATTCCTTGTTATTACCTCTGTTAGTGGGAGCATATAGATATTAAATAGAAGAGGTCCCAGGATGGAGCCCAGGGGGACCACACAGTGATTTCTGTTTGTTCTGATGAGAAATTGCCTATTAACACAAAAGTTTTCATGTTTCAAGGTAAGACTGAAATCAGCCAAGTACTCTACTAGTGAGTGCGACCCAGCTTTCCAGTCATTCCAGTAGTATATCATGATCAACAATTTCAAACTCTACATTGAGGTCCAAGAGTACAAGCACTGAGGTTCTACTACCGTCTGTATATATGCTGTTATTGAAAACTGTACGAGGGCAGTTATAGTGCTGTGGTGAGTACGGAAACCAGACAGAAAATTATGAAAGTGGTTGGTTGGTTGTTAAGAAGCTATTTAACTGTTGAAACACCGTTTTTTCAATAATTGTACTAATGAATGGAAGATTAGTTTTTGTTATTTAGTTCTGGATTAACAAGTTGTCCAGATCCCAGTGACCGATGATCCTCCATGTTCTGCTGTCTATTTTGTATTATATTTCATGTTTAAAGTACTCTTACATCTGTTCTTCTATTCTTTTTTGTGTCTCTTCTCTGTTTTCTCAGACCCCCAGACGGTTGTAGCAGATGACTGCTTATTCTGAGCCAGGTTCTGCCGGAGGTTTCTTCCTGTTAAAGGGGAGTTTTTCTCTACATGCTTGCTCAGTAGGAGGGCTTGCTGATGAGTTGCTGTGGTTGAAGTCTGCATGATCCGGGTACAACCTCACGTCAGTGACTCATCGCAATCTGCTGGGATTCCTTACATAGAAATCTTTTAACTTTGCACAAAACATTTGTTGTGAATTGATGCTATCTAAAAAATAGTTAATTGGATTGAATTAATTCCACATAAATCGGGACTGTGGCAGAACCACAAAGCTGGTTCCACTAGACCTCAGTGCGGCATTTGACACTCTTGATCATACTATTTGTTGTGAATTGTCGCTATATGAATAAAAGTGAATTAAAAAACTGAGGGTAATATATCGAGGCAGCATAAGGAGGAGTTTAGAGGGATTGATGATTCTGGATTGCATTTTAAATACAGCATATATTCATGATCAGACAGTTTATTCATCAACTGATATGAATGTAAAAAATGATAAAAGTGCCTGATTTTCAGATTTTCTGATCTGATGCGGTAATCCTTTTTACAGCTATTGTTAATAAAACTTGTTTGTACAGCTGTACCACAGCCATGACGACTGACAGAGATATAGTGTTGAAGTAAAGCCACTCAGACAGAGTCTGGAACACCTGGCATCCAGACGTGGTGCCAGAACAAACAAACTCAAATCTTTTTTCTGTAACTTCAGTCTAATGTTCGTGTTGTCACTAATGAAATGGGAGTAAATATGCATGAGGCACAGTCTCACAGAATGACAGGGTAAGTATGAAAGTATGAAAAACATGAAAAATGTACAACCTGAGGCCTCATTTATTAAGCTTGCTTTTGCGCAAAATGGGTCCTCAAAATTGAGTTAGTCTCTTTCTAAAAAAACGTTACTGGTACACGCTGTCGTATACGCCGGTCAAGCACATCTCAAACATGCTCAATGGGTGTCCGGTGTCCATGCTGGCCATGCAAGAACTGGGACATTTTCAGCTTCCAAGAATTGTGTACAGATCCTTGCAACATGGGGCCGTGCATTATCTTGCTGAAACATGAGGTGATGTTCATGGATGTATGGCACAACAATGGGCTTCAGGATCTCATCACAGTATCTCTGTGCATTCAAAATGCCATCAATAAAATGCACCTGTGTTCTTCGTCCATAACAGATGCCTGCCCATACCATAACCCCACCACCACCATGGGCCACTCGATCCACAACATTGACATCTGCAAAGCGCTCACCCACACGACGCCACACACGCTGTCTGCCATCTGCCCTGAACTATGTAAACCGAGATTCATCCGTGAAGAGAACACCTCTGCAACGTTTGCCCACTCAAGTCTGTTACGGCGACGAGCTGGAGTCAGGTCAAGACCCCGGTGAGGACGACGAGCATGCAGTTGAGCTTCCCTGAGATCCTTGTGCAGAAATTGTTTGGTTATGCAAACCAATTGTTTCAGCAGCTGTCTGAGTGGCTGGTCTCAGACGATCTGGGAGGTGAACCTGCTGGATGTGGAGGTCCTGGGCTGGTGTGGTTACACGTGGTCTGCGTTTGTGAGGCCGGTTGGATGTACTGCCATATTCGCTGAAACGCCTTTGGAGACGGCTTATGGTGGAGAAATGAACGTTCAATGCACGAGCAACAGATCTGGTTGACATTCCTGCTGTCAGCATGCCAATTGCACGCTCCCTCAATGCCTGTGGCATCTGTAGCATTTTGCTGTGAGACAAAACTGCACATTCCAGGGTGGCCTTTTATTGTGGGCAGTATAAGGCACACCTGTGCACTAATCATGATGTCAGATCAGCATCTTGATGTGGCACACCTGTGGGTGGGATGGATTATCCCAGCAAAGCAGAAGTGCTCACTGTCACACATTTAGACTGATTTGTGAACAATGTTTGAGAGAAATGGTAATATTGTGTATCTGGAATGAATTTTAGATCTTTAAGTCCATCTCATGAAAAATGGGAGCAGAAACAAAGGTGTTGCGTTTATATTTTTGTTGAGTGTAAATGGGGCCCCTTGTCTATAACAAAAAGTAGTTTCAAATTCAAAAGTAATTTCATGTTAAAAAAGAAAACCACTTGAGGAGAGCAGACCTTCACCAAGGCAGCTCAGTCCCCCACCCCGCAAATGTTCTGAGCTAAATCTAACTTTTTAAGATTCTTTGACCATGAAAATATACCTTTAGCAGCTGGACTCACGTTGATACCATTATTAGTTCAGTACTTATTCACAAAAAACATATTTCTTTTGGTCATTCCGTTTTTTCCGATCACCCCCAAATTCTATTTGCTTGTTCCTGCTCCCATTGAAGAAGTTTTTTGAAAATGTAATTTAAATCCACCAATAACTTCTTTATTTATGTTGCTAACTAACAAACAGACAGACTTAAGGCATCTCTCCACTAGTACCTTTTGCCAAGCCGGTACTTCGGTAACGCAACTCAACACGGCTCGACTCGTTTAGTGTCGCTTCACAGTTGCAACTAACCAAAGCGTCTAAAGTGAGCGGGTCTGTCATATGGTGGGCGGCCCCAGAGTACGTGGCGGGAAATAAACAAAGGCTCAGAGAAGAAGAAGAACAATGGCGACCTCACTAGCGATCCTGAGCTTTCTGCTCAGTTCTTGGATTTCTGTAGACGTACGTCGAAGAGAAAGCCTCTCTTATCGAAGAATACAGACCCCTGAAAAGCTGCACACTGCTAGGAAAAACATGGTGGAGTAGTACAAACAAGTGTGAGAAGCTCTGCAGGAGAATGATGCGACAGGCCCCCGGCAGCTTGTGTGGGTAAGCCGATACAAACTACGCCGGTGTGGTGGGCTATAAATACGCTCTGGGTTTTTATTTATTCACTAAAAGCCAGCGTAAAAACCTATGTTAACAAGTTGGCTTTATTAGTAAGTATTGTGTGTGTGCTTGTTTCAGATGACTGCTCTGTGAAGTCGTCGCAGCCGACCGTCGGTTTGGTTGTTTAACTGGGCCTTGCAGTGATGAGACTTTCTTCTGGGTTTCACCGAAGCTCAGTGGCTGCAGAACTTCAGGATGTCGAAACAAATTCATCTACATGTGCAGCAAACTATGTCCAGCGCTGGAGCGTCGCAGCTTTTCGCCTCTGTGTCCCCTTAAAGGAAGGAGTTGCTGTATTCATGCTACGAATTCTATGAATTACAAACCACAACTGTATGTTTTGTAATAACGCTCTGTGCTTTGAAAATGTTTTCAGTTTTTTTATATCACCACTACAATGTGTTTTACATATATCCCATTTTTGAGCAGGCTTCGGCTTTTCAGCAGCTTTCAAATGTATGCAGTTTACTCATTTAGCAGCCCAAGACTTTTTAACTTTTAACAGCCAGAGCAAATGTCACTATCACATTTTTAAAATATTGCTGAACCCTGATGCCAGAAATAATTAGGTAAAATGATTCCACCAACCAGCGTGTAAAGAAACTGCAAATGATAATACAAGCGTATAGCTTGGACATTTTTATTGGACAGGTATAGAAAAAGTTCAGAAACAAAGTCCAGTTGCACATGTCTGTGGGTCATGGTTTAGTCTGCAGCATCCCAGAAAGGTTTGATTGAAGGCAGACTGAAGGCATCGTGTCATCTCCACCCTCCGTGAACTGGTTTCCTGCTTCTGCTCCATCAAAAGAAGGTGTTGATCCCGCTGCAACGGATTTTTAAATTTTTTTAAAAGTATTATGCTTACAGTGCATTTAAAACATACACTAAGAATTCAAATTAAGGAATTGAAACAAATGTATCTTACTGGGCTGCAGAAAACTTAAGTCATTCATATTTACATAAACAAACAGTAGCATCAGAACTAATGTGGATACATGATATTAAAAAGAACATTCATACTGAAGATAATATGCAGATTAATAGGTTAATATTGTGAATAAAATATACAAGCGGCATGAAATTTGCTTCTTACCGACAGTATGAGACGGCGAGTTCAGGACTTCGGCATTCTCCGTTTCTCTGCTTCGGCCTGCAGATGAGAGCCATCGGCTATGAACCACGATCAGCTCCCGGTCCTCCTTGATAACCCTCTCACAGCGAGCAGCTCCATCCAGCTCACACTGAATCTTCTCTTCAGCCAACAAGCTGAAACTCCGTTTGCAACACAGCACTGGTTTTTAACGTTGTCATTGTTCTTCAGCAAACACTAAGCACATCCACTCGATGTAGCGAGGTTTCAATATGGTGGTCGGTCTGTTGTTAAAAGACGCTGTCAAGTTACTCTCCAGTGACTCCGCCCTCCAGCCAATCAGTGACCGACAGCCGTCTGACGTCGCTTTTCAGTACCAGTTCAGCACGGATGGAACAACAGCTGAGGTGGTACGAAAAATAGTATCGGCTCGGAGCGACTCAGCCACACTTCTGCCAGTCGAGAGTAAAAGGTACTGAGGCTGAGTCGATCCGAGTCGTATCGAGTCGTACCGGTGGAGAGACGCCTAAACAAGCAAATCCTGGTGGAAACCTAACCTGCTTGACGGAGGTAAATATAGCTTCCAGGAAGTGACTCACCGTGGTGTCATTGGTGGTAACGTAGAGCAGGATTTCAGAACCCCCCCTGCCGGTCACATATCTGTAGCAGTTCCACACACATGCTATCAGATAGGCCTGGCATCAAATAAGGAGAAAGAATAGAGAACAAAAAAGAAAATAAGAACCATAGATCAGCTCATTCCAACTTTATCAGCAGAGAAAAACGAGATTTCAGCAAACGATAAATGATATTTCAGTAGCCTACATGAAGAAGCATGCTTCATGGTGTATGCAAGGCTGAAACTCTCACTGTCGTTGAGTTCAGTCTCAGCTTACAAGATCGGCCTGAAACCTGTACATAATTTAACAGTAGTGGAAGAGCAAGCCCCCGTTTTGTTCTGTTATCCACAAAATCCTTTTACACTCAGCAGGCAGCTTGCTACCGGAACTCCTCTGTTAAACACAACACCATCTGCTGCGTCCATCTATTTGTCCATCTGCTTCACGGCCCAAAGCCAGTCTGAGCTCTTTTACTTTCTGGCTATCATAACCCAATTAGACGGGCTCGTTAATGTCCTGTCAGTTCTGTGATTGAAAAAGCTTCCAGGGAAATGCAAAGATCTATTTCCAGGGACGGGATTTGCTTTTTTAACCTCCAGCTCCTCTGCAGGGGATGCTCACAGTGTGATAAGGATGGAGGTTGTATAAATACCACAAAAACCAGCTAATGGGATATTTTTAGTAAAAGAAAATCAGCAAAAGAACCGGAACAACCAATTTAACTGGATCACTAACGGACAGAGAGCATGGAACACTTATCAGTATCCAGATATACTGAGGTTTGTTTAAGTTATGATTACAAAATTGCACATAAAAATGTAATGTTCTTATTAGTTCAAATTAACCTCTACTCTTCACTCTGCAATAATTTTACAGAAAATATGTATTTTTCACTTAAAATTTTAGTTATATTGTAATTTTTTTAAAATCAAATTCACCATCACTTGTTGTAACAAGCAGAGAGGAAAATAAAACCTGTCTTCCAATTCATTGCATTTGTTTGTATTGTAGAAGTATGGGCATTGGTAATCGATATCGGCAAGTACTCAGATCCAAGTAAGTGTATCATAACGGTTTGAAAAAAGTGGTATTACTGCATTCCTAAATACTTTTCTAGCATTCCATAAAGAGCCATGGCGACCAACAATTTCCTCCAGTTGTGTGGAGCTAAATAATACAGCGCTGCCCCTCCCCTGCCTGTTGCTGCATGCTAAATGAAAGTAGCTATACTTGTCCCCTCATACAAGAAAGAGGAATATGGCTTTTCAGAAAATGTCTGGGTTGAAAAAACAGTAAGTGGTACTTCTGATAAGAAGCGAACTGCAGGTACTTCAACAGACAATTTGACAAGACAGCTCATACTAGCTTGAGTTTCTCTATAAAAAGCCCAATAGCAAAAGGAGATAGCAATAAAGATAGATAAAAACACCAACGTTACTCAAAGGCAGCTCTAACAGATAGGGTTTTAGCCTTGATATAAAATGTGTTTCAGCAACTTTACAGTCATCTGGAAGCTTGTTCTAAGTTAGATAAGCATAGAAAAGTGTAGTCAAAGGACATTACCTTGAAGCCGATGATGCAGCCAATGAAAAGCAACACAATAAGGACCAGGCAGATGTTACTGAGAGCAGTGACTTCCTCTTTGTAAGGAAAATTATCCGGCTGCAAAGGAGATTAAAAAAAAAACAACCATCATTATACAGCAGAGATGTCAACTTTAAAGAGCATCCTTCATATTTAATTAAATTACTTGAATCTTACCAGCTGGTGTAGGTAATCCTGTATTGTGTTTGGGTATACAACAATGCTAACAGCCACCAGGGTGTTTAGCGCAAAGTCAAATATTTGATAGCAGAAAAAGGGGATAATCCATGCAGGACGTAACTGCAACAAAGCCATTTATGAGACAGAAAGTTAGAATTCTTCTACAGAGGTAGGGGGGAAAAAGTTTTAAACCTTTGAGTTTACCTTGTATGCACCATATGTTGCCATACCACATATAAGTATCATCAGCAGGGAGATTGCTGAGGCAATACACATGTCTGTAAAAGCAAAAAATATATATATATATTAGAAATTTAAACTCCACACATTTCTGCAGTGAACAAACATTTGATTATGCAGTTAGTGTGCCCTAAAGACATTCAATTGCAAGTTTTATTTCATAAAAGGTTTATAGCTGCTGTGTGCAAAAACAATGAAGAGAAAGGGATTAACCATAGCATTTGGGTCACTCAATGTTTGTCCAACCTCACATCACCTTAGCATAACATAGGAAAACCAATAAGTGTTACATGAAATAAAGGTTTGGAACAATCATATATTAATATCTGATTATATTATAATAATATTAATATTTTCATATTAATAAAAGCATTTTAAAAGAAAAATGAAAAATATTTCATGAGAATGAGGTTACTTTTATATGAATTTAGTTTTTTCACAATTTCATTGTCACATTATATATTTGTCTATTATTTATTCATGTAGGCATTTATATCATAAGGCTTTATTTATTTATTTAATTTCGAGCAGTTTGATGTTCCACAGGATCAAGGAGGGTGTCACTCAAAGGATAACACTTCTGTGAAATGTGTAGACTTTTGTTAACGAATTAGTGGACATGACATCTTCAGTAATGGAGTGGAAGGATGTGGAAGGATGAGGAATACACATTTCTTTGCCTTTTGTGGGCTTTATTTTTTACACAGTCTAATCATTTCATTGTAGGAGTTTAATCTGACCCTTGTGGATGTAAAAATGCAGTTTTTGTTTGAGATGGATAGGTTTTGTCAGGTTTTGGACTACAAAGCGGTGAGTTATACATTGCTGTGTCTGTGGCTTTTCATCACACTCAAAAATAAGAGAAGAAGAAAAGGCTGCAAGATAAAACACTGGAGATTTTACAAATGGCAGGTGGGATTGTGACACAACCAGTGACTCCACCCCCTACCCAATATGTGACCGACAGTCTTCTGATGTTGCATTTTTAGCCCACCTCAGCAAGCTTAGAACCCCAACAAAATAAGTTCTAAAAAAGGTGTTACTATGGATACCACTGTTACAAATGGAAAACCCTAATAAGCAAGTGTAGGTGAGTTAAGCCATGTTGAGTAGCAACCAGTAAGAAAGGGACAATAGGGACACTAGTTTCCTGTTTCTTTTAGTCCTTACACAAATATATGGGTGATATTACATGGCCTAACTTATATAGCACTTTTTTCCAGTCATACTGACTGCTCAAAGCACTTTACACTGATTCACCCACTTGTTTGCACACATGCACACATTAGCACCCTGATACAGAACTTGGTAGGTAACTTGGGTTTAAGTGCCTTTCCCAGGGGACATCAGCATGTGACAGAAGGAAGCTGAAATTGAACGTAAAATCTTCTGATTGCAAGACATCTACTCCACCTACTGAGCCACAGTCGCCCCTTAAGTAGATATTAGTTATATTTGAGAGAAAATTCTATGTCATAGGTCACTTTTCTGTCTGAATTTATATTTTCATTGGTTGTGTAGGGTAGTTTTCGTTCAGGGTTGCAGCCCACTAGGTCAAACATCAACTCCAAATCTGTTCTAAATGTCCTCGATTCACTTCTATCACCCATACAAGCCCTTAAAACAAAAATATTGCTCCATCTGTTTCAAATGTATTTTATTAAGATTTTTTTTGCTGTTTATAGTTTTTTTTTATTGAGTAGGATTAAAAGATTATCTTAAACCGCATATTGCAAGAGTCAGACACTACATAGACACTGAAAACTCTTCAAATAAATAAATCACATTAAAGTTTTAGTCTTTGTCTCTGTTTGAAAAGAAAAGAAAGGGTGATACTGCACCAGCTCAAACACAATCTGTATTGTTGGGTAACCCTAATCCTGGGGCTCTATAGTCATTCCAAATCAGGGAATCTCAATGTCATGTGGTATGGGAAACCGCCAGCAAAACCAATCCAGAGCACTCCTGGGCTAAGACGGATTTATCTAATTCTTTGGACAGATGGAAAGTAGGTTTGCATAACTGTGCTTTTGGGTGTTAAATCCACACAAAGGTGTTGACTGTCCACTAGCTAGGCATGAGAAGTCTTCTAATAACACAGCTAAGAATTACATTAGCTACGTGAAAGCCAGGCTAGGTGTTCGATTTCACAAGGAAAACCATTAAGTAATCTATCTACATCAGTGGAAAATGTAGCTTCAAACAGAGCAGAAACAAAAGCTAAGTTAGATTATTCACACTTGCCAATTCATCAACAATTAATTTTACAGCAACAATACCCAACGCCTGCTGAATACAATACCATGCGATAGTATTCATACCCCTTACATTTTCCCATATTACAATTACAAACATTAATGTATTTTAGCAGGATTTTGCATGATAAACCAAGTGTTGCATAATTGTGAGTATGATGGAAAATGCACAACTTTCGATGTAACTTTTGTTTCGATATAAAAATCTAAAAAGTGTGATGTGGATTTTTACTTAGGCCTCCCTGAATAAAAAATAAATAAATCCCAAACTAAAATAATCCTTTGAGGATCCAAGGACTATCCACAGACTGAAGTGTTTGCACATTCTTCAATGTTCAGTCAGATTGGAGAGAGCAATTCTGAATGGCAATCTTCAAGTCTCGCCAAACGTTCTCCAGATTCAGTTCTGTACTTTGACTGGGCCATTCTAACACACACGGATATGCTTTGATTGTAGCTCTTGGTTTATCTTCACGGTCGTCATCCTACTGGCATCCTAAGGTTTTTAAGGCCTGTAACATGAAAAAAAAAACACCTCCACAGCATTACACTGCCTCCATTATATTTCACAACGCTGTGTTAAGCTCTACCACACTTTGAGATGTTCAGCTTGGAATATTGTTTTATAAATTAAGCCTGCTTCAGTTTCCCCCCACATCATCATGCCATTCCTGTCTGTTGTATTCCTAGGTCTTGACAATTCTGTTTGTGCACTAATGTTCTCTAACAAACCTTCACCGAACAGAGATTTCATTATACACTTTTTAATAGGTGACCTCTGAAAACAATACATTTAGGGATATCCAAGTAAAAGTGGTCTGCATACAAATGCCCATCACACTGTTAAGATGTTCATATGTAAAGAATCTGAAGACAAAACAACATATGCCTTCACGTTGGTCATCAGATCCCAACACAACTTATTGAAGTTCTACGGGTATGAATACTATTTAGAAGCCCAGCGTCTCCACAGATCCACTCCGTGGGCCAGGTATCATAAAGCACTGGGTTTCTTTGGGGGGGGGGGATACTTACTGGCATCATCCATGACATCCAAGTCATTAGCCAACTCAGCACTGGTCAGGTGGTACTGATCGGGATCACTGAGGGCTGTGAGCAGAATGAGCAACACCACGGCATTGATGAGCTTAGGGACAAAGGACATATGGACAGGTGAGGAGAAGAATGTAGACATTCAGACAGACAGCAGCGTTAAAGTGAACCAATGACCAAATAAAGCAAGGTGTTTCGTGAGTAGGTAAAGTGGATACTACAAACAAGTGAACATTAAAGCTCTGCTTGGAAATAGAAGTTTTAACGACATAGTCCCTAGCCGAGCTTTTATTCGTGCTCCGGCCTGTGTGTAGCTCATTATGCGGGTGACTCACAGATAGACGATTGGGTGAAGCAACGGAACATTCTCCGCTTTCATTAGGCAACCTGACACAAAAAACCTGCAACCTCAAGAGACCTGCTGCTAATTTATTAATACAAGGAAGATGGAAGATTTTTCCACAAGGGGCATTTGGTTCAGATTACCCTGCCCTCTACATTTACTTTACAAAGTCTACTGGCTTCAACAGATGCCTTCAAACATATTCAATAACAACACACTAACATGTTATAAACTATGACACTTGCATACACTTAACTGCATATCACTGCAGACGTCGTCTGGTCTAGTATAACTTTAGGACTTCTGAAGTAAGCAATTATAAACTGATTAAATTAGCAGGATAACACGAAATAATTAGGAGAATTATCCAAGCCTGAATTCCTCAGGAAGCCATGCTTCCCTTCTGCTGGAATATCTAGATGGATGCAGGGGGGGATGCTCACCATGTACCAGACCCCCAGGATGATGGTTCCCGTGCGGACATGGAAGCACAGGCAGCAGCTTGTGGAGTACCAGCGGTCCCACGGAGACATCATCGTCTTGTCTGTGAACATTTACGAGCAGGGTCGGTGATGGCCGGAGAAAAGCCACTCGCCTCGTTTCGCTTTCCGATGCACGTCCGCCGAGCGCCGAGTCGCACCGAGAAATGACGAGATAACGCGATCCGCCGATGATTTATCCGCTGTTTGCACATTTGCCTGAGCGGATTAAAGGCGCAGCTGCGTCAACTTCGACACCGTCGGAGGCGGAAATGGGAAATCCGATTTGAGATTAAAAGCTTCATTCCACACCATCACAAAAACAATAAGTTACTCGAGTGGTGATTCTTTGAAGTTTGATCATAAATTAAACTTCGGTAACATACGTTTACAGCTATCACCACATTCAAGTCATTCAAGAACAAGGCTTGGACTTTCTGTAGTTGAGCGTGTTTTTTTCTCCACTGACTGCATGATCAGGCAAAATAAAATAAAAAATGGTTTAGCAGTCTAATTGTCAACTTTATTCAGAAGCTGAATTTACTTAATTTGTGGGCCCAAGAGGTTAAACTTCCATGTGAGAAAATATGGTTTCTCCCCAACCTTAAAATCCAATATGGCTGATATCCAAATATTATCAAACGATCGATAACAGCCTACATCATTTCTTTTTACTTTACAGCAAAATTGATATGAATTTTGTTCATAGACTGTGAATACATGATTGTGTTTGGGTTGCATTACTAACTGGGCCTGGGGTCACAGGCTGAACAAATCCATTTCCAGAACCAGTAGGAGTAGGGTATGTTGACCTATTGGGTCTCAACTTGGGTTGAGAAAAAATCTGTTTCTAATTGTGCAACACATGTATAAACAATCTGCTCCCATGTTTTTCCAAGAAGATTATTGCATCAGAACAAATAACTCAAATTCCATTTTGTATCCAAGGATGACCCAATCCGGTGGCAATTTTTCAACCGATTTCCTATCCATGTGGGCCCCATAATGTACGTAAACGTTGGGAGGGTTTGTACATTATTTATCTCATTTGAACCTGCTTTAGATACATGTTACTACTGTGTATGAAATTGTTTTTAGATCTTATTGCTAATAGCAAGTAACCTGGTCACTTTCTGCACACAAGTTTGCAAATCTCACTGGTTTCTGAACAGGAACAATCAAATTTTGTGTGATGTCACTCCGAAATCAGAATAAGTTTTCTTCACTGCACTCTTTACTGTGAAAAAATGTTCTATGTTACTTAAACCACTCATTCTGTTGGAGCTTATTAAGCTTGCAACAAAGTAGATTCATTTTAATTTTACCTGGCGAAATATTATTTCTGTTATATGATATCACTAAAAGCAGGAGTACTTAGTAGTTAGATATTTAGTGTAATTTGGGCTATCATAACATGAGAAACATAAAATGTGACCGTTCCTAATAATATATTAAGATAAATAATTGGATAAATAATTTCATTAAATACATAATTTAGCTAAATTACACTGTTACTGTAGGTGATTTTTGGAAAGAGCCGTTTTCTGGAGGTCACAGATTCATGGTTTCGTTTAGGTAGAGGCGGATACGTTAAACAGAAATTGTACTCAAAATAGTTATACTTAAATATATTTTCACTCCAGTAAAAGTACAAAGTAATCATCCAAGAAATGAAAGTAAGAATCAAAAAGCCCTTTAAAAAAGACTGCTAAAGTACTGATGATGTCCTTAGAAAGAAAATAAAATAAAATTTTACAATAATAATAACAATAATAATATTGGATTGCATTTATATTGTGCTTTTGGGAGCCTTCAAATCAGTTTACAATTCCACTAATTATTCACTGTAACAGTCACACATAGGAACACCTCTGCATTTGGGACATGTCACTGTGCCTTTGAGCAATGCATTTAGCCCACTAGATTCACACTTTGAGAACCATAACTATAGAAACCTTTCTTATTTCCCAACATACTATATGGAGGCCTATACATTTTTTTAGCCATCATTTATTCTCTCAGGCAAGGAACCCTACCCTTACAATACCCTACAATTAAAAACTACAGCAGGAGTTAAGAGTTTTTAAAACTCCATTTATGTTTTCGTCCTAATTACCTCCTCTAAAATTATTATGAAACAGTACTTCCACTGAACTACCAGCTAATCTGTGCTATTTTGAGGGGACTACAAGGTCGGCCTCATGCCAGCTGATGATAAATACCGGAGAGGAGATGAACTCAAATCTCATGACATAACGCACAGTTTCGAGAAAGAAAGGCGAAGCAACTTTATTTGTGTAACAACAACAATTCAACGTGCTTTGGGTGATTAGAGGATAAAATAAAATCAGCAATGAAACAGTCAAAGCAAAAAAAACATTAGAGACACAAAATATGACACATTAAAACATATGACATTTCAGCTATAATGAATTGCATCATCAAAGGCAGCTTTAAACGGATGGTTTTTGGATTTGATTTATATGAACTTAGTATTTCTGCAGCTTTGCAGGGGTCAGGAATTTTGTTCCAGATATAAGGAGCATAGAAACTGAAAGCTGCTTCTCTATAGCTTTAATTCTAGGGATGATTAGTAGAGTAGAGTTGGAGGACCTGAGTGGTCTGGGGGGTTGGTATATTGACGACAAGTTTTCAAAATATTTTGGAGCTAAGCCATTCAATGATTTATAAACTAAGAGTATTTTAAAGTCTTTTCTCTGAGCCACACGGAACCAGTGTAAGGACTTTAGAACTGGGGTTATGTGTTCTACTTTCCTGATTCTAGTGAGCAGCAGCAGTGTTCTGGATCAGCTGCAGGTGTTTGATTTACTTTTTAGGCAGACCTGTGAGGACGCTGTTGCAGTAATCAATCTGACTAAAGATAAATGCATGGATGGGTTTTTAGAGGTCCTGTTGTGACATTAGTCTTTTAATCCTAGAGATGTTTCTTCAGGTCATAGAAGGAAGCCCTTGTTAATGCCTTTATGTGAGCCTGGAGGTTCAGGTCTGAGTCCATTATTACACCTAGATTTAAGACCTGATCAGCAGTTTCAAGTTGTAATAACTGAAACAGTGTGCTGACTTTTGATCATTCCTCTTTAGGTTCAAAAATAATTGCTTCAGTCTTGTTTTTGTTCAGCTGGAGAAAATTGTGGCACATCCATCCATCCATTGATTTACTCATTGCATTTTCAAGTTACCGAGTGGATTGAACTGAACATTTTGATCCAGATACAGTGGGGCAAAAAAGTATTTAGTCAGCCACCGATTGTGCAAGTTCTCCCACTTAAAATAATGATAGAGGTCAGTAATTTTCATCATAGGTACACTTCAACTGTGAGAGACAGAATTTGGAGAAAAACAATCCAGGAAATCACATTGTAGGATTTTTAAAGAATTTATTTGTAAATTATGGTGGAAAATAAGTATTTGGTCACTTCAAACAAGGAATATCTCTGGCTCTCACAGACCTGTAACTTCTTTAAGAAGCTCTTCTCTCCTCCTCTCGT
This sequence comes from Apricaphanius iberus, assembly GCA_028564705.1. Taxonomy (NCBI): domain Eukaryota; kingdom Metazoa; phylum Chordata; class Actinopteri; order Cyprinodontiformes; family Aphaniidae; genus Apricaphanius; species Apricaphanius iberus. The sequence goes on along the minus strand of JAPXFQ010002461.1, from coordinate 526,823 downwards.
TACCTGTATTAATGGCACCTGTTTGAACTCGTTATCTGTATAAAAGACACCTGTCCACAGCCTCAAACAGTCAGACTCTAAACTCCACTATGGCCAAGACCAAAGAGCTTTCGAAGGACACCAGGAAAAGAATTGTAGACCTACACCTGACTGGGAAGAGTGAATCTACAATAGGCAAGCAGCTTGGTGTGAAAAAAATCAGCTGTGGGAGCAATTATCAGAAAATGGAAGACATACAAGACCACTGATAATCTCCCTCAATCTGGGGCTCCACGCAATATCTCATCCTGTGGGGTCAAAATGATCATGAGAACGGTGAGCAAAAATCCCAGAACCACACGGGGGGACCTGGTGAATGACCTGCAGGGAGCTGGGACCAAAGTAACAAAGGTTACCATCAGTAACACTACAACGACAGGGAATCAAATCCTGCAGTGCCAGAGGTGTCCCCCTGCTTAAGCCAGTGCATGTCCAGGCCCGTCTGAAGTTTGAGAGAGACCGAGAGCACATGGATGATACAGCAGAGGATTGGGAGAATGTCATGTGGTCAGATGAAACCAAAGTAGAACTTTTTGGTATAAACTCAACTCGTCGTGTTTGGAGGAAGAAGAATACTGAGTTGCATCCCAAGAACACCATACCTACTGTGAAGCATGGGGGTGGAAACCTCATGCTTTGGGGCTGTTTTTCTGCTAAGGGGACATGACGACTGATCCGTGTTAAGGAAAGAATGAATGGGGCCATGTATCGTGAGATTTTGAGCCAAAACCTCCTTCCATCAGTGAGAGCTTTGAAGATGAAACATGGCTGAGTCTTCCAACATGACAATGATCCCAAACACATCGCCCGGGCAACGAAGGAGTGGCTCCGTAAGAAGCATTTGAAAGACCTGGAGTGGCCTAGCCAGTCTCCAGACCTCAACCCCATAAAAAAAATCTGTGGAGGGAGTTGAAAGTCCGTGTTGCACGGCGACAGCCCCAAAACATCACTGCTCTCGAGAAGATCTGCATGGAGGAATGGGCCAAAATACCAGCTACTGTGTGTGCAAACCTGGTAAAGACCTATAGTAATCGTTTGACCTCTGTTATTGCCAACAAAGGTTATATTACAAAGTATTGAGTTGAATTTTTGTTATTGACCAAATACTTATTTTCCAACATAATTTACAAATAAATTCTTTTAAAAATCCTACAATGTGAATTCCTTAATTTTTTTTTCACATTCTGTCTCTTACAGTTGAAGTGTACCTATGATGAAAATTACTGACCTCTGTCATCATTTTAAGTGGGAGAACTTGCACAATCAGTGGCTGACTAAATACTTTTTTGCCCCACTGTATTATGGGATGATTCTTTCACAACATCACCAAATGGCAGAAAGAGGTCAGCAGATTAATTAAATCAAATAAAATGTTTTATAAAGCGCTTTTCATACAAGAATGCAACTCAAACTGCTTTACACATTAAATGAAAAGAGACCCCACATAACCCTCCATCCTATCCCTCCCCCACAAATTTAAAAGCATTAATACAATTATACCTCCTTCCCCCCAACCCAACTCCTATACACATACACATTAAGAACATCAGTTAAGAAGACATTAGGCTGAGTTCAGATGAGCCAGGTAAGGTATGAAACGTCATCAGAGGAGCAGATCAACAGCAGCAGCCGAGGCACCGACACAGAGCGCCCAGAGGAGTGAGGGCGGAAACCTCCGCCTCCATCCAGGCTCTACACGGAGAGCACCCCGGCAGCCCCGGCCAACATCCCCCCTGAGACAGAGGGCTCCCACAGAGGAAACGCTGTGAGGAGATTAAAACAAGGTAAAATACAAAATGAACAGGAACTATATAAATAGTAAGATAAAAACATAAATAAAAAATAAACTAACGAAAAAGAGAAATATGATATAGTAAAGCATTGATAAAATTGGGAGTCGAATTCACCCCCTTCTCAATGGAGCGATAAAAGTTATTTTCTGATCCCGGTTGAATTGTGCCGTGGATCAAATATATGTCTGTGAATTTTAAAAACTAATTTTGATGCAGAGAAGATGCTGATTTTCAACTGGCGGCAAAAGTTACTTTAGGTTTTGTGTAACTTTGGCATCCAAAACTGCAGAAGAAGAAGGAGAGGGAGGTTCGTAGCCTCCAGAAAAAAAAAAAAAAAGGAACATCAAACAAAAAGAAAACAATGATAAATCTGACCATGTGGAAAGTAGCAGCTATGTCGGGGGTAAAGCAGTCGGTGGAGTGAGAGCCAGCATGGAGGAGAAGCTCTACAAGCTCTAGGTGAGTGTTTCATGTGCTAGTGCTAGCTCGCATAAGCTGCATGATGTCATATATGCAACTTTTGATTTGTAGGCATTTTAATTGCAAGCTTTTACAATCAAATAAATACCAAATCACTTGACAAACACAGTTGAAATGTACATCATTAGTTATCATTTAAAATGAGGTACAACATATGTGTGATTCAGGACGTAAGGAAGAGCGGACAAAAAAATAACTTATCGCTCCATTGACTTCCATTCATTATTTTTTCGGCCATGGGACCCATGGACCAACCGGAAGGGGAGGAGACTTAGGCTCCACATTTAGTCAAATAAAAGATGCAAAGCATTTAAACAGACTGTAATAAATAGGTCAGTTAAAAGCTAAGCTAAAAAGGTGAATATTGAGCAGCCTCTTAAAAACATGAACATTCTCTGCAGTCCTGAGGTTCTCCAGCAGTCTGTTCCAGAGATAAAGGGCTATAGTAATGAAAAGACGCCTCACCCTGAGTGCGTGTCCTGATTTTAGGGATGGCAAGGAGATGGCTTCCAGAGGAGTTCAGAGCCCACGAGGGTTCATATGGTAAAAGCAGTTCAGAGAGATATGAAGGCCCAAAACCATTAAGACACTTAAAAAGCCAATTAAAGAACCTTAACATCAACCCTGAAACATAAGGGGAGCCAATACAGTGAAGGCCGGTGATATGTGCTCCCGCCTCCTGGTCTTCATCAGGACATGTGCTGCTGAATTTTGTAAAAGTTGTAAAACTGAAATAGTCTTTTTAGGAAGACCAGAAAGCAAAACATTACAGTAATCCATTCTATTGGTGATAAAAGCATGCATGAGTATCTCCGTATTGGGCCGAGAGAGACTAGTGCAGACTCTGGCAATGTTTTTCAGGTGATAAAAACCTATTTTAGTAATATTTTTAATATGAGGCATAAAAGTCAGCTAAAAAATCAAAAATCATGCCCAGGTCCTTCATTTGTTGAGGAGGATTAAAATACAGTGATTTCAGTTTTGGTAAAAGTTTCTCTCTCTTGGCCACAGGACCAATAACTAAGACTTGAGTTTTGTCCTGGTTGAGCTGGAGAAAGTTTTCTGCCATCCAGAATTTGATGTTCAAAATGCAGTTAAAAAGTGCATCCATTGGCCGTGTGTCATCAGGAGACATGGAGATATACAACTGTGGATCAAGAGCATAACTGTGAAAGTTTACTCCACGTTTTCTGATGACACTGCCAAGGAGGATATAAAGTTTAAAAAGCACTGGGCTAAAACCTGAACCCTGGGGCACACCACATGTGATATTATGGACCGTGGAGGAACAGGTATCTAAACTTACCATAAAAGTCCTGTCTGTGGTGAGATAGAATGTGAACACCAGAGACCAAACTGTTTTAAACGGGTTGAAAGAATAGTGTGGCGTAGAGTATCCAAAGCAGCGCTAAGATCCAGTAGAACCAACACCTTCTGTGCATCCTAGTTTACTCTAAGATAATTTGGAATCTTCAGAAGGGCCATCTTGGTGCTGTGGTTCAACCTAAAACCTGACTGAAATTTCTCCAGGAAACCGTGCAATAAGTTGAATAAAAACAAGATTTTCTAAAATTTTGCTTAAAAATGAAGTTAGATAAGCGAACAAACCTTGTATACAAATGAGAGGTCTCACTTCAGCATAAACTATAGGTTTTGTTTCCAGCTGTTGCCTTATTGGTTTGTTCTTGATTCAATGAAGTAATTAACAGAGGGTAGTGGAGAAAGAAATTTTACACGAGAGTAGCAGTGCTTATATCTCAAGTGAAAAGTATGATGGAGTAAAGCCTCTCTAAAAGTACACCAAAAAAAAAAAAAAATCCCTTAGATAAATGCAACTTGTTCCTACCCTTCTCTGCCTTTAAAGAGAGTGGGCAGCATACTGGTTCCAGGTCAACAGGATGAACGTTATGGACTTGCCTACCCAATCCTCAGACCTTAATTCAACAGAAACACTGAAGGAGAACAGTCTTCTGGTTTTAGGCACACACACACAAAAAAGCCTTGAACGGAATCTCTCTCTACAGGTGCCAGAAGCTGTTCAACTGCATTAGTCAGTATTAAGAGTAAAAGTTGTTCTGCAACAAACCGTTATTCCCTTTTCCTATCTTGATTTTTTTTCAATATTTTTTCTTACATATACACACCCACACTAAAGATATATATATATATATATATATATAGTCAAAAAAATATAAACGCAACACCTTTGTTTCTGCTCCCATTTTTCATGAGATGGACTAAAAGATCTAAAATTCATTCCAGATACACAATATTACCATTTCTGTCAAACATTGTTCACAAGTCTAAATGTGATAGTGAGCACTTCTGCTTTGCTGAGATAATCAATCCCACCTGACAGGTGTGCTACATCAAGATGCTGATCTGACATCATGATTAGTGCACAGGTGTACCTTATACTGCCCACAATAAAATGCCACCCTGGAATGTGAGGTTTTGTCTCACAGCAAAATGCGTGCAATTGGCATGCTGACAGCAGGAATGTCAACCAGATCTGTTGCTCGTGCATTGAATGTTAATTTCTCCACCATAAGCCGTCTCCAAAGGCGTTTCAGAGAATATGGCAGTACATCCAACCGGCCTCACAACCGCAGACCACGTGTAACCACACCAGCCCAGGACCTCCACATCCAGCAGGTTCACCTCCAAGATCATCTGAGACCAGCCACTCAGACAGCTGCTGAAACAATTGGTTTGCATAACGGATCTGGCTGACATTCCTGCCGTCAGCATGCCAATTGCACGCCCCCTCAATGCCTGTGGCATCTTGTCAGATCAGCATCTTGATGTGGCACACCTGTGAGGTGGGATGGATTATTTCAGATAAGCAGAAGTGCTCACTATCACACATTTAGACTGATTTGTGAACAATGTTTGAGAGAAATGGTAATATTGTGTATCTGGCATGATTTTTAGATCTTTAAGTCCATCTCATGAAAAATGGGAGCAGAAAAAAATTATATATATATTAATATTAATTATATTTTTGTGGAATATATATATATATATATATATCCAACAAGCAACATATTTATCAGAAAACTCTTAAATAGTAATTAGACCAAGAATAGAAAGACTGGCCTTTATTTAGTCTTTTTACATATGGCTTTAGCTTTTCTTTTATTACAAACTAGTTTTACAAAACGATTCTGAGGACTTATGAATCAAGCAGACGTGGAAAACCAAACCAAAAAACCAGAGAGGAGAGGCTGATGACACGGCAATGGCAGGTTGGCCAACAGAGGCTTCTACATGGCTGCGGCTGAAAAAACAGCAACAGGCTGTAAAAAAAGACAGCAAGAGAACATTTGTCGACACACGGTAGCAAAAACAGACGAGGCGAACCAGATGGACAGAGCTGATGACATTTTCAGAATCACGAAAAAAAAAGAAGCAGAAACGTCGAGCCAACAAGAGTCCCCTTTCAGTGTCTGACGAGGCATGTTTACATCGCGATAGTTTACACTGTGTAGAGCTGGGAACGTTAATCTGCAGTCATCAGAGAAAGTTAAAACAAGGCCAGTTCATCATTTTGGCCCAGTGTTGCAGGACCGTTATTCTCTACACAGTAAACGCCATTCTTCATCCACCATCACAACAAATTTCTACACTTCATCAGTATTTTTTCTACAGTTCTATGGACTGAATTACAGCTCCTTCAGTTATTTAATTCAGCGGAATTAGGTAATTATCAGAAGAATCATATGCATACGTAGAAATCATTAACATCTCATCACATTAGATTTCACTGCATTACATTTCCGTTTTAAAGGATCCACCAACCGGCACGTGATGTGTATAAAAAGTTGTTTAATTTGTGTTTTTCTGGTACAGTCTGTCAGTGGTGACTGTCATTCCTAATCCCTGTCAGAGAAGGTGTTGCATAAACAGGATATGGAGTCTCTTGCATTCAGAGCCGTCTCATGTCTCTCTCCTTGCCTTCTTCTTCTTTGCAGATTTGGGCACTTGGCTCTCCTCAGTTTTTTCTGTGGAAAAAGAACAGAACAACTTCAACGGATGAGGCAGCAAGTTTATAAGTTTAAAGCTAGTTTTACTGAAAATTAAAAGCCACCTGAGGGACATTTATTTTTGCCTGACCATATGACCCTCAACAATTTACAAGGTTCTTTCATATCCTCTTGCTAAAAAACTCTTTAAAAACCTTTTTTTGTTGATTATATTGATAAAAACATTCATTAGATTCATTAGTGTTTTCATTCAAAAGGGATAGAAGTTATCCTCGAAGGAAAATCAAAATGGATGGATGGGTATTCGTCATCCAGTGGCTTCAATAGCACCCCCTTGAGGTTCTTCAGATGGCGTTATGTTATTACTTTGCTGTAGTGGAGCAGGAAGGTTGTTCTGGTTGCCAGCAGGCTCTCCATCAGTTGGCTTCTGTGGCACTTGTGTGACAGGGGGTTTCTGGGAAATCACATCCTTCACCGGTCGATCTCCTCTCACCTGTACAGAAAAGGAAGAGACAGAATTGAGGAAAAAACCTTAGAAAGAAACAGACGAAACAAAAAAATCATCTGCACGGATTAAAGAAGCACTACAAAATAAATAAATAGAGAATCTGCTTGTTTCCATTCATCCCACACTACAGGTCAGGCTGACAACACTCTTTGGTGTGGATGCTGTTACTGGGAGAGGAAGCCTCAAAGTCAGGTTTTCTTTACTATGCGTTAAGTGTTTGAAATTAAATCAAAAGAAGCACAGAAGGAATGAAGAAGCCATTTAAAAAGGAACAATTCAAGATTCAGAAAATAACAGGAAGGCTAAACAGAGTACAGCCAAGGTGCCACTTCCTCCCTCTGAGCTTTCAACAGCCGACACTTGACTTGGAAATACTGACAACTGTTTGTGAAGGGAATACCAACACAGATTTATAGCATTATAACGCCATACTCATTTTCTATTTAAAATATTAGTAACACCCTATTATACTGTAACTGCCCTACATGTGCTCCTAAAATAATGAAGTAATGTCAGCTCCCAGCAGGAGGATCAATGCAGTTCTTATATCATTGATTTGGCAGAATTCTATTGAGATGGAGATGAGGATAAGGATGGTTCAGTCTCCATTGGTGCTTTAACATTTTTATTACGATGGTACAGGGAGCCGTTGTGTGCCAACTCGCTCTCCTTAACATTGTATCTGTCCTGCCTCCCTGTAAGCTTCGGAACTTCTATCATAACAGCTATTCTACAGACATAAACAGGAATAACAAGAGTCTTCAGTTAAACTACAGTAGGTGAAATGTCCCCAAGTCTCCTGCAACTCCAGTCTCTTCTCTGAGTCCCAAGCATAATATCATATCCCCCTGATGCCTTTACTAGTAATTAATGATCACTTAATAGAACTAATTTTGAAGTTTCCCATTACAGTCATAAATTCAAGTTCTTAAACAGCCAATCGAGAGGAAACTATTTGGATACAGTATGAGAGGAAGCTACATAAGTTCTAGGTCTGTACTAGAAACAACACCATTGTTCTTGTAGAACCCACATAAGCTTAAGGAGGAATGAACCCGGCTTATTAGAGCCTGTGTTACCCTCCTGCCCATTAGCCCCACTGACCTCCACAGCAGCAGCTTTGACAGGCTGGACGGCAGCGTTCTCCTGAGCAGGTGGCGGCTTCTTCGCTGAGACAGCAGGTGCCACCTCTTTCACCTGCTCCTCCACCTTCACAGGACACAGGTTGATACAAGGAAATTAAACCAAATGATTCAGGAAAGTATTCAAGTAGGAGGAAGCTCAACGTCATGGTCTCATTGTTTTCACGGCCGCAGCTAAAATAATATTAAAGCCGCCTTCTTTTCTCTAGGAAAAACCCAGCGGCTAATTGTGCTAAGCTTTTTTAATCCCTACCTGGCCCTGTGTTCCTCCCTCCTCAGAAGTCTTCTTCTTCTTCTTTTTCTTCTTTTTAGCTTTGGCTCCATCGGTAGCGACATCACCCTTGTCCTTATCTTCATCATCCTCCTGTAGACCATAAAAGAAAATAAGCAACAAGAGGCTAAGTACCAGATATGAAACCCAACACTAAACAGGCTACATGCAGAGCCTTGTCAAGTTGTTACAAACACATGCTTCAAGGTTTTTACAGTGTATCCTTTACATAGGCGTTACTGTGGCACTCCGCCACAGCAGAAATTATAGCACCACACCTACAAAATGCATTCCTATCAACCTGTAGGCTACGTATTTTACGTTGAAAACACGCAATTTGACATAATTCCGAACAGACTATTACCTCAATTCAGACAAGAAAACTCGCAGGATTTAAGCATACTGCTAAGTGGAGGGAAAAAAATTATAAAGCAGTAACTCCTAGCAAATTGGGAGACCGAATAACTGTCTGCCTGCGGCATGTGGCTTACTGAAGACTGTAACTGCGGTAGCTCTGGTGGTGGAATCCTACTGCAGCCAGTAGCACGTCGGAGTCCGGTCTTGTTTGGTAAAAAAGACCGGACAGGCTTAGGTGTTAAACTCCGTCTAAGCATAAGTGCCAGCACTATTTTTGTCTCATGTTACTGATTTTAGTAAACAGAGACAGTGTAGTAGTGTTGCAGTAAGTCAGTCAGAGGAGAGAAACTTGCATGTCATTAATCAAAGTGAGCAAGCCCCCACATCTTGTTGAGTCTACACGCCCACACTGAACTGGCATAAAATGAAATAGACTGGTATTTATTTCTTTTTTAGGTAGAAACCGACTCAGATGGCATTCTTTCATACCAGAGAACACTTAAAAATTAAAAACACCAGTGAAGGAGAACCATAACAAGTCAAAATAAGAACTATTAACAAATGTGTGCATGTTTTGTAGACTGTCAACGTTGTGTTTAGGGGGAAAAAATTATTAAATATTGTCTCCAGTAAAGTACAAATTGTCCGTATTTTCTTTATTTAAAGTACTGTAATCAAAAATATAGTTTTTTTTACAGAATGTTGAGTTCAAAAAATAAAAGTAGCAGCAGAACAATTGTTTTTTGATTTACACGTTTCTGAGGCATTAAGGTATAGACGAGCAGTGCTCATGATTCCATGTACGATTAAGTAATTGGCTGTAGCAGTAATAATATTTATCGGTGTACCGTTGTTTATTTGAACTGAAATATGCTCCCCACCAGCACCACAGCTGTAAAAAAAAAAAAAAAGAATTCTAGGGTTAACACCGTTTCATCACCATTTTCTTGTGGACAGACCAACATAAACTGTACAGGAAAAATTCTAAATTGTTTCCAATTTATTTCTTTTCTTCAAGGTAAACTTTTGAAAAGTGTGGCAGATAGATGATTTTGACTTCTCCACATCTTTGTTGAGTGCATTACTTGGTTGCCATGACATCGAACCTAATCTAGGTGCATCAGAGTAAAGGGCCCCGTATACAATTTTTTTTTTTTTTTATAAAAAAAAGTTGAATATGGTGAAAAAAAGGGGAAACCCCATAATCTCTTTTGTTTACAATTCACAGCAAACATAATTTAAAGGGAGATTCCACCCCCAAGTAAAAATGTGTCTGTTGTCCATTTGCTTTAGCTTGGCATAAAGCAATGTAAGTGAATGTGAACCACTGGCATGCTAGTAGTAGAGAGACTGCTACCACATCAGGAGAATAACTGGGCTAGTTACAAAAACGTATTTTCTCACTTAGCTAACTCTGGGGAATATGGCAGACACATTTTTTTTACCTGAGGATGGACTACCCCTTTAAGGTTTTAATAGGAAACCTATGTGGACTTACAGCAGCTCCAGTCAGGTTAACCTTGGCTGGCTCAGGGAGGGGCGGCTCCGGAGCCTGAGGAGCCTCAGGGGGGGGGTCCTCATAGTTGCCCCAGGCTTCCGACGGAGCATTCCAATCGGAGCTGGGGTCGGCTGAACCACCGTCTGAAAAACAGACATGGACCAGCCGTATCATAACCATGATGTTGCATTAGTTCAACAGAGAGGCTATAAGCAGAAAGGGAAAAAAGAAAAAGATATGGCATACTGAGTCCAGACCACTCGTCGTCCACTCTGGGCTGACTGAGACAGGACAGGTCGCTCACAGGTTGGGGCTCTACAAACACAACCGGTTGCTCAAATAAGTAGAGCAAAAATATTCCTTGAAAGACTGTGCCATCTAGTGGCAAGTCCCCTAACTAACCCTAAAACACTAAAGGGATGGAAAGCACACTTACGAGCAACTCCATGTCCGGTTAGAGACACCAGATTGAGCTCAGCTGAGGGTAATGGCACAGCCCATGACTCTGAAACACACGTTTCACACATCTAGTGACACTGCAGCTCAACGCAATTACCCAAAACATATGCTGAACCAGGAACTGTTTGCTTGTACATATCCAGACTTTTCCTTGGGTCATTTCAGCTGAGACTCTCTGCAGGCAAATATTAAAAGAATCTGAGCATTCTAAAGACTTCACAGTTCTAAACAGCTCAACTTGGCACAGAATCCTCCAGACGTGTGAGGGACTGAGTCATTCATATTTACAGTTCTTAGAAAGCCGCTTTAGGGGAGACACATAACTCCCCTGTTTGCGTTCATTCCATGACCCCTAACTAAGCCGCTACGTCTATTCAGCAGCTGAGGAGTTAAGGGGAGCATAGAGGGATTTTTAATCTAGATCAGGCTCCTAAGAACTTTGGCTAAAATTGATAAAGAACCAATATATCCTTCCTATACAACAGAGCTCAGCAGTTTTTCCGTTTATTCCTGGAATAATTGGATTTAAGTCCCATGATAGAATGACACTAAACACACCAATAATACTTTAAGGTGCGTCAAAATATTAAGTTCATTTGTGTCAGTAACTCAATTCACTGAAGTGAAACATTATCATGATTAGTTACAATGACATTAATGTATTCAAACTTTTCTCTGTTAATTATAATGATTTTCAATTAAGGGCTCATAAAAAAATTATTTAAATTATATAATTACATCAGATGGGAAGAAAAAAAAAAATTTTATTCTAGAAATGTGAGATTAGTAAAAAAGTAATTAAGTTATTTAAGTTTTATGGTTTACCATTTTCAAACCTAAATATAGAAATAAGATATTAGATGATTAAAAAAATGACAACAAAGATACAGATCAAAGATTCTAGGATGTCTTTTAATGTTTGCGGCTCAAAACTAGTTTTATTTTGCTGGAATTGGGGCAGAAATGGCTCAATTAAATTCCAATCAGATTACTTAATTAATCCCAGAGGGAAATTAAGTGTTTGATAAAGTTTCTTCTTTTGGATGGTAAAGGTTGCAGACCCCTGATCTAGATGATCCTGGCAATGGCAATGTTCAACGTCAGACCAACACAAAGCAGCATATCAATTAGTATTAAAAAGTATTTATCAAGAGCCAATTTAAAAAAAAAGGGAAGTTGCGTTCAAAGCTTGGGATATTGTTTTATAACCTAAGCCAGCTTTTACTAGTCATCTCTAAAGTTTTCTAACAAACCTTTAAGGTCAGAACAGTTCGATTTATACTAAAATCACACAAACTCAATTTATTAACTAGCAGTTTACATACACCCAATAAACACACACACACACACTTCACGGTCTGAAGTTTCAAACAAAACCTCTCTTGTTGTAGCACATAATAAGGTGTGAAAGTGTAAATCTGTTCGTCCCATGTGAAAGAGTTTCTTCAAAGGCTGGAGAAATACTGTGTAAAAGGAACTGGGGAAAACTTTGGTTTTCAAATAAAAATGAGTAAAACCATGCATTTGTTTGATAATTTTATTGGAATTCAATTTCTGTGCTCTCTCTCTCGCACAGTATATGACATAGCCTGTAATACATTTGATTACACAGCATGGCAGCGTTTTGAACCATTTCAGTAAGGCCTCCAGTAGTGAACCATTTAGTAAAGCGATGTGTTGGAAAGCCTCATTGTAGAGCTGAAGATCTTTGCCCGGCCCCTCGGGACCCGACGGGCTTAATTTCTATCATTGCAAATGGGTTTAGGTCGAGCTTTAGCGGTCAGCTGATCATCTCATTTGTGTGAAAATTTATAATAAAGCGCTGCAGTGGGCCACTAACATCATTCCGAAACTACCTGTCAAGATCTTGCATGCACACAGCATGCGTCATGATGTGAAAGACCCACTCCTCTCAGATCTAAATAGAAAACATGCTCTCAGAGCAAATGCTGACGTGTAGATACACGATAACCAGACATCCCAAGTCTCAAGTTGTAGAAGTGCCCTGCATTTATATAGCAGCTCCCTGATGCTCACAAGTCAGATAAAATCTCCTGACGTCTAGAGCAAGCGGTCAAGAGCGAACACACAAACGCACGCAGCTATGACAGACGGCATAGAGCACAGCGGTGACATAATTGACAACACACGATACTGTAGTTGTATTTTTGCCTCTAAATCACAGCGGAACTGAACTAATGAGCACTTCCAAAACGTTCTGAACCCGGTTTTGGAGTCATGCTAACGATTAAAAACAAAACACTGCTTAAATTAAAGAGTTTTGGGGCAGATAATGCTTTATTACAGGTAGCAAATCACCTTTTCCTCTCAACTCCTGTCATATGTATAAATGCTGATTGCGACTGAATATAAACTCCTCCTAAACGACTCCAAGTGGCTTCAAACTTGTCTGGGTGACTCAATAAATGTAACATTAGCTTAAAATAAGGTCCAGGTTGAAAAAAAAAAAAAAAAAAAGTTTCCCTTTAAACAGAAATAATTTTAGTAAATCTACCTGACCTAAAACAAGAAGTTTGGTCCAACTGAGCTTCTCAGACCGCAAATTTGCACTCAGACGTATTGACGGAGACGTTTTCTGTTTATGGTACTCCGCCCTTCCACTCCATTCTCTATAGTTTTTTCAGTGTTGCTCGACCAGGACAGCAGGGGGCGCTTCGTTTTTATGGCGTCTCTGCTTACGCAGCGCCGCTTCTGTTTTTTCTAGGCTTGTGAACGCATTTCTTCCTCAATGAGCAATGAACGACAGAAAGCAAGTTTTGATTAAACTGGAAAGCTTTTTACTAGAAGTGCAACTCATAGAATACTCTAGAAACACATGGAAACAAAACAGCAGCATTTTTTGTTTGCTTTCCTACACCTCCTTGTCTTCAAAATTGCCAAAAGAGCAGATTAGATAACTTATCATTTCAATATAAAGTATAAAGTGGCCAAACGCTGCATTAACTACTGATTACAGCGACTGTAGAGCCCCGTTCTGGTGATGCAATCTCTGGCTGTTACTGAAACTGACCAATCAGATGCATACGCTCTCATACGGAGACGGATAGTTAAAATTTGGGCCTCTACTCTGTGCGTCCGTGCCTAGGTGACCGAGAGCCGTTGCGCTGACGGATAAATGGCGTCACGTCAATCCGTCTCCGTCAAAGCGCAGAGGCATAAACTAGGTTTTAGGCAGGAAAAAAATAAAAAAATAAATAAATAAATCAAACAACTTCATTTATATATATATATATAAATAAAAACTATATTGGTATATTCTGTGTATGGACACTTCCAGTTTCAACTGGAGGACCCTTCTAAAGCTACTTGTTGGTATTCAATGTGTAGAACAATAAAGGAAACAAATGAATATAAATTTTTTTAGATATGTTAATAACCGAACCATTTTCCTTCCATCTAATAATTAGTAGGGTTTTCTTGTCCGTCAGGGGAAATCTCACCAAAATATATCTTATTTTGTGGGTATGGTGTGATAATATATATATAAAAAAAGAGATCTAAGCATTTCTTTTCTCATTAATATTCCTCCAAAAGAATGTCATACTAAAAAATCATGTTTTTACCATCAGGACTTGCTCTCCAAAGTGAAGCAGTCAGCCTTTGGTTTGTCCAGGAGCTCGTCTTTGGAGCAGCGCTCTGTGGTGCGACCTTGACTGCTGTATCCGTGGCAGCAGCAGCCGTCGCCTCTGCGCTGCTGTTAGCTAGCAGCACAAGTAAAAGCGTTTCAAACAAAAAACAAAAGTTGTGTGTAATCTACATAAACCTTGAGCCCTCACTGGCATCTCTGAGGCGAGTCTGAGTCAATAATAAGTCAAAGCGAGCCGTTTCTATGAGCAATTACCTTGAGAGACGACAGTTTCAGCCTTTTCCGTCTTCACTTTAGCTGATTCTCCTGAGAACAAAAAAGGTCAATAAGTGCCATAAGCTCAATCTATGTGAGGCTGTTTTTGAAGATGGAGGATAAACACACACACATACAGACACACACACACACACACACGCGCTTCAGGGAACATCCACAAAGGATTTAATTCCCATATTACTTTTATTTTTAGTATGACTCAACAACAAGAGACCAGGGGGAGGCAATAACAGGAACAGGAAGAAAAAAAAAAAAAAAACATCAGGCCAACAGTGTATGAAGAAAATATTTCATCTGTAATTCGACACAATAAGAAATGTAACCTTTTTTCTTCTTCTGGTTAGCAGGTGCAGGCGGCGCCGCGGACGCCTTGGGCTGATCCGCCGGAGCGTTCACAGGTGTGTCTCCTCCCCCAGGACTGGCTGAGCTGTCGCTGGAGTTCTTATCTTTCTTGCGCTGCTCCCGTTTCTCCTTGTTGCTGACCTTGGTCTCCCATGTGCCTAAAATGTGTGCGCACACACACACACACACCTTAGTGTTACAGGACTCGTAGAAAATATGGGTCAAGTTCAGACTAAAGAATATTGAAAGCAACTTATACTAACATGAAGCATTTTTAAGAGTAAACATGACAAATTAGAAAATAACAACGTATCACTGATTTAACGGTTATAATTTTCAGATTTTCATATAGTTCACCTTCTTCTGGTTCTTTGCCATCCCCAGTTGCTGCCTTGGTCTCCTTCACAGCTGCTTTGGCCTTCTTTTTCGACTTCTTTGTCTGCAAATATACAATACGAACCGGGGTCAAAGGTAGCCTATAGTTGAAATATGGGAACAAGAAAAAACATGAATATGGAGGATAAAGTGGTTAAGGCAGTGGTTCCCAAACTTTTCAGCTCCTGACCCACATAATAAAAATGTAAAAGGGTCGAGACCCCGGCTTTGGTTGATTATTATGTAGTCGGGTAAAAAAATGTACAATATCAACATAATCAGCATCACCAGCCAGTGTATAGAATAATATTTTTGCTTTTATTTGTTTTATATATTTGAATTTATATTTAGTATTCAGGTTCATTTATGAAGAGAACCTTGTGACCCAATCTGAGGTCCCAACCCCAACTTTGGGAAGTACTCGGTTAGATAAGGTACTGAATCTCGTATTTAGGCAGATATATATTAATTAAATCTTTGGGCTTTTGCCATGCGAACCAGGATTGATCCCGATACTATTTGCAGGGTGTAATCTTTGACGCAGATGGAATCAGGGACAGAAGTCTTCCCCGTTCAGAAGTACCTCCGCAACCTTGTCGTTCTTGGCTTGTGGTGGGGGTGGCTGATGATGTGGCACTCTCTCCTCACACGCTGAGACTCCTTCCTGTGCTTCAGCAACAGCTCTCCCGTTTGGCTGAGCTTTCTGGGAATATGCATATGAAAACATAAAAAATATACCATAAAATCTCTAAAATTCCACCCAACATTCAGTCGAAAATAATGGTTTTCTGACATAACAGCCCCTTCCCTCTCTAGCTAGAGGCTAGCGACATTGTTAGCCGTCACGTTTGCTGGAACTGTCACGGCGGTGCTAGCATGTCAACTAGCCCTGCTAACAACTCCGTTTCATTCACCAACCTTTTCTGCTTTCTTTTTCTTGGGTTCCTCCGCTCTCCCTGGTTTACAAACAGCCCGTTTTCCGTCGACTCCGTCGTCCACATGTCTTACAGCGGGACGCTTCCTAAAAACAGTCCGACAGACTGAGGCCCACAGGACGGCCATCAACAGCAGCCCGCTACACGCCGCTAGGAGGATTATCCATGGCGGAATAAGCTCGGGCTTCAGTCCCAAATCTACGCCGAGTTCGGAACGGAGCCACTCCAGGCCTTTGGTCAACAGCTCAGTCAGACGAACTGTAAGCAGTCTGAGCTGCTCAGAGGCCGCGTCCGGCCACTGCTCCATTCCTCTTTATTTCAGAAAACAGGCTGACTATTCACGCTGAGCTAACAAGCGACGGCAGCTAAAAATAACGGAACGACTCCGACATTATGGCAAACAATGAAATCATCAGCCAGCAGCATCGGGAAAGATACACTGCTGGCTCACAGGACCTTGAACAGACTGCCAAAACCAACTATATCAGCCAACTGTTCCGCAGACCGCCAGATAGCGTTATTAGAGAATGTACCCTAAATCTGAGCGGCACAATATAGCTAATGTGACCGCGCGTAGAGCAAGTTCATGTATGGCTCCGTTATGACTGGAGGAGAAATGCTGCGTTTGTTGGTCGTAGGAAGAAACTACTTTCCAGACTGTAGGCTACGTCGCATCAATACGACGGAGATATAGGGGCGTTGTAGAAAAACCTCTGAAGTTTGCTGAGATTTTAAATCAGTTATTCCAGACAGAGAATATCAGTCCTGTAAGATTTTCATCAATGTTACCTAAATTAGTTGGTGCGGCTCTTTCTTCAGGATCAGATCGATTTTTCCAGAGTTCAATCTTGCCTTGAACGCCTCGAACGGGAGGGGCAGTGAAAAATAAGGTCTCTTCTATTCTGTACGTTGTTTAAGTGCTCAATACCACATATTTGATGCAGTCATGTTGCATCTTCTTTAGACTGTATGTAAAGAGCTTCTTCCTCACAGTTTGTTCCGTTCGAGGCGTTCATTGAAAGTGCTCTTAACCAGAGATCGTTCTGATTTAGGAAATGAGCCGCATTAATTACTCTGGCTACACTTTTGAAAATATCCAGATGCACATCCTGTAAATTAACTCTTAAATCTGGCATTTCTGCAAGTGTCAGGCTTTACAATGTCTAAAATATCTTTAAATATCGAAATGTATGCCTTGATGAAAATTTAAAGTGCCTTTCAATGTCTTGTCTTTTTAATTTTCTAAATGGAGAGAAGGTGTTTTATGGGTGAAAATCGAATATATATTTTTCTATATATTTTCTATATTTTTCTTTTCTTTTTTTACAATGGCCCGTGGTTTAATTCCAAAATAGGATTGAATAAGCGTCAGATACTTCTAAAAAGAAGTTTCCTACATTCCCTTGCCCATCTATCACTGTACGAAATTAGCTTTGCGACTGTAAGAAGCTGTTCAATTATATTATTTGTTAGCAGAGTTGCTTTACTCAGCGTTATGGCACTGTAGCTTTGAGTGAGAATAAAAAGTCAACAGTCTTCTTTCTGACGGATGACTATCACTTCTCTTCTCCATCAAACAGTGGGCATGGCGAGAGATGGATAGTAAGTGGGTGGAGCCTTTTACCGTCATTTTATTGTGACGTAATCTTCATTCAAATACAAAAAAACCTGTGTACACATTGGAGGACAATTTAGGTGTCAAAACTTTCAAAAGGTTTACCATTTAGGCTAACGTATATTTTTTAAATGTAATTACAAAGACCAGATATGTCAAATAATTCGATTAATCCAATTTATGCATTAATAGTACACTTTTTTTGGAAGAGTTTTTGCGCATTGCCTTGTGCAACCTTGTTACAGATACTCAAGAACCTGAAATGGTATATAAGTTTACTAAAAAGTAAAAAAAAAAAAAAAGTCCCTCAAAATGATGTAAATAATGTGACATTCAGATTAGGTAATTATTTAATTTAAGATATCAAGCTTGAGTCATAATTTAGGCAACTTTTAGACTAGCTATATGGTAACAGGGTGGAAATGACATCACCAGGGTCGTACAAAGTAACAGGTGTGAATAAAAAATACTTTTTGAATCCTGTTACTGTAATTAGGGTAACAGGGTTGAAAATTCAATGCTAATGTAAGTGTTTTTTCCAGAAATAGATGTGAACTGTGTAATATTACTGAAGGCATCAAAGACAAACTTAGCTACGTTAATAATTGCAGAAAACTTTTCAATTAAATGATCATATTCGGACGAGTAAAAGGGTTGATATCTTCGGTTCATGTGGCACAATCAGGTAAGACTGAAAAGAATAAAAAAATATGAAAAAACTAACAAAACTTAACCTCGGTCTACCCACGGTGTTAGCAAAGGGTTTGATGACGTCATATTGCCAGTTTCATGCAACACCCTCTTTTTCTGCTATGTTGTTTGGCTAACAGGGTTGTGTACTTACTGTGGGACACATTAAATGAATCATTTAAAATGTGATAATTATAGTAAGCATCGTTAACAATTACTAGAAACACATTGCAACAAAATCATGCAAATAACTTAATTTAAAACTTATTTTAAGTTTTATGTTCAGATTTCTCATGGGTGGGACAAGAGAAAAAATATGTCTTAGTGGGGACTCGAGATTTATACATTTTGAAAAAAAAATTCTACAACTATAATTACAATTTGTTTCAGAATGAGAATAATTTAAAAATACAAATACGTTTTGTGCATGGATTGTTAGGATTTTTTTTGTGTGGGTGGGACAGGAATTGTCCTCGAAGAACGAGCCCACTAACTTCTTTATAGCTGAAGTGACTGACTGGTCGAGGCACGGTCTACAGAAAAAAAAAACTTTGATTTGTCTTAGATTTTTAAAGATCTAAAACATATAAAGTGAAAAGTGAAAGTATAAACGAACCTTTTTGAACAAAACAATAGACGGCTTATTTACATCCAAGTTTATTTTGAAATTCCCTACTCCCCCTGTACAAGAAAAAAAAAAAAAAAAAAACTTTCCACAAAGGCAGCAGTGATCTGTCAGAGATAGTACTTTCATAGGGAAGGAAACAAAATCGTAACCACAGTGTGTCTTTTCGTCTTAATATGTCTACTGCTGTCATCTTTGGCTAGGAGTTTCGGCTGACAGCTTCCTGGCAAACCCAGTTTCTGGGAAGCAAAGGTTTAAGCCAATAGAATAGAGCGGTGGGCTTTACATTTTACAGTGCCAATGCAGGAATGTTATGGACCTCTTCATTACCACAAAAGAAAAAAAAAAAAACTATAAAAATTAAAATATGCCGTTTGTGTTCACAACACAAACAAACATTAACTGATGGGGAGACAGAGACCATATGTTGAATTTCATAAAACTGGACAAAAAAATGACTACAAAAATGGAACTAGGTAAATATTACACAACAAACTTTTTTCCTTTTTTTTTTATTCCAACTTTCGGTCGAACCTCTACACGAAACCAAAATTCTTGGTTTTAATTGCTAGGAGGAGTTTCTGTTTAAGGATCTGTTTGGAAGAGTAGAGGGGCACGTAGAGACGCGAGATGCAGGTGTTGGCTGTGGGGAGGTGCTGGTCATCTGGTGGCCGGATGGTGATGGAGGGCATCGGCTGGAAGCCCTCCTCGCTGGCCGGCAGAGAAGGGCTGGACGTCCAGAAGTACACCTGGGGAGCAAACAAAATTACTTATTCAATCAAATACCTTTGTTTTGTACTTTAGAATAGCTGCTGTTACAGTTATTGCTTGGGAGAACTCTTCCAGGACAAATGTTAAGTTAAAAAAAAATTCAAACTATAAGATTGTTCAAATTCCTTAAAATGGAAGGCAATTCGAATGGATTAAAGAATATCTAAAAATGAAAAAAGGCCAGCCAATGGTTGGTTGGAGAGTGATCAAAGCAAGCCTACAGTTACCAGAGAGTTCTGGAACAATGTAAAGCCAAGCTATCAAAAAAAAAAAAAGTATATATAAAAAAAAAAAAAATCATAGAATTTACCACTGATTAAAAAACAAACTATGTGTATAGGTAACAGTTTGGTAAGGAATGCAGTGAGTCGATCTAAAAGATACAGGAAAACATTACTGTGAGCCATGGTGGCATAGGCATCTTGGTTAGGAATGTTTCTTACAATACAGTGTAGGTCAGAGTGATCATATTTAGATTTGTCTTTAAAGAGTGCACTTAATCCTGTACTGAAACACTAAAATCATACTGCTTACTGAAAGAACACTTTAGATTCTAACATATTTACAGAATTTCTGCTCCATGTAGTTAGAAAGCAGTTCAACTTCAGATTGGATTCACAATTTAAATACAAAAATATGTTAAAATTTCAATTTTAACATTTTAGGTTTACACACTTTTCATACTTAAAAAAACCACAACAAAAAACAGAAAAACCCTAGACATTTTTAAATGGACATGTCTGGAGAAAAGAGGCTGTTTTGGTCACCCTAGTGTAGGACCCATTTGTCATCGACTAGTTTCAGTTAACGCTGTTTGATTTAGACAAAAACAATATTTGTTAATATTTGTTTCCGTCTTCATAATATCTCAAAATGTAAAAAAAAATTCTAAATCTTTTTCTTTAATATTTTAGTTCAGTGTGTTAAATTACCTAAACGTTCACATTTGTTGCTGTAGAGCAAAAGAGGGGGAAAAAGGAGGATTATTTTGAATCAGCAACTTTCAAATCAGATATTTAAATAAAAATAAATTTCCAATTTAGATGGAATCATTAAGTATCAGAATTCAATTCATGTTGTAGATGAAAAGATCATTTGGTTAATGGAAAAAATAATTCAGTGGGCTGAAAAGAAGCAACCACTGTAAAAAAAAAGCCATTTTAGCGGGTTGGGTGCCATGGGGAGCTGAACAATTATGGATTGTAGCTAACGGTCCATGGCTGGACTACAAGAAGATGTTCAGATTTGTGCAACATGGAGGTGGTGAAGTTTTCCCAAACAATGGGTATAGAATTGAGTTCTATGATTCACAGGGAAGTTAAAACTAAGCGTACTTAACTCTAACCAGTAAAAATGCTTCCTTTTTTAAACCGCCTAGTATTCTTTCCTTATTTTCTGTAGATTTATAACAAATCTGATAAATTTCTCTTCATGGTATGGTCAACACATCTGTGTGCATAGATATAAAAGCTTCTTTTCTCTTTGTATAAGCAAACTGCTACTATTTAAATCCAACTTTATAAACAACATTTATGCAGACTGTTTTAAACAAAAGATTTATAATTTGGCCACAATGAAACTGATAAAGCTGCATGCTGTTAATAAATGCAGTTAAAGCTATGGTCACAAAGGTTTTTAGGAACAAGGCTCTCCCAGTTTGGGAAGCTTGTACGGCTGCTGTTAAATTCAGAAAAGCAGCTTGACGCCTTATAGAGAAAATGGGGTGCAGTATTTGTGGAACAGTTTCTAATTTCTAAGATGGCAATAATGTCTAGAAGACAACAGCAGCACCTTCTGCTACACTCGCAGTGGCACAACAACCCAGAGGGAAGCATCTCTATAGCCATTATGAGACTGTTCCATAAGTTGGACCAGGACTTGCGAGGTTCATACGCTGTTACAGGAACCCTATAAGGCCCCCCCAAGATCAACTTGATGTGTTCTTGCAGTATACTTAGGGTCACCATAGGAATTGGGGATTCTGAAATGGTCTCCTGACCCCAAATAATCACAAACGTCATGCACAGTTCTTCAGTCGTTTCTAAGGCATTTGTACGGAGGGCTAACGAAGAGGGTTTTTGTGGCACATTTGTAGAAAATCTTTGATAAGACCATTGACCCGGCCACCGACGTAGCATAGGGCTACAAATGTTGGATACATATAAGGCAGCCTTAAAGAAGCCGTAGAAAATGGTTTGTTCTCAGTCATTTGTACAAGTCATTGTGAAGCTCATTTAACATATAGAATTAATACATTTAAAGATACTGTGTAAAGTTTTTACCATTATTCGCCATCAAAATATTGCTGAAAATGATTAAAATGATGCCCAATCATTTAAAAGTATTGGCTGCTTCATAACATAACCATAAAAGTGGGTCTAAAATTCATGGGCGGGGGTCAGAATGTATGGGGGCCGACGTATTGGATGCAGTGTTTCCTTCTACATGAGCCGATATGGAAAAAAACTTTTACTGACTTTTGAATATGCGGTTTTACTTCACTAACCCCTCGTCCTCGTCTGAAGTTTAAATGAAGAGCTCTATGAACTTATTTTAAAAAAGAACGTTCTCCAACCCTGACCGACCAGATCCGATCAGAGATGCACCCAACCCAGGTTGGGGAGAGGAGCACAATCAGCTGCTTTGTCGAGCCTTTGTGAGACATGGACCTAGCCCGCGGCTCAGCGTCAGAAGCCCACACAGACTATCAACTCTACCAGTAAACATCGCCATTGTATTCTCTTAATTGAAATAACTGAAGGAGCAGCAAAATCTATGGAAACACGCTGAGGTCGCATGCCTTCTGCTGCACAGGTAACAACTTTCACCGTCATCTTTTTTGTTTTCAAACTAGTGCCAGTCAAGGTGAAGCTACACTGAAATGTGTCTTTTTTCCCCATCGACGTCATTCCATTTAACATGAAAGATTATTCATTTACAAAAACATCTGAATAATATCACTAATTTACGAAATGCTGAATAGGCAATGCACAACCAAACCAATGCCTGTCATGTCAGAGCGCCCAATGCCTTCCATCTTGTTTTTACAGCATGTATTTATTTAGACTTTGAATTCACATCAAATCCAAGAAGATACAAGTGAATTACAAACAAATGTAAAAAATATTTCACATCATTTTTAATTTCTTTTTAAGAATAGAAAGGGAGAAAATAAGATTCTTGTAAAAAAAAAAAAAAAGTTAATATTTTATTTTTAATCCATAATCACCCAGCCATGAACTCTTCTCATTTTTCCTAAAACAGTTCAAATAAATATTTAAATAAAAAATAGCATGAAAAATAAAATATTGACACAAATAGTAATTTTATATATCAAGAGATATGTTAAGACAGACTCATGAAAATGATTGGAATAAATTTTTTTTCCCACATTGCACATTTTTAGCTCTCCATCTCCCTAAGCCTCACATTATTAGATCTTATAAGCAATTCCTATCATTTCAGACAGCGTTGTTCAGTATTTTAGCAAAAAATAAAATCTGACAAAAATGCTAATCTCACATTAAATCCAATTCTTATTAATCTATTATAATAGAAGCAGAGCGCTGAGCTCAAAGCTCCCCTGGGTATTGTGTAAAAAAAAGAAGAAGAAATGAACTTACCAGATCTTGCCTCTCAGTCATACTCATCTTTTCCACTATGGACCAAAACCATCGCTTAAACTGGAGTAGTTTATCTGCATTTTCCCCTGTAAGATAACCAAGTGTTTTTTTTCTTAATGTACTGCGGTAAAGAAGGTACAAACAAGGCAACCATCATCTGAGAGGAAGCAAGTTTGACATCGACTGGACTGAGTAATGAGACCTGATTCATCGTTGAAAGAAGTGAAGCTGATCAGCATCTGAACATTGACTTCGCCGCAGCCGTTAACAAGCAGCCTAAAGTCTTCGGCCGTCAAGTCTTCCAGGGCGTTTTTAGGAAGAACATCCAGCAAACCTTTCCTCATTGCCTTTGGGGTAAAAAAAAATAAAAAATATAAGACACATTCTGATGAACCCTACAACATTCAGCCACAAAACCAATACATCAATTTCCTAAGCAACGGTAAAGTTCCATGGAGACTTACATGGAGAGGCTGCTCAGCCACCACCAGCATTCTGTGCTCTGCGTATTTCCTCACGTACTCGTATACGTTATGTGGAGTTACTGGCATGTTGACCCCACCCGACAGAAGCTCAACCTGCACAATAAAAATACTGAAATTAATCACTTCAGATATGTTTAATAAAATGACTGATCAGGTGAGGAACCAAATTTAGAAAAGGTTTTCAAGCTTTTTGATAAAGATTTACTGTACATCATCTGGATCTGCAAAGTTAGGTTGTTTAAAAAAAATCCCCCAAAAAATCTGTATCAGTCCGGGAAGTAAAACTAAGCCGAGATCAACCATCAATGTTTATTTCCATCTTGCTGCCATTTAAGTGTTTTTTGGGATGGGGGGGTTGGTCATGTGGTATTTGTTCGTACGTGTGACTAATTTAGTGCACGCTTGATATTAACTGAAGCGGGGAAGCAATGTCAGAGGTACGGTTATTTCCCACAGTCTTAAACTGGTAGGGAAGCGTAATATTTATATATCTGTAAATATCAGTTATTGTGCATTACTGCAGTACTGAGATATAATTATTAGACCAATTTTTCGTATTGCTGCGGCCTTAGTTTTTGAGGATCTGACTAAAAATTTAACTTAAAAACAAAAACTTGAATAACACGTACGGGTGCATGTAAAGACAAGCTTTCCTACAGACCTACACATGCCCTGCAGCCCCCCTACCTGGGGTAAATGTGGGTTCAAAGTCGCCAAGGATTTTAATAGGACTGTTGCTGACAGTTTCTATTCTCTATGCCAAGTTTAAAGAAGACCGCATTCAGGTTTTAGGCAGGTTCACTTTATGTCTAAACCAGAATTAAAGACCCTGGTGTAATTTGGCTTTTACATTTTAAAAACTTTCAGTATTTCTTTCATGTTTTTACTACAATATAAAAATGGGTAATCTTTGATCATTTTAAAATTGAGATTTTTACTGTTTTCATTTTTTTCTGTTTGTTGTCTTTATCGAATTATTCTTGTAACAAAAGTATTTTTATTGTTTTATTTTTTGCGCAACTTTGTCATGGTTTATAATTATTATTAGAATGGATACATTTCTGGTTCATCTTCCAGTTTTTGTCTCATTTCCAAATAATATATCAGACAGTAGTCAGGAGCTGCAGTTTAACCAGGTATTAAGCAAGTTGAGAAACATTTAACAAAAGACTTGTTAACTGTAAAATTAAATCAATTCTAACTATTCTTTTTCAACACAGAGACTAAATGCTCTGTGAAGCCAACTACTTATTTTCTGACTTCTCCCTTATGACGACGCCTCCTCAGTTCTGTTAAGCAGTTCTACTTTACCTTGCTGACACTTTGAGACAGTTTGAAGTTACCAGCTTGGTAGCTTTTTCAGTTTTAAGTAAAACTAATGCATTATAAATGCTAAGTCCATCTGGGTTTTAACATTGTAACATCCCTCACATGGATCTTTAAATTAGTGCAGAAATCTGCTTTGATATTCACCCAAAAACCTCAAGAGAATGAGAATTTCATTGACTAAGTTTTGGTCAATGTATTTACTTTAAAAAAAACATACATAGAATTAAATTTAGTTGAAACAGTTTGAAATTAAGCTTGCATTTTTTAATCATTCCCATCATTTTAATAAATAAAAAAATCTTGACAACCAAGAACATTTAAGTTGCATTTTTTCCTCCCTATTTTCTATTAATCATTAAATTACTAAATGCTGAAGTCTTATTGGATTCAGCAGTTTTGTCAAAACGACCAATTATTTTTTATAACTAACTGTGTTAATTGTCACATTATTGATATTTGAGCAGTTGTGCATGTTTTGTATCTACAAAAAAAATTATTTCCTTGCTTTGTTTCTCAGCCAAGCCAAGTCAGGTTTGAGAACCATGAGCCAAGTTTAAAACCCAGATCTAAAGTCAGGGGGTTTAGATACCAGACAGGCGTAAACTGGGCCTAAAAAAACAAAATAAAAACAGCGGACAAAATTTTTTGTTGCTCAACACAGAGAATATGTTTTTTTTTATCCTTAAAATATAATTTTAGAACCCCTGAAGGTCTTTCTACAACTATAAGCTGTACCTTTAGGTCTGAACTTCAATTCAATTTCTTAACATCCTTTTAGTTCTACAGAAGAAATGAACATGTACATTGAAAAAACAGCAAACTGATACCTGTCCCGCCCCTTCCTCCTTGCAGAGGTCGATAGCGAAGGCCAGATCCATGGCAGCAAACACAGCATCTGCTTCACCTGTCTGCGAATGGCGGATCAGCTGCCGCAGGCTCTCGTACATGACGGGGTCGAAGAACGCAAAGTCATGCCAATTCACCTGCAGAAACAGATCACATGTACTGTCATGATTAAATTCTGAAAGAGGAACCAAGAAGTAGCGGGTGAAAATATATAGGCGGCAAACGAAAAGGAGGAACGACATCCCACCTTTCTACCGAGCAACACTTTGATCACATGTCTGTTCAATGTGATTGGACACAGTTCATTCTGCAGCAAGCAGAGCCCCAGGATTCTGTAGAAAAATAAAAAATGCTCAACTTCTTACATTCTCTTGTCTGGTTAGGAACGTAGTGGGATTCCTGTCCGTTTTACCTTCCAATGTTCCTGAAGCAGTTGAGTCGGGCCTCTGTATTTTTGCCCGGCCGAGGGCAGTAAAAGCCTCGTTTGCCCGGCTGGTAAAAAAGGGGAGCGTTGTCGTCGCCATCATCTGGGTCGTCCAGCTCCATGTCCACCACACTGCGCGTTGACCCATGGCGCTTACGGTTATCCTGCTGCTATAACCATATCAAAAATTAGAATTTAACAAGCAGAGTAAGAAACTACTTGCTAACCATACAGTCTCAAATGAGGAAAAATAATCAGATACAAGAGGGATGCAAATGCTTACCTGCGCTTTTTCAGATGCTTCAGGGAGACCCAGATCCAGGATGCTGTCGGCCCCGTTTTCCCTAAACAAGAACAGTTCCAATTTTGTTAAATGGTACAAATCAAAGCAGTATACAAGTGCCGCAGGTTTTCTGCCAGGGATGATCCAATGCTGGGAATTTTATTACAGCTCTATGCCAGTGGTGAAGTAGATTTACCTTCCATGTGCTATGAGAAGCTCCATGGCTTCTTCTACCCTGGCTCGCAGGGAATCCTCGCTAGCCAGGAGCAGCAGTAGCTGAGCAGGAGACAGCTCTAGCAGCATGCCTGTGATTTTACTGGCAAAAGCCTGTGGAGAGAAGCCCATCATTATGGATATCATACGGCCAGAGAAAATGAAATCATCAAATCAGTGATAAGAATACTGCTTTCTACAATCTCTTCAGTTCACAAGGTCGATCGGTCATTACCGGTTGCATTGCATGAACTCGTGGGTATAGCCGTTCTCCGAGGGCCTGTCTGTGTGCAGGGAGAGGGTCAGGCTCATCACTGGGGTTTCCCTCTGAGGAAGGCCTGAATGGCCTGGTGTCTATAGACAGCTGCCTCCTTGAATCCCTGGAAATTAAATAATTAGTTTCAAGATTACATTTTTTTATTAAAGATAATAAGAAGGCAAAGAAAAGGTATTTTATTTGCATAACACACTTTCAACAACAAGGTAATTCACTGTGCTTTACTTAATTTTAAGATGGAAAATAAAAACAGCAATTAAAAAGTACAACAATAAACGTGGAAAATAAAAAAACGGCAATTAAGCATAAAACAATCAGTATGAGGGTTTGCTGAGGGATTGCTGTGGTTGGAGTCTGCGTGATGCGGACACAACCTCACGTCGATGACTCAACGCAATCTGATGGGATTCCTTACATAGAAAACTTTTAACTGATTGGAATGTTTCTGTAATTGTATTGAAATGACTTTTGTTGTAAATCGGTGCTACATAAATAAAAGTGAATTGAAAAGCATAAAACACAGACTAAACACACTAAAGAGCGATAAAGCCTAATAATTGTTTAGTCAAAGGCAGCTCTAAACAGATGAGCTGTAAGTTTTGATTTAAAGAAGGGGAATGTACGGCCATAACATCAGGGCCAACAGCATAACTGGGAAAGTTCGTTCCTACTTATAGTGCAGAAATATGGAGCAGATCCAAGTTTGGGAAAGAAAATAGAATCAAGCAGTAACTGTTAGTTGATGGTCAAAAGCTCTGTAAACAATATTTGTACACTTTGTAGAAAACAGCTGCTTACATTGTCGCTTTTGGACTGTAGGAAAAGTGAGTAGTTCCTGTAACCTTTGCAGGAACCAGACCGTTTATCTGCACATTCAGAAAGATAAGAACTAGGGACCATGGCCCTCAGTTCCTATAACCATTTTAGGTGTTTGCTGAACTCATAACCTACGCCCCTCGCTAGGTTTCCGCTTCCTAAGGCCCTGGCATTGAGGTCCCTGACCTCCTGTGTGAATGAATTCTGGAAAGGTTCCCCTAGGAAGGGTAGTTATAAGAACTAAAAAGAAGATTGTTCTAAGAACCAAAAGTGACTATAGTAGTTTACTGAAAGAAAATAATGTCCGTGATGATACATTTGTGCAAAAGAAATTGCATGTCCGACACACGGGTCATGTTCACAGAATATTTTCCGTATTTAACTGGTCTTTTTAAACAGTGAAGGAAAAATCTGAAGGCCATCAGTCATTTTAACAGACTGCCATTCACATACGCAGCCATTTTCTACTTTATGCACAGTGTACAGACAGCTGACTCAATAACAAAAAGATTCACATGAGCATCATCTCAGACCTGGACACTGTGCCTGATGAATCTCACCATCCGAGAGTTACCAGCACCTCAATGAGTTACGAGCGCACCTCTTACTTCCACTTCAAAGAAATTTTCCCTTATATCAAAACTTTAGCTAAAGTGGCCATTAATTCTAATCTCCAGTGTAGCAGCAGAGCACAGCTCCATATGGAGCATTTAGGCCACAGCAGGTGAAGTGTTTATAATTAATCTATGTAGTTTATTAATCTGCAACATAAATGGGTTTTTGTTCAGTGGATTCTCTGGTCAGATTGAATATTAATTGAAATGAATGATAAAAACTAATGAATGAGTCATCATTTCTAAAAGTGTTAAAAATGTACAGACAAAAACAGTTATGACCAAATTGTTTTGACCCTAGCGTGATCTCTGGTCTGACCACGAGATGGCTTTTAATTCTTTTATATTTTAGAGCCTGAAGGACAAAAAAAAAGTGAGCACAGACATTTGGTATAAAAAGTCTGAAATAATTTTATGTGTTGTCTTTATTTGACAAAAACAACCCAAACCCTCGGTCTCACTGATAAATTAACAGCATGGATGGATCACCATGGACACCATGACCCCACCATCTGTTGGGAAATAATCCACATTTCCCCAGATACTCAGATAAATCCTCTGTAGACTGGAATCAGGTTTCAGCAGCCCTGAATAGTCTTCAGTGGTGCGCTACATAAAGCCTGGGGTTCATAGCAAACATAGCTATTAGCATAATACGCTAAAGACAGTTTAACATGCGAACTTAATAATCATGTTTTGTTTTTAGTAGTAAAAGGCTGCTTCACAGCGCCACACCTTTCCTTTTTTCGCCTCCCTGGACAAGTTCTGGGTGATCAGAGTAAGCAGAGTAATACCTGTCTCGGTCTCTCCGAGATCCCGCTCGAAGCCCTCCACTTCTCCGTTCTCTTTCCCGATCTCGGTTTCTCAACCGCTGCATCAGATCTGGGGGGGGGAGGCGGGAGCAATAAATAAATAAATACATTAACAGTTTTTTTGGTCCAAAAAAATATATTTGTAATAACAGCACAATTGGGGATGGGCGACATCATTTTTCTCTGTTTATGAAGATGCAACTTTCAGAAAATCTGAACATTTTACCTCGGGATGTAAGAAAATATCAATTAGCATTATATCAGGATATTTTATGTTGCAAATCTGTATCGATATTCGAAAGCAAAGTCTAGATTTTCTTTTATTTTTAACAATTTGAATGGAACCATTAATGATAACAGCACTTTTTGTGGTAAAATTAAAAGTATAACTGGTAGTTGGTGGCTGTATTCACCTTCTTTGTTCCAGTGGATCAACTAAATCTAGTAATAAAACTGGACATGTTATGGACTTAACAGGTTGGAGTGTCAGTTTTTCCAATATAGAGGCTTTCTCATGTTATTGCAATATATCGTATCGCTCCCTTTGTATCGTGAAATATAGCGTATCTCCAGATTCTTGTCAATACACATCAGTGCATCTCTTCTGTTTCCATAATTCAAAGTAATGTCAGCCCCCTCAAGGCCCACCGTCTCGTTTAACAAGCATCTAATACAGCTTGTATTTATTTGGGATTTGAAATGAGGTCAACTCTGGGACGGGAAGATTGAAACAAAACCAAGTTTAAAAAAATAGATACTTTCTGTCATTTATAATTAATGATAGTGAATGTTATAAGTACACGGCTGTTACACTTTATAACCAGAACTGCTCTGGAAAACTTAATACATTTTTACATCTCTTCTCTAATTTGCAAACTTTTTCCTCACTTCAAATAAATTTCTGCTGCAGTGGCGCCTCCAGCTATTTTTCATAGGGGTGGTCGCTTAAAATTTTGGGGTGGCACACCAAAACTATTAATAATTTCAGAGTTTTATTCTTCTGTCGTAGTAAACCGGCAAGTAGAATACTATTATAAAGCCTTAAGGAAACTCCTGATATACTTTGGTTTATTGTGTTATATCTAATGTAACTAATAATATAATGTGCAGTTAACATTTTTAGTTTAGAAAATGTGCTTTATTTTGAAATTATATTTGGCATAAGGTATACATTTATTGTAAACAAAACAGTTACTACGGAAAAGCAGATACCAATAAATTTAATGTACTCTATTTTCATTCACTAATTTATTGTATTCTGAATTTTAGGAAGCAGGGAGTTAAAGTCAGTTATTCTGATATAATAATAATAATAATAAATAATCTCTCATAATTCTCAGTTATAGCTGTAATAATGGGCTACAGTTATTTCTATTTAGACTAATGAAACTACTAATAAACACGATTCCGTGTTTTATACTGTCACTTGTTAGCTAATTAAACACGACAATGAAGCGCTCAGAATCCTTTGTTGACATACAAATGCTGTGCTCCATCTTGCTCCTCAACAGGAAAGTAAAATGGCTGTCCTTGTTTTTACACATATCTTAAGTTTTGTGGGGTTTTCTGGGCAGGAATGACTTCTACCTTCAGGTTTCATTCAGGTTCCATTCAGTAAAATATTGGAGATTTACGAGATAATAATAATAATAATAATAATAATAATAATAATAATAATAATACTACGGGATGACGGCGGGAAACAGAGGTAAAATACGGCAGTTTCCCGGTCAAAACGGGATATTTAACAGGTATGCCGTAGATATGGGCTGAGCTGAGCGCGTGACAGTGAGGAGGTGCGCTGCTGGTGGGGTAGAGGGCTGGCTACGATCGGGGGTCTGGAGCGGCTTACCTGCCTGTCTTTACTTTAGGGATGAGATGCACAGGCATGCACTGAGCTCCTGCAGCGCGCAAAAGCAGCAGGGAGGGAGGGGCGGGGGAGATAGCTGGCTACTGCGTGCGATTGAAGGTCTAGCACAACTTGCCCGCCTAGCTGCGTATTAGGGATTAAATGCATAACTGATCCAACGAAAATTTAGAATGACCAGTGGGGTGGCCAGGAGTCCGCCAGGGTTGACCAACTCCTGGCCACCCCCTGATGGCGCCATTGTTCTGTTGCTGTCGCGCATTTTTTTTGCACAAATATTTTTAAATTATCCTACTCAGCTGCACATTCAAATCAAAGTATGACATTTTGTTTATTATTTAAAATTTTCATTTATTCTCAATAACTGCTAATAATTTAGTAATTATATTAATCCAAATTGTGTTTTATATTTTTTTGTGTGAATCTAAATGTGAATCTTTACAACTAAATTTCCCTGTGGGACAATAAAGGATAATTTTATTCTCTTTAATAGAAAGAGGAAAAAAATGTATATGAAAATCAGCTTTGTGGTTAAAAAAAAAAAAAATTCTTATTTTTAATTTATATCGCCCAGTCCTAGGCGGAATCAATGATTTTCAGCGTGACCAAAACCCTATTTATGGAAGAATGATATATTCTAATAATATGCAATAGTTTCTATGTATTGTCATACTTGAATTGTAATCGTGATGACACGTACTGCTGGCCTGCATTCCCTTGCTGACACTCTGAACACAGTCCAGGTTGGGCAGCTTGTCGTTGGAGAGCAGGGCCAGCGCGATGGCCGTGTAGAAGCTGCGAGCCACGCCGCTGCCCTCTCCAGGCTCGTCCTTGAACGTGACCTTCACCCGGTGGACAGCCATCGGCGTGGTTGTGCATCGCCGGCCAAAGTGGGCATTGAGCTGCCGCATGGTCTGCTGGATTAACTGGTCTCGGTCACGGTCCACTTCCAGGGCGAGGTCTCGCGACTGAAGGTTCCTCAACTTCTCCATCTCCCGTCGGAACTTGGATTCCTTCACCTCGAAGCCGCCCAGCTCTGTGAGAATCTGGAAGCAGGATGACATGATGGTTATTTCAAGCTCCGACTCCCAACATGCTCAGCAAACCTCCAGCTCTCCTTCAATAAAATATTACATGGAGCGGTGAATGGCAGCTTTAAATATCACGTCTTGAACTCTTTCGGTTAGCTTGTATAAACTTTAATGAAGCTTACCGATCCAGGCTCAGCTCCTACGTCCTCCATGAAGACACGACCGAAGAGCTCGAGTGACAGGCGCCAGCGGCCGAGCAGCATGTCATGTGAAATCATCATCCCCATGAAACTGCACTGTGGTCTGGACCGAAAGAGGGAAAAAATAATAATTGCATCCATTTTCTCTCCCTCTTTTTTTTTTTTTTAGAACATTCAAATTAAAACGTGTTCTGCCACATGATCGAGGTGTGCCTGCCTACCTGAATGAAGGAAGAGGAGGACCGTCGCTCTCAGTCAGTCCGATCTCAGCCAGGAGGCTGCTCTTTAACTGGGCAGCGAGGTCATGGGGCGAAGGGCCGGCTTTGGAAGTCTCCATCTCCTGCTCTCCCAGGGTCGGGTTCTCGCTGCTCCGCTGGCCACTTTCCATACTCATGACATTCTTTAGGTTGGCGGTGTAGGACATTTTCGTAGGCAGGATCTGGTTTTAGCAGGATAATGAGTTGTTCTTTAGTAATGTGAATATCTCAGATTGTTAAATAATGACAATGGCAGTGATAAACTGGACCTAAACTGAGTTTCCACATGGATATTCTTAGTAAAGGAGACTGCAAATACTTCTATTCGGAATGGAAGAGTAAAAATCCCCTCTTATATAGTTTTATGCACTATAGGGAGTTGTGATGCATATTGATAATATTAGAAAAAAGGTAGTTTTAGTAACGTTGAAGGTTATGACGACAATGGTCCTAATTAAAGGTCTCGTTCACTGAGGAACTCATACTTTTTTTGTTAACTACAGTCGCTCACTCTGAGTTGGATATGCATGATGCATGTGAAATTGTTTCTAACCCCGATTCCCTACATTAGCTGCAAGCAGGAAATAGACCAGAAAAGAAACAGTCAATTCAAGGTCAAAGAAAATAATTTGGATTCATGGCCCCGCCCACATTGGCTAGCCACGCCTACAGGAAGGATGCATCGATTTTGTGGCTAGGAGAGAGCAGAGCATGTCTCATCTAGTTGAAGCTAACTTTTTATATTACCAACATGGTGGAACACGTTCAAGTTTCTGTTATTTGCATTTTTTACCCGATAAAGAAAAGCTGAGGAAGAAGCGGTTGGAACTCGTCTTTGGAGCCCCAGCAGCGAAATATAACACTAAGTCAGTTGTTTGAAAGTAGCTTAAGAGTCGTATTTTTGTTAGCCACTCGGAGGGTAGACGTTTGCATATACTGAATATTAACCATGCCTCCCTGGTCATTTTGTTATTTTTCTTCAAACCAATTCTAACCCAGACTAAAACCAAGTCATTTTTCTAACAATTTAAAAAAATCAAAACTAAGTTTGTAAGATACAAACATGAATTAGGAGACCTGGGTAACATCAGTAAATACAAAGGAAAGTAAAGCTGATTCTAATCCAGTTTAGCTGCTAAAGCTGGAGCTAACCAACTATTCACCTACAGCAGAGTGTAGACTGAGCCGAGAACGCTGCAGCCCAGTCCAGTCCAGTCGACCTGGGCAAGTTTCGTTTAGTGATTCGTAGCGAGCCGTGGTAATGAAGTCCTGTTTTAGACTAAAGATCATAGCAATTTATTTGGTTCTTCATTGTTGCGATTGCGTTGTGTTTTAGTGCGTCGAGGATCGGTTCAAAACAGACGCAACATTTACCTGAGCTACTGAAATTTTTTTCCAGGACAGCCTCCTACTTGCTGTGACATCTGACTGAGGTAAAGTTAGTTTTAAGGCAATGGTTTCTGTTGCAGCTCGAGTAATTTGTTCCTTTTTGTGGTTTGACGGAGCTGCCTGGGTCAGCGTTAATGATTCGTTCGGAGTACATAGTGACTGTTTTACTGAGCTAACTTTTTATCGACCCCTTTTTTTCTAGTGCACTATTGATAGTGAGCGTCTTCTGCTATGAAACCGTCAAACTGGCTAAACATAATAGCGCATAAAATGTGAGTATATAATGCTTCGAACAGATTAGTTGAAATGTATTGCACGGTAAGCTTTTCTTTTTGATATAACACTTGCAGTGACATTACGATGTCAATATAATCGCAAAACAAATTGTGAAGCCCTAAGAAAAACATGTAGTTCTTTGAAGAAGTTAAAATGTAGTAGCCTAATTGCCACTAGTTGACCAGAGCGGCACAACAAAACGTACAGAACGGACAGCTTCAAGCAGCTGGGGAAAAAATATCTGCTCTCTCATTAAAAAGACTTCAAGAAACAAAGATGAAAAAAAAAATCATTCAGTTTTGATTCTTTTACAGCCAGTATATCTTGATCTATTAACCAGCCCATGTCTAGTTGTCTATTCAGCAGCCCAAATATGTTAACAGCATAGAGAGCATCAGCCATTGTAGTAATGGCCCACCCAATAAAGCAGTCCTCTGTGATTGTGATATTGCAAACACTGGTTATGTGATGATAGTTTCTGTTCAATTGTGAATCTGAGAGTTGATCACTGATGGGGGACAGGGTAGAGGGGAGCTCATGGTTTACCTCCAAGCAGTTCCTATCCACGTTCGTCTCAGCCAGGCCTTTGGTTGTCATGTAAGACGAAGAGTACAAGCCCTGAGAGGGACGCCCAAAGAGATCCTCCTTTCTGGCATTTGGCTGTTTGGTGAAGAACCAAAACGGGGTTAAAGCCAATATAATGAAAAACATGAACTCATAGGTAAATTAGTGCTTTTCTAGTCATGCTCACCACTCAAACTACTTCACTCTGGAGTCCCACTGACACTCACAAAGGAGACCACACATTCATATACCGATACACAGATCGGTTGGCAACTTGCCCACGGGTACATTGGCATATGACAACCTGAACCTATGAAACCTCTGATTAGCCAGCGAGCCACAGTTGTGCACATTGTGCTCTCTCTCTCTCTCTCTCTCTCTCTCTCTCAGCCATGGCTTTGAACTGTCCTTGGGGAGACTTGAACCATCAGTCACACTGTTGCTACATGGCATTCTTAGCACTCTTCAAGTCACAATTAAACTTAAAGCTATGTTGTTTGCAGCCAGTTTTGCCATCACACTTTATCGTTGCATTATTGTTCGAACTAAGTCTTGTTATAATCTTCCAATGACAAGTAGTCCCTGTAACTTAACCTCCCTAGCCAAGAGCTAAACTCTAGCTAGTAGGGGTTAAACGGTACAAGGAATCATACGTTTTATTACCATTCTGTCAGTTCAGTATGCAGGTGTACCGCAATAAGGTCCATAACATGCTCTGCACTAAACTGAATTACCCGCTTGAAACAATATCAGGCTGAATGTAAACCTCACTGATACTAAAAACGTACCAATCCTTGAATTTTGTGTACCGTTAGACCCTTCCTAGCGAGTCAGCGTTTCAAATAAGCAAAGGCTGCCATACCAAGAAGCTGAGGCTGAGAACAGAACCCAAATACAGAAAAGGACCTAGTCATGTTTCACATCTGGAATTCTGACCTGCAGAAGATGGGGCTGGTCGGCCAGTGGGATGGCCTCCGCTAATGGAACATCAAAGGGGTTGGGTGGGATGCAGCCCAAGAAGGTCATAGAGTCTGAGCGCCGGAAGAAGGGGTGGTTCTGACCCGTTTCGGCTGGAACCGAGTCCTCGTCCTTGTCTTGCAGGGTCGAACCTGTGTTTAAAGAGAAATTGAGACCAACGGAGAATATACTATATGCAACAGGTTCAATTTTTTGGATTCTGATGATTCAATGAGAGTTGTTCCAGCCTACTTTGGTTGGTATCCTCATCGTTCTCATGCTCAGAATCCTCATTGTCCAAACCGAGCTCCAAAATCTCTCGATTCCTGCAAGTT
Organism: Apricaphanius iberus; assembly: GCA_028564705.1. NCBI lineage: Eukaryota > Metazoa > Chordata > Actinopteri > Cyprinodontiformes > Aphaniidae > Apricaphanius > Apricaphanius iberus. The sequence goes on along the minus strand of JAPXFQ010002461.1, from coordinate 490,456 downwards.
TATCATAATGTGTATATAGTGTCACCCACTGTAAGATTTCAATAACTGAAAACTACTTCTCGTTATTGCGGGGTACGATTTCTTCCCCTTATTGTCTTAATTTACCTTTTTCTATCCATCTGTGGAGTGTCCAGGGTGGTCTGCTGATTCATAGCCTTTATCCAGTAAATGAGAGCCTGGAAAACGTAGGCCACGTGTTTCAGTGAGCACACGTCCAGAACAGGAAGCACATCGGAATGCTCGTCGTTGTGGGAGCGCATCAGAGACAAAGCGTAGTTCAGGAAGTCTCCACGTGCGGACATCATTCCCTGACGAGCAGTCAAAAGTGTGGCTGCTCTCCTGAAATGCAGAAACGAGCAAAAATGGCCACTTAGTGTGCAGGCAATCAAGTTAAATGGAAGATTTCTGTTCTTTAAACACATCTGAACAGATCTATACCTCCGTCCTTCCAGAGTACGGAGGCTGGCCTCCTCCCGGGCGGTCATGCGTTCGCGACGGGCCGAGTGCTGTGAGGCATGAAGCGGGTGACTGGGGTGACCAGGGTCGCCAGCTGATGACAGAGCCGAGCCATAACGCAACTGAGCCTCGGTGGAATCCATGATGGACACCATCCAGTTCCAGGTGGGAATCAGCTTTTCCTCGACATAATTCTGGTGGACAAAACAAACATCAACTCTTCATTCATGACTTAACCCAAATGATTATGGCTGCTAAGTGGAGATCAGAGCAAATCAGTTTGAAGGGAGGCTTCTAGGAGGTTTTTATGTGGTGTATGCTGGTGATGGCGCCAGTGTCCAGCAGCCTGGCCTCTGTCAGGGTGCTCCAGGGCAGCTGTGGCTACACATAGCATACCATTACTAGTGTGTGAATGCTTGCGTGAATGGGTTAACGACTGAATGTAGTGTAAAGCGCTTTGTGGTCCGTAGGGGCTTAGTAAAGCGCTAAACACATTAAGGCCCTTTACCATGATCAGCAATGACTCTCTTACCTGAAGCATAAAGAGGACATAGCGCTGTAAGTTGACCCAGCAAATTCAAAAATACCCGTTTTACCGTTTGATAACCAACTTCCTCACTAAAATAAAACACTGAATGCAATCTGCTGGGATTCCTTAAATAGAAAACATTTGAACTGATTGGGATGTTTCTATAACTGCCATTAAATAAATTATCTCATAGCGTGCCTTTAGATGTCACGCTATGATGGCTAATTTGAATTGCCGCTATATGATTAAAATGAATTGCATTAAGTTGCTAGTTAAGCGAAGAACTCGTCAGAAACGTAGAGGCTTAACAGCCATAAGGAGGCAGATATTTTCAACTTTCATCAGAGAGTATATTAGATTATGTAATTAAATCCATCAGAAAATATTCTCATGGGAGCATCATCTCCAACCTGGACACCATACGGACACTGACGGAAGGCGCGCCGGCTGCAGGACTTCCATCTCACTGAAGAAAAAATATTCTGACTTGAAAACTTTGAACTCTGAAGTGGAGTTTGTTATCCAGTCATTTCAGTCTCCAGTGTGGCAGGCGAGCATGGATTCAGGCACCAGAACATTATCAAGCCCCCCATAAGAAGTCATGTATCAAAATGTCCAAAAACTCATGACAAAAACATCTTCGGTTTGACTTAAAGGTAGAGTTTGTTATATTGACATCTTGTGGTGTGCTCTCAGTCACTAATTCTCTCCCCTCTGTGAATTTCATGGAGAGTTGCCTTTAACTGTTTGACCAGAGCATATACGATGATGATTGAAGAAGAGTTATACGCAGGGTGCAATTTGATGGGGGGATTCATACAAGCGCCTTTTCAGAGCTTCAGAGAGTATGTGTGTCTGTTTTGCCTCTGGGATGCATGGAGCGGGTGGCGAAACATAATTAGAACACGTTGCATTAAAGAGATAAGAGTTAACCAGTTACCTGTTGAAAATGTTCCCATTTAATGCAGGTCTTTATTGAATGCAACATCAAGAAAGAAGAATGTAGGATTCGCACATAGAGAAACTGTATAAGATAGTGGAAAACCAGGCAGTTCGGATACTGTGGTGGTGACAAAACAGTAATTTATAAATAATGCCTGAGACATGTCCCCGGCTAAAATGACTCATCTTTTGCAGGACCCCAAATCCGTGCGCACGGTTAAATAAACAGAGGTAAAACCAAAGTATTTCTGCACCTGACCCCATCTGGGTTCCTCTGGTCCAGAGGTGAACTTTTTCCCCCGCAGAAAAATGTACAGAGTTGTGGGTCTGAGAGGGCGGACAAGGTGCTGCTGATGCTGCCATGGGGGGAAAAAAAATAATCTCACCTGCTGTAACTGGATAGGTGAATTCTTATCTTTAACCTAAATCATCTCAATGTATTTGAGCTCAACTTATTTTTTTAATGTCAACAATTAGTCGATTTTTCACATTTTTCTGTCAGTTTTAAAAGGGTAAACGTATGTGCAACCATACAAAAACCTGTCGTTTTCATGAATAAATCCCCCCCCTTGCTTTTTTCACAAATCACACACTGGTTATACAAACTAAGTTCATAAGTAGATAAATAAAATTTTCCCCCAATATCGAGTTGATGGTAATTAAAAAAGTAGCTTAAGATGGTTTTAAAGCCAATTAACTCACTCCTAGCATTGCTAGCTCAACGTTAGCCATTAGCCCGGTTGGTGTCAGATTACAAATGGTGATGAATCTGCCAATGCAGCATCTACGCTGGCAGATTCGTCAGCTTTTATTATTGTTTTCTTGTTAAGCCTCCAAATCGGCCTGGAAGACAATCAGGAAGCACTTCTGAGGCATTCGTAAATCCAAGTAGAATATAAACATGGTAAAATTCAGGTGTTTAGGGCAGATTAAACCTTATTACAAGCGGCATTTGGACCGTCCCGAGCATTCCCGTTCTATGGATACAGCTGATCAAGACTGGATGTATAAATACTGCGGAACGGCTCAAACTGGCTTGAACTTCTCAGGGTGGGTGGAAAAAACATAAAACTGCTAAAATGTCCAGGTTGAACAACAAAAAAACGGATTTCCCTTTAATAGTTGATGGATTATGACCGAATTTTTGGACCACATCAGTTGAAATGACAGACTATTACTTTTTTACTAATCTTTCTCCAAAAGGAAAAAGAACTTTGTCACAGAACCTCGAATAAATGTATTTTTATGATCTATTTATTGGTTATTTTTATTCTTTTTTTAATTTTTTATCATTTTAATGCAACTACAACTTCAAAAATACCTGTGTTGTACCCTGCTGACCATATTAATCAAGTAAAATAAAACACTGACTAGTAAATGGCCCTTTTATTCGGTTTGATCCCATTTCGGTTACCTGCAGGTTGACAGCATCCTGGTAGGAGAGCTTAACAGCTGCGGGATACTGCGAGTAGACGAGATGATTGTACTTGGGGATGAGACTCATGAGGTCCGATATCTGCCTGATGACGATGCTGTAGGCACGGGCGAGACTGCTGGCTGAAGTCAGGTAACTACTGGTGTTGCTGGCTTCCAGGGCCGCGGCCGCCGCCGCTGCACTGGAGCTGATGGCGCTGGAGCGCCGCAGGTTTGTAGGGTCAATGTATATCAAGCCAGTTGAGCTTGCTGCGTGAAACACAAGTATCAAAAATTTCCGATGAAGACTTGAGAAACGAGAGCAGAGAGTGCTACGTTTTTAGCTGGCTACAGACCGGCTGGTGTTGAGGAGCTGGAGGGGCCACTTCCGCTAGCTCTCTGGCTTGGGGTGTTTCTAACAGCCCACTGCATGGAGCGAGGAGCCTGGGCTGCGGTGTTGGCGTGTGAGGCGCTTGTGGTCCTTTCCAGCGGCTCATCCAGGAGGAACGTCTCCTGGTCGACGTCGTCGCTCTGACTGCTGCTGCTGTCCGAGTCGCTCGAGTCGTTTGACTGAGAGTCGTCTTCTGAAAAGAAGGCAGGGACACTGCTAGCACCTTCAGCGGAGAAGAAAGAAGTAGAAAAAAGATCAAGACGGCAGGTTAGGTGGTCATATTTTAATCTCTTGATCTTACTATCACTTCAGATTGACACAGGCACTATTGCATGAGCTGAAACACACCACTACAAAGCACACCACAAATATAAAACGAGGTCAGAACAAATAGTTAAGAAAACTTGGGTTAAAATAAACTGCTTTTAGTTATTTTCTCCCCATATTAAATTGTACCAAGTGATATAGAATAGGGATTATATTAGAATCCAACAACAAACAAACAGAAATTAAATCTTGCCAGCAAAAGCAATATTAGTAAGATAAAAATAAAGTAGGGGAGGATCACAAACCATTGGGAAAAATAACTACGTTGGTTATTGTGTTATTGGGGTGAAAGGTCAACAGGACAAAACTTGTGAGACGCGCTATCAGCAAACACGAGGCAACAGTTGTGATGTACGAAAAGGGGTCAAACTGAAGAACTCTCAGAATGAAACCATGTGTGCAGTCTGCAAATTCACTCTTGCCCTGAAATCTATGAGTGCAGGGAAATGAAGAGGAGCTCATACCAAAAATAGGAAATGCCAAGGACACCCTACTGCCTGCAAATGAAATACATGGGGTATTCAGCCAGGGATAGATATACTCCCTGTTGTATTAGCTCTCCAAAATTCAACGAAATTCTCACAAACCAAAATGTGTCCCAGACTAACTTTGGGGAAAAAAAGAAAAATAATAAATATACTTGTTATAATATCTGTTTTAAATAGGCTGCTGGAGCTATGCTCAGACAAGATTTGTTTTCAGAGGAAGAACCTTTATAAAAAGTTTAAGGGAACGGAGGGGGGCGTTTCCTGGAAGAAAGATTCAGAGGTCAACTATTTTTGAAGTGAGGTTCTGTTAAACTGTTCAGAGCAGTGATCATCTTACCAAGAGTAGATGACTCTCGTGGCATCTTGATTTAGCATAAATTCAGATGAGTTGGTACCTGCAGGGTTCATACAGCCTTCCAGTTCAAGTGTTCAATCACTTTTCCATAACCTTTAACCAAGTTTCCATGACCAAATAACATGCATCAGTGTAAAGTGTTATTCGCATTTTTCTTTTCTTTCAGTCCCCCTACAAGTATCTTTTAAAGTGTATTGCATTCATTAAAAAAAAGGCTATTTCTGAATTAATGAGAAGTTTTACAAAATAAATAAATACCTTTCCAGTTTTTTTAACAGAGATAAACTGTGGGAGGCATTCCATGACACTGTGACAGACTGGTGACATATGCAGGGTGTACCCCCGCCTTTCACCCGAGCGCTGAAGACAAGCACCAGCCGTACCGTGGCCCTGCAAGGAAAGGCGGTATAGACGATGCATGGATAGAGGTTCTTTGCCTTTCAGTATTCTTAACCAGCTAGGTTAGAGGAACACTTCCTGTTTCCATCCATCCAACCATTGCCTATAGCGTTCATCTTTTGCAGGGTCGCGGTGCCCATCTCCAGCGGTCATCAGGCAAAAGGTGGGTTGAACACTGCAGATCTCCTGTCCACCTTTGGATATGTTTGTATAGTTTGTTCACTTTTACTTTGTTTTGGGGTTGAGAAACTAGGAAATACTCCTCTCTAATCAATGTAGATAGGATTATTAGGCTCATTATTTGTCCACTTTTCACAGACCCTATAGAAATTTGTGCTTGTTCTGGTGCACTGCCCCAACAGTTCATCTTGTTATTACAGAAAAATTTTGCTTATTTTATTCATACTGTGTAAAACTTCTCATTTATTCAGAAATATAATTAGGTTTTTTATCTTTTGTTCTTAACATCTTGCTAAATCAGATAGAGCTTTTTATTTTTACTTCTAATCTCATAACGACCACAGGGGTTTATGGGAACTATTTTATGAGTCTTTAAACTCATTTCCAGCGGGATGCACCGATATCGATACTGGTATCGGCCCCGATACTGCCTAAGGTACTGGTATCGACTGATGTTAACAGATGCCATGAACCGATACTTAAGACGTGGAAATGCAGCAATTAGTTCACAGAAAGTATTTGTTTTTAACTTTGAAATGCAAGTTCTGTGTTAATTTTTATTAATATTTTATTTTTTATCTAATCCGCCATAAATTCTTGTAACAAGAAAATAAAACCTGACTCCCAATTGATTGCACTTTTTTTTGTGTGGTAGAAGTATCAGCAATGGTACTCTGCATCGGCAAGTACTCTGATCCAAGTATCTGTATTGAATCGGTTTGCAAAAAAGTGGTATCGTTGCATCCCTAATCAAAATGAGAGTCATCTACTCCAGGTAGGATATTATCTGCACAGAAACGTTTGAAAGAGCCTCAAAAAGATAAACTATCACTTAAAAAGTCTACTTTATATTAGTTGTTGGGGAATATGGGAAAATCAAGTTGCTGATCAACCTGCTTCAGAGCCAGCAGTCGCTGCCGTGACGACGCTTCTGCGACCGCTGGCGTTATCCTGATTGCTGTGGTTGCTTTCGCTGTCGCTCTCCGTTTCAGCGGCTGCCAGTAAGTCCAACTCCATGTCACTGCCTGAAAGCAGAGACAGCAATGACATGATGCCTCATGCGAAGCTGACTGATGACTGGTGAAAAAGCCAATCAGAGCAATGCAGCTCTATGGAAAGAACAAACAACAACAAAAATTGCCTCACCATCTTCATCGTGCTCATCATGCTGACCCTCAGCTTCGGCGTTTTCCTCACCCTGCTCCTCTTGGTCATCGTGATGGTCTTCTTCACCAGCTACTCCTTCTACAACTTCAACCTAAGCAACAAACAGCAGTCAGATCCCAACGACAAAAAGAAAGAAACTATGGTGCAGCCAAGCTGAAGTTACACATGTAAAAATATACAAAAGTCTATAAACCAAAATGCAAAAAAAAAAGCTCTTTGGTTTTGGTAATACCAGGAGCCAAAAGTACAAATTGTTTCTGCATGTGTTAGTAACATGGCCACGCACCTCTTCCACATCTGCTGACACAATGTCATCCTGCTCCTCGTCTCTTCCTCTGACAGGCTGAGACTGGCTGCTCCGTCTGGGCTGAGGGTTCCTTATGATATATGAAGCAACTGTTTGGCTGGAGCTGAAAGAAAGCAGCAATCCCTTAAGGCTCTTTCAACTGACTCTTGACACATGAGCAGTAACTCTTCTTACAAAACGCTTTCTAGGGCTGGGCAGTATGGCAAAATTTTCATATCATGGTACTTTTAAAAAATATCGGTATTACGATATTTAACGGTATTTTTATTTCCATACAAGACTGTTCATATCCACATTATCTTATAAGAATTAATATACTTTAAATAGCTAATTTCACTGTCATATGGACTGCATCATGTTTTTTCTAGACACAAATGAACGATATGAAAAGAATTAAAGGGCCTATATCATTTTGGGTAGTTTTCAACCATCTGGTAATGCAATTTTCTTATATATATATATATATATATATATGGTTTTTGGCTCAATTCATACATGTCTGAGTAATCCTCCTGAATTCTGCTCTCTGTGCAGCTGCCCCTCCCTCTCCCAGAAAACAACTGAGTGTTCAACTAGTAACATCAATAGTTGAAAGTTCAGTGCTAGAGGTGTCTGCACTTCCCCTGCAGGCAGAGCGGCTTACCTTTGCTAGAGTTCCAAACACACCCTCCTCCTTCTCACAGCTCATGGCTGCTTCGGTTTTTGGGTGGGGGGGGCACGAGGCGGGATTATAGACAAACGAGCCGTTTTATTTCGTGGTTCAACATTAACTACAGCATACAAGTTAAATTTTAGGACAAATTAATACTGTATAACACCAACGTTAACATTTTTGCAGCTATACGTCTATCCCAGAAGTTGAAAGCTGTAAAATAGCATGATAGTCCATTTAAAATTATTATGATTTTAGTAGATATTCTTGATGTTCTAAATCTGAAATTATTCTTCTTTTCTAACCCCACGTCGACGCAAGCAGCAAATTGCATCTTGTACTGGCTTCGCATGTAGTACTGAAGAATCCCGCTAGGGGGCAGAGTATAGACTCAGACCGGATACTACCAAAGAAAAACTAAAATAAACATGGGGACCGTAGGAGATTATTAGCTGGTTAATGTTCAGATAACAGGAAAAAAAAGACGTATCGTAGATGGTATGTAAAACATATTTAACCATACTTTTGATTTCATTCCTACTGGTTTCGCTGCGTTTACCTACAGACAATCAATTGGCGCTCAACACTCCCCCCTACTGGTTACTCCTAATAGCGCTTGTAAAAGATAGGCTGTTTGGTTCTCGTGTGACCTTTTAAAGCAGATAAACTTCTAATCTACAGACATGAATCGTCTTTTTGTAATTATTTCATCAGCATTGGGTGGTTTGCTCCGACAGCTCCTGCCAACAGCTGTACTTAGTTAAAAACGTTACTTTTCTTACTGTGGTGAAGGCCGTGTAGCAGTGAAATCAGTCTACACTGAAACACTTCCCCACATTAGACCTTCCGAAAGTTGTCTGAGCTATTCACCAGTATAGCGGCATATTAAAAAATTGCATAACAAAAATAAACACCGGTTTTCGGTGTGAACAGGTACACCGCCCATGCCAAGCATGTACGCTCTGATATTCCCAAACACAAAGAAATCAGGTTTTCCATGACTTCCAACCTACCTGCTGGATTGGTCCGGTGAAGGTCTCGGTGGAAGCGGCTCCACTGAGAAGAGCTCCTCGCTGCCTTGAACGGCATCTATGCTGGTACTGGCCAGAGTGAAAGGAGCTGTAGGTCTCGCTATTCCCATTCTGACCGGGACGATCAGTGACTCTGCAACGTTGCACAGCTCCTCCACAGCGTAGGGCAGCAGAGCCTGGAAGACACGCCGACATTTCCCGATGGGCTGGGGGATGAAGTTGCTATTGGGGAAGACATTTAAAAAAAATAAGGTTATACTGAAAAGAACTCATGAACAGAAGGCAAATAGACCCAAAAGATTTAAATACACCATAAACTTTGTTCTTACTTCTTCTTTTTAGAGGAAGCCATCTCTACGCTGAGGATAACAAACACCCGAGCAACAGAGCGCAGAAACCTTCTAGTAACAGCTACTGCCTCCTCTCTCCTGCCCGGCGTATACTTGTTCTGCAGCTCCTTTATCAGAGTTCCCAGTAGGGTGTCTATGAACTAATATAGAGAAAGAACACTGCATTAAAGATGCCCGTCATTGGAAAAAAAGCTTTTACCTGTTGCAATTAAGTGAACAAAATCAAAGTTAATGTCTATGCATTAGCTGAATTTGCACTACATGGACATGTATGCAGAATGTGTGGACTTACAGTGATGTCAGGGGCACACTTGACGATGAGGCAGTGTGTGAAACAGTCGAGGCGAATGGTGCCGCTCTGCTGATTCAAGTAGACCTGTTCTTCAGGCAGGAGGTGGGCAATTCTGCTGCTGGCACTAAGTCTAGAACACAGAAAGACGAGTCCAAATGTTAAGCTCACACAGATTCTATGTGTGATTCTAACACTATTGCACTTTGTCATGTGTAGATTAATGTGCAATTTTTAGAACATATGTAATAATCATTCTTGATGATTACAATGCAGAAAAAGAAAACACATTTTGAAACATTCAATTAAAAAAAAGTGCAAATGCAATTTTTGTCAAAATGAGAACTTTATCTAAAAATATTGATTTAATTAAACAGGAGTTGGATGATTATTAAGCAAATGCTTTATTTTTTTCATTTATGAACAAGAGCTCCAGAACCATTTTCAAATCAGACTTGCTTTTAATTTTCAACATGTTTGAATACCCAATGTGTAAAAAAAGCATAGAGGCATGCTGCAGTAGTTGCTCAAGAGGAAGGACTTCTATGTTCTGCATACCATGATAATTGGCGGACACAAGTTCTAATGTAACTGTATTTGTTAAAGTTAAAAGATGGGATGAAGCGACACCTAAAATGTGGAAACTCCACAATAATTACACAGGAAAGGCTAATTTTTCACTTGAAATTTTTGTTTTGTAGTCATTTTTATTCATATTTAATTTTTTTTATCTAATTCACCATCATTTTTTGTAACTAGCAAAAAATAAAATAAAAGCCGTTTTCCAATTCAATGCATTTTTATTGTGTGGTAAAAGTATCAACATTAGGACTCTTTATCGGTAAGTACTCAGGATTCCAGTACCGGCTGCATCCCTAATAATAATAATACATTTTAGGGCTGGGCGATATCAGCTAAAATTAATATCATGGTATATAGAGCATTTCACCGAGATAACGATAAGTGGACGATAAAAAAGACCACGTCACCCCCATCCCCATCGCATTTTCCCTGAAAAATTGTCGGTAGATGAGTCTAAACTTACTAAATATAGCTACACAGTAGCTGCATTAGCAGCACTTTCCCCTCAGTTGGGTACTATTGCCTCTGTGTGTCACATGACTGTGTGTAGTCACATGTCTCAAGGCGACGCTGATTTCTTAAAGGAGCACTGCTAAACTAAAACATCTTTTATTTTTTATTTTACATAATGAATTTACCGGCACGTGCAAAATGACGGTAACTGTCATAAACTTCGGTATCGGTACATTTTCTGTACATCGCCCACCCTTAATACATTTCATACAGGGCAAGTTCCTCCATAAATCTTAACATTCTACTTGTATACATACGGATCTTTGTTTTCCTGAGAACCAAACATGATCATAGATTTGAGGGCATTCCAGTCCTGTAGAACCCTCTCCAGAGCCAGCTGAGCAAAACGGGGAGGCTCCAAGTCATGGTCTGGCATATCTGAGTCTGAAAGAACACAGAAGCTGTTTCAGGGAAACGATCCTTAAAACAAGCATATTTTACACCCAAGGATGCAAAAAATAACATCTAGAAAAACTAAACAGTTAGCATTTGGCAGTCAGGACTACATGGATCGTAAAGCTATGAAAGTAAACGTACCTTCTGCATTAGCAGCCTTCCGGTTCCTGTCCTCTCTGATGCGTGGTGGTCTGTATTGGCAGTGCTCAACACTTTGCCTGGCAACAGTTTGAACCAGGAACAGTAATATATGCTCTCCCCTGCAAAAAGAACCAAATATTTTATCTTTTCCTCCATTTCAAATCAGTTATGCAAAAATGATACCATTTGTTTTCAATGGACTACTGCTGAGGCTGTGAAATACAATACAGCCAATTAAACTGACTCGAAAACTAGATAAGTGACAAAAATGTCACTGTTGAGTGGAGGATTCTTCAGCTTGACTGGTGACTGTTCAGACCAAAACTGATAAAATCCAGTCCTTTTCGGAATTATACTTAAAGACCTCTACGTCCAACTGGTTGTACTCTTTATTGTAGAAGCTCTTACGGAGTGAGGACCACTCAAATGTAGCCATTTTAAGCATAAATAAAGTGTATTGCGAACAAGTCAGGGGAAGCAAATCGATGCAATAATCTGTTCAGCAGGAAATGGCTGCAGTTTATTCAAGATGTGAGACGGAGAGCAACTCTCCTTGGATTGCGGTTTTCAGAACAACTATCATTCTCATTTAGTGTGACATCACCTCTGTAGCCAACACATTTTTTACCATTCGCTGCGAGAAGCCTTTTTAAAAGAAAAAGAAGGCGGCATCAGCTGACCTGCTGTTGGGTGTGGTGACCAGGTTTGTTGTTGTTAGTAGCCTGTAGAGCAAATCCAGACGGGCAGCCTTTTGTCCAGCTATCAGCGTTTTGCACTTACATTTCTCCCAACAGTCACAGTAAGCTGTCGGAGAAGTCCTTTTCAACCTGAGGCAAGAGAAGTTAAAAATCACATTGTGAAAATATGAATTGGAAGTAAAAGGTAAAATGGGTTCAAGTGCTGACAAAGCTGAAGCGAAAACGAGGACTTACTTGCAGTCATGTCCTTTGTGACACACTCTCGCACACTCGGTGCAGCAGCAGAGCGACTCGAGCAGGCCACATGTTCGACACTCAAATATATCCTAAAAACAGAAACTCTGAATTAGACATGAAATGCGGTTAACAAAAAAAAAAAAGAACAAAACTTGGAGAAAAATGAGGGAAAAAAACAGGCTCTCTTGTTCTCCCAAAGTACTTGATGGCTGACCTGGTTGATGTGCTCAGCCCCAGTCCAAGTGAAACTGCAGGTGTCGTTGCAGCAGAGGACATAAAGTGGAGAATCGTCCGGGTTGGTTCCCGCAGGGCAAATCATTTCCATGAACATAGAATCTGCATCATCCTTCTCTGGGTCAGCCACTGTGTTCAAGACATATGAGTAACAAATAATGAATAGCATCAAAACATAATACCAAGCATTCAGAAAAAAGAACCAAAAAACTTAACATGAAATGTTCTAGCGTATGAGCCAACTCCTTAAAATGAAATTAATATCACATAAAGAGAGCTTTTAGTTGTGCAGTAATCTATAGAGGTGGTTGTGAATGTGTTTTTGCCATTGTGTTAGGGCAGGGGTCTGCAACCTGTGGCACGGGGGCCTCAAGTGGCTCTTTAGACCTTCCACAATGGGTCTCGCACCAAACATACCAAATAATGTTTGTTTGTTCTTTCAAAGATAAATTCGGTGTATTATTATATATAAAATATTTTTAATTTGTGCGATAGAATGATATTAAAGTAACAATACTTCATCTGGTAATTAGGTTTAAAACTGCATTTTTACACAAATTTGCCACAAATGTCAAAAACTCAATGAATGAGTTTTATTTATCTGGATTAAGGGCAAAACGGCTCTTTGGATGGCAAAGGTTGCAGACCCCTGCGTTAGGGTTACAACACACACTGTTCTAGAAATACAAGACATTTGGTAGTAATTAGAGATCTTTTCAGATATCATTAAAAACAATGACTAACTTACACTTGGCTATTTTCTGAGCTGCCTCAAGCACAGTAATAGCAGCTGGGTAGGCTCTTCCACTGACGGCCAGCATGAATGGGGTCATTCCTCTGGCATCCCTGTCAAACAGGCACATCAACAGAGGCAAGAGGCTTAGAAAGACAAATTAAGGAACAACCAAGGCTAGAGAGTCCATCATTGACATCCTTACTGGAGAATATATTATTGAAAAAAGAAATCCTACTTTGCAGACAGCAGCTCCCATAGGTGTGGCCTCAAAACAACACTATCACACATCAGCTTTAGGATAAGGTGAGCATTGGCCTTCCTGTCTTTAGACTCCACCACTGATGTCTCGGTTGATGGCCCTAAAAGAAAGCAGAACAGGAGGTGGCTTAATAATATTCAAACATGTAGATTCAAATTACATAACAGAGTTTAGAACTTGATTATTTATTCTCATAAAACAAAGATCCTACACATGCCAGATAACAAGGTTTTATTTCCCCCCAGCATTTCTAACCACATTCTACAGGGATGATCACAAAGTACAAACCTGCCTGAACAGGAATGTAGTCGGATTTTATCTGGAGGTTCCGTAAATAAGGAAATGCAAAAGTTGGTTTTGAATTTAGCAGCCATTTCACTGCTTTTAGGGGTTTTATGGACGCTAGTTCTTGTCATAGAGCAGTATTTCTCAAACTTTTTACAGTGTGTACCACCTGAGCAAATGTCAAGCTCTCCAAGTACCACGATCACGACCATGACCAACCTAAACATATAGTACAGAAAGGTTTACCCTTTTAACTACAGACAATTCACAAAAGAGACTTATTCACTCCTAATAAGGATTATTTATTGGTAATTCTTGCCAGCCACTGCCACACTGTGTGTGAATTATACATTTTTAATTAATTTTATTTTCAAAAAATATTCAGAACTTTCCTCCTAGTACCACTAGGGAGAAGTTGAGTACCAGTAGTGGTACATGTACCACAGTTTGAGAATCATGGTCATAGAGGAAACTGTGTATCCTGAACTACATGCCGGTTCTTGTATTTGTAAAAACCCTAACAATAGACAAATATCTTTCTTGTTTGGCCTTTTAGACCTAGCTTAGGAATCCCAGCTCCAGTTCAACCTTAACTCAAGGTGTCTACACATGTAAGCAGGTAATAATATTAATAAATAATAAAGCAATGAAACAATGTGTTTTAATTTTATAAAATAAAGTAGAATACTGATGGACAACATGTTAAAACCAATTAGTGTTTTGGCAAATAAAAGCTAAGGCATACTAATTAATATCAATGTGAAAACCCTCAAAACTTAAAAAATAAAATCCACAATCTTTTATTTATACTCCTATAAAACTGAAAAATCTTTAAACAGTGTTGGGCAGTATACCGAAAATTTACCGATACCGAAATTTATGACTGTTACAGACGTCATTTTGCCTGTGCCGGTAAATTCGGTATTTTAAAAAATATATGAAAAGATGTGTTTTAGTTTAGCGGCGCTCCTGTCCCTTTAAAAACTCAGCATTGCCTTGAGTCAGGCGACTACGCACAGTCATGTGACATACAGAGGCACTAATACCCAACTACTACTATTGTGCTAAACAGCAAGAATTTAGACTCATCTACCGACTGTTTTTCAGAAAAATGTGACTAGCTACATGTTGGAGCCATATGTGTATCTGGATTTTGGATTTGCTCCTCCCTGCAATCAGCAGTCACCTGCAGCCAGGCGGGCCCATATAGGGCAGTCAGGAAATCAGCCAGGAGGAGCAAACAGTTTTCAGAATTCGCAAATTCGTCAATTCGCCATCACAAACCTGATCCCGATCCCTTTCCCTGACCAGACTGAACTTTCAGATCCATTTTCTTTCAGTTACAGGAAGTAAACAACGGACTCACCCTGAACAATAAATCTCATTTTATTTTTACAAAGTGAGACCCGTCAGTGCCTTTTTTTTCCCTCGATTGCGAGTCAAAACTACGCTCCTCCATTGGAAAGGCCAAGGTGGCCGTAACCCTAGAAATAAACTAAAATTTTATGGTATTATGGAATACTTGGACTCTAACGTGGAGGACGTAGGGTTGTTACTGCAGCAACGGAGCTGCAGAGGGCTTCTTGCTCAACAGCTCCGCTCGCCCAGGTCCTGTTGTAAAATAAACGACTGCACACTAAAATCACTGATTTCACTCAGCCAATTTGGCCACTACCGGACATTGACTACAGAAAAGTGTGTGTGTGTGGGGTGGTGGTCATTGTTATCGCCTACTATCGTTAGAGGTTAAATGCTTAATATACCGTGATATTAATTTTAGCTCATATCACCCAGCCCTATGTTAAAAGCAAATTGCACACTTTTCAAGAGAGTGTAGCAACCCTGCCAACATTCTGCAGCATCACAGACCTATGACTTTCTAAAGGAAGTCACCAACCTGGTATGGTGGAGGTGCTGGGGCCCTGGTTAGAACCAGAAGATGCTGTGGTGAGCGAACCAACTGCGGGTGCTAGAATGAAATCAATGTCACCATCTGTGGATGACAATTAAAAAAAATTTTGCTTTACCTTAAAGATGCTAATAAACACTCATCCCTTTTCCAACGCTTTTACTGTTCTTTACTACCGTAATTTCCAGAATTTTGAGCGCACCTGAATGTAAACGGCTCTCGTCTGCATGAGTTACGCAGCAATATTTCTTTTGCTTAAATACGTAGCAGTAAGATACAAAATAAGTACTAGTAACATGCAGACACATATTACAAATGCCCTTTGAGCTTTGAGCTCTCTTCTAAAGAAAAGCTTAGCATTTCGAAACCTATTGTAGATTGTGATTTTTTTTCTTTTTTACTCTACTCCATGAGCAGAGCCACAAGACCATTTCTGGTAAATTATATCTTGCCGCTAGTCATCCAAGCCTCCCACTCAGCTCATATTGCCAGTAAAAAAGAAAAATCCATAAACTAGCTGCATCATGATTTAGGCTGCAGTGTTCAAAGAGTGTGTAAACAGTAGCTGCTTACAGTTTGGACGTTACAGTCACAGTTTTGTTTAGATGCACTCACCAGGGTCCATTGGTGGAGGGTCTGGGACCCAACTTGGCGGGGCAATGGGTGGGGAGACGGGATCCTGATGGTCACTAGATGAAGGACCAGACTCATGGCGGCCGAGACCTGCTGCTCTAAGAGATCGCCGCATCATCTCTCTTAAACGAAGCCTGTTCGCCACATTCGAAAGAAAAATCAATTAGTCTTTGCTTCAGAAAAAATCATGAATCATTCAAGAAACCTTAGGGTTTAGGAAATGTTCTTCATGTGTATATTCTGTGCAATAATAATTATTAACAGGTGATTTACCCTCTGCTACTGGAGGAGCCGGTTCTGTTTCCAGAGCTGTTGCTCGAGACCACAGAGATGGCGTTGGCGATGGCCTCTACCGCAGACAGACGCTCTGCAAATGTGTTTCTCTCCGACCTTTCAGCTTCTGAAAAACAAACCGCTCCTTCATTCACATACAGGAGAAGAGTGTCCAGGAAGGCAGGGATATTTAAAGTTTTGATAAGATAAAGCTAAGGTACAAAAAAAAATATCAATGACAAAAACTACAGAATAAAGGAAATACCTACACTACAGAGTGAAAATTTTACCTTCCTCCTCTTTGGTCTCTTTGTTGCTAACAGGGAAGCAGACAGAGACGGCAGCATGGAAGATGTTGCGGTTTCCGTCACATCGATCGCCCAGAAGTGCGCCGAGGCTTTGGCTGCCCTCATCCAGAAGGAAAGCCTGCTCGAGGTTCATCAGATACTGCCGACAAGCCTCGTAGTCACAACGCAGTACGTGCTGCATCAGGGTCTGCTTCTGCAAACATCAAACATGTCATTTTGCTCGTCAAAGAGGCAACATCTTTGAGCACAGCAGATCTAAAATATGCCATTGTTTTACTAGATAATAGAAGCATAATTATTTGTACTTTAGATATTTACCTCAACGGCCATAATAATGATAGCAGCTTTCTTTTTAATAGTGGAGTTTGATGGCAGATTGACTAGAGAGTGAACCCCCATTCCCAGGCTGTTTATAGGAGGCAGGTCCAACCAATCAGGATCCCGAATCCCACCCATGCAGTCTTTAGCCATAGGATAGATCGTGCCATTCCCATCCCGAAGGATGATGGGAGACTCCTAAGGAGAAAAGAAACATAGACTAGTAAATAACTCAGTTTAAAGTGAAACTCATCCCCCAAATAAATTGGGTTTTCCTTGCTGATAAACTGTATAAATTAGTGTGTAAGAGTGCTGTTTAAATGTCTCCTAATTATGTTATTTTAGTGCAGCTTAATATAAATTCTCTGCCTAAAACCATCAGTGTGGCATCCCCTCAGGTTAAGGGCTGATGTCAGTCACCTGTCACTATGGGGTATAAAAGAAGCCGAGGCTCCGCCCATGCCTCATCAGCAGAACAAGATGGATGGATTTGCGCTCTTTCGCCACCTGCAACATTTTCTGGAAAAGCTCACTTTTTAATTTTTAAGGAAACATGACATAAATAGTCAACTGCCTTTAATGTGTTGCCCAATAAGTGCGAGGTAGCAGCTCTGTCTCATCCTGATGTCAGCCCATTCTCTGTCGCTCATCTCCGCTCGTATCAAGCAGCGAGACGAGAGTTACCGTAAAGTACCACATAAAAGCGCACTCCAAATGTGTGCGGCTCACTTGACTACGGACAAACGAACGACGGCTGGCATGACCGCAGTCAATTTTTCAGCTCCATAAAATGTGTGACAAATAAGAAAGCTGTTAAGATTATAAATACAGCCAGTGCATTTATCAACAAGTAAATATGTCAGATAAACAAGATTGCATATCTATTTCTGTTTATTTGTAAAGTGTAAATGGCCTTGATCTGTAAATATGAATGAACAAATTAAAAGAACAAAAGAAATCTAACCGGAAGTAATTCCTGGCGCACATTTGCAGATGTGCTCACGGTGCGGATCGTGCTTCTGGAACATATCCTGCAGTGACACTTCTACTAGCAGAGTTGCTAATGGTGAGCTTCTACTAGCAGAGATGCTAATGGTGATCTTCTGCTAGCAAAGATGCAAATGGTGAGCTTGTACTAGAAGAGTTGCTAATGGTGAGCTTGTACTAGCAGAGTTGCTAATGGTGAACTTCTACTAGCAGAGATGCTAATTGTGAGCTTCTACTAGCAGAGATGCTAATGGTGAGCTTTTACTAGCAAAAATGCTAATGGTGATCTTCTGCTAGCAAAGAGGCAAATAGTGAGTTTCTATTAGCAGAGATGCTAATGGTGAGCTTATACTACCAGAGATGCTAATGGTGAGCTTCTACTAGCAAAGATGCTAATGGTTAGTCTCTGCTAGCAGGGTTGCTTATCGAGAACCTCTATTAGAGTTATTAATGTTGAGCTTCTAGTAGCAAAAGTTGCTAATCGTGAGCTTCTAGTAGCAGAGTTGCTAACGGTGAGCTTCTACTAGCAGAGATGCTAACGGTGAGCTGCTACTGGCAGAGATGCTAACGGTGAGCTGCTACTAGCATAGATGCTAAGGGTTAGCTTCTACTGGCAAAGATGCTAATGGTTAGTCTCTGCTAGCAGGGTTGCTTATGGAGAACCTGTATTAGAGTTGCAAATGGTGAGCTTCTAGTAGCAGAGTTGCTAATGGTGACCTTCTAGTAACAGAGTTGCATTGGTTAGCGTCTATTAGTAGAGTTGCTAATTGTTAGCTTCAACTAGTGGACCACGCTGACCAACAGTAGTTTACAGAGTATTACAGGGTTTCTCGGTGAACAAGACCTTTAAAATATCAGGAAAAATTTAAGACCTGCTGCTGTTGTTTAAAAAAGGCAATCTTACCTGTCCCGCGGTAAAGATGGCCACGTTGCACTCACTCTGCCCCAGAAAGGCCAGGTTGCTTGTAGGAAAGTTATTCTCCTGCTCAGCTTTCCCTGTGGCCAGGTCAAAGATACAGTACCTCACCCAGTTACCAGTCTTTAGAATTGCATGGACTCCTGGAAAACAGAGTACAGGTCAATATTTGGAAATTGTCAAAAAGAAAAAAGCCTCGAAAGTATAGGTTATTTCTACCAGTGATTCAGAACATATCAGCTTTAATAATCAGTATACACCAATGTGGGTCATTCCTCATGTTTAAGTCCAGGGAGTAAAACGGGGCCGGTATTAATAAACAGAGATGGGACAAAGTCATTGTTTTGCAAGCCTCAAGTTATCAAGTTCTAAGTCAAGTCTCAATCCTTTAATTACAAGAAATTTTTACATTATATGTTCAAATTAAAATCTTTTTTTTATATACACTACCGTTCAAAAGTTTGGGGTCACATTGAAATGTCCTTATTTTTGAAGGAAAAGCACTGTACTTTTCAATGAAGATAACTTTAAACTAGTCTTAACTTTAAAGAAACACACGCTATACATTGCTAATGTGGTAAATGACTATTCTAGCTGCAAATGTCTGGTTTTTGGTGCAATATCTACATAGGTGTATAGAGGCCCATTTCCAGCAACTATCACTCCAGTGTTCTAATGGTACAATGTGTTTGCTCATTGGCTCAGAAGGCTAATTGATGATTAGAAAACCCTTGTGCAATCATGTTCACACATCTGAAAACAGTTTAGCTCGGTACAGAAGCTACAAAACTGACCTTCCTTTGAGCAGATTGAGTTTCTGGAGCATCACATTTGTGGGGTCAATTAAACGCTCAAAATGGCCAGAAAAAGAGAACTTTCATCTGAAACTCGACAGTCTATTCTTGTTCTTAGAAATGAAGGCTATTCCATGCGAGAAATTGCTAAGAAATTGAAGATTTCCTACAACGGTGTGTACTACTCCCTTCAGAGGACAGCACAAACAGGCTCTAACCAGAGTAGAAAAAGAAGTGGGAGGCCGCGTTGCACAACTGAGCAAGAAGATAAGTACATTAGAGTCTCTAGTTTGAGAAACAGACGCCTCACAGGTCCCCAACTGGCATCTTCATTAAATAGTACCCGCAAAACACCAGTGTCAACATCTACAGTGAAGAGGCGGCTGCGGGATTCTGGGCTTCAGGGCAGAGTGGCAAAGAAAAAGCCATATCTGAGACTGGCCAATAAAAGAAAAAGATTAAGATGGGCAAAAGAACACAGACATTGGACAGAGGAAGACTGGAAAAAAAGTGCTGTGGACGGATGAATCCAAGTTTGAGGTGTTTGGATCACAAAGAACGTTTGTGAGACGCAGAACAACTGAAAAGATGCTGGAAGAATGCCTGACGCCATCTGTTAAGCATGGTGGAGGTAATGTGATGGTCTGGGGTTGCTTTGGTGCTGGTAAGGTGGGAGATTTGTACAGGGTAAAAGGGATTCTGAATAAGGAAGGCTATCACTCCATTTTGCAACGCCATGCCATACCCAGTGGACAGCGCTTGATTGGAGCCAATTTCATCCTACAACAGGACAATGACCCAAAACACACCTCGAAATTGTGCAAGAACTATTTAGAGAAGAAGCAGGCAGCTGGTATTCTATCGGTAATGGAGTGGCCAGCGCAGTCACCAGATTTGAACCCCGTTGAGCTGTTGTGGGAGCAGCTTGACCGTATGGTACGCAAGAAGTGCCCATCCAACCAATCCAAATTGTGGGAGCTGCTTCTAGAAGCGTGGGGTGCAATTTCTCCAGATTACCTCAACAAATTAACAGCTAGAATGCCAAAGGTCTGCAATGCTGTAATTGCTGCAAATGGAGGATTCTTTGATGAAAGCAAAGTTTGATGTAAAAACAATCTTATTTCAAATAAAAATCATTATTTCTAACCTTGTCAATGTCTTGACTCTATTTTTTATTCATTTCACAACGTATGGTGGTGAATAAGTGTGACTTTTCATGGAAAACACAAAATTGTTTGGGTGACCCCAAACTTTTGAACGGTAGTGTATATATGGTTATTTTGATTTGGCAGTACTGCAGCTCCCAGCTACATAGACAGCCTCTGTTTGTTAAAACATTATTTTTTTTTTACTTTATACAAGACATTAGATACTAGATATTGGGAAAAATTAGATTAGGGCTGGGCGGTAAACCTAAAATTTACCGATACAGACTTATGACGTTACTTTGCCCGTGCCGGCTATAAAAAAAAAAAAAGAACGATGTGTTTTAGTTTAGCGGCGCTCCTGCCCCTTTATGAAATGAGCGTTGCCTTGAGTCACGTGACTACACACGTGTCATGTGGCATACAGAGACAATAATACCCAACTGAGGGGAAAGCGCTGCTAATGCTGCTACTGTGTGGCTATATTTAGCAAGGGTTTTGACTCATCTACCGACTGTTTTTCAATTCAATTTCAATTCAATTTTCAATTCAGTTTATTTATATAGCGCCATTTCACAACAGATGTCATCTCAAGGCACTTTACAAAAAGAGTTATTACAATACAATGTTTAGTGTAGAAATTACAGAACCACAGAAGATTGCGTCGTGGAATTCTCAGCAATCCCTCATACTGAGCAAGCATGCAGCGACAGTGGGAAGGAAAAACTCCCTTTTAACAGGAAGAAACCTCCGGCAGAACCAGGCTCAGCACAAGCGGTTATCTGCCGCGACCGTCTGTGGCTTGGAGAATACATAACAGAGACACAGAAAGAGCAATAGAACTGATGCACAAGTTTGTTGCAGGACGTGGAGAATTTTCCGTCACTGCAATGCCATCTTAGTCAGGGTCGTCAAGCAGGGCTAATCCGGAGCACCTACTATAATAGAAAACAGGTTAGTGCTTGAATTGACAGCACATCATGCAGTTGGGGAGAAGTAGGAGAGAAAGTAGGAACAGACCCTAATAATGTCCTCCAACAGCCTAGCCTAAAGCAGCATAGCTACTAACATTAACCTGTCTCCTAGCTACTAGGAGACCTGGCTACCAACACTCTGTCTGAGTCCTCCTGACCCGTGGACGGTGTAGGGCCGGTAACGGCCCTACACCGTCCACGGCCGTGGCTAATCACGGATGGTCTTCTCGGAGTCGGGTTGTTTGAGAATGCAGCCCAAAGTGGGTGGTAAACTCCATCTAAGGCTAAATACCGGCACGAGACCGATAGTCGACAACTATCTTAAGGAAAAATAGACAGAACTGAGAGGACAGAGTTGAAGAGGGCGAGAAACGTTTAAGAGATAAACGGGTGGGGTCCGCACAGTCTGCCCGGGGGATTCAACCCGGCAGGTAATGGGCGGCCGCACTGTGCGGGAGGATCCCCTTGAGGGACCTCTCTCCGGCGCTGGCTGGCCCCTGTGGGGCGCATTTCTTCCGCGGCGGTAAGCCGCGACCGGCTCCGGATCTTTACCTGGCTTACATTAATCTATCTCTACCTAGCTACTCTACCTCTTCCTATCTCTTCCTAACTTTTGACACTCTGCCTGACTACTAACATTAACCTGTCTCTTCCTATCTACCTGTCTGACCTGACTCTAACTACCTATAAACATATCTCTAACTGTAAGCTTTGTCAAAGAGGAAAGTTTTTAGCCTAGTTTTAAAGATAGACAAATTGTCTGCTTCACGAACCAACCCTGGGAGCCGGTTCCATAGGAGGGGAGCCTGATAGCTGAAAGATCTGCCACCCATTCTACTTTTAGAAATCCTAGGAACTACCAGTAAACCTGCAGTCTGAGAGCGAAGGTCTCTGTTAGGAACATATGGAACAATCAGGTCTCTTATGTATGATGGAGCTAGATTATTAAGGGCTTTATATGTCAGAAGGAGGATCTTGAATTCTATTCTAGATTTTACTGGGAGCCAGTGAAGAGAAGCTAAAACAGGGGAAATGTGATCTCTTCTTTTAATATTCATCAGAATCCTAGCAGCAGCATTTTGAACTAACTGAAGACTTTTAATTGTATTCTGTGGACTACCTGATAATAGACAGTTACAGTAATCCAGCCTTGAAGTAACAAAGGCAGAAAAATGCAACTAGCTACAAATAAAGTGACTTTTTCTGGTGTTAGGAGGATGCATGTTTGTTACTGCAGCAACAGAGCGCTTCTAGCTCAACAGCTCCGCTCGCCCATATCCTGCAAAGGCGGAGCAGATATTAACCCCGCTGAGTTGCTTCTAGAAGCCGCCGCCTGTTCCCACCTTTGCTCCACTGTAAAATATGTTCTGTCTAAAATAAAAGACTGCACACTAAAATCACATATTTCACTCAGCCCCCCGTCACTTTCTCACCTACTCTGGTCTGTGTTATCACTTCTGAATTTAAACTGGAGTCTAAGAAATACAGAAAGGAGTGGGAATCAAACACTGAATTAAAAGCCGTTTGAAGCCGTTCAATAGCAAGAACCCACACACATTTTAAACAGTGTCCATATTTTAAAGAACATTATGTAAATTTGGCCACTGCCGGACAGCAACTACAGAAAAGGAAGGGCAGGACGGGGGTTATGTGGTCATTGTTATCATCCACTTATCGTTATTGAGGTCAAATGTTCAATATACCGTGATATTAATTTTAGCTCATATCGCTCAGCCCTAAGTCAAATATCAAGTCGTTTTAAGTAAACAGGTTCAGTTCCAGGTCAAGTCCTAAGTATTTGGTGTATAGATCCAATTCAAGTCACAAGTCTAAACTTTTTTTTTTTGTTGCAATTTAAGCCTAAAGTTAAAATTAATTACTCCAGTCAGCACCTTCCGTTAAAAAACAATGTTCATTTCCATCTTGTTGCCATTTGTGAAAGTTTTGGTAGGAGATGGGGTTGGCCATGTGACAGTGATAACACCCACCTTTGGAGTCAACATTTACAGCCAGGATTACAGCCTTCTCCGGGATACAGAGCTTTTTAGGCGTTCTCTGAAAGCAGTCGGGAACCTTTGGGGTCCCTCCAGTTTTGACCACCTGGGATGTTGACAGGAAAGTCAAAGCATCAAAGTATGAACATCAATGGAAAGCTCAAGATAAAAAAACTAAGAAACACTATAGAATTCATGCCTCTACCTGTAGCTCATCTATTCTCAGGAGCCTGCAGTCCTGTAACAGTAGCGATGGATCAGAGTCTGGAGGAGGAGCGGTACTTTGGTTTGTCATACTACTCGATGTTCCAGGGAACTTTACAGCAACGTACGCACCATCCACCTTCAAGACCTAGGATGTAATAATAAAAACACTTTTAAACAAATATAGTATTACATTTTAAAAAACATGGGGGAAAAAATACTATTTCAAGGTGTTAGAAGTGTAATGCATTTTCTTGAAAAAAATTTAATTCTCCGTTTTGCTGAATTAACGAGATAAACTGAGTTTATTACATAATGTATTTATGTTAATAGCCATCTATTTTGTGACACGTGAGGCTTCTATTTAACAGTGGCGTAAAAACAAAGAAGGGCAGAGAAAGAAGGGGAAGACGAGCGGCAAACGATCCAGGGTCATTGAGGATATGAGGACTGTATCCTGTGTGTGGTGCGCCTGCCCTACAACTCAGCAATGTTGCACCCAAATTATCTAATTAATTCAGAAAAAACACATTTCAAAAATAAAAATGGTAAAAAAAAATAATTCATTAATTCAGAAAAACAAATATTTTTTCGAAGTGAATAGATCTGTAAATGTGTACAAGCAGCAAATGAAAAAAAAATCTATTTTAGAGGAGTCATAGAACAGAGGTCCTCGAAGTCCCGAAGTTTTAACTTACAGCGTCCAGACAAACCCACCTTTCCAACAGGAATGTTCTTAACATCTTCCACAAAGACCACCTCCCTGAGAGGCCACTGCTCCTCATTCACCTTCTCTTCCTCTTTAGGAGCTGGGGTTGAACGTCTGCGCTCTGAGGACAACACACAGCAGTGAACTTTTACTTATTTTCTCAAAGCAAGATTTGAAATTTATACGGAAATGAACATAAGAGTTCTGTCAAGATCAAGCACTCCTCCATCCCCTACTCATTCCCTCCTGTTGCCTTTGAGGGACTCAAGCCCCTCGCCTTCTGCTAGGCACTGGCCAGTTAACAGTATATAGGCATGCAAAACAGAAAAAAAAATCTGATATGTTGTTTCTGTTTGGGTCGTCAATTTCTGGTCAGTGGCCGTTTCGATATGCATCTAAAATCACTGTCATCAATCTGCTGGGGAATGAGCCGTATGATGTATAGGATGCAAACCCTTTTATGATTATGTTTTTTAGAAGTCATCTTAGGAAACAAATCTAGGCCGAAAATTATGTTATCTATGTGCAAATCACTTCATAGAGGACTGCTTTCTCAACCAAAGCCTTTTTGATAGTGGATTAATAAAACGATTATAACTCTAAAGGCAAGATTACTCCTTCGGACCTTGAAAAAGCTGAAAACTGTGATTCGTGTCGTTTTGTTAGCAATTGTAACTTAAACTTAAAACCTAGCCTCATATTTCTGTACTTTTATGGTTGTAATGTAAAACAAACTTCATATTTGAATTTAAGGTTTCAATGCAAAACGTGCCTTCATTTCTCTCTACATTTGTGATTTTAATGCAAGACGTAGCTTAATTTCTCTGTACTTTTATGACCTCAATGCAAAACCTAGATTTAAACGGATGAATATTTATAAAAAGTTTCCAAGGAAGTTAAATATTACAAAACCGACACATCTTGTAAAAGCCTCGGAATTCTCTCTGGTTTGTCAAAAACCCCACTTTCAGGGTCGGATATCGGATCATTTGCGTATTGTCTTATGATGTGCCCTGTTGCCATTGTTCACCAATGTAATCCCCCCCCCCAAATATTAAATTGCAACACACTGAAAACTTCTGTAAACAACATCCGGTTCGACTCCTTGCACATGCTGCGATAACGGCCGGTATATGACGCGAATATCAAGGCATCTAATACGGAAGTGACGAGAAGACAATTTAGATAACGCTCTTCACAACAGACTTGTAGTAGATTTGCAGCATCTTGCTGCAAACCTTCAAGGACCTCAGCTTCCTCAGAAAGCACAGTCTTCTCTGTCCCTTCTTGTAGACAGCTTCACTGTTGATTCTCCAGTCCAGTCTGTTTTCCAGGTGAACTCCGAGGTATCTGTACTCCTCAACCACCTCCACCTCTTATCCCATAATGGAAACAAGGTGGAGGTGATTGAGGCATGGAGCTCAAGGCAGCTTTACTCTCAGAACACTGATAGAGCATCAGCTGAGACGGCCACACTAAAAAGTTGGTAAACATTATGAGCATCTGGGTAAAGCCACAAACAAAATCCAACTGGTATTAAATTCAATAACAGTGTTAAACGACTTATAATTATTCGATAAATATGATAATTTTCTCAATTTATCAGTGAGAATAACTGGAGCTGGACGAAGTTCCTTGCAGCTCCAAGCCTTGCTAAGCAACCGCAGGCTGCCAGAAGTCGGTGAGAACAGCTATCCAGGAAGATCGATGTTAAACAGCCAGCCAATGGGCACGCAGGTCCCACACGGGGACTCTGACTGATGATCTTGTTCAGTGGATAAATTCTCTGGAAAACACCATTATGAAATAAAACCTGATTATGTGAAGAAGAAAAACATTTTGAAATAAAAGCTAATGGAATAAATAAAATAAAAGACATGACTGAAAAATAAATTTAGTATACAATTTTTCTTTTTAATATTTTTTTAATGCATTTTTAAAAAAATCATATTGAGCTTTATATGAATTGAGTTTTTTTCATAATTTCATTGTCACATACAATATTTGTCAAATATTTATTAATGTAAATATTTATATCATAAGGTTTTATTTCTTTATTTAATTTTGAGCAGTTTGGTGCTCCGGTTTTTTTTCTTCTTCCAACTAAATGTTTTTTTTTCTTTATATGATTTTATTTTGTTTTTACTTTCTGTGCTTTTATCATATGTTTGGTTTCCTTACCACCAAATCATGTAAAGCACCTTGAATTACCTTGTGTTGAAAGTGTGCTATACAAATAAAATTGCCTCGTCTTGCCTAACCACCCTTTCCAGTGTACTTTTCCTTTCCTCTTCAAGGGCTTATCACCAATGATGTTGCACTGTTTCTTCTGCTCAGCATTAGAGTTTCTGGTCCCAGTTGCAGAGTGTCCAGAAAGTTGATTGTAGCAAAGAACCTCTCAAAGCACAGGTGGGAGACTTGGACAGATGTGGCCAATTGAAGGACAGCTTCCTGTCCATTGCCGTATCCTTCTGGTACTGTGAAAGGTTGTCTGTCCTTGGACCTCAAAGTCTAAAGTTAGGCCAAGTCAAACAACTTCAATCCAGTTGGTAAAGGCATAATGCCAAACGGATGGCGACTAGTAAAAGGGAGCATTTACATAGTTCTAATCAGACTTCCTTACTTTGGTCAAGAGGGGCCTGATTCTACACAAACTGCCTCTTCTTCGGCCATTGTCCAAAATATCATGGTCATTGGCAAGCCTAAAGCTGCATTCCGGAGAATTTATTGATATATTAAAGTTTTAAATACCCTTAAAATTATGTGTGGTTCAGTACTATAATAAAAGGCTAGAGCTCCACAACATCTGTTATTTTTCTTAAGTCCCTCCTTCCTCCCATAGACCCCTATGCAATTCAGACTGAGCGCCGAATTTTTTTATCCAATAGAATTCAGGTTTCTACTGCGTCGCCTGTCAATCAACGTGAGTGCGCATGGCACAAACCTGTGGAGATGAGGCTGCACAGACAGGCCGCTCCGTGTCTTTCTGTTTACAGTCACTATAATGGCAGAGAGCGGTCATGGAGAAATCACAGCAAACTTCTGCTTAATAGCCACTCCCCGTCTACCCAGGGCTAAATCAACTTCAGAAAGAAAAACAATGGGAAATACAGCAACAAACTCAAAAAATGCCTTAGAGACCAGAGTATGGTGTTACATTGATATGTGCCACCCCCCCTCGACTTACATCAGAGATGCTTTTCAACATGGAGATAGGCTACCATTGAATCTTAAAAAACTTCAAACCGACGCAGCTTTGGACACATTTCTGCTAAACAGGAAAGACAGTCATATAAGGCTCAAACGATACTTTGAGTACCTCGATTAATTAGTGAAAAAAAATCCTCGAGGCAAATTCAGTGCTGCCTCGAAGCTTCTTTTAATGTATGTCACCACCATCTGTTTAGCTTAAACGGCTGTACAATCGCCCGGCATCATGTTTAACATGGACTTTAAAAAGTGACGCACATAGATTAGAACCTGCACTGATTTCAGACACACGCAGCGATGTAACTTTCTCTGAAGCCATGGTGGAAAACCTGGACACCAGTGGAGTGCGAAAAAAACAAAATGTTGAAGGCGTGAGACCATTTTTCGCATCGTAAAGCAGAAAACGTAGTCCATTGTAAATACTGTAAAATGGAATTAGCCTAACCCAACACGACATCCTTGATGCTGCAGCTGACCAGAAAACATCCTCACGTAAATGTCACTTCCACAAGAGGACTCTGAGCCTCTACAAGGTCATTCATTTTAGCCTGTATTAAGAGCTGAAGGCGACGAGGAATAAGAAACAAGAGGCAAACGCACTAAGCTAAAATCACTTGCTTAACTTTCCTTTTCACTGCTGCAGCGCAGCTGTGGTGTTACAAAAAAGACGCATGTACGAACACACACCTAGGTTACATTTCAAAACACATCCTAGCCACACAAGATATTATTCCTAAATGCTAAATATGGACAAATCTGCATTTATTAACATATACATTTAGTTTTGAGTGGGTTTGTTCATGTTTTTTTGTACAAATCAATGTTTTATGTTTTGGGTTTTTTTGCCCCACGCACACCGCAGCAGCGCATAGTCCGCTTTGTCCTGACAGGTCAGTCATGCCCCGTGGAGGAAGCTACAGGTTTTACAATGAAGTAAAGTTTGGAAAAAAATGTTGAATAAAACTTAGAAAAATAGCTAACAATTGCTTGCTCATTTTAAGAGGTCTTTCATATTTTATAACACACTACTGATATAATGGTTTACAAACACACAAGTAATTTATTAGAGTACTTGATTAATCGGTTAAATATTTAACAGAGTACTAAATTACAAAAATATTCGATAGCTACAGCCCTACAGTCACATATTCAAAGCAAATCAACAGAATATTTTATTAATAAAGTACACAATGACATGCTGTGAAATCACAGGTGATGCGTGTTCCAGTTGCGTGGCCCAAAATAGATGGGGACTCTTCTGCTTGCCCTGACTCCTCTACCCGTTTGACCTTCCAGAATACATCCTTGGCGGTCTCTGAATCTCTAAACAGGACGTCTTCATTATCCAAGTGTCCATCAATAATTCAAAGCAACATTTATTCTGTCTCTGACTATGAATCCTTTTCTTCTCTTTTGGAAAATACAGAACAAAATATAGGACATAATTATATAAATGTCCACTATGGAGGAAATTTCTAGATATTTGGTAAAATATTGCTACATCGCTGCTTTTCATGCTTTACCTAAATTGTTGCTTTTAATCAAATGCTTTGTTTGGATTCTTTACCAACGACTCATGTGAAGCACCTTGGAATGCCTTGTGTTGAAAGTGCCCTATACAAATAAAACTGTCTTGACTTACATTCATTTACAAGGTACTACAGTGTCTTCGTAAGACTGATACAAAAAATAGCAACATTTAAAATCTAAATTAACTAAAGTCCACAAGTCCAAATGTCCTCTTTAGATCGCGAAACGATTGACATCAGTAGAAGGAAATACGTAGGAGATATTAATCGCCATGAAAGGTCAGAGGTCACCAGCATCCCCTGGAGACCATGCTGATAGAACACGACTTGTTGCTGTGATGAGTCAGTGCGGTATAGTTACTGTAATGATAAAATATTTCACTACTTATACATCTCTTGCTCAGATTGCTTAGTGTTGCAACTTCAGCAGAAATATATAAACATTTTGGTTTCCCTTTTTAATCCAAAAATCTGATGTTAATCTAACAACTAATGCATTAAAAAACCTAAAAATGTAGGACTTTAAGTATGATAAACACTGTTGAAAACTAAAATCTAGTGGGTGTAATTCTTGATTTAGATTTTAAATCAGATAAAACAACTGGTTCTGCAAGTCTATATCTCTTTTTTTCTTTCTGATACTGTAAAACCGGTATAGCAATACTCAAGGTTATATTGTGAGAATACAAATCCCCCAATGCAAAATGTTTCGAATTAAACACTAATTACAGCCATTAAACCAATTAAATGCAGTTTAAATGTGATAAAAGACAGAAGGCCAACTTTGAAAAATGAATTATCACACTTGACAGCCTACCACATGTTCCTTCTGATAATATGCCTGAAAAGGGCAGGCAGATATACTGTGAACTGGCCGCATTTCCTTCACAGGAACAGTGGCAGCAGAAAAAGTTGCTGATAAAAGCCTGTGCACCATCTGCCTCAAAGTCAAAGGACTAATGAGAGCAGAGTGTGATGGAGAAACTGGTTGTGTGCCCGGCAGATAGCAGAGCTGAGACTGGTTTATTTTTCAAAAGGCGGAGAGTTACGGGTTGAGATAGCATGAGAGGCGACATACTGTAGGGCAGTGAGGCACTGCTAGCAATGGAAGAGGTATCACTACAGGTGGATGCAGGGGATGGAGGAGGACCCATCTCAGTCTTCACCAGCTCAGGCTTACTTTCCATCCTACAGTGGAAGACAAGAAGCACACCATTTAGCTGATAGCTTATAACTGCAACTGTTAAACTTTACTACTAAACTAAGGCTGGAATGAATCTCGAATGGGACTGACTTGATTTCCTGAGTCTTTGTGGTTTTCTCCATGTTTTTTAGGCTCTCCGGGGAGCGCAGCTGGAACCTGCAGCTGTCGTTCATGTTCCAAACAGACTCCAACAGGACGCCCACTTTGGGAATCCCGGCACTGACTGAGAAGGCCACCGCACCGGCATGGTAGAGGGGATTATTCCTCAAACACACCTGAAGAGGGCAACCCGGTAGATCATCAGTGCAATGCATGGTATTTTAGACAATGCAGGGCACATATTTGAAGCCAAGACTTTTCCCACCTGTGTTCCCACAGTGATGTTGGGTATTGAGGAGATGCCAGCACTAGACTTTGGCTTTTTGTTCTTGGCTCTTGCTTTCTCAAGCATTTTCTTCCTTTGACTAAAAGGCACAACACCCCTGGAGAAAGATGAAGGTTATTTCAGTTTGTGGTTGCCAAAAAAAATTTAGATGTTGAAAGAGAATTAATACTTTTGTAAGGACTCAGTTTACACTGCGCTTTTCTGGTCATACTAATAGGGATAACACTTTTTTCAAACCAATAACATGCTTGAATCTGAGTACTAAGTACAAATGTCGATACTTCTGTTACACACAAAAAATTGCAACTAATTGGAAGACCTATGCATCGCTCTTTATTTTCTTTGCTTGTTACAAATGATGAATAAAAATGTGGAACCTCTGCAATAATTTCACAGAAAATGTTTTACGTGAAATGTATGTTTTGTGGTCCTTTTTCTTCATATTTATTTTTTTAAGTATCAGTTCATGGTGTTGGTTAACTAATCGATAAGAGCACACTTGTATCGACCCAGATACAAGTATCGGTTATCAGTGCATCCCTAATACAGACCAATCAAAACTTTTACACAAGATCTACTTTCACCTACTCCCACTCAAATTCATACAACTGTGCAGGTAGGCAACATAAAATGAGGTGCCTTGCCAAGGAGAACCAACAACCTTGAGATCATAATATGGCTACCTCGAGAACCAGTAGCCTCAATAAAAAAAAGGATAATTTTGCAGATAGCTGTAATACTGAAGAATTGTTTTCCACTAAAAGAAAATGACGATAATAAAAAAGAAAAAAAGTTGTTCATCTTCTCACCACCAGTAGAGGCTGTTCTCCATCTGTGCACATGTGTAAAGTGCACAAGAGTGAAGCGATACCATGCGTTCCCCTTGCAGCTCAGGGAAAGACTGGGCGCTGTGCTCCAGCTTCGAGGCCACTGTGCTTAGTGTGTCGTCCACCCAGGTCGCCACCTTTTCAGATATACACACTCAATGAACAAAGGCTGCGTGTTCAAACACACAATACATATCAGGAGCAAGTCAAACCTACCTTGTTGCTCTCTGTTGCTACGGTGGCTCTGATGCTATTAGCAGCCAGGAACGTGATCTTCTCGTTGGCCAGACCCAGGAAGGAAACACGGGGGTGATGAATGGAAGGATTCTGATGTGACGCATACGAAAAATAAAATGAGTTCAGAACAACAATATATTATCAGTTATATTAAGCTCCATTGGAGCCGGTCGCTGTTCTCCACCTGTGTATTCCTATAGGGTTCAGGCTCGCTCCACTTCCACTGATAAAGCTCTCCTTTTGAGCTCACAGCTACCAGCTCTGAGAACAAGGCTCCGATGCTCACAAACTTCACACCGTCCTGAAAGGAAAATGAGAAATTGTTATGAATGACTAAACAGCAAGTAAGGGATTGTAAAGTGAAAGACAGCCTTCTTAGAGACACAAGATGTGAAAAAGAACTACAGTGGTTCCCCTGCTCCCCAAAGGTTACCTTAATTTAATATTCTGTATGGTACAAATAGGGCTGGGTGATATGAAAAAATATTATTGTGACGGAAATATTTTCCATATCAGTCAATAAGTATATATCACAATATAAATCTCAAATAAAAAGGGATCTTTAACCTGGAAGTCTGACTTTGTGATACGGTTTCAATAGCAAGGCAAGGCAAGGCAAGGCAATTTTATTTCTATAGCACACTTTCAACACAAGGTAATTCAAGGTGCTTTACATGATTCAGTGATAATGAAACCACATGATTACAAAGCATATAAGTTTAACAGTAATCAATCAGTAAGAAAAGATATTGTAAGGAACAAATCCACGTAATTAATACACAATCACTTAAAAATAAAGCTAAAAGATAGAATAAAATATAGAAATTAAAACGACAACAATAAAATAATATAAAGATCAAATGTTTACAAAAAAAAAAAAAAAAGCAGTTACTCATAAGCAAGTTTAAATAGATACGTTTTAATTTTAGACTTAAAAGAGTTCAGTGTCTCTGCAGCTTTACATTCTCCTGGTAGTTTGTTCCAGAGATGAGGAGCATAGAAACTGAAAGCTGCTTCTCCATGTTTGTTTCTGGTTCTAGGGACGATCAGTAAATTAGAGCTGGAGGACCTGAGTGATCTGGATGGTTTGTACCATGATAGCAGATCTCTAATGTACTCAGGTGCTAAACCATTAAATGATTTATATACCAATAAAAGCACTTTGAAGTCTATTCTCTGAGCTACAGGGAGCCAGTGTAAGGACTTTAGAACTGGGGTGATGTGTTCTACTTTCCTGGTTCTAGTGAGAACACGAGCAGCAGCGTTCTGGATCAGCTGCAGCTGTCTGATTAATTTTTTAGGTAGACCTGTGAGGATACTGTTACAGTAATCAAGGCGGCTAGAGATAAATGCATGGATGAGTTTTTCTAGGTCTCCTTGTGTCATCATTCCTTTAATCCTAGAAATGTTCCTCAGGTGATAGAAAGCTGACCTTGGTATTGCCTTTATGTGACCCTGGAGGTTCTGGTCTGAGTCCATTATTACACCTAGATTTCTGGCCTGGTCAGTAGTTTCTAGTTGGACCAACTGAAGCTGTTTACTGATATTTAATCGATCTTTTTTGGGTCCAAAGAGAAGCACTTCAGTTTTTTTTTTGTTCAGTTGTAGGAAATTATGGGACATCCAGCTGTTAATTTGCTCAATGCATTTATTGAGGATTTGGATGGGTTCAACATCATCTGGTGACACTGAGATATAAAGCTGAGTGTCGTCAGCATAGTTGTGGTATTTAACATGGTTGGCGGTTATAATCTGGCTAAGCGGAAGCATATAGATGCTAAATAGGAGGGGCCCCAGGATGGAGCCCTGGGGGACCCCACATGTTATTTCTGTGTTTTGTGATGAGAACTGGCTAACTGATACAAAGAAGTTCCTGTTCTTGAGGTAGGATGTGAACCAGTCGAGTACTGCACCAGAGAGTCCGACCCAGCTCTCTAGACGTTCCAGTAATATATCATGATCAACAGTGTCAAACGCCGCACTGAGGTCTAACAGTACCAGCACTGTTGTTTTTCCATGGTCAGTATTTGTACGGATGTCATTAAAAACTTTGACGAGGGCTGTCTCTGTGCTGTGGTATCTACGAAAACCAGACTGATAAACATCAAGGCGTTTGTTTATTGCTAGGAAGCTGTTTAGCTGCTGGAACACAACTTTTTCAATAATTTTACCGATAAATGGGAGATTAGAGATTGGTCTGTAGTTTTGCATCAAAGTGCTGTCTAGGTTCTTCTTCTTTAGTATTGGTTTGATAACTGCTGTTTTTAGGGCTTTGGGGAAAACACCTGATAGGAGCGATGAGTTAACTATTTTGATAAGATCCATTCTGATGGATGGGAGGACCATTTTTAGAAAATTTGTTGGTAAGATATCTAAGCAGCAGGTGGCAGAGCTTAGTTTGTCAATAATTTCATCAAAGCTTGATTGATTTATTGTTTGGAAGTGAGTCATTTTCTCTGGGTGAGTGTTAGTTGGGCTCATAGTTGGTACTGGGGTTTGAACTGATGTACTGATTGATCTTCTGATGTTCAAGATCTTTTGAGTGAAGAAGGTGGCAAAATCATTACAGGCCCTGGTGGAGTTTAGTTCAGGGGGTATTGTCACTGGAGGGTTAGTTAGTCTCTCCACTGTAGCAAATAATGTCCTAGCGTTATTGCTGGTTCTGTGAATAATCTCAGAAAAGAATGAATCCCTTGCACCCTTTAAGGTTACTTGATACTTGTTCAGTCTCTCTTTATAAATCTCATAATGAACCTGGAGTCGAGTTTTCCGCCATTTTCTCTCGGCGCGCCGGCACTCTCTTTTTTCATTACATACCAGTGAATTGATTCTCCACTGAGACTTCTTTTTGCTAGAGACAGTTTTAACCTTAAGTGGCGCAATCGTATCCATCACGTCTGAGACTTTGGATATAAAATCATCTGTCAGTTTATTTACTGAGTGTGTGCTAGTGGATGTTGGCGATTCAGACAAGGTTGGAGTGTACATCAGTTTAAAGTTTTCAGCTGAATTTTCTTTAAGGAAGCGTTTTTTAACATTGGATTTACTCTGATTAGGTATGTTTTCTTGGATGGTGCTTTGAAATGAGATGCAGAAATGGTCAGATAATGCTAAATCCGTTACAGCAATGTTAGAGATATTTAAGTCTTTGCTAATAAGTAGGTCCAGAGTGTGTCCTCGGTTGTGCGTTGGCTCGTTAATGTGTTGGCTTAGGTCAAAGTTATGAAGGGCGTCATATAGTGCTTTTGTTCCGCTATCTTGGGGTTTGTCAGTATGAATGTTGAAGTCTCCCACAATTGCTATGTGGTCATAGTCTAGACATATTGTAGAGCAAAGGTCATTGAAGTCGTTATAAAAGTTTGTGTTAAGTTTTGGTTTTGGTGGTCTGTATACGTTTACAAATATGACTTTGTTTGTTTCATTTGTTTCAGTAGCTAAATATTCAAAAGTGTTGAATTCTCCTAGTGATACTTTTTTAAAGTTTAAGGAATCATGAAAAACTGTGGCCAAACCACCCCCCCTTTTATTTTTTCCTGGTCTCACTAATGAAGTGATAATTAGTTGGACAAGTCTCTATTAATACATTTTGTTCTGTATTTTCATCTAACCAAGTTTCTGAGAGAAATAGTGCATGTATATCATGTGTGATGATGTAGTCATTGATTAGCAGTGATTTTTCTGATAGTGATCTTATGTTTTGTATAGCTGCATTAATATTTCTTCTCGAGAAAAAAAGATTCTGTTTGCTAGGTATTATTTTTAAATTCTGTACTGCTCGGTTATTTTTAGTTTTATTGTGTGAATACCTCTTTTTTATAATAACTGGGATTTTACTTTCAAGGTGAGAATGTGAGTAATCTTGACCAAACACCACTTTCTGGAAAGAAGTTTTTCTGGCTGTGTTCGGTCGGTATCAGATGTCTGATATGGTGAGTTGAATTGGAGAGCAATAATGTTCATAGTTCCTGCTTGGGCGTGGAGTTAAAAGGAGGATTCCTTTTTTTTTCTTGAGTTTGAAGTTTTTCAGAGAATTCCTGGAATGGTGAGAGCGTCTCAGAGTCAGGAGTTGAAGATGAAATGGATCTGCTTGTCTTTCCTAGATCAGCTGGTGTGTTGATTGGATGTGCCGTCTCAGGGAGCATCATCTGTACAGTAGAATCAACACAGAGATACTGGAACTCTGTGTTTCTTTAGAGGGTCATCTGATGGTGTTGTTGCACAGTCAGCTGGCATGACTGTGGCAGGCTTATCATTAGTTCGAGGACAGAGCGGTTTGTTTGCATTGTTTACATTAGATAACAAGTTCCAGAGATAGAGCTTCTGACCTTTTTTGTTGATATGACGTCCATCTTTTGAGAATAGATGCTTTCGTTCACAGAAGATCTTAAAATTATTCAAGAATGGAATAGACCTTTCTGCACAGACAGTTTTAACAAATCTGCTAAAACCTTTGATCCGGCTCCATTCTTCATCAGAAGGCGTTGCTGGAATTGGTCCAGATATGTGAAGTTCTATCTTGTTGGTGTTAAAGTTCTGGAGTAGATCCATGAAGTCCTTCTTTAAAATTTCCGATTTCTTGTGAGCAATGTCGACTGCTCCAGCATGGACAACAATTTTTTCTAGTTCTGGATTGCTCTCAATAATTGATGGAATTATCTCAGAAAGTTGTTTAACTGTCATTTGTGGGCAATTAATGACTTTTGTATTGATGCATAGAAGTTCAATACCTTGGATCGATCCGTCATGAATAATAGCAAGCGTTTTCCTTTTCTTGTTGTGTTCTGTTTTCTTTGGTTTTCTGTGTTCTTGCTGCTGTTTCTTCTTATCAGGAGGAGAGGAGAGGAAAACTCTGTGTGGGTCCGTTGATTCCAGGGAACTGTTTGCATTTTGTTGGCTTTGCTGTGCGTCTGTTAGACTCAAAGAGCTGGGAGATGCCAGCGCTGTGAATCTGTTTTTTAAAGGAATAAAAGAAGTTGTTGGTTGTTGGGGTTTCTTTTTACGTCCCTTATTTTTCTTGTTGGGTGTCTGTCGTCTGAGTGCTGGCCACTCTTCTAATGAGTGGGGGGTCCTTCCGGATAGACGCCGTCTGTTTGGAGGGGAACTCTGTGTTGTTGTTGGCATCGACCTGCCAGGTTGTTGAAAATCGCATGCCATACTCAGAGTAGTCTTGTTTCTGGCGTTTTCTTCCAGGCGTTGGATTTTTAATTCCATGTCCTTCATTCTTTCCAGAATGTTTTGGAGAGTGACATCAGCGTTGAGAGCCATTGTAGTCTTCGTTTCTTTGTCCACAGTGGAAAAGTAGAAAAAAGAATAAAAGTTGTCCCAGGGAGGTCGTCTAGTGTCCTTAGGGTGAGTAAATAAAAAATAAAAGAAAAGAAAAAGAAAGATAGGTAGCGGGGGGAAGAGAGCAGGAGTAGAGGAGAGGAAAACACGTCCTGCTCCTTCGGCAGTCAGAGTAACATCTTGTGATCGATACCTGAAGAGGTTTAGAGGTAAGCTGTATTTTCTATTATCTGAACATCCAAAACTTCGACCCGTCTATGCCACGGTTATTACATATACACTACTAGTTTCCCGGTGGAAGAGAAATCCCCGCCCGCTTGCTGATGTACTGACGTGACGCGCTGCAGCCGACGCAGGGTGCAAACGTGCAAGCAGTGGGGTTTGAATTTTCTAAGCAGTAACTTTCGTCCGTTTGAGCTGTTTGACGCCTGCCGTCAAAGTTTGGTCTGAACGCCCCAAAACAGCTTTTAGGCTGTGTGACCTGTCACAGAGAAAGCGTCAAAAACGTTGGACCCTTTCTTCTTCCGAAGTCAGAGGAGCCCTGGAGGAGGCGATGAGTTCCCTCGTTCACCCACAGGCCGAGAAGAGCACAACCTAATAAGCAGCTATGGTAAACACTGAACCAGCGAATTTAATCCAAATTGGTTAGCTGACCTTAAACTTAGCGGATGGCTCTACAAGACTGAGTATGATATGAATGTGTTGTGTTTATATTGAAATATTAATTGTATTATGGCCACATATTGGTTTGTAAAACTTTGCTGTTTAATTCAGGATTAGACACGCTTTTTCTAACTAACTTGGCCTACCTTTTTGCCTGCACATCATATTAAATGGTCCCTCTGGTGCTGAGACGGACCGCTGCCTCTGATCCAAACTGTAGTATGTGCAGGTAAACCTACAAGTCAAACTGTACAGCATACCTCTACGGCCTACGAGTTCCCTGGTTTTACCAATTAGCCATGTTAGAACTTTTGCAATGGTTTGTTTCGAGATGATTTTAGGATTTAAGACAAACATTTTTAAGGTTCAATATGATTATACTTGATAGTGAATGTGACATTTAAACATTTAGTCAATTTTATTATTGACTGCTGATCATCGCAATCAATCTATGTTCCTATTATATTATTTTTATGCAACTATTAGATTATTGTATATGTTTTAAAGTGTTCTGCCTCACATGAAAAGACCAGCTGCTTGTTTTGCTTAAAATTAACTCAGAGGATGAATGAAATTCAAGGAAAAAAATTGCATTTTCTTAGATAAAATTTGACATAAAAACATGACATTTGTAAAGACGTGCAGGTTTTTTTGACAATTTGCTCAAGTCTTAAACTTAAATTTAAATAACCTGATCTGTTTCATATGACTTTGGATATCTGTTGGTCTTCAATATAGTTCTGGTCAAAGATCCAACTCAGTGGTGACAGGCTTTCTTGGTGTTCTTGTAAAAATTAGGAATGGTTAGAGATCCATAAAACTGCAAAGAAGAAGCATTAAAAGTAGAGTGAGATAATATCAGTAAGCCCTAATTTAGTAACCAGTTTTAGAGGAAGAAATCTTGATGAGAACAGTTTCAGCAAGGGATGTTTGATATTGGCTTATTTATCAATACCAGAGATGGTCTAAAAATTAATTCGCAATATGCATATCAACTGATCAGAAATTTGGCTATATATATTTAGTCAAACAGAAATGTCTCAAAAACTACAACTCAGATCTGTCATATTTTGACATTTAAATCTAAATCGAGCTTTTTGGAGTAATCAGACTAAGGGTTTCCCACCTGTAGCGAGCAGATTCTCGGTTTACATGTCCCTCGGAAGATCAAATTATTAAATGAAGTACGTTACACCCCTCCAACAACAGATGACGACATGCGCCTTTACGTGTTAGCCTAATAGCGGTTAGCTTTCCAGCTGCACTTAGGCAGTAAACAGAGGCTGGCGGGACTGAAGCGGATGGAGTCAAAGCAGGATATTCACAGTAAGGCAAGGCAAGTTAATTTTTTATAGCACACCTTCAACACAAGGCAACTCAAGGTGCTTTACATGATTAAAATTAGAACACAGAAAAGAGAGCATAAATCACTTTGAAGATTAAAATACAAGAAAGCACAATAAAAACAAGACAATAATTTGTATGAAAATTAAAACTAGTAAAAAGCAATAATACAATCAGTTATTCATAAGAGAGTCTAAATAGGTACATTTTAATTTTAGACTTGAGACTTTAGTGTCTCTGCAGCTTTCCATTCTCCCGCTAGTTTGCTCCAGATGTGAGGAGCATAGAAACTAAAAGCTGCTTTCGCCGTGTTTGGTTCTGGTTCTGGGGATGATCAGTAAACTAGAGCTGGAGGACCTGAGTGTTCTGGATGTTTTTTACCTTGATAGCAGATTGTTAATGTACTCTGATACTAACCCATTCAATGCTTTATAATCTAATAAAAGCACTTTGAAGTCTATCCTCTGAGCTACAGGGAGCCAGTATAAGGACTTTAGAACTGGGGAGATGTGTTCTATCTTCTTGGTTTTAGTGAGAACACAAGCAGCAGCATTCTGGATCAGCTGCAGCTGTCTGATTTAGTTTTTAGGTAGACTTGTGAAGATACTGTTACAGTAATCAAGGTGGCTAAAGATAAATGCATGGATTTGTTTTTCTAGGTCTCCTTGTGTCATCAGTCCATTAATCTTGGAAATGTTCCTCAGGTGATGGAAAGCTAACCTTGCTATTGCCTTTATGTTACCCTGGAGTCCATTATTACACCTAGATTTCTGGCCTGGTTGGTAGTTTCTAGTTGAGCCTGTTTAAGCTGATTGCTGATATGTAGTTGATCTTTTTTGGGTCCAAAGATAAGTACTTAAGTTTTGTTTTCGTTCAGTTGGAGGAAATGATTGTAAATCCAGTTAAGTTGCTCAGTGCACTTATTAAGGGTTCGAATGGGTTCAACATCACCTAGTTACATTGAGACATAAAGTTGAGTGTTGTCGGCATAGTTGTGGTAGCTAATAGCATTGGTGGTTATAATTTGGCTTAGTGGGAGCATGTAGATGCTAAATAAGAGAGGCTCTAGGGTGAAGCCTTGGGGGACCCCACATGTGATTCCTGCGTTTTGTGATGCGAATTGGCTAATCGACACAAAGTGGTGCAATCGTATTCATCATATCTGAGATTTTGAATAGAGATTCATCAGTCAGTTTGTTTACTGAATGTGTATTGGAGGATGTTGGTGATTTAGGCCCCGTCCACACTACTACGTTTTCGTTTAGAAACGGAGACCTATTGCTACGTTTGCACCTCCCATCCACACCAAAACGGGGAAAACAGAGACCCAAAACGGAGACGTTTAGAAACGCTGCCGACCCCGTTTTTCGTTTTGAAACTCCGGATGGCGTTTTGGTGTGGACGTCTCGAAACGGAGATCTTTAGACGATAACGCAGTAGATCACACTCAGCTCCATGATTGGGTGTCATCGGTCATGGCGTATCTTTCTCTGATTCGTCAGCCACCCATCACAACACCATTCCCCGGAAGATAACATACAAAAACAGCCTGGAGTACATTACGTTGCAACATGGATAACGAATTACAAGCGTTACTGGCTTTGATGTCTTTGCTAGCAGCTGAGGAATGGTCAATCTGTTTCCTGTTTATACCGGCGCGCGCATGACCAGTGTTGGAGAATGGTCACGTGATCCGCGTTTTCAGTCGTTTTAATCTGGATGGAGATCAATTCTAATACGCAGGGAAAACGCTAGTGTGGACGGAGATAGTTTTCGTTTTAACTCTCCGTTTCTTAACGAAAACGCAGTAGTGTGGACGGGGCCTTAGATAAAGTTAGAGTGTACATCAGTGTAAAGTTTTCAGCTAAGTTTTCTTTAAGGAGGCGTTTTTTTTTAACAGTGGTTTTACTCTGATTTGATATGTTAGCTTGGACGGTGCTTTCAAATGAAATGCAGAAATGGTCAGATAATGCAATATCAGTTAATCTATCCAATAACTACGTATCGCCTCTTCGTAAGTCCAAACATGCACTAATCTGCCACTTATGGTTGTCTTAGCCACCATATGCCTCTTATAACGCTGTTGTTAGTGCTGGGTCGCATTTCCATTGTTACACCAGCTCTCCTAACTTCCCGAGGGGCTGTGAGAGTGCGTGCGGGGCAGGCTGATTGCAGAGTAGTCTGTTTGAATCACATTATCAAGCTAGAGTAGCCAAGCTTCTGAAACTCCAGTTTGGTTTGACTGCAGCCGGACTAAGATGTTAACATGTTTTAAAAGTCTGATTTAAGTTGGACAAATGCTGCGTTCACACCGCAGTTTGTCTGCGTCAAGCAACGCACCCAATGCTTATAGTTTGACGCATGTACGTTGAAGCTTGCAATGCTTGCTTCTTAGCAAAAAAAAAAAAAAAGGAGGAAAAAAAAGAGCACGTGGGCGCGGCTTCCTCTGTTGCCGGACGTTCTGAACTATGGCGGATCGTATCAACAGTGCATCAGCGCCCATTCTTCAGATGCGTTCTGAGTTTGGGGGGTTTAACCATTTGCTGCAGGAGCTACGTATGGATGAGACACAATGCACAATGCATCACAGACCTTTGATGAACACGACCATAGACTTTATATGTAATATTGCCGCAACTGATGCTGGCATTTGGGGCGGAGTGAACGCAGCATAAGGCAATAATTTAAATTTTTCTTGCTGCATGTAAACATACTGAATGAGAAGAGAAGTAGCTGAAGAGTTTGATGTTTAAAACCCCTGAACATGCCTGCTGTTCCATTTGCAGACCTGCCAACCATGTAAAAATATATGGAGTACCACTTGTGATGTGCAACTTTTTTCCCTCAGACTTTTTAAACTCAATCACTTTGCATGCAGCATTTTTTCCCATTCACTGGCTGGAAATTGTTAAAAAATAAACAGCGAGCCGTTTTCATTCTTATTTCATCAAAATTATATATATATATATATATATATATATATAAGGGGTGCAACGGTACAGGTAGCCCACGGTCCAGTTCGGTAGATATTTTGTGCAGAAAGACTGCTTTTTTTTAAATCCCAAAACATATATTTTATTATTTTTTTGGGAACAAAAGTAGAATGTCAGTTAACTTAACCCACCCACAGTTACAGGTTTGGGCGGGTCAAAGCCATGAGAATACAACATAAACGTGCTGTACGTCTCTCTGGGATTATGGTTCAGACACAGGGCCGCAGTAACAGAATGTTTTCTGTATTTTACCGGTTCTTTAAACGAGAGCGCATCTGACCACACTGACAGAGGTGGCGGAAAAATATTCTTTGTGTGCCCGCTGCTCAAAGCGCATTTGTGTGTGCATCAATGAATGGAGTGCAGCACATCTCATCTTTGCTTTGCGCTCCGGCGCACCGCAAAGAAGAGATGAAAACGGCGCAACCCCGCGCCCCTGAATGCTGGAGCCCGCCCGGGCAGAAAGCTCTCAAGTCAGGGAGAAATTTGAGCAGCGCCTCACACCAGGGCTGATTTCCGGAAAAAGCGCAACCGACCCGTGTAAATTTTTTTGCTCCTCAATGCTCCGTGATGCGCGCATTGTGGGGAGGAGGACGTGTCTCTATGCCAACCAGCTGCTGGAAAGAGGAACAGCGAGCTGGTTGTTGCCCCTGTGTCTGGGAGCGCGGCGCAGTTTGGTAACGTCGGGCCGGGCAGTAGCTAATTACCAGCACAAAATCAATGAGAGTACCGAAGTCCCGCGGTACAGGACGACGGATTGTCCCGTGCCGAACGATATATATATATATGCATACATACATACTTTTTTTTGTTTCCAAGAAAGTATAAAATTACACTGGCACATATGCACACACCACCAATAAAAACAAATTAAATGAGGAAATTTAGAGGGTTTTTGAACTCTCTTCTGTTTGGCAGGTCTGCTGCTGAACATGATCAATAGAACTATGGAAAAAAAGACCTTGCAAACTTATTTATTTTTCTTTTTTCCCACTTGGACGTCAGCTCGAATGTTTCAACAGTGAAAGTAGCGTTACGCCAAACGGTTAACATTTACTAAAAGCTGGCGGTCTGCCAACATACAAACTCTGTTAACCTTTTAGCCCAAATGCAGCGAGTGAATAGTGGAGGACGGGGAACTGAGGTAGCCTCGTTATTCTCTGCTTTTCCACAATGATTGGCTGAAACTGCTTCACCACGCTGCTGCATCGTGTTGTCAGACATGATCAGCCCATGTTCACATTTGCCACAGAACTCGCATGTCTGGGGTGAGTCATACCAGCGTACTTGGATGTCAAATTGTGTACTTGCTGAACAAAACGCGTACATGGTGGCAGCTTTGCATTTGGAGTTGAGGCACGACTGGGGTCTAAATGAAGTTTCCCTCACAACACTCAGAATGTAAAAGTTATTCTTACCAAGTAATATGATTTTGGAATCATACTCACGTCTCTTTATTATATCAAATTAAGCCTTTAGTAAGCTTTTAGTAATTATATTATGTG
The DNA here is from genome assembly GCA_028564705.1 of Apricaphanius iberus. Taxonomy (NCBI): domain Eukaryota; kingdom Metazoa; phylum Chordata; class Actinopteri; order Cyprinodontiformes; family Aphaniidae; genus Apricaphanius; species Apricaphanius iberus. The sequence continues at coordinate 446,755 of JAPXFQ010002461.1, read as the reverse complement.
TATCATCTAAAAAATTTTTTAACACATTTGACCCAGGTAAGTTAAACAAATACAGATGATTTCCATTATGACATTTTAATGCTGGTATTGGCCGATAATGTTGGACATCCCTAGTGTGAGTATTCCTGTATTTAAACTGGATTCTTGCTGATATTCGTCTTACCTTGTCAGGCCACCACTGCAGCTCCTCCCCCAGAGAGACGGGGCTCTGGACAGGGATGCTCTTCTTGTCGAGGCTGGGCTCACCCTCGCGGCTCGTCGAACCCCGCTCCGTGTCGAACGAAGCCCCGTCGAGCCACCGGCGCTCCCGTAACCTCAGTACCGACTCCCGCTCGCGCAACAGCTCTGAGTCACGCTCTAGGGGAAGAAGGAGAACTGGTATGCAATAAGGTCACACCAGTGGGATAGAAGTAAGCCACTCTCTGGGAAAGACCCGTCAAAGAAAAATGAATTTAAAAAAAATTTAAAAAACGTTTTGAGAATAGAGAAAAACCCTGCTTAGAATCAACGTAGTGCAAATGAATGAGCTGCAATGATGACGATCGAGAGGGAATTAAAAACGTACTTAGGGTGGGTCACTCTCTGCACGCTCTTATGTTAAAAGCGTAAAGCTACAGGAAGTGAACAGAAGGAAAGACGAAAGGATGCATATGGATTTAAAGTGGGCTTTAAAGAAAAAACTAAACAGAAAGAACAAAAAAACTGTCTTTCAGGGTCCCCCGTTAAAACAGGTGGGCCTGGCGGGCCTTTCTCAGAGAGCTCACAGTATTGACTACAGCCATGCAGCACACAACACCAAACATTTATCGTATACATTTACCTCAACAAACTGAATCGGTACAAATGAGAAACATACATCAGGCAATTCTCCTTTGAAATATTTCGCTCCTCACTAATCAGAATGTGGCGGCCATTTTCCAGTCACAGGTTTTTCTAAAGCTTGAGCTGCCAACATTCATTTTTGCCAAATCGGATTTCTCTGAACTGCATCCATGAAACTTTAAAGCCTTCTAATATTAGAAGAAAAGGTGAGAGTTAGTCTGTGTAGGAGAGTAGTCACTGTAAAATCTCACAAATATTTAGCACCATTTCTTTTTTTCATAACTAAGTTTTATCTCGTGCATTTCTCCAGTCCCTTAGGGCCAGCGTCCTGCAACTTTTGGATGCATTCCAAGAGGCTGCATAACCTCCTTGCCACGTCAGCAAGTGTCTCAAAGAGCCAGAGGTTATCCATTTATTTGACTCTGGTGTGTTGGAGCAGAGACGCATCCAAAAGATGCAATATGGTGGCGTTCGCGGACGGGAGTCACAGACATCTGTCTTAGAGAATCCCTGAATGAAAGAAAGGCTACCAACATTTCCAAAACCAGGATGTTTCAGAATAAACAGATGCTGTAGTTCAAAAGGATGAAACAGAGCCACTTTGCTGGCTTTGCTTAGCCTTAAGTGTTACCTGCTGAATAATTCCCGCTGTCTGGCAGCCTGATTGAATGTCCGACCGGTTTCTACGCTTCCCAGAAAACAGTTTTACATTAAATAGCTTCTTACATTTCTGAAAAACCTTTTAGACCTCTTTCTAAAAATCAACCGTCTTCTTCACTTATTAACGGCACCAGCACAAGAGTGTTAAGTATGCTGCATTCACTGATCTGAGAAAGATCGGAGTTGTAACATTCCTACAACCAGATCATGGCAAATCAAGGTGAAAATCGCCAAATTCAGGTTTCTCAATACATCTCTATCAATCAATAACGCTACGCATTTGTAAAAAAAAAAAAAAAAAAAAAAAAAAAAAAGCTATGAAAATCATCTCAAACGGATGCACAACTGAAGTTTTGTTTTAATTTATTCGCATATCATAGATGGATTCAAGCTGCTCATTGATTTGATGTGGAAACCACCCCAACAGCCATCACCAGTGCTGCCACCAAAGCCTTTCTTAAAAGCTTCCCTTCCTTTAGTCATCAGTGAGCGGCTGAGGTACCTCTGGAAGATCCCAGCCGAGACAGCGAGGAGCGTCTAAAAGACGGGTAGCCAAAGTAGCTGATGTCCTCGGAGAACATGGCGTCGGCGTCGATGATGACGCTGGGGTGAGCTGAGTGGATGTCTGCATCCAACAGGGACATCAAGTCTTCTGTTTGGTAAAAACAAGAAAGAGGGATAACAGTTATGTTCAAGTAGATCTGGTAAAACCGACCACTCCACGTTTGTTTCAGTCATTCTAACAAACGTAAAGAACAGCATGCTTGACACTAGTTTTGATATGTTTGTGTAAACAATAATACAGAAGCGTTCAAATCTTTCCTGACTGACAAATAACTAACTAAATCTGCACCCACCTCCTGGAAGATAGGACTCGCTAGCTGTGTCATCTCCGTCGTCTCCATCTTCGTCGTCACGGCTCAGCAGGTTGTTGACGGCAAGGTTGACGTCAAGGTTAGTCCTCTGGAGTTCCCGGATGATGACGCTTCTCGACTTCCCCTGTAGGACTACCTGGGCCTAAGGAAAAGACAGCTTTACTGTTAGCCCAGTGCTTATGATCGAATCTGCGTCCGTGAAATGTCTGTACCTGGGTAATGAGCTCCTCTGGAATGACCGATGCCGGTATGACCGGCTGTGGCTGGCTACCCAAAAGGCCCGAGCCGCGGTCCCTTCCTGTGCGGATGACTCTGGTCTGGCGGCGCGAGTCGCGAGCCGCTGTCGACGACCTGCCTGACGTAGCCCCGCCTCCTCCTCCTCCTCCTCCTCCGCCGCCACCTCCTCCACTTCCGCTGCCTCCTCCTCCGCCGCTGCTGCTACCGCCTCCTGCTCCGCCACCACCAGCGCCTGCTCCACTTCCACCTCCTCCACTGCCTCCATTAACCCCGGAGCTCCAGCGACTCCTGTTACATAGATAGCGGAAGGCCACAAGTCAGAACCTTGGAGCTGACCAATAGAGAAGATGCAACACACAAACAGTTTTTTTTCTATCCTTGTTTGGACATTGTATTGACTTCCATTGTTTTTACTATGCCTAACCCAGACTTTTTCCCTAACCCTAACAAACTTAATTCACACAGTAACTCTAAAGTGGTAGAGTTCAGTTGCTTATTAAACGTTGCGTGGACCGGGTGGACAAATGTCCACATAACTACCACACAATGCAGGTTGCCTGTCAAAGGTTGGGCCACAGAATTAAAAAACATGTAAACATAAACAAGCTATGCCACAAGGCAATTAAATCTTTCCTTTCCACATTCACATGTTCTTTCGAACGAGAAAAACCAATTGAGAACAAAAAATGATCTTTTATGCTATATAGGAATTACAAAAATAAAACTTTAATACTAAACAAAAATCTAAAAAATGGGGACAAATCCTAAAAAGATTTATATAAAAACGTTTTTATTTCGATAGAAAGGTGCTTGAATTCTACAAGATATCTGAAAGGATTTAAGTTCAGAAGGTTATTCTGCTCTGAAGAATATCAAGAGGAGAACCCAACATATTTTATAGGAAGTGATGGATGGTTATACCTATACACTGAAGCCAACAGAAAACACCCTCCACCCCTAAACGATTGCTGCTCTCTGAGCACAAACCTTTGACAGGACCATATGTCTCTGTCGGTCCTGCCAGAACTTACCCAAGGGTGTTGCCTGCCAGTCTGCCCAGTGTGTCAGAACCAGACAGGAACCAGGGTGGATCACTGGTCCTGCCTGGCCTGGAGCTCCTTCCTGTCCCTGAACCACTGCTCAACTTTGAACTGGAAACAAAAGATGGGAGATCAGTTACAAACCTACAGCAGTCCCAGTAGGGCTGATAAAAGTTTTTTACTTTTGCTTAGCGTTTTATTTTGATTGTTTGGCTTTGCAATCCTGGGTCAGTTGACAGTAAGTTTAACCCAAGATTTGGTTGTTATTACTCCTGGAAAACAGGACGGTATATTTCTGGAGACCAGTATGGCAACACCCTTGGGAATCAGAATTGTCTGCAACTCGTTCCGCTATCAAGACTTTTCTTTTGTGAAAATTCTTTGGTTTTGGGGCTGCGACTGCTTTCTCCTATTTTAATATGAATTATAATCTATTTTAATCATTTTACATCAGTTGGTCTTAAAATAAGAAATGTGATCCATTTTGTCTCTCAGTAACAAAAAAAAGACTAAATTGTTCATTTGAAAATGTGTCACTAAACAAAACCTAACAATGTCCAGGATCTGTGCTCAGAAATAGTTTAAAATGATACAGTGAAGTAGAAGTTGTTTTTTTTTACTTATGCTGTTTACTGTATTGACTGCACTTACAGCAGAAAAAAAAAGTATTTGGCAGCCACCAACTGTGCAAGCTGTCCCACTTAAAAGCATGTGGTCTGAAATTGTCATCATGGATACATTTCAATTGAGACACAGAATGTAAAAAAAGAATCCAGGAAATCACAAAGTATGGTTTTTAAATAATTTAGTTTTACAGTGGTGCAGAGAATAAGTATTCAGAACCTAAAAACAAGAAAGGATTCTGGCTCTCACAGAAATGTTTGAACCCATTATCTGAATAAAAGACACCTGTGTACATCTTCAAACACAACCTTCCCCTTGGCCAAGACTAGGGAGCTGTCTAAGGATAAGATTGTTCACCTGCACAAGACTGGGATGAGCCGATCTACAATAGACAAGCAGCTTGGTGAGAGGAGATGAACTGTAAGAACATCCAAGATCTCAACTTATGAGGTACACGTGATCTCGGGAACAGTAAGGAAACAGCCAAGAACCACACAGGGGAAACTGGTCAATGACCTTAAGAGAGCTGGGACAACTGTAACAAAGGTTACAAATAGTAAAACTAAGTTTTCATTGATTACAATACTGCAGTGCCTGAATGGTTCCTTGCTTAAGCCAGCACATCTCAAGGCCCGTTTTAAGTTTGCCAGACTCAATCTAGATATTCCAGAGGAGGATTGGGAGAATGTCATGAGGTCAAATGAGAGGAAGGGGAAGCTTGCTGAGTTAAGTATGGGGTGGAAACATTATGGGTGTTTCTCAATATCAAGGCGCCTTGCCTACCCAGGCAGCGAGGCGCCTTGCTTACGAGGACACTGTCCTTCCTTGGTCAAAAAAACGGTTTGGAACAGACTTGCCTTACGTAACCGCGGCTGCCGGCTTACGTGCTCTTTTTACGTCCCGCCCATCGTAGTAGCATTGTAGCGTAGTAATATTACTTCAACCATGGAACTGGAAATGTATAACGAGAGTTTTACTTTTTTTTTTGTGTATGCCAGTTAAATCAAATGTGCAAACGAATTAGTACCTGGGTGCCACCGAAGCTGCAACTACTAAGCAACTAACCAACCATATACAACTGCTTTGGATCTAAAAAATAATAATAAAAAAGTAAAATAAAAATTTTAGATATAAGCCCGATGGTTAAAATTAGTTGCCTTACATTTAAAATAGAAATTTACCCCCGAAGTAGCTGCTGCCGGCTCCTACCGCGCTGTATTCTGGGAATTTTTTGACAGAGAGAAGGCATCAAGCCACGTCTGATGTATCCTTGGTTAGTTGGCTAAACGGCTAACAAACGGAGGACAGATTCCTCGGTAGAACATGAACATTGGAACACGCCTTGGCGGTCCCTGATGACGTATCTCTTAGGCAACCTGGGCGGGACCAAGGCATCAAGGCGAGGTTCCTGGGCATTGAGAAACACCCTATGCTTTTGGGCTGCTTTTCTGTTAAGGGGACAGGACGACTGATCTGTATTGAGGAAAGGATGAATGGAGCCATGTTATCAACAGACTTTGAGGTAAAAGTCTCCTCCCATCAGTGAGTGCATTGAAGAAAAATCGTGGCTGGATCTGCCAGCATGACAATGTTCCCAAACACACCGCCCTGGCGATGAAGAAGTGGTCACGTAAAAAGCATTTCAAAGTTTCATTTCAGAATTCTAGCTAGTCCCCAAACTTCAATGCAACATAGGATCTGTAAAGGGAGTTGAAAGTCTATGTCCCCCAACAACAGCCCCATAACATCCCAGCTCTGGAGAAGCTCTGTATGGAAGTATAGGCCAAAAATTCTAGCAACATTGAGTTTAAACCTGTTGAAGACCAACAGGAAACATCTGACCACTTTCACTACCAATTTTCAGACTAAAAGCCAATACTTTTTTCCTCAAGCTTTGGACCCTGTGGTCTCTACGACAAAGCAGGTAATTTATAGATTTTTACTGGCCAACAACCTCCGGGGGGCACTGTAGCAGGAAGAATAAAGTGAGAGACATTGGGGAAAGATTATGCGCCAAAGAGGCCAAGTCTTTAGGCGCCGGGGTTTTTTCTATAAAATATTCAATATTGATATCACTAGAACAAAATGTTGTAGCTTTAATATAGTTATAGATAAAGGTGTACTGTAAATGAGAAAATCTTTAGTATGTTCCATATGTTTGTGATGGGAGCAAATTCACACATCTAATTAGCATATTATGACATAATCAGGCATGGCAATATTGGTTTGGAATACTTTTCCAGATGTTCATCTGTTTTACATTGTTTAAAACGTACTTTATTTTGAATATTTTCATTTTTATTTTTATATATAGGCCTATGAATTTTCTACATATGTATTTTTAGTATTTATTGGCATTTTTGTCAAGAACAGGTGAACATATCTGTTTATTTCCTTTGTTATGAGGCTACATTAGTCGATTTAGTACATAAAAACAGAAATGAAACTATTGGGCTCAGAGTTTTACAGATCCATCCCCAAAATAACCAAAAGGATCATTAAATTGTCTGATCCACTATTGATAGTCTTCATCAAACTCTTCCTCAAACCTCCCCATCGTCATCATTTGCAGCGGTAAAGTAAACTTTACTGCTGTTTACCAGCTTATTAGCAGTCTGTTTTCTCTCACGTCTTACACCGCGTCTGCTGCCATTTCGTCAGATTTTTACATTCCTGCTTCTTCTGACACGATTAGCGTTTTTATGACCAACCCTGCCACCGGATCACACAGCTTTCTCCCAGTGGGAGAACATGACGAACAGAATCGCACTGGTTGCTGCTGTGGAGCGTCATGGCGAATGGGACAGAGTGTGCGCTGTTTGAGTTCACTTTCTTTCTCCCTGGACATTTTGATCAGAGGGTAAATATAATTTTTTAGAATCTTACTTCACGGTGGGGAACTTAGACGTCTCGGCACAAAAGTTTTATCTTTCTAAAACTCGCTCTCTCTATGCTGTGACAGCAGCAGCTGCACGCTGCCTCCCCCACTGGCAGAGCTTCATAAAAAACTGATTTACGCCAAAAGTTTCCATGGTAACACATCCGAAAAATTTGGCTTAAATTAAAGATACAGATGTCCGCCATCTCCTGATGTGAAGTAGTAATTAAATTAGCGGTAATATCTGCCACTGTGGCTCGTTAAAGGCAGCAATGTTGCCTGTAGCAATATTGCGACCAGGGCGCTTAAATAGTTAATGCACATACTCTCACGGAAAACGTAAGAAGAAATGCATAACATTTAGCGTTTAAGTTAAGTCTGATTCCCTCCGGTTCTAGTCCTGTTTCCAATACAGCTGCAATACGGACCCTCATAGGCAATCGAGCTGGTTGTCAAAGAAGGAAAGAAGGGCTACTGCATGTAAGCTTGACATCAATGAATCGATGGTGAGATGCTGGAAAAGGCAGTTGGCAAAACTGAGTCAGTGTAAAAAGTTGACAAAAACTTTCAGAGGACAGAGACACTGGAAAAGACGACCTCTATGGCTTTAGTGTGAAAGAGGAAGATGATGAAAAAACGACTTTTCTGGAAGGCGAAAGTATGCTTTATAGTCTAACCAAACATGTTACTGCCATGTGCTGATGCCCTACTGCCTATTTTCAGGCACAGTTTTTTTTAAATGACATCTAAATTTAAAAGAAAAAAACAATCTTCAGTGTACCTTCTGTGTAAATATCTTATGTTTCTCGTATAAGTACAAAATCTATATTCTTTTGAAAATGTGTCTTGTGCATTTAATATTCAGGTCCTAAAATTACAGTAAGATTAGTCTTGAGGTGAACAATTGGAATCGAACAAATACTTTCTGCACCATTATACAAATATATATATATTTTTATCATACAATTTGTCTTTGTCAGACATGTGACCTGCCTAGCAACCGCTACCCCACCCGCCATCTTGAGAGCAAGCTTCTCGCGTTGCTAGAGGAAGGATGAACGCATCCCTTACAGGGATAAAGTTGCGAAGGAGACTAAGGACAGATATTTTCACAAATTGTCTGCCCTCGACAATGTAAATCCATATGACCTCGAAGGAAACAAACGGAGCTAAGGCATTTTTTTTACTGCCTCACTTGACATAATATTTGGGATCAGCGGGTGCACAGGGGTCAACAGTTCCAACATTATACATCACTGGACACATACGGACATTTTACACATGGCTGGGTACAAGATCTGTTCCCATTTCAACCTCAGGACTGCAATAACTCGGTCGTCTCTGCTAAGGGAAGCTAAGCTTGTTTCATGTTGTTGTTTTGTCATCTCTCTCACAGACATCATTATCGTGTTAAAAAAAACCTACCAGCAGCAGTGTAGTCTTATTTTTAAAATGATTGAGACTTTGCTCTTTCTGAGACGTTTGCTAGTAACTGCTATTTCCAGGATTCCCTTTTTGACTTGGGACCAAAACTAACCAAGCGTAGGCAAATTGATTATAGCGAGGGAAATGGATATCGTTCAGGTTTATGGTGTCTACACTCAACTATCCCATCATGCACCACACCTACATTATCAGATAGGTCATCTGACAAAGACCAATGTGATTTCCTGTTGTTTTTTTTTTACACCACCTCTCACAGTTGACGGGTACCTATGATGACAATTACAGACCTCTGATCTTTTTAAGTGGGAGAACTTTCTTCCATCCTCCTATTAAAGTGCGACCAAAATTTTTTTTTAAACCTACTACAACTGATTCACAACAAATAACTCGTCAATGTTCAGTTGGAGGACATCAGTAGCAACCAAAGAGGCCTTCATGGACATACTCACATGCTCACAGCTAACCCAAAACACAGCAGTCAGTAAAAAAAAAGAGGATATTTTGATGTCATTCACTTTAGAAACCTAACTTGCGCTCAGATAGGACTATGCGATATGACAACATATATATTGCCAGGACGATTGAAAACGTCTATCGTTTTATATGAATATCGTTGAAGCTACGATAGGGTTTTACGGTAGTAAATTACGTCAAGATGCACCTTATGGCATTCCTATGCATTCTGCAATACATGAAAAAAAGGAAGACTGTAACCAACAAGTGTCAGACCAGGAATCTAAACAAGATTATCTGAAACCCCAAAGTTGGTCTCCCCACATTTCTCCCCTCCCCTCCTGATGCACAGCTTGAACAGAAAAAAAAAATTAAAAAGCGTCTCACCTGGCTCTAAAAACCGTTTCGTTCGCTAGCAACACATTGATTGTGTGCTACAGCGTCTGTATCTGGAGTTTATCAGAGCTTATGCCACAACTCACCACTGCTTTTGCTCATTGACACTCTCTGTATTCGTTGTTGTGGTTCTTGAGCAGCTGATAAAATAAATGTGTAATGTTGGCGTCCCTTGGTCGGACCGGGAGCTGGTAAACTTTACCAACAACGTTTGTCTGATCTGCGTGGTGTTATTGTCATTTAAAACTGCATTTCAATGTTGTACATTTTTATAAACTATTCATTAAATAAATTAACAGAAAAATTGCTATATCGTGAAGCATATTATTATCGGGATATAACATTTTGGCCACATCGTCCAGCCCTGAGCTCAGAAAACAGCTAAAGAGTATAACCCCGGCCACATTTATTTTTGAAAAATGGCTCAAAAGAGGGCGTTGCCTGGCAGACCAGGAAAAACGCGGGGGGAATACTGACTGGGCGTGGTCTGGGCTGTGACTGACTGGCAGGCAGCAGCGCAGAGTCACAGACGGCCAGAAAGGCAGAGAGAGCCACAGCAACGCAAGCTCCTTTGCCTCAAAGGGAAATAATCTGTAGGTTGAGTTTTTCTCCACTTCCGTCTCCAGTTCTGTGGAGTAACTGAGTGGCTCCGAGTCATATCATTTCGGGCCGATGTGTCGTTCTCAGCAGCAGGTGCCGAACCTGTAGCGGCATCGCAGCATAGAACGAGCGCCGTCTCTTTTATCTAATTTGCACTAAAATGTCAAAAAGGGGACCAGGACATGTAGAGAGCACTATAAGAAGCCTGTTTATGCAGTTTATAAGCTACACAAAGTTGATTTGGTGCTTGGTTGTCCTTTAAAGAACAGCCTTGTTACATTTTTGCTTGCTGCAATATTAGAAAAGGTCAAAACTGTTAAGATGTGAAGAGAACTTGTTATTGTGTAGAACAGATCACATAGATGCACTAAAAGCATTCACTAGTAACCGTTTAATGTACATTTTATGATGTAATGTCTCCTACTTATACTTTTCTCTGCTAGATGCAAAAAAAAGGTTTAATTCTACAACTGAAATCTTTTTCAAATCAATCTAATTTTTAAAAGTATTATTACACTCTCCAGTTTTTTTTCCTTTCGTTTTACTGTGTAAAGTGTGACATGAATTTTTTAAGTTTCCAGGATAGACATCCAATGAAAAGTGTCTCACCCATCGCTGCCATCCGGTTTGCTGAGCTCCAGGCGATCGGGCTGAACAGCGAAGCTGATTCTGCACACACGTCCATCCTGAAAGAGACACATTAAGGACTTTCAGTGTTACAGGCCCAAAGTATTAAAGTTCATCCATGTATATAGATATTAACCACCTCACTCATTTAAACCAACGTTTTTTCAAATAAAATAAAAAGAATGGAATGAAATGTTGTTGTTCTTGTCTTTCTAACTACTGAACAGCACAAACGTCACATTATGTACCTTCTTTCTGGATATCACCTCTGGAAGACAGTTATTTCCGTGCAATATTCACACATTGATTGGTTTTATGCTCATGTTTCCTTCAATCCACCAAACAGCTGTTGTGCCTAGGGCTTTGACTTTTGGGGGAAAAAAATCATATTCAAAGTTCATTTGTTTATTAATTTCAAATTTGAATATATTTGAATATTTTTATTTGTAGTGTCAAGAATCTGATAATTTGTATCACGATACAAAGGGGGCGATAGGATGTATTGAAATATATTACAATTCCATGACTATATATTGTGATTTTTACAACAGAATTTGACTGTGGAAAATCTGTAACAACAGTCTAAATATTCCAACCTGTTTCATCCATAAAACATTCAGGTTTATTATTGGATTATTTTATTATTGATCCACTGGAACCAAGAAGGTGAAAACAGCCACCACCTAGCGATCATACCTTGAATGTTATGACAAAATTTAATTAAAAATCGAAAAATATATATATATATATATATAAAAAAAATAAGAAAAATAAAATAAAAAATTAATAAAAATTGATACTTTGCTTTAGAATATTGATGCAATATTGTGATATCCTGTTTTCTCATGGAAAAAACTGAGTTCAATTTCAGCAGAATTTTAGTCAACGTCAGACTGAACTATTATTCAACGCTTTTACATCAAGGTGTTACAAACCTTAACCACACACGGTATCCAAATTAGAGGGTGACAATTTTTCGGGATTCCCACGGGTCGGAGTAATTTTCACTGTTGGTAACGTAATCGGGATGGGACAGGAAATAATCCACGGGATCGGACGGGAAACCGGAAATTAGAATTTTCTTCTCCTTTTCTTTTTTACATCTATCTTTAGGTGAACGCCATCGGGTCTACTACACTGCACGCACCAAAACTGAAACTGCTACATTGTTGCTACACCACCTGGATAAACTGTTAAGCATATGATAACCGACTGAAAATGCGTGTATCTTATGCTGCGTTCGAGAGCCCATTCAAACCAGTGGGACATGGGACTTATCCTACCTGCAAATAGGAAAAGTGTACTGGAATGCCTGTCGAAGTGGAACCTCCTACCTGCAAACTCGGGGTAGTTTGACATACCCCGACTTCACCAAAATTAAGGCGGAGGATAATGGCGGCGCCCACTGCTTGTAGTGTTGTTTTAGACACTGTAATTTTAACACAACTTGTTTTTCATATTACGGTGTGAATGTCGTTATCATCTGTTAGCATGCCTCTTCATTAACAAAGCGACTATCTGTTTAGTGCGGCGGTCGTCCATGTTTTCTGTTTACATTCCACTTCAATTGCCTTAAACGCTTAGAAGTGGGAGCTAGTACATTTCAGGTAGGAGAAGTCCCACGTCCCACTGGTTTGGATGGGCTCTCGAACGCAGCATTAATAGTTTGGTAGTCAGACGAGTCGAGTCCATTCATGACGTGGTAAGGTGGCCAAACGAGAATGCAGGATTTGGTTAAAGATGGCGGATAAAGCTAAATAGATGATCTTTGTTACTGTGCTAAAGGGGGGCAGGGGAGCGAGCGCCATAGGAGGTAAATTACTAATCTACGGGATTTGGGTCGGGACGGGAGTCTTTCTCTCTGGATTTTTTTGGGACGTGATTTTGGGGGTGGGGCTGACACGTGATCGGGACGTGACGGGAGTATTTTTTGGGGACCTGGACGGGAGCGACAATTGATTCCCGTGTCACCCTCTAATCCAAATATTTGACAGACATCAACAGGAGAGTGTCTTATTGAAACATACCTCAAGAAGAAATCCAGCGTGGTTTGGACCGACGACACACTGCTTTAGGGTGGCCTGCTCAAGCACACTAAGATGTGGATGACTACAATGAACAAAAGTAAAACAAAAATGATCATCAAAGTAGAGACGCACAACATGACAGCGTCAGCATTCTTTTTCTCTTCACACATCGGTCCAACAACCGATGTTAATTTCCCAGGAAAGGGGAGAGGCATGTGGTATTTCTTGGGTGAGGTGACATTGATGTACAGGGACGTATATTGGCAAGAACCTGGTGTAATATGCATCACAATATTGTAATATACAATATTATGTATAGTTTGACTATGAGTCAAACTATACATAATATTGTAATATACAATATTATGTATAGTTTGACTATGAGTCAAACTATACATTGTGATTTTTAAAACTGAATCTAGCTCTAGAAAAACTGTCATAGCATTCTTGTAGCTCCAACCCATTTCACACTTAAAATAATCCAGTTTTATTACTAGAACTAGTTGATTCACTTGAGCAAAGAGGGTGAAAACAGCCACCAGCTAGCAGTCATACTTTTATTACAAAAAAATTACTGGCATTAATGGATCCATTCAAATAGCATAAAATAGACAAAACGATACATTGCTTTTGAATATCAATACAATATCATGACACAAAACATCATGATACATTGGTTTATTGATATTTTCTTACACCCCTGGTGACTTATGTATCATATATGTAATCATTAATACTGGATATCAGGATCGGCTAAATTGTTCATATCGGTCCACCCCGAATGAAAGGAATATAAGGTTGAATACGGAACATTTTTCTTAAAAGCTGTCTCTTTAAAAAAGTCATACTTCAACGGGGAGTTTAGAGGTTTGTAGAATTAAAGTGCACCCTTTCCTTTAAACGTTATATTTAACCTAAAATCATTAAAAAAAAAGATAACTTTTTCCGACCACCGCACTGTTTATATTTACGTCTTCCAACCAACAGCAGCACGGCATTGTGGGTTGCCAAATACTTTTGTAAACAGCTGCACGGATTAACAAGGCATTTACTGTAGAAAATGGAGCGCTCGGTTAGTATAGCTGCTGTGTCCCATAGATTTCATTATCTTTCTCAGAAGAGGAGCGACCTTACAATATCTAAAACCAGAGTTAGTTGAGGTGAAGCCTACAGCAGATGGACACAAATGAATAAACTTTTGCGGCATCATAACGGTCGCAGAAATGGCGAAGTTACTCATGGAGAGAAGTAAGAAAGCTTGCCAACGGCTGAAGTTAGCTGTCAGTAAAACAGCGTTAAAATACTCTTGTATATGACGTTGTACCTAGATATGAGAGCATCAACTTGGACATCGAGTAAGCGAAAGAAAAGGAAGCCGTTTCCTCCTGCACTCCCCAGTATATCAGGTTCGCTCTTACCGCTGCTGTGAGTGATTGTAAAGACGTTTCTAGCTAGCTTTCTGTATTGACATAGGTCTCCAACCATACACCTAGTCAAATACACCCGCTGTGAAATCTGTCGGATGTTTATGTAAATTCTAAAGTGTAAATTATGACTTTTATAGAGCATGTCTCCAAGAGGAGTGGATGATACCACTCAGCTACTGAAATAAGATGCAGAGGACAGGTACAAAAACTTAGTGTGACCTTTGACCTATATTTTGTTATAATTATTTTTCGTTTATTATTTTCAACTTAGTACAAATAGTCATTACCCTGTAAGATTCGTCGCTGGACATGATGCTGGCTTGTTACGGCGACAGAACTGGCATCCAAACGGCTTTTGTTATTGCAACTTCAACCTCAACACATTAGATGTCACTTTGGTTCCCATGTTCCATATTCAACCTTTAAGTTTCTATCCAAGGGTATTTAAAGTAAGCGAATACTATCATTTAAGAAACAACTCACCTGTTGTAGCTGTATTTGTTGAGCTTCTCGGAGACTTCACGAAGCCTAAACAGAAACAATATATCGTCAACAGAAGGCAAACGAACAAGAATAAATAACCTTCAGTAGATAAATTGTAGTTGGAAAGCAAAACATAACTCAAAGTGCGTGCATCCTTCAGTTCTATCCAGAATCACATTGTGTTATCAAGCTACACACTGAGCAGTTATATTAATGTTTTACTGGAAGCCAATAGTAGCGCTCCTATCCGCAGTAAAAAACTCCTGTCCAGGGCAACACGCCACGACTTTTCTTTGCCATCTTGTGCTTACTTTATTACTAAGGTAACCAAAGAGTCATCATGACCTCTCCTTACTTAATTTATTAAAACTGCCGAAGTGCAGCCTCACCCATCTCTCTATCGTATTCAGTCGAGCGCCGCCATCATGGATTCGGATTTCGAGTATACCAGAACGCTTTACTAATTTGGGACAATATCAGGCAAAAATGGCATCGGGGGAGGGCCATTTCAACAATCAGAGACTTGCCTGTAATTCAAATGATAAGAGCGTGGTCTTATTTCTCTACTGTTTATAACAAGCAGCAGCTAACTACTAATTGGGGTTAAAGGGAAGGGAACTGCTAAGCATGCTGGGACAGTGACCATCCAGTACAGCCAAAATAATCGCATGTAATCTCGTGAGACAATATTGTGTTCAGAAAAAAGGGGCAGAAAAGTTCTTTTTATTTATTATTTTTCACTCAAATTGTTTTCAAATGGCCTTAAAGGGTGGCGGTATCCACAGCATTAATAGGTTATGATTAAAACAAGAAATAGCCCCAATAAAAGTTGGATTAGAAAATTAAATGGACCATTTTGTAAAGAAAACAGGTTCCCTGGATAAGTTCAGTTTGTTGCAGCTTAGCATAAAGTAACCCTAAGAGAAAAACAGATTTGTTGATAGAAATAACCCTGACAGGCATAAAGCTGCCCATCAACTTTTTGCAGGTTGGAATTGAATTGCTGATGCAGAGGGATAAAAACACCAACTTTCCCTGTAACACATGCCACTTTCCCTCCCCGACCTTAGTTTCAAACAAAAAAAAATAAAACTGAACAAAAAAAAAAGGTTAATGAAAGAATGCTCTGCAACTTTAACGGCAATGCAACACCATCCGAAAGAGTCAACTAAATTTTGTCTTTTTTAAGATGAAAGTTAATTTCTATTTTAATGCATAACTTCATAGTTCTAGGGTAGAAAAGTTAAACTAAATTAAATCAAACTATGAGGCAGAGCATCTTGTATGTGTGTTAGAGTTGCATGACTTTAGAAGATCTCGCAATGGCGATAACATGGGTAAATATTGAGATGGTGAGCTCAGCTGCGATATCTGCCCGTTTCCTTTCCGCTCTGACTCATCTGTGCTTTCATCACTTTGTGACCTTTAGCAGTGTGGCCAATGTCATTAGTGTCTGGCGTGAGCCCCTGCTGCCAGCAGACTCTGTCCAACTAGCTAAACATTACATCAGCAGGTAAAATTCACGCTCATAACACTTGGATTATATTGGTCAGCATTTACTGCAATCTAAAACGGCCCCATGCGATAGGAATATTTCACACACAGATATTGTGATGATACATCTGCCATGTATTGTGTGGCCTTAATGTGCATCTGGTCCAAATGGTGTGCAGGTTGGTTTTTAGCAGTTTCCATTTGACAATGCTGACAAACGTTCATTCAAAAATGAGTCTAGATAAAGTAAAAGCTAAACTATCTCAAACTGCAAGGGCAAACCTAACATTCCATGTGATCTGTAATAATGTCAATAAGATTACATTAAAACTTCATTTTCTTAGACACACCTAAAACACAAGTGTTCAATAAGCTGGAAAGCAGAGCTGCTAAAATAGACAGTCATCGAGAGCCATCAGAGGAAATTCCGTGTCTAAAACCACCTCTCCTAGCTCAATAATGCAACCAAGTTATGTCCTCTTTTTCAGAAATGGCACCATCTCAGTTTAAGCATAACGATTTGACATATTTAGGGTCATTTAGTCTGTAGAGTTAATGATGTTTACTGCATTCATCTCTCCTGAGCAGCTCACAGCATTGCCTCTCTGCTGCCACCAGACCCCAAGCCTCCATCCACTAAAACCGTTGAGTACTTTTCAAGCGAGTACCCGCATTTCCTTCCAGGAACGCCACTTTATTGCTCCCCTTTTAAAAAGAACACTCACGATGAATACAGATCAGTCCAAATTATGGCAGGGATATAGAGTCTTAACATATTTAAAATCAGCCATTCACTAAATCAAACATTAACTCTAGAGAATGGGAATAAACTGTTTTAATGTTAATCTTATGTGATAATCTCAGTACACTTTCTAAAGACACCTTTATTTTTTCATTCACTGGTTTTTGGGGGTCATCAAGAAAAGCTGGATTTGTTCTACAATTTGTTCAAATGGAATTATTTGGAGTCGTTCAGGAGTGCATCTAAATGCATCCTGTGAAGTAGTCTTTTCAATAATCGGTTTTATTATCAGAGAAAATATTTTTAGGCATAGTCTGCAGTGATAGTGTCAGAGATGAAAAGATGGATGAATTTGGTTCATTTTAATTTCATAATAACCACAAATATAGATAAATGATATTACGAAAACATAATTGTGATATCATTGTTATATTGCCTATAGAAAAACTGTTTATTGGTGTACATGTAGTTATTTTTACTTCTTCCTCTTATATTCTTTTCATAAATCTGCACCGTTCCATCAGACCACATTCCCACTGTCTGCCCCACTCTGTTGGGGCTTTTCCAGTTCCCAACTGGGACTAACTGGTTCTTGTAGAAGAACCACTTTGCTTTTCCACCAGCCCAGAGTCAGGTCCGAACCATGTCAGTCACATTGCTATGAACATCTCATGAATCTGCCGTTTGATCCTGGTTCCGTTTTAGTTTGGTGGTTGTGTGAAGCCTTGCTTGAGCCTGTTTAACTACACAGGAAGTATTATCTAGCCCAGCGTTTCTGTGAATAGATGCTCCAATATCCTCCCAAACTGAATTGATTAACGCGGATTTATACACCCAATAATGCTTGTGAACACTTCCTGATCTGATGATCCCTCGTCTTCAAACTTGAAAATAGGACTCAAAAGCAAACTTTAAACCAATGGTTATTGACACCACCTTCTAAAATTAACAATCAGAAATAACATTCATTTCTTCAGTGGAAAATAATAAGCATTGATGTAGCGACACACTGACCTACTTAAACTCAAGGACGGATGATTGTTTTCTGGGGGTAGGTATTCTTTTACTTGAACACTAATCCAACTTTTTTTATTTCATTCTTGCTTATGTCAGCCCTTTTTACTCGATTTATATTTCAGATTTGACTGATCAAATATTAAAGCAAACTCCAGAGTTTTGATTGGCTACTGTTCCCATTGAGCCTGATGAAAACAGTTCTTTCCTCTGGTCCAGTAGAGGACAACAAGTTTGCCCCCACTAGCTCCAGTTTGGTCCTTTTAGTGAACTTTAACATCTCTGTCATTAAAATTTATAATAAAAAAAAAAAGGTGAAAGCACCAATAACCCTCACCCCAATATTGCATCCCAGCAGTCCGTTGCCGTTTGGATATTATGCACAAATACTGTATATTATTCAGTTCTACCTAGTACAGCACTAATATGAAAAGCATATAAACGAATTCCAATTAACGTTTTGTGTCGCTAAAAAAAAGCAGCAGCATGTCAAAGCTCCATCTTACACCAGACTGCCGTCCTCCATTCCACAGCTTTACAATAATGCAGTCCCTCCAGGATTTGGTGGCACTATTCGTGAGTGTCACGGCCTTAACCGACTGATGTTGCGTCAGCTTTTGAGAAACGTAGCAAAAGTTGCAATATTTTTACTAGGAATTTTCTTTGCTTTTTCACAGAATCACTTATATAATGTTTTTTTTTTTGTTCTTTTAAAGAATGCATTAAAAATGTTGCATTCTGATTCATTTATTTTTAAGGTGCACTGAAACCATCCAGAGCTACACTCTTAAAGTTGTAGCTTGTTGCTTGAACACAAAAAGTAAAGAACAAAACCAGGTTCACTGAACAATTGGAATCCAAAAATACTGGAAATGGTTATTTGACTAATAACTCTGTAAAATACAGAATGAACTAATTTCTCTGTGCCATCTAAATCGGCTTTTAACACTCAGTAGCATCATTAAAATTGAGCTAATATAACAATAAATGTACTGTAAAATTGGAAATAAAATTCTTTTGACAAAAAGTCAGATGAAGAAAATCAATTGTCTAAGTTGTCTCAATAAAGGAAAAGTTTGGCTTCTTTTAAAGCACATGTGTCAAACCCAAGGCCCGGGGGCCAAATCCAGCCCTCCAAGGCCATTTATGTGGCCCTCTTAACACTAGAGAACCTTATAGATAGAAAATATAAGTTCTATTTTTGTGCACACCAATACAATTTAATCAGTAAAATAAAACCAGTGTTTATTTGAACAGTCCTAAATCACATCATTATGTAACGGTGTTCAGTATTATTTGATTTTAAGATGTACTTTTGGAATGCGGAGGCTGATTTTAACGGGTTGTTAATAGTTTTATCAATACTTTCTGCCACAACTGGCCCTTTAAGGATATTCATCAGCTTGATGTGGCCCAAAATTGAAATGAGTTTGACACAGCTGTTTTCAAGCATGAAAACATAAAATGCAAAAAATGTTTTATGAAGTTAAGAGGTGCAATTTCAAAAGCTCAAACTGACAGTACCCTACGGCTGCTTACTACGTTTAGTATATGCTTCCACTCAATATAAGCTGAACTCTCATAAACCCAGTCATTTGTGTATGCATCTTATTGATATACCCTGCGTTCTGAGCATCCATATACAAAATGAAATAATGCAGGAATAAATAACAGTAGAAAAACAACCAGCAAAAATACTTTAAGCTGATTATAACCCAGTGTCTTTTTCTTGTCAGCCTTTTTGACTGATGGGTTCAATAAATCTACTCAATTTTTTAACAGCATTTTCTAAAACAACGACATATTTAAAAGTACTTTTTCCCCCCAGTTTAATTAAGATCCAATCCAAAGATACTGAACAGAGAATCCACATTGCATCATCACACATTAAGACGATTATGACAAACACCACTGACCATGGCCTAGTAACTACATGTAATCAACACACACAAAATAAAAACAGTTCACCTGAACACACACTATCAACTTGATGTTGTTCCGGAGACTGAGTCCGTGCTCTGCGCCCCAACTGGAGACTGACGAGGGCCACAAATGATGGTACATCGTTTTTTTTTTCTTGTACAGTTTTAAGAGGAGAAACCAGGAGTTGGAAAGACTATCTGAGCGAACCGTTTCCTGCGCTGCGGGGCATCGCTTCAGCGGGACCTACATTCCGCAGGATCCCGCTTCAGGCGTGTGCGTTCAGCCTCCAGCAATAACAGGGTGCAGGTCTGAGGCGATACCCAGATGCGCTCATCGGACTCCCCTTGTGTATCGTTTCGGTTACCTGTCCTCAGAGTAAAGTTAATGATGTCTGTGCGACTGCACGAGGTGGTCAAGTGATGTGAATTATAATCTTTCAAAATGATGTTTTGTCCATCGACAACATCCGTTTGTGTTAGACCGCAATATAACACGGGGTACAAAATAACTCACCGCCACTTCCATGTAGAGATTTTCTGTTGGCCAATGCCACATATTTCCCTCTGGCTCCCTCTCACATCAGAAACAGGATATGTGACGCCTTCCGATACAACACGATACGTCAGCCATGCGCTAAAGCTGCGATGACTGGAGAAAATTGCAAGACGTGCAGAAACCGCCAGCACTGGCTGAATTTGCGTTAATGGTTGAAATCACAAAAATTGTAAAATCATGGAGGGGCTGAAAACTGAATGGGTCAAACAAACCAGTGGCATCTTGCTGAGGAGGGCTGACCGCATGTTTATGGCAAACATTCCTTTCAAAAGGCTCAGCTGCACCAAGCCTGTCTGATTTCAGATGGAGGCGCACTTACTTGTTTTGACAACTGGAAATTTGGTGGTCAAGGATACACTAATGTGGTTTCTTCACTAAGATCTCCTGTCAGACTGAAGCCTTGCCCCCACAGGGTTAAAAATACAAAACTCGGCTTTTATCTAGTCTTTAATCTCAAAGTCAATCTCTAAAAAAAAAGAAGATGCAAACAGACTTGTCACTCCTTAGCAAAACATCTTATTAATCAGCTTCATCTGGATGGATAGTTTACAAGGAGTCAACATAAATCACACTAAGTCAAAATACACTCCAGCAAACGTCTAGGGTGGTTTTCACACAAACACTAGTGACTACTGACTTTTTTTCGATGATCAAAAAAAATAAACCAGAAGAGTCAGACTAAGGAATATTTAACAGCACAGTGTTTTGAGGAACTTTGCTTTTAACGTGAAGCTGGTTTTTTGTTGAAGTGTGACTTGATTAGAAGTTCAGAAACATCAAAACAAAACGTTTTGAACCGCTTGGCTCGCCACCATTAAAAGTGAATATTAACGTAGTGTAGCTACCTCTGCTTCGCTGCAGATTTTAGATATGCATCTCCGTGCGCTACGTTAGCATCAAAAGATTGAGTCATTTGTTCCTCCGATGTTAGTGGGGCAAAGTATAGCTGCGAAACAGGGTGAAATCAATTTGACCCAAAGACTTAAGAAATAATGTTTGCTTTGCGCGTGGTTTGGATAACCTAGCCAAGCTAGCATTCGTAGCTAAGTAACAGTTAGCAGACGTTGGCTACTTCATTGATCTTAATAATCCACAAAACGCATACAAAACTAATTAATACTCTTGCCCAAAGTGGATACGTGGATTTTATACCGAAATCATGGATATTTAAGAGGTGGTTTTATTAAAAGTCCAACATTTCCCCCTCTTTCCCCATCCCCCAACCCGCATTGTCTATTTCAACTTTGACTGAGAGCCAATCCGTCCAAAGAACCAAGAAACGTCCTGCTAGCGCTAAACGGGTTAGCATCAAGCTAACGAGGACTGGCCAAAATGCCGGGCCTTCTATCACCCCGAAGGGCTCTTATTTGCACCGTTAAAACCCAAAAGCAAACGCATGACAATATCAACATCGTCGGCGAACACAACACAGAGTGCAATTTAATGCAACTTGCCCATAAATAGTGATTTTATTTGTTCTTTTTCATGTGCCGCAACAAAATACCTGTCATTGAGCTGATCCTCGGTCCCCGGCAACGGGTGAACAACGAAGTGAATAGATGTCATAGAGTCAGTCCAAAAATCCCAGAGAGATGCGTGAAAGGTGTGAAAACTGTTATTCCTTCAAATGCTGTACGTATGTCCGTTCATAGGAGTCGTTTAATTGCGAAAAACCAAGAGTTTGGATCCCTGCCTCCTCACCCACATGCCGCCATCTTAACTCCACCGAGCGTCTTCTGTTAGTGTTGATAAGTGCACATGCAGCCGCTCTGCTGCTTGGAGCTACAGCACAAACAGGAAATGTGTTCAATTGGATCGGAGTGGCTTCAAGAAATGAATAACCACATGAGCCATTTTACACACGGTAACACCATCAAGCTCCAAAGTCTTTTTTTCTAACTAAGGCATATACTGCGTCTTGGTTCACGTGCATAAGGTTCTCGACAGTATTTAAGTGTTCTGTTGTCAGCACAAAAGAGTGTAGTTCAGAGACAATGGTCAGTTGTGCTACGTTTTCTCTTGAAGAGACAAAACCGAACAGTTTCTCTGATCCTTACATTCATACAAAGAGACCACATTATTGTAAACCACAATTGTATATCAGTTCTTTATATATGTTTTGTTCGGTTTTGTCTCTTCAAGAGAAAAAACCTAGCACAACTGACCATTGTCTTTGAACCATACTCTTCAACAAGGTTTATGGTTTGGTGGAAATGAACCAGCCTAAATAATATCTGTTCATTATGTAAACCCGCTTATCCTTGTAGGGTCTGGTAAGCTACCTATCTCCAGCACATATGGGTTTTTTTAATAGGTCATAAAAATATTAGAAGAGCAAAGAGTAGCTGTCTTGCAACCTGTAAGTTGTGGGTTTGATTCCAGCTTTCTCCTGACATATGTCAATGTGCCCCTGGGCAAGGCTCTTTGCCGTTAAGGTTCCATCTTACATGTTGGTGTATGGAAGGCATCGGATTTATGTGGTTCTGGTATGGGGCTGCACAGAGTGCAGAGCACGAGAAGAGATTGCTTGTCCTCTGTGGCTCAATGTTGCACTTGTCAGGGGGGGACCCCACCTCTTGCCCAATGACCGCTGAAGATAGGGACCCGCCGCCCCTCAATATGGCAGTATAGACTGTAGATTGATGGTTCTGGAATGAGGTTCAGTTCTCAGACTTGTTTTTTTTTTCTTTATATAAATAATACCAGACAACTTATTTTGTACTCAGCCTTTTATTTGTATGCTGATGATGGTGTGATTTACTGCTCTACATCTGCTCCTGCAATGGCTTTTCAGAATCTCCATTATACTTTTTAAAAGGTAGGAGAAGATCATTATAGCAAGGATTGGTTGACAAATGATATTGGTGTCTCTTTTTCAATATTTAGAATATTTCATTCATGACAATTCAGTGGAACAGATCTGTCCAAAATAAATAACGTTAAATGGAAAGTGTGCGACTGGCCAGATAGGAAAAAACTGAGAAAATGAAACACTTTCTAAAATTCCAGATCTATATAAGGTAATGGACAAGGGGTCTGCTCAAGCTGGGTTCCCCTCCATAAAAATAGCAATATTCTGCCATCATTTTAATCATTCTTAATATTATCGTTTTAATCTTATGATGCTCTGTAAAAGTTTTGCATGTGGTTAAATGGAATGACCCAGAAGAAGACAGAAATATTTAGCTGACGGTTATTTTTGTCCAATGCAAGGAATTCATTTCTAGGTTTAACTGTATGGTGCTGGAGTAAAACATGAAACTATTACATAGGGTTGCAGACAGTGCATATTGTGAAACCATGTCCAGCAGGTGGATTTGAGAGAGAATAGAATTGATGTGTCGACCCAATTCTGCAGCTGTTTAAAATACTATAAGCTATAGATGTCTTCTGAGAACGTCGGGCAAATACATAAATAATATTGTTAGAATAGAATATTATCATAAAAAAAAAAAACACATTCTAAACAGGGTTAGCTCAGGTTATGGATGATATGGCTCACTGCACACACTCAAACAAATAAATGTTGTCTTTAAATACAAATATTTTGTCAACAGGTTCATCGAAATTGAATTAGTTGTTTTTTATCAAGGTGTTTTTATTTAGTTTTACAGGTTGTAGTTTACAGTATAACATAAGTCCAACAGAACTAGATCCCATCCACCCCCCACAAATACCAGTCAAACAGAGTTCTCAGTATGAAATACATAGATCAATATACAGAACTTACATAGGCAGATAACAAAAAACAAACAGCAACAACAAAAGAGAGAAAAAAATACAGTAATAAAGATGGCTGTGGACAACAACAGGGGTTCACAGTGCTATATTCTCTGTCTCCAACTCTTCAACACACATAAGGCAAACAAAATGCTGTCATTTGTTATAAACTTTTCTACTAGACCCCCTAATTGTGTATCTGATCTTCTCTAACTTGATTTGTGACATGATGTCCCTAACCCAATGACTGTATGTTGGAGGGGCTGGGTCTTTCCATGTCTCCTGGCTAGGAGAGAGCAGAAAGCCACCATTTTTCTTTCCCACATCTCTAAATGGGAGTCTATCAGAGGTGCACCAAAAAGTGCATTAAACGGAGACGGCGTAAGCCTTTTTGCACAGATTTTAGAAAAGGTCTCGAGGATTGGGCTGCCAGAAAGAGCACAGCTTTGGACATGTCCAGAACATCTGTAGGAGAGTGGCTGGATCTTGCCCGCACCTATCACAAGTGGGGTCTATATCAGCATTGATCTTAGAGAGTTTAACTTTCGACCGGTGCAAATGATGTACAAGTTTAAACTGGATGACAGCATGTCTAAGACAGATGGAAGATAATAAAATTCCTTGTATTATTTTTCTCCCAAGTGTCATCTTTTGAATCTGTCTCCCATTTATTTCTGAGGAGGTCCAAAGGCATCAAGTTATGACAGTATAGTATTTCGTATATTGTGCAAGTAGTTAGCTTTCTGACTAGTTTACAACCAAAAATCGAATCTAACGGGCCAGTTGGAAGACATGAGGGAGAACATATAAAGTTTGAGAATACAGAATTCCGAAGTTGCATGTATCGATAAAAATGTGATTAGAGAATGTGATATATTTGTACCAACTGTTCAAAGGAGGCAAAGCTGCCGTCGATATATAAGTCTGACAGTGACTGATACTATACCTCTTCTGAACCACATATCAAAGAACCCATCTATGAATGATGGAACACACATATGATTCAGTGCAATTGGGGCAGCGTGTGAAAGATCTGTAAGTGAAAAGAATCTTCTGAATATGTTCCAAATCTTGATAGAGTGCAGAACCACAGGCTTAGAGGTAAAGTTAGAAATGGCAACTTAGAACACAGTAAGGCTTTTACAGAAGTGGAATTCACAGATGCCCCCTCAACTAGCCATTCAGTCTCAGCTGTTTCATTTTTTTAATCCATCCAATATAGCAGTACTCGAATGCGAACCGCCCAATAGTAATACAAGAAATTAGTGAGTGCCAATCCTCCCATTGAGCAAGGCATCTGAAGCACACTTCTTTTTATCCGGGGCGGTTTTTTTTGTTCCAAATCAAACTTGATATCTGATTATTTAATTTAATAAAAAAGGACTTAGTTAAAAAGACAGGAAGGCACTGAAATACATGTAAAAATTTGGGCAGTATGAATTAGGTTAGTTGAAAGTAGTGGATTGTACATGGAGGCACAAAAAACATGCAGCAGGGGATAGGCCTAAAGCCAAGTACAAGACCTCGGTCTCTGTACATTATAGTGGCAAGATTTAGGCCACCACAATGCACAGTAAGTCATTGTGCAGCAACTACTTTGCTGCACAATAACTTAAAACTTTTGCATTGAAAAAAGGAATATGACTTCAGACTGGAAGTGATATTTCCTATTTATATATATGATTTACAAGTTATTCTGTGACAAAGTGGTTAGTGCAGTTGCTTGGTATTCATAAACCTAGATCTTGTTCTGGGTTCAAGGCCCATCCCCTTGTGCATGCTTTTTGTGCCTCCATGTACAATCCACAGTCAAAAGTTGCGGCCATGTTAGACTGAGTTGACAATTTTACTTTAAACTAATCTCATTCAATTTAGTGGAAGCTGTTGACAAAATAAATTTAATTAAAGTCAAAAATAAATTTTTTTGAGTGCAGGGTGTCAGTCTCCTCAAGTCACAAGTTATGTATTTAATAAGTTTGATCTAAACTGCACCCTAGTTTTTTATTACTTGTATAGATGACCTGACAGTTTGCCTTTTTTTTTGGCAACCTCTTTCAATAATGGAATTAATATCAATGTCTGATCATAGATTTAAATTTGGCATTACCCAAATGAGTATTTTGAGATTTTTAAGGAATCTGGTCAGCACTTTTATCCTGTCAGGTTCTAAAATACAGACTTAAACTCAATTGTTCAACCCAAAGGTGAGACCATTTAAAACCTCATTTGAAATTGTAGTTCCTTTGTGTCATTTATGTCCACCATAGTTTGAGGGAAGTGTTGAAAATCCCAGTTGATAGACTGGTCAAATGCACACGGGAGGTTTCTACACTGAAAGCAGATTCTTTAAACACAATGTCACATTTATGCAACAAAAAGCAATGCATCTACAGGTCAGCTTTGACTGTATAGGGCAGCGGTGTCCAAATTTATATCCGGAGGGCCAAAACTGTCAAGTTAAAGGCTCCTGAGGAGAGGAGCCACACAAAAAATCTTTTTTCTTTTTTATTGAATAAATACGTAATATATGTAGTCCTGTTTTTAAACACCGAATGATAAATAAAAAGCAAGATATCATTGAACCAAACACAAACATAATATTCAGGTTGAAGTTAAAAGTAGAACTGAAAACGTTATAGGTTCCAACACATAAAAAACGCTCTGGCACCATTTTAAGGCGAGGCTAGGTAATTCTATTTGTATGGCACATATTCAACAGCAAGGTCATTCAATGTGCTTTCCATGGAAGTAAAACAGCAATAAATTATAAAACACACACCGCACAGAACACATGACATGTCAAACATGAATAGGGGATTAAAAAAAAACCCCACAAAAATCAGTACGAGTTATGTGATACAGTAAATAAATTAAATCAATAAATCTTGAAAAGCGTAAAATACAACGTTACAGAAAGTTAAAAAAGCTATTAATTGTGAAACACACACAACACACGATACACTTTTATAATAACGTGAGTTTTTAGTTTTGGTTTAAAGCAGCTCCGTCTTTCAGCAGCTTTCCAGTAGTCAGGAAAGCTTGCTGTAGATAACGGGAGCATAGAAAATCAAAGCTGCTTCTCCATGTTTGGTTCTGAGTCTATGGATGACTAGGCGACTATGAGGACCTAAGTGGTTTGGGTGGTTGTTACAGTGACAACAGATATTTGACATATGTTGAAGTTAAGCCATTCAATCATTTATATACTAGTAGGAGTATTTCATCTTTATAATACAGGGCGATAGTTTTTAAACTTCCTGTTTTTAGACCAGAATACTGCTGCACATTAAACGACTTAAAAGTGTGCACCTGTGCTTGCAGGCCAGATTCACTCCACTCTAGAATTGTGGTCAAGAGCAACACAAAATCATTCACAGGGGCCACAAATGGCCCCTGTGGCACAGTTGGTGTAGGGTCATTGAAAATACAGAATTATGAGGAGGAAGAGAAAGAATAAAAATGATTATGTGCTTTAATAAACCTAATATCTGACCAAAGCTTTTTAACACTAGATGGCAGTGTTTAACTCCTTCAAAGGAATAAGGATTTGTGTCAGAAATGTTCGTGCACTGCCCCATGTGTGACATTTGCTAATGCAAATAGAGCACAGCAGTTGGTCGAATACTCCAGCTTTAAAATTAACTGCCGATGGTAAAATGTCCGCAGTGGCCTGTATCAAAATAGCCAGCTTTCCTGTCTGAAGAGAGGCCATCAGAACCAGAAATAGATGGGAAATTCTGTTTTATTTTTAATCTCTAACATTCTACTCTGCAGCATGAGTACCATTCGAGTATTCAACCGTTAAATCTGAGGAAATGATAAGTTAAGTCAGTTCAACATTTTATATTTTGGTGTGAAAATTATCTTTTTTATGTCCTGTTTGATTGTTTGGTGATTTAACAACACCTCATAGGAGGAAAGATCCCAATGGAATTAAAGAAATATATAGAAAATCTTTATTCATCTGATTCCTTCTTTTTAATCATGTAACCATGTCTGGATTTTTCTTCCTCTCTGTTTACAGAGTTTAGTACAAAGGTTAGTGAAATCAGGTGAATGTCCCATGAGTAAAAACCTGTATCCTTTGTGAACAGGAAAGTCAAACAAACTTCATAGAAATCCTGTGCTATTTTTAGCTTCCGTGGGCAGCAGGTTATCAGATGACCTAGGGTGATGTTAAATATGGGTACAAAGAGATAGAGCCAGGAAACGAAGCTGCATTCAGAACGGCCTTGGGACTCAAATATCTGACTGAGATTTGTAATTCGGCAGAGGCAAATACAATTATACACCCAAATAGTGATTATGTCTTAATAAAAAAAATAAAATAATAATATTTAAAAAAAACACATTGTCCCAACTACTATCTGTCTGGCTACTAGCAGGGTAGAGGCTTAACCAACTGGAGTAACACGATAACTCGCCAGCAAGGAAGGTTTTAAAATAACTCTTCTCATCAGGCAGAGAAATATCGTGCAGGTTTTGAAAAGGCAGGGCTCATAGAAAGCAGCGGATCTGCCAGAACAGCAAGGTCTGTTTAACCTTCCACACCAAAGCCACAGGCAGCTGGACAGCACCTAATGCAGCATTGCTGTGCACATTCATGGGGGTTAGAGACAATTCAGAAGGCTCTTTGCTTTTTGGAGTCAAGGAAATGTATCAGGGTTGTGTCTCTTCGCTTGGGTTGGGATTAATTGGGGGATTTATTCTAAAGAGATTTAAGGATTTTTCAGATGTTTAGTTGTAAAATGTCTGACGCCCCGGAAGTAATAGACGTCCATCTGACAGATTCTCCCACCTGAGCAGCAGATCCTTAAAGCTCATCAGGAGGTATGGTGCGTTCCATTTGTAGTAGGAAATCAGAAATCCTTCCTTCTGAGTGGGAAAAATCAACTGGAGTCCCGACTGAAGTCAGACTTCCCACCCAAAAAGTCTGAGATTTTTCCTTGCTGTGACTTTCACTTTCAATATGCATCAGCTACAGTTAGTTGTGGTGTAAACGTATTTATCATACCAGAGACAATTTTAAGAGTGCATCTAAAATCAAAGTAGCGCCTACAATTCTAAACTCACAAAAAAAGTGTTGTTTCCATCTGGACAGTACAGTTTAAAACCATGTTTGTAAGAGGTACTATTAACTATGGATACCTGGGCCTCACCATATTGGAATCCCAACTTGTCTGCCTGTATTAACTGTGATTGTGTGGGTGAATGACTGAATGTAGTGTAAAGCGCTTTGGGGTCTGTAGGAAAAGCGCTATACAAATACAGGCCATTTACCAATTACCATTAAGTGGAACTCTGTTTACTCGGGTGTGACGTCAAACCAAGCTCTTACTTCCGAGGTAAATGGAACGCACCATTACCACAGCCCTCTTGGCTGCATCTCTGTCTTATGTCCTTACCTAGCATCGTAGTTAAACTGGATTATACCTTTCAAATTTCAGCTGATCATTTGAAACCTTTGAGATTTTATTTGTTTAAAGAAATAAATAATTGAAAGCTCTATATTTTGTTTATTTCACCTCACAATGAACGTCTCTTTGGTCTGTCATATAAAATCCAAAAAGAATACTAACATAGTTTTGGTTTTATAGTGGCATATGGGGAGGGGTTTGAGTTTGACGGTCAGCGTCAGCCAGAATAGTCTAAATTCTACTTGTTATGTTATCATAGTTACATTAAACGCGTTATTGAGAGGCCTCAAAATATAAACTACCCATTAATGAATGAGGAATGAACTTGGTTTACCGTCAGACCTTCGTCTTTTCTAGCAACTATGCTTTTGAGGAACATCCCACAGTGCCAGACGCAGTCAATCGCACTCTCCGTCTGTGTGTGTATTTCTCTATTGTGCGCCCGCAGCCAGGCTTTTGTTCCAGCTCTGTGTGCTGTGCAGGAAGATCCAGACAGCTGAGACTTACCTAATCCACAGGGCTGCCTGAGGCCATCCCCTGTTGGCTGCAGGCCTCTTTCACCCCAGAGGACTAGAGATCTGCTAAAGGAAAGAAAAGAGGCAAATGACCCCCTTTTTTAAATCAGCAAATAGATACAAAGATCTGGATACCAAGCCCTTACATCAGGCCTATTGTGTTTTAGGTTTTATTTTTGTTGGAAAGGGGAGCCTACCATTTGAATATAAGTGATTACTTTGGGGTGTTTGATGCAATAAACGAATGAATAAAAGCTGTGTGGATCTTTTATTGCACCACTAAAGAGCCAAGAGATTAAATTGAATTCTATTCAAACGTTAGGATCTGCTAGTTTTACCACCAAAGGAGGTGTAGTCCTTTAAAGGTGAGGAAAGTAACATAAATGAATTGTGTATTATTGTCAGGCTTCCAGTGTGTCTTTTTTCGGTTTCTGCTTTCCACGTTTCAGCAAAGAGCCACATCTAAACTGTCAGAGGATTGCAACTTCCATCTCGCTTGGGCTGTCGCTTGGGTACACCTGGCAGAAATAATCATCAGGCTGTTTTAAAAGAAGCTGGCGGGCGAAACTTCAGTGCCTGTAAGTTATCTGCGCAAGGTATAGCCTATAGCTTGCAGAGTTTCTACATTCTCTCTGATGTTTTACATGAGTGCATTCCCTGTGATGATAGCCTCCTGTGCTACTTAAAGGTTCCATCCCTGGCGCACAACTCTCATCCCTTGTGATGCTCCATCGTTCCCTGGTGGTTCTCAACCCTGTGGTGGATATCATCTTTTTTAATTTCTTTAATAGAGAAAGTAGTCTTACATCAGTTCTTTTTGTTTTTTTCTGTGTCTCTGCTCACTCTTCTTCTTGCTGAGAGGATTGCTGTGGTTGGAGACTCCATGTACGGGGAAATCCCTTCTGGTTCCTGCCATTTATTCATCATTTACAACCGTCCAAATACTAAACTCAACATGACAATTATTATCTAAGGTACTTATCCCGTTAGCCATCCAAAAAGAGGCACCTAGTAGATGTCCTGAGCAGATACGTGGAACAATTCAACTGTTCTCTTTCAATACAGAAGAGATTTGTACTAAGAAAATCAATTTGGATACATTTCAAACTTTCAAACAAAGAGAACAAAATTAGACCAGCATAAGCCAAATAAATTGAATTTCCAGAGTTAAGATTTGGGGTATGGGATCACGCAAAAACAACAACTCAAATAACCGCTCCTTATAACCAAGATACGCTGGATGTTGTATATGAGAACACATCCGAAGGTAGTGCTGTCAGCCATTGATAGGAAAGTACAACTAACCGAAGCTCTTGTGGAATAACAGATTATAGAACACAGTGTGATATGGATCGTTCACGGTTCCCAGGAAGCTCCCTTTCCGGACCTGAGGTGGTCTTCACACAGACACACTTCAGATGACTAAAGAAGTACAACCAGCCAAAGGAGCTACTATCTTCTACACTGCCATTATTCTGTCTGTCCTGTGTTTCTCGTTTTGGTTTGGGCCGCTACGAAACAAGAGGGGTCTAAACTGCAACAAACCATCAGGTCTGCAACCAGGATCACCTGGGCTGACATTTCTTCAATCCAGGACTTGTGCAAGTCTAAAGGCAGACAAAGGGAAGATAGCATTCCTACAGACTCCACACATCCTGGACACAAACTGCTTGTAATGCGTTCCATTTACCTCGGAAGTTGTAGCTGGGTTTGACATCACACCAGAGTAAACAGTGTTCCAGTTAACTTAGTCGGGCAGGTCAGGATTCCAAAATGGTGAGAGCCAGGTAGCCACTGTTGGTAGTACCTCTGATTAACAGTGTTTTAAACAGTACTTTCTAAATGCAACACACCTTTTATTTTGTGTTTAGGCCTGCAGGTACTACATGTAAGATTGATTTTTTGACACGTCCTTCCAAGCATATCTTGTCAATTGGTCATGTTTCCACAACAGCCATTAGTGTTGAAGCGAAGAGCGTCCTTATTGAAAGTCAAAGTCAGCGCAAAAATACCTTCAGACTTCCCCAGTGAGGAGTGCAAACTCTGGGGGCGTTCTAGTTGATTTTTCCCACTCAGTAGTCGGAATGACTAATTTCCGAATACTGTAGGAGCGCACCTTTGAAACAGGAGTCTACAACTCTAGTACTGGAGGGCCTCTGTCCTGCAAGTTTTGGATGCTTCCCTGCTTCAACACATCTGAGGCAAAAAGCTGATTTACCTCCTTTCCATGTCAGAGCGCTGATCACAAAAAACCAGTCCCCTCCGAGAGACTCTCTTCCCCCTGGCTGTCGGTGGAGGGTTAACACAACGACTGCTCTACTGTGAAAATAAAATAAGCATTTTTTGCACCCTCACAACCTGCCTGTCCTTTTTTCTTTTCTGTATATAAAATACTAATTTGCTGTACACATACAATGTACATACACATACCTTCCACTTTTTTTTACAATTTCCTCTAAAGTTTATCAATCTATATCCACAAACTGTCAGCTCTTGAAACTAAAGTCAAATTCCTTGTTTGCAACCACACTCTTGGTCAATAAAGCATATCCTGATTTAAAACTTAGCCTGGTCCTATCATGTCACAATTTCAACTTTCACAGCCAGTCGGTAGATATTTTGAGGAGTATTCTAATATTATTTTGTGTGAATTACACTTTATTGCTATTTTTTTTTCTTTAATGTTGTACTCCTCTAATTAATTCTATGCTCTTCTTAATTGCTGTTTTTACACTTAATTTCTGTTTTACGCTTTCAAGTACTTTCTGTTCTTATGCGTTTATCATACGTTTCGTTTGTTTCCTTCCTACTAAATCATGCAAAGCACCTTAAGTTACCATGTTGTTGAATGTGTGCCACACAAATGAAAATACCTTGAGTCATAATTTGTTGTCAACCGTTTCAATGCATGAATCCATCCTGCCTTATATCAACAGTTTAGACCCTCTGGTGTCAATGAAGTTTTGTTTAAGCATCATAAGCTCCCCAACAGGGACACTGCCCACATTTCGGCTACACTCAACGGGAAAGGTCACCAAGTCGCAAAGCTCAGGTCATCTCCAAATGTTTTGTGAACATGATAACGAGTTAATTGTACCTCTACTGTCAGCACATCTCAAACTAATAGCTCAAGGGTGGGATGCAGAACTGAGGATTTAAATCAGGGAAACATCCAGGAACTGCATGATGCTATCTTCGAGTCTCAATATGGACCAAAATCTCTGAGGCACGCTGTGAACACCTTGTTGAATCTGTTATTTTATCTATTATCAAGCCGCTCTGAATTCAGCAGAGGGGTCAACTCAGAGGTAATGAGTACTTGATAGGTGTGCAGTTAATTCATTCTGTCATAAATAAAGCCATAAAATTAGTTTTTTACAATTTTCTGTTGGACATATCAAGATGTCTAACAAGGATTAGCAACCTAAGAAGTGGTAAATGTTGTTTAATGATTTATTGTGCTTAACATTTAGAAACGAATATGCTTAATATAAATAAAAATCGTTTCCATGGCTAATAATTGTTTTACAAACCTTCTCATCTATAGTGTGAATGCTTCCTGTTCAGATTGGGAAATCCTTTGAGCAATGAGTAACGGTTTCTGCACTGACTTAGAATTAGGACCGTAATTTTAGAGACAGACACCGTGTGTGTGTGTGTGTGTGTGTGTGTGTGTGTGTGCGTGTTGCGGTCCCTTTTCCACATGTTCATGATGTTGTGTACCATGCAGCCTCCACGTTCCCATCAGCTTCGGATCACGCAGCAAGTTCCCCTCCTATTGGTCGGATCCTCAGCACACCTATGCGGTCTATTGGACTACAGGTTAAGCCACGCCCCGACTCTCCCTCCTATCGCATTTGAGACGATGAATGAGAAACAGGTCAAAGGGGGAAACTGGGAAACATTTAATTCTGCACTCAGACATTCACGCACAGACGACAGGACTGACTTAACATCACCTATAACAACATAGCTGTAAGTAATATTTCTGAAATGAAAAAAAAAAGACAACATTGCATGGATTAGATCAGTTTTTTTTTTTTTTTTTTGTTGAAAAGTTTACTTGTTCATGAGAAAAACTGTTATGTTTTGCAACCTAAAGTGCAGCTTATCATTGGACATGAGTCAGGCAGAAGGATGGGGGGGCTGTAGTTTTACTCTGCTGCACTCTGCCAGAACCCTGCCATAAAAGGCTGCTCTGGTTGTTTTCTGACTAATGAAATCTCGGCCTCCACTAGAAACTGGGTGAAAGGGGAGTGAGAGAAGAACACCAGATGATCATGCTCGCTTCACGTGCATGCCTCCCCATGCCCCGGAAGTAGCTAAATCAATAAGGCTGAATGCTATAACCTCCTGCAGGATGGCTGTCAACGAGGCAGTAGGCTTTAGTGTGTGAAGCCCCATGCAAATAAAATAAAAAAGTTCTCAAGATTGTCACATTTGTCTGATATGCAGCATGGAAATGGACCACACAGATATCCAGCCTGAGTTCAGGCCTGATCGAGTGGGTGTCGGGGACCTGAGTGCAGTGGAAGCTCTGATCTCCATGACTGAACACCGGAAGACATGGAACTTCAAGCCAAAGCAGCCCAGACCTCTCACCCCCTCCTCAGAGTGCTCAGAAGATGACTCCGTGCCCTCTGGTTCTTCTGCACGGCATGACTCCTCTTTTGTAAGTGCACCCTGCTCTCTTTGAAAGCCACATCCTTGGGATTCCGGTCTTCTTATTTAGCTTTTATCTGATAGGCCCACACGAGGTAGTGCATAACTGTGAGGTGTTAAAAGGAGTTTTATTCTTAAATAAAATCCTTCACAACAGGGCCATCCACCTTCTCTGTGGAGGGTTGTTGTTTTTTTTCTTCTTTTTCTTTTGGAGACCTTTAATGAAATAAGAGTGTCATGAAGACAAAAAAAAACAAAAAAACAAACCCCATAGCAGACTGGTCAGGGATAAAGTTGTAGAGAGGTTTAAAGCAGCAGGTTTTGGTCATCTCGTGGAGCACTGTTCTGTACATCATCTGCAAATCTGACAACTAAAAAGCTAACCAAACATGATCATCCAACTGAACTTACGGGTCAATAATGGGCTAAATTCACTCAATGAAAAACTTTCATCCCTCATCTCCCACCGAGGCGATTATTATTTTGTGTTGGTCTGTCTCAATAATAAATTTGCCAAAAATAGGCAAAAGATGAAAAGGTATGAATACATTTGGAACGTACTGAAACCTTTGTCACACTCCTTCGCTTTCCTTCCAGTGCATGACGCCACCATACAGCCCGCCTCACTGTGAGCCCGTCCCTCCAGGGTCAGCCCCGACGCCCCATCATTCTCCAGAGGACGCAGCCGTTTCTAAGAAGTACCAGTGCACCAGTGTGATCCGCCACACTGCGGACATCCAGCGCTGCTCCTGTAACACGCATCAACTCTTGCGGGAAGACAGAGCATCGGAGGTTCGTGCGCAGGACTCTAAAACACATTTTCATACCTCTGACGGTTGGACTGGCAGAGACCCTGATAAGGGTTTTGCAAACGAAGCAGCGCCACACTTTGAAGCCAGCCAGATCCAGCCAAGTCAGTTCAGACCGGATGATGGATCAACTGCCTTCGCTCCAGTTTCTCACGTTCCTGCCTCCAACCGGATCGTTCCTGTGTCCTCCACATCCATCAACCGGCCGCTGAACCATGTCACGACTTCTTTGCCTGTTCCATTGGCGATTACAACCACACACACCTCACAGCAGGAACATGGCTTGCCTCTATTAAAAGCAGGTTCGCTGTTAGTAAAGGGCCAGGCGGTGAACGGCCCAATAGTGCTCCTCGTCTCCCAACCGGCTGTTCCTGCTGTTTACGTTCAGCAAGCGCAGATGACCCCCGGTGGCACCAGGTTTGCAGCCATCGCCCCCGCCCCCGGGCGTGCCGCGGTGCAGCAACGGAGCCCCCCTCTGCAAAGAGAAGCGTCACGCGCACGGAGTCACGTTTGCCCTCATGAGGAATGTGGCAAGACCTACTTCAAGAGCTCCCACCTCAAGGCCCACATGAGGACACACACAGGTAAAAAGCATTCACGTCCACTCTTCTTCCAGATGTTTTACAGACAATTGGTAAAAGCGACATCGTTGCTGTGTTTGTCCCGACAGGTGAGAAACCGTTCAAATGTAAGTGGGAAGGGTGCGAGAGGCGATTCGCTCGCTCCGATGAGCTTTCTCGCCACCGTCGAACCCACACCGGAGAGAAGAGGTTCACCTGCCCCATGTGCCTCAGCCGTTTCATGCGCAGCGACCACCTCGCCAAGCACGCCCGACGACACTTTGAGGCAAGGAAGAAACCCTACTGGGCATTAGGGGGCGCCACCGCCAGGGAGCTCAGTGCGCCCGCTACAGCCAGACTCCCTTCTACAAACTCAGTTGGGAGAGGTTCTGAATGCTGAAAGGCCAAAGACTGCGAAAGCAAATCAAGAAACTTATCGGCGTTGAATTTGCACATTTATATTTAAAGCTGAAAGATTCAGCTGTGCTGAAGAGCAACGAAGCCCCCCCTCGTTACTCTCGTATGGAATAGTTAATTTTTTTTCTGTCGATCTTTTTTTTTATTTGACCAATGATTATTTCTTTGTCTGTTTGTGCCTTATAAAAAAGCTATGATTTTTAAGCCATGTTTGTGAAACTTTGATTTCTTGTGAGGAACATAAAGCAAACATTTGCAATTCTTTTATAATTCAAAGAAGTCCTTCTTTGCTTCTTAGTTTGAAAAAATAATCTAGAGGATGACATGGAGGCCAATTATCTTCTTTTAATAAAGATGAGGATGCAGTTTGCTAAATGTTTTTTATATTTAATAAGTAGACTTTCCAGAAAAACCATACAGGGCCATCCTTCAACTCTTCTGCACCTTATTTCTAAAGCCTTATGGTATAAACTAATCCAATATTATCCTCTTTAGTTTCTCCTGTGCAGTGTTAATCTGGTCTACAAGGTTAAATCCCTTCACACTGACTACATTCATATGCAGCCAGTATTCGGGTTAAGGTCACTATTCGGGTTTCTGAAACATTCGGAAAAATCATTTTACATGCTTGAGAGAGGGGTAATTAAGTTTTTAGAAACCTGCCGGTGTTTACAGAGCCATGCGTGACCGGGTTATTGCTAATATTTCGGTTTTGAATTGACTTAATGGCTGTATGTAAACGCAATGACTGTAAGGGGAATGAGGTCAAAGGGCATCCTGGTCAAATCTGCTCACCAACGTCTGCTGAAGAACTCTGATGATCTCTACATGACATATTCCCCTAGATGCATTTACTAACATAACTAATCAAGTAATTTACATTACTTTGAAATATTCAAATCACAAGACTCAAACGCGGCATGATTTCTATTTATAGAATATGGAAAAGCCAACGTTTTTTAATAAATGCCATTTTCAACTCTTAAGGCCCCTTAAAAATGACTGCTATGAAAAGACTAATTCTAAGTCAACTTTAAGATGTCACTTCTAAACGACTGACCACACCACGTGCAACAGCAACAGAAAACAAAACCATTAGACAGTCAAGCCATGTAGGTTTATTTACCGTTCATTTTGACAAGCACAGCAACAGCTTAACAGGAGGCATGTGCCTTAGTTTTTCTTTCTTAGATTTGGTGGACAGATCCAGAGATGTGACAGATCCAAGGAAAGCACACTTACATTGTCAAAAACTTTGGAAATATTCTTTTAACACAATCCCATGGAAAGACATTAAATGTGCATATCCAGTATTAATATCAGCACGTGAAGGATTAACCAGTATACATGTATTGTTACTGAAATATCCCTTCCTAATGCAGCTGATTCCTATCCATCGACACTTACCCTGTTCCATCTGCAGCAAATACTCTGGCTCTACTGACCTGCTGGCCCCTTTGACGAAAACTACTCCGCACTTTAGCAGAACACAAATGTACCACCTTAGTGGTGATCACTTAAAACGTCAGCTCTCAAACCACACCAGTGGCGCAGCGTAGCGGCCATTTTCCTGCAACGCGCAGCTGTCACTGCAACAAACGATAATTGAACAACCTTAAGTTGGGACGTTAGAAAGACAACCCCACGTTTGTAGGAGCGGCGGCAACTAAGTTAAAACACAGAGTGGCAGGTTTGTGAAATAGCTGATGGGAGTTATCCTCATATATAATAAATTAGGCAAAACAATAACATTATATATACAAATGTTGCAGTAAAAAAAAAATAATAATTCAGGACATTTCAATGGGAAACATTACATCACTCAGATATATGCTTCTTATTGTCTAAGATATGCAACAATAGAACTGGTTCATACACCAGTTAAATATATACAATCACAACAATTATACCTAATTCAGTAAGCAGCAGCTGACTTGAACTATTGCGTAAACTGAAAATGCCTTTTGCTGCACACCATTTTATTTTCAGGGTGGTATCTCCTCAGAGTTTATGACAAACAGGTTTGGTCAGGGGTCGGCAACCTTTACAACCCTAAGAGCCACTTCTGCCCCAAATCCAGCTAAGGCAACTACTAAACTTTTGAAGAAAAAAGGATGGATAAGTTTTCCTTAAAGGAATTGCTGGAAAAAGATGTAAATAAAAAAGAAAAAAAATGTCCCACTTAATGACAAGAAAAAGATAGGTATTTCTGTTACATGTGTTCTGATTATAAAAATAATGATCTTAAGCAGCTACTAAACACTTTATGCCCAAGCAAATTTCTGTATTGAAATCTTTTTTTTGTGTGATGCAATAATCTGATCTTAAAATGTGTTTTCATTAGACGTAAAGAGAAAATCATAATTAACAGAGAGAAAAGCTTGAAAACATTTATCCTTATGTAACTATTTTATATAATGTGTTTCAATTCAGTAAAGTGAGTTAGTGACACAAATGAACTTTTAATAGTCTAATTTAGTGCGTTGTACCTGTAAATCAGAAAATATTACTAGTATGTTAAGTGTTAAATGCAATACTTCCATAAGCTTTAAAAAAAGACTGCTAAAATATGTTATATTTATAAAAAACATGTGTTTTTAAAATCAATTTTAGCCAAAGTTATTAAGAGGCAATGTGGAAGCTCCAATGTGGCACTAGTGGCTCCAGAGCTGCAGGTTGCAGACCCCTGGGTTAGATCTATCTGGTCCAGGTGCTTTTACACGGTCTTCATAGCTGGTTTAATGAAACGTCTACCCATGAACTATAGCAGCATAAACCAATCAGAGAAACTAAAAGCCATCCTGGTCAGAAGGTTGCTAAGCTGGAACAGACAGCGCAGCCTCTTTTTGGCAGGAGCTGCAAGAAAAAGGGATCCACGAGAAGTTCTTCAGCACGGTCTCACTGGTTACACCGCCCTCCTGCATTTCTAACCTAAAGGAGGAAACAACAAACCCGTCAAGAAGAACGAAACCTAACCCATTTCGTCTAAATATAAAAACACCATCAGAGTTTCTCACCAGTCTCTGGAAGATATAACATAGTGGACCGGCGGTGGTGTTGAGTCAGTGGAAGGGAACAGAGGCTGACCCAGAGTGTAAGCTCCAGCATGTGCAAACAGCAGCCAGTCCCCTATGTTGAGCTCAGGCAATAGGCAGTGGTCCACCACTTGGTCCAGGTCGTCCCCAGAGGGGCCCCATAAGCTGCTGCTGAACACTGGAGAGTCCAGAGATGCATTCTGTGCAAAAAGCCATCAAACACCGTCATTAAGCCACTGGCAATTGAAGGGAGAGTTAAGACTTTTTTTAAGCGACTTTATGATCAGTAATAACTGTTGTAAAGAGATGTCATATTTGTAGAACGGTTTGTAAAATAAAGACGCCCTCAGAACTGCTCACACAAACCTGCTTTTAGCAGATTTCAACAAATTAAAAGGAGTTCTAGAACATCTTTGACGACTGGAAACTGTTCTTTGAGCCTCTTTGAACCATAAGAAAGTTTGTTAGGGCTGAAAATGGCCCTGGAGCACTGATAAACAGCCAAATACAACCCCATAATAAAGACTTACAACTGAAAAACTGTTTTTTCCCGCCCACTCTTTAATAAGAAGTTAGCTGCATGCTGATTGGTCGATTTACACGAATGGCGATAGGGATAATATTTATATAACCAACAGCTACATGTAGCCTATGATTAAGTGGGGAGTTACATGTAGATTCAAAGGGGTGGGACGTGTCTACAGCCTGAGACCGGCCAGTTTCTCTGCAGCAATTACAAAACTATGAATTTGTGTAGGAAAGCACAAACTTTTTGCAATAGTATAAAACTGCCCAAAGTTAACAACAACAAAATATTTTAGTACCCCTTTAAAGCAAGTCGCCGCTGTTTTCACAGGCAAACTCCGTCCTGTGTTACACGCCAAGCCAAATTATCTAAAGCTGCACATGTTTGCTTGATCAGCTGATTTTTGGGATCATCTCCAAAAACTAGGAATCCTGGAAGAGCACAGGAATGGGTCCCGTCGGTTGCACAGGTGGAAGCCTGTTGCCGAACGCAGTTTATTCCAGTCTTGGTAGACCTTTGTTGAGACTGGTTGCAACTCATGAGGCAAACTGATACCATAGGCAGTGTGAATTCACATTCAAAATCAATTGAAAAATACTTTATCGATCCCAGAGGGAAATTAAGTGTTGTTGTAGCTCATAACTAATTCATATTTCAAGGAGTTTTTTTTAGCTCATGATGGCTGTGGGGAGAAAGGATTTCCTGTAGCGGTCTGTGTTGCAGCAAAACTGAAGAAGCCTCCGACTGAAGATACTCTGTTGCTGTAGGATAATCTCATGAAGAGGATTCTAATGGTTGTCCATAATCTTTGTTATTTTATGAAGAATCCTTCTCCATCTCTGATACACCCTGATACATAGTATTAGGGATGATATTGATATCAATATTCCCTTTCGACACACCGCTGACATTGCTTCTCTGCATAACTATCACATGACCAAATACATACCAGATTGCCAGCAGGCCAAATCTGGCGCACTTAACCATTTCTGTGCCTCTCTAAAGTCTGGAACGCCACATAAATAGATCCTGTGTCCTTAAATATCATTTGATGCTAATGTTAGCAGCTAACAAGCTAACTAGCTTACAGAGGCTAGTGTCCGTGTTTGTCAACAGCCACAGCGGGGTTCCCTTTACGAAGTTCAAATAACTCTGCTGTACTGCCGTGGAAAGCAGCTTCTACTTTGGGAATTTTGCAATACACATGCTTCTCTTTTTATTAAATAAAACTCCCTAGAACGTTAGAGCTACGTTATCGGCTGAATGCTGTTAAAAGCTTCTCTAAGCTGCAGCAGAGCCCGACTGCCACAACTGCGCATGTGCGTGAGGGGCAGAAAGGAAGCAGATGTAAGGGACAGCCACCGTTTTAAGGGAAAAACAAAGCGTTTAAAAAATAAAAGATGATGTCGATTACTTAATTTTTTGTTGACAATTTTACTCGACGTTGTCATGACGGATCGTGGCAGCCATACATAGTACCAAACTATATTAAAGTAAAAAGATTTTCAGTATTATCTAATTTAAAGAAGCACTCATGAAATGAGACGGTGCTTTTTGTTGACGCGTTCATGTTTCTTAAAGGGTAGTTTTAACTAAAGATTCTGCAACAACCGGCCCCTTTTTAGGACTTTAACAATCCTGATTTTGCCCAAACCATTGTGTGAACAGATATTTTTGTACAAAACGTTGCGGACACTCACCTTATGAACACACGGAGTTGCAATCACAGTTTCTGAGAGTTTGCTTGAAAATGATCCATACACCCCCTCGTTCATGTAATACTGGAACTCTGGCTCCTCATTGGCAGATAGCTCATCTGTTCACGGATGTAGAGATGGCATGCTTATTTACCTTCACCTTAATATCCTGACCGAAAAATTTAAACAATAAGCAGGTTCTTTATCCTATGCTGGTCGGATACTTCATTCAGCACCTGACCGCTTCATAATAATCGATGTAAAGTTGTCTGAAAGTTTAATTAATTCCTAACATGCATCGTTTGTAACCACAAAACATCGTTCAACTCACTTTGTTTCTGGTCCTGCCAATCCCGGCCCACCACTGCTTTGGAAAGGATGTTCACAGCCAGGGTGAACGCAGTAGATACAAAGAAGCTTCCAGGTTCTGCAATAATGGAAACTCCAGTGGAAGAAGAGAAATAGACGTCCACCATCGACATGACAGCACGGTTAATCTAAAAATAAACGACACGGCAGAATGTTCGCATCAATGTCCATCCATGGGGAGTTTCTAATCTCTCAGTTGTTTAACAGTTCTGATCACAGTTTACGGGTTAAATATAGAACCAATGAGTCTAAGCAGGGCTGGATCTGAATCCAAT
Organism: Apricaphanius iberus; assembly: GCA_028564705.1. Classification (NCBI taxonomy): domain Eukaryota; kingdom Metazoa; phylum Chordata; class Actinopteri; order Cyprinodontiformes; family Aphaniidae; genus Apricaphanius; species Apricaphanius iberus. The sequence goes on along the minus strand of JAPXFQ010002461.1, from coordinate 404,430 downwards.
GTGTCTGTCCTAAAAGAGCATGAAAGACGAGCTGATGCTGACCATTTCCAGCTGGGTCTCAGAGCCACTGAATCCGCCTCCGATGTCTAAGATGTTCATGTTGAAACCCATTTCTTCCTGCAGGAGACAAAACAATTAAATATGTAAAACATGTTTCTGAGGCTAAATAAAAAAAGTAAAGGGTCACTGTCAGAATTACAGTACTTACACCCATGTCAAAGATGCAACGGGCATCAGAGATTGCGTGAATATAAACCTGGTCATCTTCACAAGTGCCGGATATGTGAGACCTGAAAAAAGAAAAATAAACACACCAGTCACTGTGTTTTCATTGTCACATTTCATTATTGTTTTTCAACCTCATTTCCTCAGTAATGTGCTGCTGCTGCTGTTAAATCACTTCAGCGTGATTGCTTAGGATGGCTCTCCAGCAGGTCTCACCTGACTCCCACAACTTGCACACCAAGCTCCTTGGCACTCTCCAGCAGATGTCGGCTGTCTTTGAGGGAGCAGCCAAACGTCATGCCCATCTCATCGTCTGGGTTACACGCTTCAGTGGATACCTGCAGCAGCAGCCTGGAGTGACGGGTGGGAGAGAAAGGACAGCGGCCACGTGTTGAGAACAAAATATAGTTAGCTGGATTCTTGAGATTACACTGGGTAGTGCTCAGCGGGAAAAAAAAGTAACTAGCAAATTTTGTAAATCCCAGATGATAACCCAGTGATCACAATCAGACAATTTTCATATCAAATCAGCTAATTGGTGATACCTTCAGTGAACTCATAGGTAAGCAGCAACAGGCTGCGCTGACAAAACCTATGCTTGTGGCATTTGTTATTGAGAGAAGAGGGCAAAGTTAGTTTTGGCAGATTATGCAATTGGGCTAGTTATCCAGCAGATGGCACCAGATTTGTTAAATCATGTCTGGTTGCTCCAGTCCCTGGGGGTGGAGCAATGGCCGCTGGCTGCTCTGCTTTGTGACCGCATACCATGTAGGCCGCCATTGCTCCTCCATTGCTGTAGTACCTCCATTTGTCCGCTAGGCCCCCATTGAAAAGCATTGGACTTTAGACACGTTAAAAACAACTTTAATGCCTGGTGCCCATTTTTAAAAAAACTTTCTATGGCTACATATTCCTCCTGAGATAACGCTGGGCTCATAGAAAAACCTGGGCACCAGGCTGGTTTTCGTAAGACGAAACACGCCCGCTATTAAAACATTGATTTCCCCTCAAAATGCAAAAACGTTTCGCCATAAATACATTTTTACCTCTTTGTTAGTTCCAACTGATGAAATGGAGACTGTTGTGATCGTCATGTTGCTGCAAATGGATAATTCTCAGGGAATTGAGCGTTTGAAAACAGCACTAGTTGGACCTCCGTTGTTGAGTTTCTTACTCGAAGACACAGATACCGCATGCTTGTGATAATTTAGGTATGCACTGCCCCCTATTGGCCGAAAATTACATTTTGTGCCTTTATTGTGTGCCTTGTGACCTCGTGTTGAAAAGTTAGCGTGTAAAAGGTTTTGATAACCTGCATATTTCCTTGCTTAACCCCTCAACATTCCTGCTATTACCACCCAAAATATTTTAAAAACACATACCCAAATTAAAATTAAAGCTGTTCTTGAACTGTTTGGAGTAGAGACATGGCTGGGGTTGGAAATAAAACACTTAGAAATATTTTCACTTTTCTGTGAAATATTTCTAAGTGCAATTGTTTATATAAGACCATTTATATAATTGTTAATACAGAGGAAAATATACAATTTTGTGTTCACTTATTAAAATTGATAAAATATATGCTCAAAAAATAGTTTTAGAATTGTGTGGTAACCCTAAAAACATTGTGGGTCTAAAGTCTGATTAATTACCTTTATTCACCAAAAATGACAGCAAAAAATTATCATTTTACATCATATATTAATAATTACCATAAACTAAAAGTCAAATGTGCCCAAAAAAAGGTTCAATCTGTGCCAAATCTGCCATTTCCTTCTAATTAAAAACAACTCCCAAAATCACCACTGTCTTGTCTCAAACAAAGCTCCAAGGCTTCCACCATGTTGTATAATAAAAATAAAGCGTGTTTTGACCCAGCACTCAAAGGGTTACTTACTGTGCGTAATCCTTTCCTTTCTTTATATGGATAAGCTTCTTTACGCGGGCCATTTCCTATATCAAAGATAAAGCCCAACCCCTCAAGTGACTTAATGCCGTTTTCAGCATTACGTTGGCTATTTGATGCTTCAATCACCATTGTTCTCAGCTGCGACCGGTATGAAGCACGTACGAGAGAATAGGGATGGTATTTTTCAGCTATCAGCCAATAGCTGACGATTTTGCCACACAATACCAGGGTAATCTGTCAGCTATTGGATCAAGTAAGTTATGAGTCATAAGATAAGCCCATCGGGCATGCGCAGTGTGACTTGTAGCGGGAAAGCCCCATGATAAGAATCTTTGATTAAAAAACATTGAGAAACGTACTCCCAGGGACGGATATTTGTTGAACTTTCAGAGTAGACTATGTTAGACTTTGGATGTAGAACTTGTTGTGGGGTAACAATGTCATTGGAGAACATTAAAGTGGCCCTTGTGAATGTAAAAACACTGTTTGTTCAAGTTGGATTGGATTTGGGAGAGACAATAGGCTGCAAAATGTGAGTTGTACATAATTCTTCTTCCTGGAGGGAATGGGGGGTGGGTGACAAAGACAACTGCTGTGTTCATACTTATGATCATGTCCTTTATTGGCATATATGGTATTAAAAAAACAATACTATTAGGTTTCCAATGATATAAAACATATAAATTTATGGAAATTACAAATCAGAATATCATGGATTAAAAAGTAAAAATGGTGGATGGGCCCGCCATACGAACGTTAAGGGGTTAAATGTACATCTGTATAAATGAATGACATAAATCTAACTCCTTAAGTATGCATCTTAACGCAAAGCCCAGTGTAGACTCTTAAACAAGAGTTCGTAGAAGTTAGTGGCTGCGTGCTTTTTACTTTACAATGGTTTTTCCTACATAGGAAAGCTCAGCGGCACCTTCCAGTGTCTAATTTACTGCCGGCACCGGCTAACGATGGGGATATCAATAAATAAATACTTTCAGCGCTGTGTGTCGGGTCTATGCACTCAAATGGTCAGGATTTAACTGCAGTTGGACTGTTTTGATATCAGCACATGAGTCTGCATTAAGTCACCCAACCAGTGTTGCCAACTTTCCAGACCTTGCCAAATTTTTTTTCCTGAAAAACGCCTAGCGACAAATTTGCCGACATTTTTGGCCACCCTTTTCTAATTTTTGTGAAACTTTGCTACCGATATTCGCTGCAGATTGGAGGGCCGGCTGGTACTTAATAAATAAAATGACACTGACATCAAGGGGATACGAGTGTCATATTTGCACCTCCCCCGCTACCCCCACCCTGTCAGCCCCACTTCCACGACATGATTCAAATGGGCTCTTTGCATCGAGGATCAACCTGCACCGCCCGCCCGCTCATATATACCAAACAAGTAAATAAATCAAAATTCTGGATTTGACATTTGCTGAGCCATCACAGTAATTACTGATCAGAAGAAAACGCCTCTGCTGATGCTAATGTATTAATGAAAAAACTAAAAAAACTTTGGCTTTAATGTTAATACATATGTATATCGTGCCGCCACAAATTCTGTAATGACTTACTTGGCATTAGGGTGGCAGCGAGAAATCTTGCGTAGTTCTGCTTCGTTGTCACACACAAGGAGGTCAATGCCGTTTTTAGCCGTGTATTTAATGTGGGAAACTTGTTTGCAAACGCCGCTGTAGATGATATCCTCAGAGGGAATCCCATGGCTCTGCACAAGCTCAAGTTCGGACTGCAATTCAAAAACAGACACGTCTCACATCGAGATAGCTTGTTATGAGGGGTAAACAGATTTTGATCTGAACTGACTACTTGGTGATAGCTTTTAAGCAATCCTACGGCTTGCAAACTAATCATTTTGGGGGTCAAGGCAAGTAAATGTTGAGCTGACTGGCGTAGCAATGAAGGAAGCGATACCATCAGCCCAACATTCTGCTGAGACGCAACACTTCACATCTGTGCCAAAGCGAATGACAACAGAACTCTTATAGGTTGTGAAAGATACCTTGTTGGAGCATGTGAATCCAGAGCCGAGGGCAGCAAGGACCTCGATCACTGCTGGGCTGCTGTTGCATCGGACAGCATAATAAGGCCGAATTTGGGGCATGCGAGTTCGCCAGCGAACATGCTGTCTTATAATCACTCCCAGGTCCGCGACAAAGAAAGCGTTCTTCTCAGACTGCAGGAAGTAAGAAGGGAAATATGACTGACATTGAAAATACATCAACCACCTGAAAAAGAAAGGTGCTTTCATGCCTCCTTGCACTACCATGTAAACGATAAAACGGAACACAGCGATTGCCGCGAATCTATCCAACAAGCATTTTAGAAAGCCATGTAAAGCCCCTACCAGTGTTTCCTCTTCGATGTGATGATTAATCACATCACAAAGGGCGGTGCCGCCATCCAGTAAGCCGACAGAATACTCTGGTTCATCTGTGATTCCTTTCATCCTCGTGACCGTTGTTGTCTTCTAATCCGTCAGGCATAAAGAGTGTGTCTGGTCAAAGGTGGTCTCTTCCTGTCTTACACGTCGAGCCCCTGGGATCTCAGATTTATACAACAAACTGGAGAGGAAAAAAGCTAAAATCAGTTATAAGCCACAAGGTTTCAAACATTTCATGAAGGTAAGATAACGCCCTAATAGTGACTTCATTAAAGAGCTTTGAGGTTTCTGAGAATTGCAATCAAGTCCAATTTAATTGACCAAAGCAAAGAACAGGTTCCATTTTAGAGTAGCTTTTTGAAACCAAGTTATTCTTCTGAACAGCCATTTGGCTCACAGGGTTCATTTAGTTTACAATTACTCCCAACAGTCGGCATCCATCCCTGTGCAGGTGACCTGTATATGTGCTCTGTCTATATCGTAACTTTGGAGTCAGTCTTGGAGGTCAGAAGTAAATGTTATACTGGAATTTGAGATGAGAAGATCATCGTTTTGTATAAAAAGTGGCAAAGGTTAGAAACTGAAATAAATCAGCAGAAAGAAAAGTGTATGTGAAAGTAAATGTGTAATGTCTACTCTGAGTGGTCCCATTATTCAGTATTCTGTATCAGTATAAAGTGAGGAAAATAACTAGTGCTGTGCTAAAAAAAAAAGTGAAAAATGGTTTATGAATTGATTGTTATAAAAAGAAATTGAAGCTGAAACGATTCGCAAGTCAAAAAATGTATTTAATTATTGAACGAAGTTTTTCCTTTTTACAGCTAAAATTGGAAGGAGAAGTCCAGACAGCCATTTTGAGGCTTGTGTCTGAAAGGGTTAATACAGTTTCCCCCGTTGAACTGTTACTCACCCAGAGTTGCATCATTGAATTACAACCATATAATTAATATAACACCTCAAAAAACATTTTAACAACACAGACCCATATCAATATCGAATTGTAAAAGATTTAATTGAATTGGAACAGATTGGATCGGATTGCGACAATGGATTCTAACTATTTAGAACAGGAATTGAATCAATTCTTGACATTTGAATGGATACCCGGCACTAAACATAAGTATTTGAACGCCCTGAGATTTAGCAAATGTCCATCGGACTGGGGCTCCATGCAAGATCTCACCTCGTGGAGTATCACTACTGATAAGAAAGGTGAGAAATGAGCCCAGGACTGTGTGGAGGAGTGAGCAAAATACTGATGTGCAGCGATTAAAATACAAAAATACGGAAGAGGATTAGGAACACTGAAGAAAAAAAAATATATATTTCTGACTTTCCCCCCCTCAGAATTCTGTTTTAATCTAAGAATTTTGACTGACTATTATTTATTGCTGAATCTGCAAGGGTTTGTTGCATTTAATATCACCGTTCTTCTATTTGAAGGATCTCCAGTTCCATGAATCAGTGGTTGTTTTACGCTAGCCAAATGTGATGCGATGTGAAATACAAACCGTGAAAGCTAACAAACTGGCTAACAGATAGCTGTAACCGCTCTGCTTTAGACCTGCAAGTCATTTCTCCCTGTGCACATCTCCACTTTATCACTGAAGCTGCATGCTTCCAACATGGTGTTCATTAAGAAAAAAAAAAAAAAAAGGTGAGAATTCTGAGATTAAAGTCAGAATTCTGAGAAAAAAAGTAAAAATTCTGAGAGAAAATTCAGAAACATATATTGTTTTCTTCAGTGGCCCTAATCCTCTTCCATACAAATAATTTAAAAAAATAAAATAAATCACAACAATGTGATTTACTGAAGGTTTTTAAATGCTTTTTCTCGCAGTGGAAATCCACCTACAATGTAAATTTTAGAAACATTTTTTCTAAGAAGGAGAACTTGCAAAATCGCAAAGGGTTCAAATATTTATGTTCCTCATTGTATTATGTATTAAAGATAAATCTACAGCTGATACAAGCCGACTTGTACTTTCGTAGCAAAATGTTGAAGTGATGGGAACACTGAAGGGTGAACATAAAATCTGTACCATAATGATTTTTACAACAAAAAGCTAAAACTACTTCTGAGAGGTCTGCATCTAAATATAGCTCTTTTGCTATTTATATGGAACCATTTTTAGATCCATTAGCTGTACAGAAATACCTCCCAACAACTCCGTAAAAAAAAAAAAAAAAAAGGACACTTCAAATGTGATCTGTTTATTATCCAATTTAAATATGAGGCATCAGCCCTTCTCCGCAGAGCTAATGTACGTACATGGAGGAGTCCAGTGAGGAACTCAACCGCTATCAGCTAGGATCCCAAGGCGGCTCGGCGTTGAAGTCAAACGGCTCTCTGTAGAGAGCTGCCCCAAGATCCTCTGGGTAGTTGTTGTACACCTGCAAAGAACAGATGAGAACACAGTAGAAAACTAAACCATTACTATGTTAGTACAATAACATACAGAGCAGGTTCAATTGGATAACATACAAGAACGAACATAATAAGCAGGTAGCCCTATAACAGTGTACTTATTAGATAAATGATTGGTTATATCCCTAAATGATTACACAGGTAATAACAGTTAGAGTTGCACTAATCAAATGGCCAGACGGGAAGCAACCACTTTCCCCTCATCAGTTCTGAGCAATAATAGATATGAGAAATGCTTTAAGGAAGAAAAAAAAGAAGAAGAAATTAGCATAAAGCTACCTGCAAAGCATACATGTACATAAAAACAATGTATTTTCTTATATACATTTTTGTGCTATATTACTACCATAAATTCCGTAAAAATCCGTCACGTTTTCTACATGATACATGCACACCCTCCCGGCTAACATTGCCGTCCCGCTTCATTTAGCAAACAACATGCAATAGCTGAGCTAACAGCTGAGCTAGCTAGTGTTACTTACGTTGGCTGCAGCAGACCCAAAACTGGGACAAGAACGCTTTTTCCTTTTGGGCGGAATTTTTAAAGCCTGTTGGGTTTATTGTCAGAGAAAGCTGCAGCTCCCATATAAACAACCAGGTGTGTATTAGTAGAGGCTGGCGCAACGCTCGTTTAGTGCAACCGAACGAAGAGAACATCAAGCAGGAAAACCAGCATATACGTCCAGTTATTTAACAAAATAAAATCGATAGAGGAGAGAAATTCCGACAATCAATAAGGTTATTTTTTAAATCAATTTCAATATAATTGATGTACACATTTTTTTAAGTAAGCCTTGGTCATTTAAAAAGAAGTAATGAGACAATATCAAAACTAATATACAATCATTTCCGGTATAGAGATAATAACTTGATTAATTATTTTAGATGGACGTCAGCGGTCAAATTTAACTTCTTGTGAAAAGTGATGAAAAACGTTTTATATATATATATATATATATATATATATATATATATATATATATATATATATATATATACATACCTCATTCAGTGAGTTTTCTTTATTTTCATGACTATTTACATTCTATATTCTCACTGAAGGCATCAAAACCATCAAAACTATGAATGAACACATGGAATTATTTATGGAATTATTTAGTACTTTTACCAAAAATTAAGAAATAACCTGGCCTCCAAAGTCAGCGGACCTGAACCCAATCGAGATGATGTGGGGTGAGCTGAACCGCAGAGTGAAGGCAAAAGGGCCAACAAGTTCTTAGCATCTCTGGGAACTCCTTCAAGACTGTTGGAAAATCATTTTGGGTGACTACCTCTGGAAGCTCAAGAGAATGCAAAGCAGTAATCAGAGCAAAGGGTGGCTACTTTGAGGAATCTAAAATATAACACATGTATTCAGTTATTTCACCCATTTTGTTTAAGTACATACAGTAATTCCATTCATCATGTGTTCAGTCATAGTTTTGATGCCCTTAATTGAGACAGGGCATTATTATGATAGCAGAGGCACCTGAGATAATAACAATAATAACAATTATAATATTGTGCTCAATAAACCTGTTTCTGTCTCTCAGAACTCCTGTTTCTCTTCTCCTCTCCTGCCTCCCATCTGGAGGGGGATTAATGCTGAGGTACATCCCAAAAACCACATAACCATTGTGAAGCATGGGGAAGGAAACATTATACTTCGGGGCTGCTTTTCTGCAAAAGGGATATGACAACTGATCTATATTAAGGAAAGGCTGAATGTGGCATGTATCTTGAGATTTTGGGCAAAAACCTCGTTCCATCTGTGAGAGCAGTGAAGATGAAACATGGCTGGATCTAGTGTGTAAAATCCTTGTGAAGACCTACAGGAAAAGTTTCACCTCTGTCATTTCCAACCAAGGTTGCATATATAAAGTAAAATCATGATTGCCTGTTACTTTTTATTTACATTCTATCTCTCACAGTTGAAGTGTAATTATCATGAAAATCACAGACCTCTCTCATCGTTTAAAGTGGGACAACTTGCACAATTGGTGGCTGCCAAATACTTTTTTGCCCCACTGTACATTATATATTGAATTTTACTGAGATGCCAGAAAGAATTGACTGAACTTTTACCAAACTTGTACCACATGTTGCTTCATACTGCCATGCAGCTTCCATGCAGGAGACTACTGCATTTCCCCTTAATTACAAAGTCAAATCTGACTGCATGGTAATATATCCAGTAGGCAATTTTTTGATTCACATAAAAACATTTCGGGGGGAAAAAAAGCTGTTACACATTTTGGTATTAAATATTTGGGCTAGTATTGCAGATAGCATTTTCACTTAAAGTTTCCTAAGTATCAGTCTTTTTAAAATTGATTTTGTTTATCCTAAGTTGAATGAATACCTGCTGGTGTGCTGAAATTGTCTCTCAGCACATTTTTCCAGGGTTGTCAGGAGGCTGTGGGATTATGATTGTAGGTGCTTCCATTTGATATATTTCTCTTTACTGGACAGTACAGCACAAGACTAAAATGCTCTATTGACTGAACAGACATGTTCTGTTAAATTGAAAAAAAAATAGCTAGTTAAAAAAGAAGAAGCTAATGCTGTTAGAACTTACCCATAAATTGAACCTAACCTTCAAGGTTAAATATAATCTTTTAAAATTAAAATAATTTAAATAACTGACTAACTTAATTAGTTTCACACCTAAAGTGTTATCCACAATATCCGTTACAATCCCACCCATCAGTACTTTTTAGAATTACCTGTGCTATGTCTTCTTTGCAATTTCCATGGCTGTGCAATGAGGAACAAATGCTGTCCAGTAAAGTTGGCAAGATATTCCAGTCTATTTTAAAGCAATCCAAAACTTCCCAATGTCACAATTAGAAATGAGATTAATCATTTTTTCTCCTTGAGATCAAGCTAAGACATGACTTTCTTGTCCCTCAGCCTCAGTTGTTCTGACTTTGAGTTGTTGTCAGCCCTTCTCCACTGCTTTTCTTTCTTCTTTTTTTTCTGAGAAGATGAATTTGCATGTCTCCCTCCTTGACGCTGGAGGAGGAGGGCAAGGAAAACCCAACTTCTTTTTGCCAAACAGAGAAGTAAAGTGTTTTCTCAGATCATCCTGGAATAAAGCAGTAAGTTGCTTTGGCACACAAGTAGATCTACAAAACTTTTAAACAATGATTTATTAATCAACCGGGTTCTCTGTTATTTTGGGTTGAAAAGATTTCCTGATATGTGCCTTGTCATGGCAATCCCATGTTCTCTTATGTCAGCATATCCAGTCATTTTTGTAGAGTCAGAGAACACAGAGTATTAAGAAAACAAACAGACAAACAAAAAATGCACATTCTGAACATATACATGCGAGTAGCTGCAACCTCATAAAATATTATAAAATTCACAATCCAGTAAACTCTGCCCTAGTGAACCTAAAAGACTTAATTGTCCAAGAAAATCCTTTGTTTTACAATAACAACAATAACCAAAAAGTCTTTGATTGACCAAAATATATAGCAGTTCATGATCTGTTCCCTTTTTTTTTTTTAAGTTTGAAATTCTTTAAATCGTTAGATGAGATCTGAATGTGCCTAGGGTCAAAACAAACAATGGCCTTGTTTGTTTCACTAATAAAACTATTACTGAGAGTCCATTGTGAAGACCGGAGAGGCAGCGTCTTGTCCTCGGCGAGCGCCACAAAAGCTGTTCCGTGTTTTGTGCCCGTTTTCTGCGACACAAACTGAGCCATGTATATATAAGGCTAATCATACATAGCATCTAGAGGGGCTTCCAGTAAAGCTTGGTCCTGATTTCCATTGTTTGGTTCATAATAGGCAGCGCAGCCCGTTGGGTATGCGACACAGGGACATGTGTACCACCCACCGTCGGGCCAAATACTCCAGTGGCTGCATTGTGCTGCAGGAATTCATATCTGCAAACATTGCAACACAGATTAGCTCAGTGCACAGATTTAGAAAGACCCTAAATCAGCTCTGAAATTCCAGTCAGACAGAAAGAAATAAGCTTATTTAAAATTTATTATATTGGTAAAGCATAAACACCCGATTTTCTAAATAAAGTGAAGCTTTTAGTCACCAGTATAATGATATTACATCTCTTTTGTAAATCCATTTTTCTAATTAATAGGCCATTAATCTATCATGTGGACATGAGCAATAGTACAAATCTTCTATGAAAGGGTTTTATGCAACTTGCTGTGATGTTGCTAAGGCACACAGACATGGTTTCTCCTGTTTTTGCCAGAGAATGCTGGTGAGCAGAAAGGAAAGGCGAACGAACGTCTCACAATGATCTGCATAATAATCAGGGGAACAGAAATGCAACTGGATCCAAGGAACCAGAAAACAAAACACTTCCATACTATGCAGTCTGGTCAGACAAGACAGACACCTTTTCCAGACCAAATGAATAGGTCAGAGTTTTGTCTCTATGGATTTTTATTTCTGTAGTACAGCTGATTGTGCGAATTGTCCCGCTTGAGAGGTTAGAAAGGTTTGTAATATACATCATAGGTACACACCAACTGTGAGAGAAAGAAAGGAAAAACAAAATCCAGGAAATCATATTGTATGATTTTTAAAGAATTTGCTTGAATTATGGTGCAGAAAATAATTATTTACCACCTAGAAACAAGCGATAGTTCTGGCCTTCACAGACCTTGTACTTCTTTGAGAAGCTCTTCTATCCTCCACTCGTTATCTGTATTAATGGCACCCCTTTGAGCTTGTTATTATGTATAGACGACACCTGTCCACACCTTCAAACAGTCAGACTCCAACCAAGACCAGAGAGATGTCCAAAGATACCAGGGACAACATTGCACATGTGAACAAGATTGGGATGAGCTAATCTACAATAGGCAAGCAGCTTGGTGAGAAGAGATCAACTGTTGGAGCATTTATTAGAAAATAAAATCTGACAGTCTGCCTCAACCTATGGCTCATTGCAAGACCTCATCTAATGGGGAACACCTGATCTTGAGAACAGTGAGGAAACAGCCCAGAACTACAGGGGGGAACTGATCGATGACCTGAAGAGAGCTGGAGTCACAAAGGTCACTATTAGTAACGTACTACGTCGTCATTGATTTAAATTCTGTAGCGCTGCAATGTTCCCTGCACATGTCCAAGCCCAATAAAGTTTTCTAGACATCTGGATGATCTAGTAGAAGATTGGGAGAAAGACGCGTGGTCAGATGAGACTAAAGTTGAACCTTTGGGTTTATACACCACTCGCTTTGTTTGGAAGGGGAAGAATGCCAAGTGGGATTCCAAGAACACCATACCTGCTTTGGGGTTACTTTTCTGCAAAGGGATCAGGACAACTGATACGCGTTGAGGAAAGGATGATTGGGGACATTTATTGTCAGATTTTGGACAAAAACCTTCCATTAGTGAGAACATGCCGATGAAACATGGCTGTATCTTCCAGCATGACAATGATCCCAAACACAAAGCCCATGCAACAAAGGAGTAGCTACGTAAAAACGCATTTCAAGGTTCTGGACTGGCCTAGCCAGTCTCCAGGCCTAAATCCGATAGAGAACCTGTGGAGAGAGTTAAAAGTCCATGTTGCCCAACGACAGCCCCAAAACATCCCAGCTCTAGAGAGGATCTATACATGGGCCAAAATCATAGACTGTAAAAAAGAATAGACAACGCCTCCTCACTTCTCCCCGTTTACCAGAATGACACGTTCATGGGGGAATTCTTGGCGGATTTACAGACTCCTCCTCCCCAGCTCTGACGAAGCATGTTCCCAAAAAGGGCATAGGGGCGGGATCTTCACTGTAGACTTGTATGGGCGTGTAGTTCGGTCGTAATCACGCCAATTCTGCTCCCGCCTCTTTAGCTCTGATGCTAAACTTGGCTAACTAAGCTAAAGGCTAATAGCCCCATGCCTGACTGCTGCTGTATCTGCGCTCCTCTGACGGTTTTCCAATTTCTCAAACCTCAAAAGGTAAGAACTAGTAACTTGGAATAATTATTAAAAGGTAGTGTTACTATAATTAAATTCAAACGAAACAGCCTGTCAATCAAACTCCGGCCCCTCATTAATTATGTAAGATTTCAAAAAATGATCTTACGAAAACCAGCCTGGTTTAAATTTTTTTGACTAGCCCAGCGTTATCACAGGAGGAACATGTAGCCATAGAAAGTTAAAAAAATATTGAAACCAGGCATTAAAGTTGTTTTTAACGTGTCTAAAGTCCAATGCTTTTCAATGGGGGCCTAGCGGCCAAATGGAGGTACTACAGCAATGGAGGAGCAATGGCGGCCTCCATGGTATGCGGTCACAAAGCAGAGCAGCCAGCGGCCATTGGCCAAAATACCAGCTACAGTGTGTGCAAACCTGGTGAAGACCTACAGAAAACACTTGTTCTCTGTCATAGCTGGGCAAGGTTACTTTACAAGGTATTGAGGTGAACTTTTAGTATTGACCAAATACTTATTTTCTGCACCTTATACCCTTATCAATATAGATTTTATTCTAACCAATATCCAATATATTAAGGTAATCTAAAAATGTATTTCTGATACCAATATAAACCAATATCTCTGACAGACATCTACCTAAACGTTCAAGGTTGGTTCAGGAATGCAAAAGCCACAGGTCATATCGTAAGTTTTACCAAATAAACAAAAATATATTAAAAAACTATACCACCGATTTGTCATATTTTGACTTTTTGAGTGACAGGAGAAGTAGCTGAAAAGTTTGATGTTTAAAATCCCTTAACATTCCTGCAATTTCCAACCAAAAACGCATACCTTAAGTAAAATTAAAGCTGCTCTTACAGTATTTGGAGTTGAGGCATGGTTGGGGTCTGCAAGAAAACAATCCAAAGCTGTCTGTGGTTGTTACGAAATAATAAGAAAAGATGTATTTTGATGTCTGGCTGTTTGTCTTCTAAAAATATAAGCTTTAAAAGTGGCTTTTAATATTACATTTAATATACAGAGGGGCAAAAAAGTATTTAATCTACCACAAATTGTGCAAGTTCTCCCATTTAAAAAGATGAGGTCTCTAATTTTCATCTTTAAGTACACTTAAACTGTGAGAGAGAATGCAAAAGAAAAATTTAGAAAATCACCTTGCATGATTTTTTTTTTTATAATTGTGCAGAAAATAAAGATTTGGTCAAAAATAAAAGTTCAATTCAATCATTTACAAAGTTACTTTGGTTAGCAATGACAAAGATCAAATGTTTTCTGTAGTTCTTCACCAGGTTTGCAAACACTAAAGCTGGATTTTTGGCCCATTCCTCCATGCAAATCCTCTCTAGAGCTGGGATGTTTTTGGGCTGTTGCTGGGTAACACAGACTTTCAATTCTCTTCACAGATTTTCTGCCACTAAAGAATCTTGAAATGCTTTTTACGTAGCCACTCCTTCATTGCCAGAGTGGTGTGTTTGGGATCATTGCATTCCTTGAAGATCCACCCAGGTTTCATCTCCAGTGCTCTCACTGATGGAAAAAGTTTTTTGCCCAAAATGTCATGATACACTGTCACATTCATCATTTTCTTAAGACGTATCAGTCCTCCTTTTCCCTTTGCAGAAAAGCAGCCCCAAAGCATAAGGTTTCCACGTCCATGCTTCACAGTGGGTATTGTGTTATTTGGATGAAACTCACCATTCTTCCCCCTCCGAACACGGCAAGTAGCATTTATACTGAAGATTTTTATTTTTATTTTTTTTATTTTGGTCTCATCTGACGACATGACATTCTCCCAGTCCTCCTCTGGATCATCCAGATGATCCAGGAAACATTAGACTGTCCTGGACATGTGCTGGCTTAAGCAGTGAGACTGCAGGATTTGAATCCATCATAATGTAGTGAGTTACTAACAGTAATCTTTGTCACTGTGGTCCCAGATATTTTCAGGTCATTGACCAGTTCCCCCTGTGTAGTTTTGGTCTCTGTCCTCACCGTTACACACTGAGATCTTGAATGGAGCCTCAGATCAAGGGATATTAAAATTGATCCACTGTCTAGTAATTGCTCCAACAGTTGATCTTACCAATTTACTTGTCTATTGTAGATTGGTTCATCCCAGTCTTGTTCAGGTGTACAATCTTGTCCCTGGTGTACTCAGGCAGCTCTCTGGTCTTGGCCATGGTGGGTGTTGGAGTCTGACTGTTTGAAGGTGTGGACATGTCTCTTTTATAGAGATACTGATTTAAAACAGGTGCCATTAAAACACTTAACGAGTGGAGGACAAAAGAGATTCTTAAAGGAGAAGCAACAGGTCTGTGTGGGCCAAAATTATTGCTTCATCGTAGTGGCTAAATACGTATTTTCTGCACCATTATACAAATTAATTCTTAGAACCCCCCCCCCCCACTATATGTACATTGAAGACGTGTCCCGAAAAAAGGCAGATTTGACAGGTTCAAAAAAAATTTTAAGACCAATACACAAAATTTCTGGTTGTACATTTCAATGCCGATGTGACTGTAGGTCAATAGCATCGAACATACCTATATCACCCAAATACATAAAAAAAAAATCCATTGTGGTTCCCTGGACTTTTTTTCTTGATATTCTGTCTCTCACAGTTGAAGTGTACCATTAATGACAATTACAGACCTCATCTTTTTAGTGGGATAAAATGCACAATCAGTGGCTGCCATATTTTGCCCAACTGTAGGTATTTTAGGTGACTAATTTGAGCTGAAAGAATGGCTAGTACTGTTGCCTTGCAGGAAAAATTCCTGGGGTCTTTTTACATGGAGTTGGTACGTTCTCTTTGTGCATGTGTGGGTTCTGTAGGGTACTCTGGCTTCCTCCCACAGTCCAAAAACATAACTGTTATCTTAAATAGATAAAAAGATGGATGGATGTTATAAATAAGCTAGAGTGGTTTTGTTTTTATTTTTAAATAGCTGCTGACTTAATTGGAAGAAGGCCACCAAATCTGTCTCTTGCTTTTGGCTCTAGACATTATTCGTCCAGCTTTGAATACAACACAAGTAGTATTTGCTGTGAAACAGGACTTGAAATAAGAATCTAAGAGTATCCATACAGTAAAATTTTAATTTACAGCAAAACAAACTGAAAAGTTAGATCAAGCCTTATCTATCACCATTTTGTCGACATGTCACGTTCAACAATGGTATCAAAGAGGTGGAGGGGGACTGCAAGATAGAACCTGAACGCCTAACAATAACACAGTCTAAAAAATGGTGCACATTTAACCTTTTTTTCCGCTCTGTAAGGGACAGAGAGTCTTTTAATTTCATGATTATGTCATAACATGAACCTGTGAGGCTGTATCAGACTAAAATGAAAGGAGTAAAGTCCTCTCTTTCTGGGAAATAAAACTTCAAGCAATTCTCATATATCAAACAAGATTGTCTTTCAATAAGCAGTAAGCTTGAGAGGCTTTGATTTTACTGGTTTCTAAAGCAATTTCTATTGTCCACGGGTTGGCATTTATTCTTACCCGTGAACTTTTTCATATTTTGTCAAGCTACAAGTACAAATGTCAAAGTATTTTATTGGGATGCTTGATTCAAAATACCAGCACAAATAGCAGGATCCAAAAAGTGGAAGAAAAATAACATGTTACAAATGAAACCTTAAAAGTGTGGTATGTCGTTCTATTCATCCGGGTTTACTCTGATACCTAAAACTAGCACAACCAAATGCCTTCAAAAGTTGCCTAAGTAGTGCACAGAGACAACTTGTTTATAGTTTTAACTTATTATAAACACACTATTTCTGTATAGGCCTTGAGTGTTCGTCAAAGAATGCTAGTAAACCGACAGCATGGTGGAGATCAAGTAACACACCACACAGGTTTGGGAGAAAGTTGAGGACATTTTTTAAAAAATAAATATGAATCTGTTTAGCCCTACAGGCATAACCTTATATGTGGCCAAAAAAAAAAAAAAAAACAGGACAGCACATCACTTGAACCATATCATCTATATGTGATAAACCTTTGCATCGTGATGTGAGAATTTGTATTTTTGAATCCAAGATGGGGAGACTGGTCAGACATCAAAAGAAGGTGGATGGATTTAAATCTATGGTAATCCTGGATGATAATCTGCTAGAACCTGTAAAACACTGAAGATGGGGGTAGACGTTTACATCCCAGCTGGAGAGAAACCATAAATTGGAGCTACAGTGAATTGGTTCAGATCAAACAATGCTCAAATGTTTGAATAACCCCGGGAAATAGAGAGCTAAATTAAGTGTTTGTTGCAGAATTTATGTTGAATGTCTGCAAAGCCTCAATCTAAATGAAAGAGAAGCTAGTCAGAGTTACTGGCTAATAATGATGAAACTAAACACAGTTCAATCCTTGAAGAAAATCTGTAAGAGGCTGTTAAATACATGAGCTATTTTGTGAAGAGGAATCTTAGTTCCATGATGGCAAGGCTGTTAAAGAAATGCCACACAAAAAACTTTCAGCTGCAGTTCCAATATATTGGATTCAACAGGGATAAATACATGTGCGACATCTTTGAGATTTTCTTTTGAGAAAAACATTGGAACTCATATCATGTTCGATTTCATAACATTTGTTTCGATGTCTCACTATGGGATATGCCCCTCTGCGATTCCTCAGAAGCACTTATCTCATTACACCAATCTTGATTGGCTGGTGATGGTGGCGTCCATCACATGACTATAAGAGGCATGCATGCCTACGCAGAACCATTCAATCACCTCAGGTGTTTCTCAATGCTCAGGAACCTCTCCCTTCCAGATAGGGAGAAGGAGGAAATCCTGGACATGCTGATTGTGCCTGACGGCCTTTTCGGATCCGCTCTCGCATCCATGCAGCAGTGCTGTGAGGCGAAGAAAAAGGAAGGCAATGCCCTCCAGCTCTGTCTCCCCAGGAAAACCAATCCTCTTCCCCAGGCGGCCCCGCACCAGTCTTTCTCCCAGATTAATGCTCGGGCTCCGCCTCAGTTCCGGATCCTGAAGCGACCAACGCTTCGGTCGGTCCAGCCCCTGCCGTCTGGTCCAGTGGGATGGCCAGCTTGACCATGGAGATCCGAGACTCCAACTGCCCCTGCCCCAGCGGGACAACCCGCGCTGCCAGGCAGTCGGCAGGCCAGGATGGAGGAGATGGTGACCTGACAGCCTCCTTTCTCCTCCGGTGACGCAGCTTGGAGTTCCCCGTTCACCAGCTCCACCTGTTCTGCCTTTTCAGGGTGTCCCCCTTGCTCGGGGTCCTCGCTGTGGGACCCCCAACAGATGCAGGTCGGATTTGCGACGTCGGAACGGTCTTACCGGTTACACCAAAACGTCACAAGCACTCACATCATGTTCAAACACACCACTGTTTGAACATAATACATTTTTCAAATTTTTCAGGCACATCCAGACACTAAGTCGGGGGTGCAGCTAAAATCATTAAATATGGACAGTGTGGTACGGGACCACCTCCTGATGGCCGTTTCGGCAGCCTGCAGGGTTCCCTCATGTAAAGAGGCCGTCACTGATCTAAGTGCTCCCGCATGCGTAGTGAGAGATGTGAACGCCTCCCCGCTTCACCCACTAGAGGTGCTCTGTTGCTCCGTGTGTGGCAGCTGTGAAAGCTGAGTGCCCGCTTTCCATGCATATGCAGGAATGGGCTGTGACTTCTGCTTCAGATTGGGTGCTAAAGACGATTTCGAGAGGTTACAGGCTTCAGTGCGTGTCCCACTCTGGGCCTGTCTCCATCCTGGGCCCTCTTTAGGGGGCTATCTGTCCAGGACATTTGTGCTGCTGCGAGCTGGACATCCCCGCTCGCTTTTGCACGGTTCTCTAAATTGGATGTCTTGGCTCCTGCTATGACCTGCGCCATTTTGGGTGTGGGGTCATCAGTGGGTCAGGACGTCTCCCTGTGAGTGTTGGTGGTTGCTGGATGAGCTGCCTGACAATACGGCAGTCTCGATATCCCATAGTAAGACAATGAAACGAATGCTATGAAAGAGAACTTTAGGTTACTGTCGTAACCCCGGTTCTCTGAGTAACAAGAATGAGATGTCTCACCAGGCAACCCTTTTTCAGTGTCAGCGGCTGATCGGACTAATGTCTGATCATAAGTTCATTGACTGCACCTGTGAGATCAGACTCACCTGTTCTCCTTTGTTCTCCCACTTTTTAAGATCTGGTGTGCGCCTTAGTCCTCGCCGGATCATTGATGCGTTAAGTTCCTTTGTTGTCTTTCCATTAAAGTCCTTCCTGTACCTCTTAATCAATGTCTGCGCCTGGGTCTGTTCCTCACCAAGACAGCAACTCCTGACAGAATGATCCGGCCACGTAAAGACCCAGGACTCCGGACGTTCCCGGCCCGGAGACATTGACGGACGTGTTATGGTGTCGTCTTCTGAGGGGGGTTGCCTTTCCTCTCCCCTTTGATCGCCATACTGTTACGGAGGAACTCCTCCCTGAGCTTCTTCCCCGATTTGCCCGTGCCTTTCCTCGCTATGACCTGGAGGACCTGGAGATGACAGCCCGGTTAATTCACCAGGCAGCCAAGCAGCGGATTTCTTCAGAGGGGAGGCGATCCGTTCTCTCGGCCTCCCACGGCCCCAATACTCCCAACTCCGGTGGGTCCCGTCCCACAAGCTGCTTCCATAGGTTCTGGCCCACAGCCTTGTACGGTGGATCTCTTCCCACCGACCAGCGCTGACTGCTGCTAGCCTGAGACGCCAGAGCTTCAACCCCCAACGCGGCAGCGTCGCTTCCAGGGTTCCCATACCCGCAACGTGCGGTGTCCAGCGCCCAACACCGGCACCGCCTTGGAACACACAGCTTAGCGTGCCAGCCTGGCGCACACAAGCTCCGTAACCCGAATCTCTGTAAGAAACCAATAAGGTTCCGTCTTAAACACCTGCAAAGGAACGGTTAGAGTTTCTGATTGGGATCTGCAAAACCCAGCCTATTTAGCCAGCTCCTCCACCATCTCACTATAGTAGCCGCACCAACGAGAAATGACGGCTTCTAGGTTGGAGAAGTAGGCGTCCGCTTCAGCCTGTTTGGCCTTGAACTTGACGTCTGCTTCCGCATGTTCGGTTTTCCCCCCTCCTTCAGTGCAGCATGGAGCTGCCATTCCCAGAGCCAACAGAGTCCCTTCAATCTCTGCCTCCAGAGCTGCTGGACCTGCAGCAGACACCTCCAGAGCTGCTGGACCGGCAGCAGTCACCCCTCTCAGAGCTGCTGGACCTGCAGCACTAGCGCCTGCCAGAGCTGCTGGATCTGTCGCCTCCGCTGCCCCTGCCAGAGCAGCCAGATCTGCCACCGCCCCTGCCACAGCTGCTGGATCTGCCACCGCTGCCCCTTCCAGAGCTCCTGGATCTGCCGCCACCAGAGCTGCTGGATCTGCAGCCGCCGTCACCAGAGCTGCCTGCACCGCCAGAGTTTCTGGAGAAGGCCATTGACAGCCCGTCATTTCAGCCAGCACCTGTTGATCCCAATGCTGGCTTTTCGCAGCTAGAAATGGCTGTGGCGGCAGCAGTCCTGCTGGCAACCATAGCAGCAGTTCTACAGCCATCCACAGATCCACACGTCCCAGACCAGACGCCAACAGTGTGCGTCCCAGACCAGACGCCGTCAGTGCACGTTTCAGACCTAACTAAGCTCTCAGGGGGGATCCAGAACAGTAAGCTCCTGTCTGCAGAGCCCCTGCTGTGGCTAGAGTGGCAACCATCAGAACTAGACGCCATGGTCGCCAGCATCGAGTTCCAACCCGCCAACAACATCCCCAGCGGTTGCCAGCAGCGGGACGCAACTCCTGTCGTCTCCGATGGTATTCATGGGAACACGCCTGCGGTTCCTGCCTCTGCTGAGGATGTTCAGGGACTCTGGGGATGACGTAATGAGATAGGTGCTTTTGAGGAATCCGCAGATGGGCGTATCCCATAGTGAGGCATATCCCAACAAGTGGAAAAGTTCCTGGAGGGTAAAACCATTTGCGAGGAAATTTTATGTCTATCTACTCTGTCTATTATTATTATTATTATTATTATTATTATTATTATTATTAATTATAATAATAATAAAATAATAGTTTGAATGAATTATCTGAGTAGGGCGTCAGTGGATGAGCTGCACTTTACACTCACTGAGCTAAACACCAAGTTAAGTTCCAGAAACAATGTTCTGATATGGACATTTGACATGTCCTAAGTCAAAGGGGTTTGGCATTTTTAGAAGTCTTAAGCAGTAGAGTCACAAAGGATATAGAATAGCATAGAGCTGTTGACATAAAAAGGGCCATCATCACAGATCCTTCCTCCCAAGTCTTTATAATTCTCTTTTTACTTGCAGCTTTGTCATTTCAAATAACATTCACTTGCTCAAGCATGCCTCATTTGTAAGGCCTGCTTTTACAAAAAATATATGGATATATGTAGTGTCCAAGCTGGTTGGAATACTGACCCCAAAGCTCTTTACATTACATTCAGTCATTCACCCATTCACGCACACATTCACAGTATTAAGTAAAAAAGGTTCATTGATAATGAGAAACATCAGCTTTAATATTTTTTAAATAATGTCATCAGACAGACAAAAATATAAAGTTATCAACAAATTCTGGTCTTTTAAAAAACAAAGTGTGTGTAGAATCAGATGGTCTCCTGTCATAAAATTAAGGTGTATTTTGGTGTATTTTCAGTTAAAACATGCTTGTTCTTCATTCAGTGATGTTACTCAGTCAGTGGATATAGCCTCTAGAGATTTGAATCAAATAAAAGCAGCGATACTTCCTAACAATTTTACCCAAGTAAAAGTTAAAAGTACAGTGTAGTAAAACTACTTTAACAAGTAAGTTTTTTCCAAAAAGGTTATCAATTATATATAACAATCTACTATCTAGCTCTGTTATTCTAATTCAGTTTAAACTGTTGAACTCTTTCCGGTGTCTATGCTCCAAAGAAATGCATGTAAAACTTTCCATATTGATGTTTTTTGCAAAAACAGTGCTGGAAATAGTTTTTTTCCTCACTGAACCTGTGGTGATTGTACAAAGAATTCCCAGCGGCACACACTGCCCAACACTGGTATGTGTGTCCAGATAACGTCCCTGCTGACTGGCTTGTTGCCAGCCACGGGCATACTCAAGCCTGCTGTTTGATGTCGAGGGTTGGCTCCAGACAGACCAAGCATTGTGTCTCAAACAATAATCCCCAGGCCGACTGAACTATAAACATGTCCCTTTGGGGGCGTTTTCCTCACTTTCTTTGCAGGAGACACCCATAATTAGGAAACCTGACCCGGCTTTTCTAAATTTAGCAACTCTCAGACCTCAAGTGCTACTGACCTGCCACCAATCATCATCTGTCTCCTTCTCTAATAAAGTGCTAAAGTATCTGGAATGTTGAATTGGGCTCAAGTCTGAGGTGGAGGTCATATAATTTAAGACATTTTTCAAAATCAAAAACTGTAAAAGGAAAAAAAAATGTGGCCTCACATAATGAGGATATGTTAAAGGTGGGGTAGGGGATTTTTTTTCTTAAACACTTCTTAATATTGGTTGAAATGCTCCACACACGGAAAGCAACCAATAAATGAGGTTTTTTGTCTCAAAAACAAGTAATTATAATTACCTCTGAAGCCCAAAATCTTGAAAAAAACCTTATCCAATCATCTTGTCTGGCCTGTTCAAGACGATTGGCTCCTGAGCCATCTATCAAACTGTCCTGTGACAGACCTCATAGGAAGTGAAGGCAAAGCAACAGCTGGGTTAGCTTTTATAGCATTCATACTAAATTGGTATATGTTTATGTAAGTGCATATATTAGGAATTATGATAGAGAAATAGCTGATGATGAGCGGAAAAAGGTAGGAGCAGAGTGAGCATCGGTGCTGCATGTGAGCCATGGTGTCAGTTAAATGAACAGAGCTGCAAACTAAGGATATGAAGGCACTATATCTCCAGGATTGGTAAGATAACCTTATGATTTATGCTTGTTTGACAATACCTGGCATTAGGTTTTCATTTGAACAAGGTTCTCAGTAGTTGAGACTAAAATGAATTGGACAAACTGCAAACCTAGTAATTCTTGTTGCAGTTTTATCCTGCAGTAGGTTTGCTAAGTTGACGAACAATGAAGTGTTACTAGCTGACTCTTGTTAGCTGTATTACACTGCTGAGATCTCTGTATTTTATGCTGCTAAAAAGAGGACTCTTATTTATTGTTTTTGTCAGCTATGGGAAGAAGGACATAACCTGTGCCTCTACCCTAGTGAAGAAAGTTTTTCTGCTGAGACCCTCTCCTCCTTCTGCATCCACAGCTGCATCCTAATCCCTCTTTGATCACTGAACCGTTGAACTTCATGTTGACAGAAGCTTTGGCAAATCATTTTTGTTGATTTGGGGAAAGAAAGTATAAACGTTTTGCTTAGAGTATGGCATATATATATATATATACATATATATACTTATATGTATATGTATATATATATATATATATGATGGATGTTCGATATTTGCCTTTTTACCGATATCCGACATAACGATATAGCCCAACTCATTATTTCCGATACGGATATAAACCGATACCGATATGTGGGGACCCTCCCTCATAAAAAACAAAAACTACTAAGCCCTTTTAGGTAACCACAATAAAATATCTTGTATCATGCATACTTAAGCTTTAAAAAATTAGAAAATGTAATAAGTACTACAATTTTAGTTAGGCAATTGAAAAAGGTGCCATTTTTATTTTGTCTTCAAAAATAGCTGGAACATTTTCTCACACAGAGAATACTGAGAAAGGCCCACCACTCAGGACAAATTTCTAATTTTAGAAAATGTAAACAACATTATACCTTTATAGCAGTTAGGTAAAGTGGAAACAACTGAAACAGGAATAAAAAATAAAAAAACAGCAAACATTTAAGCAGGGCCAATAATTAACCTACCGTTTGATATATTGAAAGTTGTCTCAGACAAATTATATCTCAAAAACTAAACCTCAAAACTGTTATATTCTTACATTCTGAGAGAGAAAAGAAGTAGCTGAAGAGTTTGATATATAATATGTGTACGGTGTGAAAAACTCATCTTATTAAAAAAATAAAAAACGATACCGATAATTTCCAATATTACATTTGAAGGCCAATATCGGCCGATAATGACTTTAGGCCGATAATATCGGACATCCCTAATATATATATATATGTATATATATATAGTTTTGTTTTTTGATCTGTAAGGGCAGAAATTTGAGCAGCCAGAGAATTAATTACAATAACTTTTTTAGAATTGGCATTGCTCACCCTGAGTAAATGCTTATAAAGTGAGTCTCAATTCATGTAACTTGAAATGCATTTTTTGGTTTGAAAATGGCTTACGCTAAGTTGAATGAAATATTTTAAACCGATTCACTTAGAATTTATTTCTCAAGCTGTGAGCAATTTAGATTCAATTTACGTGATGCAAATTAAAAAATCAAAATCATATTCTAATGACTGAAAGTTCGCCCCTAGATTAGTCTCAATTAAATAAAAAATAAAAACTATTGCTTTTGACAAACTTTTTTGTGCCAAACTTATAATTATTAACCAAGGTGTACTTATGTCTTCTGCTAGGAATGGAAAGTTGTACATGAAAGTGGACATATGATGACATACTGTCGCAGAAAAGAACTCCGGCTACACATCAAAATCAAACTCTATTCATGAAGCCCTTTTCATACGAAAATAAAAGCAGTTCAAAGTGCCTCATTTTCTGGTGATGGTCTCCCACACTATCTATCCCCTTTATCTTAGGGCTGCTGTGGTTCCAGCTCCATGGCCCGCAGATCTGCTGAAGCTCCAGCCATATCTCGCAATGGGGAACCAACTGCCTCTCTCTTTGTCTCCTCCCCGTACAGGATGTGGATTCTACAGTTTTTGCACTACAGATCAAGATCTCCAACAGTTTTTCTCTTTCCTACCGGGACCTGGGGGAGTTTTTTTCCAAAGTCCGGGTGATCTCTCTTCCACCTCACCAGGGTTATGACATGGCTAAATGACCTCCTGCCCGGTGCCACACCCCTGTGGCTGGTTCTGCCGCAGAAAACAAGCAGACGGATGACCAAGGGTTCCTCCACCCTTCCTCTTCTCCAGCCTCATCCTGATTTTTCTTTGTGAAGGAGGACGGCTCCCTCAGACTGTGCATAGATTACAGGGGGCTTAATCTGATCACAGTCAAGGAACCTACTTTCTCTCATCAACACCATTGTGGACTCTCTTTCTCATGCCACCATCTTCACTCAACTGACACTGAGGAATGCCATTAACCTCATCCGCATTAAGGAGGGTGACGAGTGGAAGATGGATTTCAGTACCCCCAGTTGCAACTGGAAATGTCTGGTCTTGCCCATCTCCCTCTGCAACAGCCCTTCAGTGTTTCAGCACTTCCTTAACACTGTGCTCCCCGACATGCTTGGACATTGGGCTTTTGTATATCTGGATGATATCCTTATTTATTCCTCATCAGATGCCAGTCACATCCAACATATCCATACTCCAGAGGCTGCTGCAACACTGCTGTTTTTTTTTGCAAGCTAGAAAAGTGGGTCTTCCATCAGTCTTCTACTACCTTCCTTGGTTACGTCGTCTCTGATCAAAGCGTCACCATGGACCCTCAAAAAGTTGCTGCAGTTGCTTACTGGCCCCAACACTCCACTCTTAAACAGCTCCAGTCCTTTCTGGGATTCTCCACCTTTTATGGCTGCTTCATCCGTGACTTCAGTAAGGTCACTGGGGATACGCCAACACTTCAATGGCTGTTGGAGGCTTCCATCCAGGCCACTCAAACCACAGATGCCGCTCCACTGGAGACAACGCCTGACTGGCTGTTCTTCCTAAACAGTGTCCCCAAGAGGCTCTCACATGGGGCAACTCTTCTCCCATTGCCCGCCACCCTGAACTCGACAAAACTACCCGCTTCATGCGTCATACTCTCCAGTCGCCCTCCATTCACAGCGACGTCACAGAGATTGTCGGCGCCTGCACCATCCGCGCCTGGTCCAAGTCCTCCACTCTGAAACCGACTGGTTACCTCCATCCTCTCTCTGTGCCTTTACGTCCCTGGTCTTTTGTGGGCATCAGCTTCCTCATTGGTCTTTCCGACATGAAGGTGGCATGACTACCATTGCCACCTTCGTGCACGGGTTTTTCAAGTTCGTCCTCCTGGTTGCGCTAACAGGTCTGCCCACTGCCGAAGAAACTCCCAAGCTCTTCCTTTTACATTTGGTCCACCTACACATGTTTCTTGTGTACTTGGTCTCTGTCCGGGGACCACAATTTTCTTTCAGGTTCTGGAGGGCCTTCTGTCACGTAGTTGGTGCATCTCGCACCCTGTCATCTGCGTTCTAGCCAGAGTCCAACGGCCAGAAACGAGTGGGCCAATCAAACTCATGAAGAAACTGAAGTGGAGGTCAAGGTTGCTCAGAAATTGGTTCACTGCATCACAGGAGCCTGTATCTGTCCTAGAGCCTCCATTGCCCGGGTCTAACACAGAATGAAAGAGACAATGGGAAACTAGCAGGTGCCCCAGGAAGGAATCTACTACTTCCTGGGGCACTACTCACCTCCTCCTTGTTCGGTTACCTGGTCTGCCAATCCTGAACTCCTTCCTCAGTGTCGTCTCCACATCAGTCGAGGTTGTCAGTCCTGTCAACTCCTTATCTACCTGATCCAACCAGCCTTCTCCTTCTCTTGTCCTTTCTAGTTTCCACAGCTGTTAGCTTCTCATCCTGTCTGAATAAAATCCTCCGAACTGCACTATGTCAGTTCGTAGTTCGGATATTAGGTTAATAAGTTATATGAAATATTGTGATTGCCATTATTTAAAAATAAGGGAAATATTTTGGTAGTCATTACTAACAATGTAGAGGGATGGTAAGATACATTTTTAATTCAGAATGACACAGACAGTTATTTGAACTGAACAAATATTTATGTCTATGCATTGAGTATATCCTTTCTACATCTGGTGGGCATCCCCTGGCAGAGACATAGGGTGGGTTGACCTACAGTTGGGAGGACTGATGGAGGGGCACCAGATGTCATACATAACAGGTTGATCAGACTGGGGTTATGGGTCAAGCTGAGGTCCAGTGGATGATGACTATAAATTATGTGACTGAATCCCAGCCTGTTAAGTAAAGAAAGCATTAAAAGAAAGCTGTACTGTACTGAACTATGGTGTCTTTACAGTGCATGCCACTGACCTAACTGTTCAGATTTTTTTTTTTTACTTTATCAGAGGCAAGGTTTCTTTTAAAAAGATTTAAACAAATACCTGCAGACCAGTAATCCTCTAGGCTTGTAGCTCTTCAACTCTTTGGATCTGTTCTTCGCCTAGACTCCCCAGCTGTTTATCTGTGTACCCTACCTCCTCCTTGGTGCTCCTCCGATCTTTCCCCAGTGTTTTTTTCTCGATTTGGATTAATTCTAAGTATTTTCAAAATCAGAGACAGAAAGGCTCTGATTCATGATTTCATCATGGAAGCTCTAAATATATATAAAAAGGTTTTATAATACAGCACCAATACTTTGCAAGCTTCATCCTAAAAATGTATGTACGTCAAACTAGATGTGTTGTAAGCATTGCTTGACGCAGACAACGCATGTGATGTGAACGCACCATTACAGAGAACACTGCTTCCTTGTGAATGCGCGTATATGGTTACGTATGGCCGTTATTACGTCATGATGCGCTCTCACAAGCAACCCTGGCTGTTCAGACCAAATTAACTCAAAATAAATTGAATTGCAACCCCTACATGCCACAGTGGCAAAAAGTATGTCAGTAAATTGTATCATGAGGAAATTAAAAATCTGACTATAGATTACAAATACTAGTTTACTTTTACAAATATATACAAATATTTGTTATATATTTGTTATATATTACACATTTGATATATTTATTACATGTAAATACCAAAGTCTTGCCCTTATAACACCCTTATTGATATTTTAAATAAAATCTACACTACTGTTGTCATGGACACATTATTAAAGAAACTTACTGAATATCAATTTAAGAAACCTAAGAAATCATCAGGCCCTTGATCATAATCAATGATTGCATTAATAAAGCTCCTACATTTATGGTATATGTTTGTATGCTGTGAGTGCTTTATGATTCATTCAAACTCCTTGTTTGTGCACATGATCTTGGCCAATAAAGCTGATTCTAAATCTTGACTGGTTTCATTGCTCTTACGAGAGGTTAGTTTCTTTGCTTAGCATGGTAAAAGCTATGAAGGTACCACATATGAAATATAAGCAAATGAGTCCATTAATACACAAAAAACACACAGAATTACCTAAAGTAAATGCAATAAAGGATACTTATACAAAGTAGGAAAAAGAGACAGCTGGAATGTTTCAACTTATGAAATGAGTTATCAAAGCCCACAGAAAAATATGTTAGAAATTATAACAAATGGGGAAGACAAGAATTTCCTAATGTTGCATACAAAGATTTAAGCCATGAAAAGAAAACTATTGACTTTAATGTAGACGGGCACCTGGGAGCAACTAGGTGCAATGACAGAGTTGGAGTGAGCTGGATCTCACAGGAGGACAGCTTTCCTTTAAGGATGAATAGGACATTTTTTTTTTTACATGGCTGAGGAAGTCAGAATTCTGTCTACAATGAAGACAGCCACTTGGGAGCGAACAGCTTCATTGACAGAGATGTGAGTTGTGCAGGAGGAGACCTACATTCCTCAGATTATAGTGAGAATTCTTAGATCAAAATCAGAAAAAATAAGTTTTCTTCGAAATGTATTTTTTTTAATGCTCTAATTTTTTAGTTTGTTACACAATTTTGAAGTGTCCTGGGTGTTCTCTCCTTGGGAAAAACGACTTACACTGTACTATACTTCTACTGCCAGCGGGTGTCGCTGCGGTCCCCTCAGCACCCCTGACAGAGGCCTTCCGGTTCCTCTGTTGGATCAGCTGACTCTGATGCTGCTGTCAGGAGACTTCACGATCTGCGCTGAATGGCAGCTATGAACATTGTCAAGCCATAGAATCGCTACAGCCAGCTGTATTTCCACCAGTAACACCAACGCACTTAGTAAACGGGTGAGTGAAATTGCTAACAAGCTCGTAAAAACCACCCGTGGATGGCTAGCAAGGTGGCTAGCGGCAGCTAATCCCTGTTGGATGTTGCTCGACCTTAACCATCATTTTCTGCGGCTGTTGTAACACGTAACTGGGCAATATTCAAAACTGGTGTTTGCTTAATTAGCCCGGAGCGACATTACGTAGGGGAGGTAATCAATTAACGGCAGGAGGACAGGGACATCCCTGTTGAATGAGTCCCTCAGCCTAATGCTATATCAGTAGAAGGACCATTCATTGCTGTATTATAGCTGAAACAAAATCGTGTGAGTTCGTTAGGAAGGTGCTCCTCCTTGCTCACGCAAATGTTTAGGTTGTTGTGGAAACGACAGACAATCAGACTAAAACAGCTTCCCTTCCAGTTTCCCGAGGCTTCCCTAGAGCTGTAACCATGACCGAGTTTTGGCTGATCTCTGCTCCTGGTGAGAAGACCTGCCAGCAGACATGGGACAAGCTGATGGCAGCAACCACACGCACCAACAACCTCTCCACCAATCACAAGTTCAGCATCCCAGACCTCAAGGTGAGAGTGGATTCCAAAGATTCTCTCCATTTCTCTCCCCCTTTGCTCCTGTACACTAAGTCATTGTGTCTGTTTTATAAATGGGCTCAAGTGTCTTCCTTTCGCTTTTTAGGATTATATTCCCACCCATTCATAAATATAATAAGAAATGTGCAGCTTTTGGGTGACTCACCGGGTGTGTCCGCTGTCAAGAGTAAGCAGAGTGCCTGTCTGACCAGCAGACTTCATAAGCATTGGTTTGTTGCATGTTGGACGTGTTGTTTAGGGGAAAGCGTATATCCACAGAGCAGCTCAGGCCATTGGTTCAGTTCATCTCTGTACCGGGCATGAAGTAGGTAACCCTGCTGACGTAGTTTCTGCGTGGGGGCTGTGATGTCCTCCCGGAACCGTTAGCAATACATGAGCAACCCTGGACAAAGAGGCGCCATCCTAAGCACACAGCCCCCCCACACCCCCTTCACTCTAGGCTAGTTTGGCTTTAGATGGCAGTGTTCAAACACAACCTCGTTGACCTCAGTTTAAAGAAAATAATAGAAAAGTTCTAATGATTTTTCCCTTTTATTTATTTGTATTTTTTGGTATAAAACAGGTCGGAACACTTGATGTCTTGGTTGGACTTTCAGACGAACTGGCCAAACTAGATTCATTTGTTGAAAGGTATGCACATTGCTTCCTACTTCATAAGCAGAAAGGTCAGCATTTTTGTTCTAACCTATCACCGGGCAATCAGAACTTGACAAATTTTTTTTGGTTGACTAATTGTTAAGTTGCAGTTCAAAACCTCCTCCCTGTCATGTGTGACTGTCCTTACATTGGATTTAGAGGGTGAATTTGGTATTAACTCGTAACCGCCTGATTGGTTCAGCTCTATGACAAATATAACGTGCACCTCTGACCCTTTAGATGTAGCCGCTTCACCGCTCTGTAGTCCCCTCCTCGGCCTTGAGGAATTTTGCTGGGAACTGAGACGGTAAGCTCCTGCAGTCTAAATTTGGTCTTTTACAGTTGGGTGACACATCAGCAGCTCTTTCTTTAGTCATGTTTTGGCCACACTGCCCTATGTGGTGTACGTTTAGGCTTTTGGAAAAGTTTTTCATCCAAAACTCAGACACTGCTGCTACTGCCTGATCTGTGCTTTGCTTCCACTGTGCGGATTTCCACATCTGGGAGAAAAACCAACCTTACAGTACAGCATCAGTCGTTGGCAGTCAGTCGGCTATAAATCCAGCTCCTTTTTCAAGTTTATATTTGGAAAATCTGAAAAGAAATCATTGTAACTTTGACGTCCCAGGAGCTTTTTTTGCTTGCAGCGCATGAGATCATATCATAATTTGTTGTCTTCTGGGTTTTCGCAGTGTGGTGAAGAAAGTGGCTCAGTACATGGCTGATGTGCTGGAGGACAGTCGCGACAAAGTGCAGGAGAACCTGCTGGCCAATGGAGGTACAGGGATAACTTGAACTGGGGAGCTTTACTGAGGTGGTAAAAGCTATCATTATAAAGGATGATGTTGTTTAATGGGGTTAACTGAGCAGTGATGTCACAAAAAACTACAGCTACCCTACTCTGGATAATATGGGGATTTACAACATCAGGATTGAGTCTTAATCAGTAGTAATCTGTTGAGATGATTAAGTTGTTCTAACTTTAAAAGTTTAAATACATTTTTTTATGTTATTCATGCTTTGCAGCAATTTTATTATTATTATTATTATTATTTGTCACATTACAACCTCATACCTAATCTTCTTTCTTTTGGATTTTCTTTCATAGACCAACACTAGGCACATGATTTTGAGGTGAAGGAAAACAATACATGTTAAATATATTTTACAGTATATGAACTAACATCTACTGCAGTTCCAGTCGGAAGTCCTGGAGTGTGTTTCTACCTGCTCTAAAAGTGTAGAAGCTGATATGTTTGTCCATTTTTGTGCCTTTGCAAAGTACGCCTAGCTCAGTCAAACTGGATAGAGAGGGGTTTAAAATGTTAATTCATGAATTCTTTAATTTGTATCTGGACTTTGACTGGGCCATTCTAACCAGTACATTTGCTTTAATCGTGGGCCACTCTGCAGTCCCTTCAGAAGAGAAGAGGTCCCAAACCATGATGCCGCCACCACCATGTGTCTCTCTAACGGGGATGTAGGATGCTGGTTTTCAGTCACACAAAGACTTTTGTATGTAGGGATAAATGTGCAGTTGTGGTGGCCTGATCATCTTGCCCCTGTTAAGCCTAGTTTTTACTCCTCCGTCAGCAAGTTTGCACCCAGACGTATTGACGGAGGCGTTTTCCTTTTATCCCTCTCTCTTGGTGTGTCGGTGTTGCAAAGCAGTTTGTCCGTATGCCACTGACACTCCCACTCCATGTTGTTAATAGCTGCATGTTGATCCACGAACTTGGAGGTATTTTGATCCAGTCCAGTATGACCGCAAAGACTTGTGGGAAATTGTATAAATTGATAAAGTATGACTGCTTGTGGTCTTATAAAGTGTGCAATGCATTTGCAACCAACTGCATGTCCCTTGCAGTTGCTTGTATTTTCATTTTAAATCTAATTTGTGATATTTCAAATATAAGCACATGAGTTAGAACTAGAATACTAGTGAAATAACTTCAATGTACACTGATTTTAAGAGCAAAATCTAGTTTTATAGGGCATTCTCTGGTGGGTTAAAATAAATGATTTTGGGGCCGACCTGATGCACCCCTTCCCAAACAAAGAAATTAAAATCTTCAACCATATTATCATTGCCATCTTTTAATATTGTCTATATGAAAGCCTCTCTGTCTAAATGACACCTCTAAATGCCTGCTTATCAGCTCGTCTAAAAATGTGAGTTTTCTGGATGCGATCAAATTTGACCTCTAGTATAGCCGACAGAAAGAAGGCTGAGGTCCGTAAGAAAGGTGGTAGGCCATCGCCACCGCTCACAGAGGCTAAAGAGATTGTCCCGAGTCAAACCAGAGGGTGATCTGTTGCTGAAGGAGTCTCTGGGGGAGCTCATCGGACCCAGCCTCCCCTTAGGACACAGGAGCCTACATAAGAGTTAAGTTATTCAAATAAATAGCATAGGAAAAGCATGTCTTAGATGTAATGGCCATCCATTCTTCTGTAGGCTACAATACGCTGTATATGCCTGCTGTTGTTCTCAAATATTAGTCTGTTCTAAGGTGACTCAGGGTCAGAAGAATTGTGATGGGAGATGCACTGTATTTAAAAAATACAGTGGTTAACCATCAGCTGACTAATCTTCTGCTGATGGATTACCAATGGTGTAATCTTGTCATGTGTAGCCCTCTACTATAACAGCCTTCCATGCTGTTTTAAGTAGCTACACAGAGTTTTTATAATAGGTAGAATATATGATAATGCTCTACTGATGGAGAATTCTGCAGAGTAGTTTCACATCAACAGGCTCTTCAAGAAAATGACACACCTCGTCTTCCACTCCAGGCTTCACCTTCAGAGCAGGAGAAACAGTTAGTTGAACCAAGCGAGCATGTTAGCTTCATCTACTATGTTGCCTGGGTAACTGACTCAAAGTTACACTGAGCTGGCTTGGTGACCCCCCCCCCCCCCCCAAAAAAAAAAAAAAAAAAACGTTTCCCTCGTTGCAGGCTTAACTAACTCAGGTTTTTCACTAAACCTGCTTTGTGAAATGCACCCAGGTGTTTTAAATCATCAAAAGACCCCATTAGATAAACTGTCCTTTGAATATAAAGCATTTCGTGGCCAAAAATTGGGCTCTACCCTGGGCGTCCTTGTGTTGGTCACAGATAAACTGTGCGTTGACCGATAATTTTGTTGCCTCTACCCGTTCCGACGTAGACGGAGAAATAAAAACTAGGCTTCAAGCTTGTCTGCTGCAGGGCTCGGAACAACAAGTAATCAGGACTTCTTGTGACTTTCTTTAACCATTGCTTATTTTTTTTCTTTTCACTCTTTAACAGAAATCAGGTCTTTGGAGTGCACAACAGGGTGTGACGACAATTCAGTAAAGATAGACATCAATCGTTAAACGTGTGGTGTGACCAAAAAAATAAAAAGTTCAACCAAATGAAAGTTTCCCCTTTTAATTGTAGCCCATCAGGTAGGTTATTCCTGCCTTTTAATTACGGAGATTATTAACACACAGGTGGACTACATTTCCTGTTTAGGTGACTTCTGAAGGTTGCCCTGGG
This sequence comes from Apricaphanius iberus, assembly GCA_028564705.1. Taxonomy (NCBI): domain Eukaryota; kingdom Metazoa; phylum Chordata; class Actinopteri; order Cyprinodontiformes; family Aphaniidae; genus Apricaphanius; species Apricaphanius iberus. The sequence goes on along the minus strand of JAPXFQ010002461.1, from coordinate 370,690 downwards.
TTTTATCTAAGTGTACCAAAGTAAGGGGGCGAATACAATTTCACACCACACCTTAAAGATTTTTATTTGTTAAAAAACAGTACAACTTTTACTTATACTTAAAAGGTATGTGCTGTTTTTTGTTAGTCTGTCAGAAAATACAGACAAGATTCATTGAAATCTATAATTATTGTGAAAAGCTATGAATCAAAGCTCAGAAAGGTTGCAGATCCTTTGTTGTTTTTATTTGTAGTTGACCTGGTGACCTACATCACACGGTTCCAGTGGGACATGGCTAAATATCCCATAAAGCAATCCCTAAAAAACATCTCAGAGATTGTCTCAAAGGTAGGTGTGCCGGAACGATGAAGTAATTACAGATTTTGTATGAATTTTTGTGTGATCCTATTAATTAATATTTCGCTGAATCATTTTTTTCACGGTGATGGGTAACTGGTTTTTGGTCATTTTGCCATCCATGCTCTGCTTCTGTACAACTTTCATCCAAGTTACCATCAAGTGCTTTTACATTCTTTATTGAATCTTTCCACCTTGCTTTTGCTTTCTTTTAGCAAGTAACCCAGATCGACAATGACTTAAAGGCCAGAGCATCGGCTTATAATAACCTGAAGGGAAACCTGCAGAACTTAGAAAGAAAAAATGCGTAAGTTAAGCATATATGTTAAAAGATTTGTATTTGTGATAAATTTAAGGAGCTCTCTTTAAAAGTTTAAATAGTAATATGGAACCAAATATGTACCATAATTCAAATTAAAGCACATGAACAGACATGCTTTTTTTTTTTTACAAAACAGCTGCCAAATTTAGTTAATAAATAAGACCAAAAACAAATCACCCAGACTGCTTTTTTATTTTCTTCCTCCACAATTGCTCCTTCTGTGACTAAATGTAAATGATAAAGAAAATGATATTTAAGATTTCATTTTTAAATACTACTCCAGCAAATGAGTTCCAAAATTCTGGCAACACCAGTCGACACAAAAACACGTCTGCCATCCTAGAAGAACAACAGCGTCGCTTGGGAATATCGTTTCCATGTGAACTATGGAAGAGTTCTTCCAGGGGAGGCGTTAAAACGAAAGACCAATGTCTTTTTCTTTATCGCTTCCATAAAGTCTGAGGTTTTCTGACTCATGTTATGAGTAGAAATTGGGAGGTCTATTGTGAAAATGACAAAGCATTTTAATGCGTTCAAATTTGAATTATGGTATAAATCTACTTCGTGTATTTCACTGTGGTCCTCCATTGTCTTGCTTCTTCATTCCCCCTTGGGTTTGTATTGGTGTAACATTGATGTCTGCCACTAGGGGGAGTTTGCTGACCAGAAGCCTGGCTGATATTGTCAAGAAGGAAGATTTTGTCCTAGATTCAGAGTACCTCATTACGATGCTGGTAGTTGTTCCAAAGTAAGTCCACCATTTCTAGTCAGGCTCAACAGAAAAGCTACGATTGATTTGAAGGTGTGGATCAGAAAGCAGCTTTCTGCTCTGTGTATCTTTAGGGTATCCTATCCTGACTGGCAGAAAGCATATGAAACATTGGCGGAGATGGTGGTGCCTCGATCCTCAAAGTAAGTCATAAACCCAGAAATAATACAGAGGAATTTTACTGCGATATTAAAGCCTGTATTCATGTTCTCCTCCAGTCTGCTGTTTGAGGACAGCGACAGCGGGTTGTTCAGCGTTACGTTGTTCAGGAAAGCCATAGATGACTTCAAACACAAAGCCAGAGAGAACAAGTAAGACTTTTTGTCATTGAATCTGGAGTCAGTTTTCCCTCTTCTGACCATACCGGGTTGTAAATGAGGCCAAAGCGAGTTCGTGTGGCTTTGTTTCGAGATGTGTTTGTGTGATTTGGACGAAGCTTTCTGTCTTGGCAGATTCACTGTGAGAGACTTTCAGTACAACGAAGAGGAGATGAAGGCTGACAAGGAGGAGATGACGAGGCTCTCTACAGATAAGAAGAAACAGTTTGTAAGTGAAGTCGATGCTCAGACACGATTAGATCTACATATAGATCAATTGTTTTCTGATCTAGGTTAGAATAGGGACTTGTTAAAGCTACAGAATCTATTGTGTTTCATAATGCTATAGTCCATTACCTACAGCGGAAATGTAATTTAATATATTGTATTTGTTACCAGTTTTAGTTCATACTAGGGCTGGGCGATATGGCCTCAAATCAATGTCGCGATATATTGAGCGGTTCCCCTTGATAAGTAAAAATGGATGATAACTAACTAATACCCCCCCCCCATCCGTCTCTCGTCTCGTCTGTCTCTATTCAATGTCCTGCAGTGGCCCAATTTACACAATGTGCTTGAGAATGTGATGGGTTCTTTTTATTGGATGGCTTTAACAAACCTTTTAGTTCTGGGTTCCCACTCCTATCTGTACTCCCCTTTCCCAAGAGTCCAGTTTAGACTCCGACATGACTCAGTGAAACAACGCCACAGACCAGATGAGGAGTGACCGGGGCCGCGAGAAATCAATGATTTAATTTAGTGCGTATTTCACATATTTTACACAGAAAAAGATATTTAGCATTTACATTGGAGCAAGGGTAGGATCACCCTGTGGTGGATTCAAGTGTACGCGATTTTGTCAACTTACTGGACTCAGCAGGGTTAATACCTGCTCTGGGCCCACTGCAATATCACTGCTCTGTGAAAACCGTAACAATGATACTTGCTCCACGTTAGTCTCCAACAACACCATAAAAAGTCACTTCTTTGAAAAATAGTCGCTAGAAGAGTCTAAATACTCACTAATAGGGGTGTTACGATCCCGATTTTGTATGGAAATCGATCGACCTTGCGCATCGAAATCCAAAAGAAGATCCCAATCACCTCCTACTCCTATGTTTGCATAAAACCAATGATCGTAGACTAGTCTAAACGTGACACTGGGCTCTGTACTGTAAAAGGAAAAAAAAAAATCAAGAATCGAATCGACTCGTGACCCAAAAGAAGAAGATCAAATCAAATCGAAGATTTGGAGAATCGTGACACCCCTACTCGCTAAGTATAGCAACACAGCAGCGCTGTCTTCTGGCTGGGATGAAGTCACATGACTGTACATAGTCATGTGACTCAACCTCAGCACTACTCTTTTCTTAAAGGGGCATGAGCACTACTAAACTAAAACGCCTTTCTGTACGGTAAATTTTCGGCGTACCGCCCAGCCCTAGGTGATACTGTAAATTCTCTAATTGCATTATTGCAGGAAAGTAAACTAAGATAAAAAACATCAGCTGCTTTCACAAGCCGTAAGTTCTGAATCCAGCGCCGGTCCAATGTGAGCAGGCTCATACTGGTTGAAGTTCTTCTGTTATCTTCTGTATTAAAAGCCTTTACCCAGAAACAACCAGTTACAGCCTGAAATGATATGAAACGTGTCTGCTGTGTAACCAGCAGCAGGGAGACTCTATCAGTGGAGTTGCATAAAAATGTGGATACAGAGAGAGAAGCTGGGGACTTCGGGAAGGACTTCAGAAAAAGAAATCCAAATGCTAATTTAGGTGGAGAGTGAACTTTTAAGCCACACAGCTGTAGCAGTTCCTGTCTCTTCTTCCTGTCTCTGTAGGGTCCCCTTGTCCGATGGCTAAAGGTGAACTTCAGCGAAGCCTTCATTGCATGGATTCACATTAAAGCGCTAAGGGTCTTTGTGGAATCCGTTTTGAGGTATTCTTTTAACCGTTTGGTTTTAATGAAGCCACACACAGACCGGCTGGTGCTGAGGATGTTTGCTATGTCGTTCTCTTGTAGATATGGTCTGCCGGTGAATTTCCAGGCAATGCTTCTGCAGCCTAACAAGAAGACCATGAAGAAGCTACGGGAGGTTCTCAATGACCTGTACAAACATCTGGACAGCAGTGCAGCAGCCATCATTGATGTGAGCGCTTTAATACCACTCCGTCTGATCAGCTAGTTCTCTGGCTATTGAGGAAACACAAGTCTTAATTAATAAAACACACTACACAATACTTTGGATCATAAGAAATTTCTTTCTTTCTTTCTTTCTTTCTTTCTTTCTTTCTTTCTTTAGAGAGGATAATAACCTAGAAATAATACACTATTAGTGCTCATGTTAAAGGTGAAGTCATTTACAAAAATATTAATTATTCCTGTGTTATAACACAAATTAGATTTTCTAAATAATTAAAACACCATTACAATGACTCTTTTGTTTAAGGCTATGTCAGTCTAATGTATCTCGTTCTGTAAGCTGTTCTTATTTCTGGAGTATTGTTTGATTGCTGTACCAGTTCAGACAAGAATTATCCAGTCATCATGGTTTGAGTTTAGCAATAACAGAGGAAGACATTATTTTACTATTGTACGAACAGTAAGTCTGTTGTGAATATGTTGTCTTTTCAAACTGTTGCACATGATTTGACCTAAAAGACTCAGTTCATTTCAACTTTGAAATTTGAAGTCAGTCTTTTAGCAAAACTTCTATATTTAATAGTGAGCAGTTTATCGATGCCATGAAAAATAATTCTTCCTCTTTTTTTTTTGTCTGTGCCGTTTTTGAGTCTGATTTTTACTGTGAAACATCTCCCTCTCGTGGTAACACAGGGTCACTGTAAGATGATTGATGCTCCTTTTTTTGCAATGAAACTGAAAACAAAATAAAATAGCTCAACAGAAAATTGGACATTTATTTAGACATAGCCCAGTATAGTAACCTTGATGGAAAAAAAAATGCCACAGTTTTAGGATGTGGAGAATATTAAAAAATGCAGATATAGAAGCTTATCTAGTTCATCTTATTTAGCACAATCAGTTATTCCTAATTTGGCTAAAAAAAACGTTAACATAATTCTATGTGTATACTTTATTTAAGCTTTGAGAATTTTTTCTATTAAGTTCAAATACTTCCGAGGAGCCGAATTAATTTTTCACCCCACTAAACATCTGTGCACAGCAATAGGTGGGGGAGGGAGAGTTTTGCATGATATGATTATTAAAATAGCCAAACGAAACTCTAGCAACTGTGCTTTTTACTCCAGCCTCTCTAAACACCTTTTGAAATTACTATTTTATTCTCTTATTTTTATTTTATTGTTAAATAACTATTAATAAATCCTTGAATTTCATCCTTGCAGGAGAGGGATTTTGGGAAAGCGGTTTGGTTTCCTGTATCATGAATTATTTTTCATGGTTTGCTGACCAATGGCTCTGCCTTTAAAGAAAAGCAAAATTTAGTTGTAAACCGGTATTCTAGTTTTTTATTTTTTTTATTTTTACAGTTTTAGAAATGTAACCGGTCACTTCTATAATACTTTAATTTTTTCAGCAATGTTTTTGTAATACTTTCTAAATCTGCCTGCTTTGCTGTCTGAGATTATTTTATTTTAGGTGTGCGGTGTTGCTGTGTGACCACTCAGAATTTGGATGTAATCTTTCTTCTTCAACCATGTTAGCGTTAACCACAGTGTATTAAACATGGATTCTATTAATTTGGCCTTTATGTTAAGCCTGGTTAAGATATATTTCAGATGATTCCCCATCAGAAACTCAAGAGGCTGATTCCACACACTAACATTAATTATGAGCTCCTATTCTGCTTTCTTCCAGTCTGCAATGGACATCCCCGGCCTGAACCTGAGCCAGCAGGAGTACTATCCCTACGTCTACTACAAGATCGACTGCAACCTGTTGGATTTCAAAGTTTAAACTGTTGCCCAATCTTCGTCCCCATGCTGTGGTGTGTTTATCCAGTTATGTTCCTCCTCGCTCAAACCTCTCTTCTCTCACGTTGCGTCCCCGGTCAGCTTCTGCGACGATGGCTGTGCTGCATGATCATTCCCTGTGGTAAAAAATGTTCATCAGAAAGCTTCTACCACTTTTACAACTAAGGGACAAAAAGACTTTTTATATATATTGTCCTTGTTTATAGTTTATTTTTCTCATTTTAACACAATTGATTAGCTTTTTTGGGGGGGATGTGAAGTGAATAATGAAATTATACTGGAGGGTTCTATATTTACTGTCATGTTGACTGTCATTCCAAATGTGCTGGTGTGTATTTATAGCTGCACCTGTGCAGGCGTTCAGAGATTTATGTTTACATATGGGTAGTTTCATCATTGTACCCATTGCAACCGCACCCGGTACGAATTTCGGAGTCTGTGGCCATTCCGCAGATGCTGTGAAACCAAGTTATTAACAGAGTGTGTGTGTTGTTGTTTCTTGTTGTGTGTATCTGCTGTTCAAAAGAGATCCATAGCTGAGTATTGTGAAAGCAACTGATTAAATAAATGATTGTTTAATTAAAAGCAAGGATTTATGTGTAAATAAGAGAGCTAAGGCCTCGCTACTGGACTGTGATTTACTATTTTGTCACACGATAATGTGCATGTGATAAAAGTACGAAACGCATAAGCAGCATCTGTTTAATAAAAGGTTATCCTCCATGAAGCTGTGTGAGGAGTGGTCATGTGCAGAGCCAAAGGCAGTTTCACTTTTAGAGGATACATTTTTTGGAATTTAACTGAGAAAGGCTTTCATTTCACGATCAATACCAGCTGATAACAGCAGGGGGCACCAGAAGGACATATTTTTTTTTTTTTTTTTTGCAAAGTTCATTAAAAAAAAACTGAAGAAGGCTACAGCATTCTCATATGTGAAAAGTAAAGTAGCATTAGCATGAAGCTGGCTGCACAGTTGGTAGCACTGTTGCCTTGCAGCAATAAAGTCCTGGGTTATAATCCTGGCCAGTGGTCTTTCTGCATATAGTTGGCTTTTTTCTCCCTCTGCATTTGTGGATTCTCACTAGGTATTCTGGCAGTTCAAAAATCCATTACTGTTATTATTCTCTGTTGTTAGGTGATTGTTTGTCCAATGGAAACTGGCGACCTGTCCAAGGTTTATCTCCTGCAAAGATAAGCAGGTTTAGATGGATAGCATCAAATGCATGTGTGTGTAGAATGTAAAAACTACTTAGGGATTTTCTTTAAATAATTGGAGAAAAAGATTGATTTTCAAAAGTTTTGAAGTTTCATATCAAGGAATTCTTTAATATTTCACTAGCCGTTGCAGTTTCACTTCCATGTTAAAAGTGCAGCATATATTAAGATTAGAATTTGTACACAATAGCATAACGAACTACCACACTTTTGACCGTTATTCAACCCTTCATACCTTTTTTCTGATGGCTTTCCATAACCTGCTGCAGTCCGAATTTATGGTACATTATTTGACATTTTTAGATGTGAGCTGCTAAGTATGCGCCCAAGCTTTCTGGTTGAGGTTCTACAGCAGTAACTTCATGTCATTCACAGCCGCTGACCTCCAGCCCAGATCCAGTGTTCAGCGGTGGTAACATTAGATGAAAGGAGCGTGGAGCAAACAGAAGGATATGAGGCGTGTTCCTTAGGCGAAAGTTGCAGGGCTGTTTCTTTATACTAAAGTGATGGAGGCTGCCTGGATCAGATCGGAGGGACAGACTAAAGCTCCGTCATTGTTTTTCTTCCAGCCTTTAGCTGACTCAGTAATTTGTTCAGACTTGGATCTGTGTAATAAACTAAAAATACGTAGAACCTTTTCTGTGCTGTTTTTTTTCTTTACTTAGAGAGGTTAGTTTAGTTACTTGTTTATTATTATTAGGGCATGATGGGGGAAATGGTGTATATATATATATATATATATATATATATATATATATATACATATACACACCACTTTTTTCAAGCCGATTTATTACCAATACTTGAATCTGAGTAGGTCTGCTTGCCGATACCGATACTTCTACCACACAATAATGGAATGGATTGGAAGACATTATTTGTATTGCTTGTTCCAACAAACTATGGTGAAACAAAAATGTATATTAATAAAAAAAAAATGACCACAAAACTAACATTTGAAGGAAAAAAAATAACATTTAATGTGAAATTGTTGCAGAGTTTCCACATTTTCATCCCACATCGGGTGATGTTATTGGTTGACAAATACCAGTAGCTACGAATTAGAACGGCGTATCGGCCCCATGGGATTGGAAAAGACGCACTACTCTATGACAAACACACACGCGCGCGCACACACACGCGCCTGAGTATGCGCACAGACACTCCACCTACTGACGTCTGGTGATAGCAGAACCTAGAGGCGGGTGGGGGGAAGCAGCCACCGTTCTACTGCATGTAACAGTGCTGCTGCCTTGTGGAAGGAAACAAGAAGGAAAGCACAAATGCCCCCAGACCGCCGCTCTCTCATTGGCCTGGACCAGCTCTCGTCTTCGGGCCTCCTTTGCTGAGAGAATGCAAGGATGGCCGAGCGGCGCCTCGGCGGGGACCACGAAGTGCTGACGGACGCTGCAGCAGCGACTCGCCGGGCTCAACACAAGCATCATGACGCGATGAATTCGCCGGAGGATGCCGAGGATCTGTCTCTGGAGGAGATACTGAGGCTCTACAGCCAGCCCATCAACGAGGAGCAGGCATGGGCGGTGTGTTACCAGTGCTGCCGGACGCTGTCGAAAGTGCACCGGGGTGAAGGGAGCTCCGCTGGCGCCGCTGCCACCGGAGCATCCCCGGCGGCTGCTCCGAGGAGGATATCGGGACCGGTGGATGTTAGGATACAGAAAGATGGTTCGGTGAGGATGGATCAGCGCGGCCGTGAAGGTAAAATAACTGTTGTTCATGACAATCCGCTCCAATTAAAATTCACGAGAGGCTCAGCTGTTCTTTCTGCAAACCGTAAAGTAATCATCAACTCTTTATAGCGTTTATTATAGCAGGTTTAATTATATGAGGCGCAGTTGGAACATGAGGGAGACCACAGTGGATGCAGGCCTGTTTTAATTTGGAATCAGCCTGAATTGAGTAATATGCTCACACAAAGCCTATATTTCAGCTTAGCCTACCTCCCTATTATTTCTCAACTCTTTTTTTCAGATTAGTTTCAGTCTGCATTTAGGGATAAAAAACAATTCCCATGAGGCTAAGGCTCATTTACACTCGGTCTGAGCTCTGACACACAAAGGAATGCCATGTCGGACCCTTGCTGCTCTCACCTTTTTTTTTTTTTTACACCGATTTCCATCTGTTTTCCCATCATCCTCCCCGTGTGTGTGCTCACATCACGTCTCCCCTCTTTATTAGGTGCGCTGAGCCTGTTTTGTCACCTCATATCAGATCATCATGCTTCCATCTGATTTAAGAGCTGAAATGTGGCCACTGATCGGATGGATGAGGGACTCAAACAGAGTGATGTTTCCTTGGTGATCAAGTGTATTAATTAGATTTTACTACATTCTTTAGGTAGGGTGACATCAGGTAAATTGGGACACTTTTAGGTTGATCGCAAGTAAACCACTTAAAATGCTAAACCTGGTGAAATTAATGAATTTTATGGCTTAATATGAGTCTTGGTAACATTTTTGTGTAGAAAATATATTCCCAGTAACAATAGTTGACAAGATTTAAACATTTAAAGGCTAAGTGACCACTATCTGATCTGGGTAGAGGTTCAGGTAAAATGGGACAGTTGATGCGGTTTGAAGAATAACAATGCAATTTATTAGTTCATAAAGTCAGTCATCAATCATCAATGAATTGTTTAGTTAAGGAAGCCAGTTATCAATTAAACAAGCAAGTTTTCTTTAAAACACCCTCAGCACAGTAACTTGACTATCCTGAAACTAGGAACTGATTTTCACGTAGACCTAGGCCTACAAGTTGAATTGAATAAGATTGTATCAATCAGGAACAACAACATATATGTAAATATCAATAATATTTCTGAATACATAAAATATGGGCAGTTACAAGCTAGTTAGCTAATGTTATTAGCACAAAATACAACATACTATCTGGTAATTTATCTTGCTTAACTGTCACACTTTTATAATATTTCTCAATGTGATATAAAAGGGACATTTTTATGTGATTTCTGATCCTTTTGACTTAAAATCATACCTATTAACATCAGCCAAAAGTCTCCCATTTTGCCTGAAGCACGTGACATTAGTTAACACTAGTTTTCCTTGAAAAATTAAATCATACTGCCTTTTTGTTATATTCACATTACTTTAGCTGTAATATCTTTATGATCATGATGACAAAATTGAAATGTCAGGGGTTGGAAGCACTGATTGTTTTGAAGATAGGCTCCTCCCATCTCTGATATCTCAGACCAATAAAAATGATTGTATATTATAAACAATAACTGCAGTGTAAAGGTAGTAACATGCATTTTTATTCGCTGCTGATGTTTAAAGAGATAAAGGGTTGAAACCTTATTCGTCCCATTTTACCTGATGTCCCACATTACCTGATGTCACCTTAGGCCTAACAACAGAGTTTTTCAAACAAATAAATAATAATCAGTTTTATCAGTTTAATTTTTGCATTTTTTTTCTGGAACCATCTTTTTTAATAAGAATAAATCACAGTAAGCAGATGTCAAATTGTGAGTCTTTGCAAAGACTCACGTCCTAAGCATGACATTTTCATTTTCAGCTGCAACAGCATCTGTTCACAAAGAGCAAACTAGACCGAAGGCTACATAAATGCCAATCAGTCTAAATCACAGATATCCAAACTTTTTGCTACAAGGGCCAAAATCATCAAGTCGAAAGTGCCAATTGGCCACAAAAATAGGATTTTTTTACCTGAAAAATTCGTGTTTTATACTTTCTTAACAATAAATTAAACTGGTGATATTTTAATGTAACATATAAAGTAGGAATTCTGGTAGAAGAGGGATTTTTAAAGTATTGTAGATTCAAAACACAGGTCTTTTAAGGTGTGCATTTTTTAAAAGAAATCATTTTCAAGTATTTCAGAGGGGGTAACAGTTTTTTTTTTTGCTGTTAGCAGAAAGAATAGGGTTTGGTTCACTCTTTCTTTGAAAATATGTGTAATTTTTTTGCCATGTTTGGTTGTCTCTGTGTCTGCTTTTGCGCTTGTGTCTTATGCAATGAAATTAAAAAGAAAGGGGGAAAAAAATCATTACTAAAAGACAATTAGTTAGTTTTGTACCATGGATCATTTTCTAATCCTTTTAATTTGTCAACACAATGATGCCCTTGTAAAAGAAATTATCCATCTGCATCAATAATTTGTGCTGTGGTGCCAATTGCAGAAGGTACCAATCTTAAATGGTGGTGAAGGGCCTTGCAAAATCAGTCCAAGGGCCGCAAATGGCCCACGGGCTGCACTTTGGACACCCCTGTTCCAAATGGCTTCCAAAGGCCCGAGAGATGAGTTCTGTACCTGTAAATGGACACTATATGTACACCACTGAGTTAACTTTATAGCCTTTGAGTCAACGGATGCACCACGATCTTATGTAAGTGACGTGTTTAAACGAATCTGAAAGGCACAGCTGTGATGATGATGGTGTTTTGGCCTGTTAGTCTATATGAGTAGAATGAATGGGCTATTTTTAGATTTGAGGAGAAACCACTGAAGCGGGGGCCCAGTGTTTTATGTCTTACTTGCAAGATGATATAAATAAACTCCTTTTTTAATTATATGTAAGATGGTGTTTCTCGGGGGTTTTTTTTTTCATCAGCTGTTTGACTCCTCAGTAATCAGTAATCAGATTTAGGCATAAAATGCAGTGACAAAATGTTCGCTCCATTTTCTTCTCACATGTACATCTTTCAGATCATAATATACATTTACAATCAAAAAAAGGTAATCTGATTGAACATGAACAGCATTTTCAAAATTATAATTTCATTTTATTGAATGGAAAGCAAGCTATCCGACCAACCTGGCCTTATGTTAACAAGTAAATCCTGCCCGAACCTAATTAAGGGTTCAGCCACACTTGGTGATGACTCTTGGTGATGACAACCCAATCCTCTTTGTACATGGTGGAGCTGAAATACCACACCATTTTGATCCATACTTTGACTAGGCTACACCAAATTCTTAATTTAGGTCTTTTTTTTTAGCCAGTCATTCACGGACTCGATAATGGGAACCAGCTGATTGTCCGGCTTCATGACACTGCTGTGCTTTAGCTTAAGATCATGATGTCTTGATTTCGTAAGTTAAAAGGACCAAGACACGGATAATTTCTCAGTTTATGTGAGTTGTTTTAATCAAACAGGTAACAATTTACAAAAACTTGATGAATTTCTCAGGAATCAGATCACAGGAGACAAGGTGAACATGAGGGAAGAATCCAATGCGTAACAATGAAACTAACCTAGCTGAAATAAACTGAGGAGAGAAGAGCATTACAAAGGAACCAAAGAGAGTAATAAGGGGTTAACAGACGCAGCTGGAGAAGAGAGCAGCCAGAGGAATGAAGAATGGTGCTGGCCGGATGAGGAATGTGAAATGATAGACAAAAAAGAGACACAGGAAACGAGAATAACAGTAGAGAGGCGACTATAAACCAGAGAATGGCAAAATCTAAGGAATAAAGCAATATATAAATAAACAAAGCAGTAATACAGAAGAAGCTAGAGTCCAGACACAAACATAACCAAAACTGACCTAGAACCGTGACACATGAACTGATGGCTTGATACTCTCCTTCAGTTATTTATGCTCATGAGTAGAATTAATGGTCGTAGCAGTTATAGCAAGCAGCAGAACAACCTCACACCATGTTACCACCACCATGTTTGACTGATGATATGCGGTTTATTTTCTAAGTGGTGTATTCTTCAATTTAATTCAATTGTTTAATTCAATTCAGTTTAAATCTAAAGTGCCAATTCACACCTGATGTCGTCTCAAGGCACTTTACTAAAAAAGTTATTGCAAGTCAATCACATTCATACATAATACATTCCAATCAGTTTAAAATTTTTCTATTTAAGGAATCCAAGCAGACTGCATTTAGTCATTGATTGGCAGAGGTGCCAAGCACAGCAATACGTCCTACTGAACAAGCAGAACCAGAACCTGGCTCAGTACGAGTGGCCATCTACCATGACCGACTGGGGGTTCTAGAAGACAGAGCAGAGACACAGAAAGAACAAAAAGAACTGATGTAAAGAAAGTAAAAATGATAACAGGACATCGAGGATGTTTGGTTACTGTGAGCATCATCCAAGTCGATCCAGCCAAGCAGGATGCCAGACCAGGTGTAGCTTCCGTGGAGAGAAAAACACAAAGCTAACAGTCGAAATAAAAGCAAATAATGCAACCGTAGAGTAACTGTGTGTCCAGACCAAACGCGATAGGAGCGACTAGAGCTTCAGGTTTACATGTAAAATCAATGGAGGAGCGCGATGAAGCGCGACTTTGTGTCCCGCGACACTTCAGAAGGAGATTTGCGTCGCGAAAAAGCTTTTCTGCCTGATTTGCGCGAACAATTCGCGCTACAGATGCGATGGAGAATTCGCGCTGCATTTTATGTGGTGCATTCGCGCTCATGGCGCCTATCGCTCGAGTTGGAAAAATCTGAACTCCAGCGTCAAATCGCGCCGCGACAACCAATCAGGGGACAGAGTTTCAGTGATTCTGTGACTGTCATGGAGTCACAGCCTCAGCAGGACATGGAGGAAATACTGATAAAACACCGTGGCTAATCACCCCGAGCTACATGACACAAGCAGTTTTCAATACAGAGACAGAAAAAAAACGAAAAAAAAAAAACTATTTAGACAGGAATGCACCTCTCGGCCTAGAATTGAGCCTTGAAACAGCCTCCTCACCTGGTTTCCTGGAAGCAGCTCCCGCACCACATATCCGTAGCTCACCAAACCCCCAGTGCAGCGGTCCCAGCTCTACCGGAGGCCAGGGCGAACACGTAATCCACTCTGTCCTCCATCAGCTCGGTCCATAATCCACCGCCAGCTGCACTGTAGCCCCGGCTCCGCTGAAGGCCAGTTCGCGCGTGAAAATACAATATTTGAAGCGCGACCAGTTCGCGTTGTACACGCTTCAAGGTGTGATTGTTCAAGCATCCAGCTGGGGGCATGTGGCGTGTTTTAAAGCTTTTGGTGTGGACACACAGTAATAGAAGATATAAAAGAGCAGAGTGAAGAAAAGGGATTAGTCAGGCCTCCAACATTAGGTATTAGTTTTATGCCTAATGTAATAGGATGCACACCTTCTGTTTAAAACATTTTTCCAAAAATGTCGGTCATCAAGATATTTATTTTCAGGCAAATACAGGCCTTTGTGCTCTTTTCGGTCAAAAACGGTTTTCACCCCTTCAGAAACTTTGAAATGGATGCAGTTTTTGCCATTTTTTTATTGTTGCATCATAAACACTGACTTTGAAGAAGGCAAGGGGAGGCTTACAGAGCTTTAGCACTTTTGTGACCTCCCACATGAATCGCCAGTGCACTCTTAGAGTAAGTTTGGTAGGCCACCACCTTCTGGGATCGTTCACCACTGGCCCATGGTTTTTACCTTTTTGAAAAATGACTTTCCAGGTGTGAGTGTTGACGGTGTAGTTGAAGTCCAGAGACTAAATGAACACAGTGTCATAAAAAAGTGAACTTAGACTTAGCTATAAACTCAGTCCTCAACTTCCGGTTATATTAGGTATTCCTCTCAGAATCTTGATATCAGAATCTCCATCCTCGTGACATCATAGTCTTGCCCCTGATAAAATAGTTAAATAATACCAGAATAACGTCCTCCCATAAAAATCACATACATTTTTTTTCCTTTCTTATGTGCTTTAAAAGCATATTGGTCAGTAACATCTTACATTTTTTTGGGGAAGTGGTTGTTGTAATTACCACTTATCGATAATGTTCAATAGTGCTGGGCTGTTCTTTCTCTATTTAGCAGCTTGGCTAATCAGAGTCAGTCATGTAAATAATTACACAGATCAATATGAAGTGCTGTTAGGAGTTTTAAAGCTCTTATTGGCTAATGTGACCTGTATTTAGATCCAGAAACATATGGTATGACTAAATTTGCTGATTCAAGTCAAAGTCCCGATGATGTCAATGATGATGCACCATTGTCTGGTGTGATATAAAGAAGTCATTTGTTCAAAGCAGAATCTGTCAGCTGCTTGTTTGGTGATAAAGTAAAAGACTGGACTGATGTAGCCTGGAGGTGTTGGTAAAGTGGCTTTCTTTTAAAGGAAGAACATTCACATCCAACAAAGGTTCTTGGAAAGAGTTTTGTCATCACAGATCACATGCAGCTCAAACTGATGACATGATTAGAACTGAAATGATTGGAACTGAAATAAAATTGAACAAAAAAGTCTAATTTGCACAATGAGAAGAAAAGCGTGGAGATGTTTCGCTGGAGGAGCTTAATGGGAACCTAAAATTTATAGAAAGCAATATATTTGTAGAATACATAGGAATCCTATCATTAAAAGGACGATATCAAATACTTATTGCCACTTTTTTTTTAAAGGTTTTGTGGCCATAGTGGCCTTTATTAACAGTGGACAGGTATATGAAAGGGGGACAGAGTTGTGGGGGAGACATTGGCAAATGTCCACAGCCGGGAGTCAAACTGGGACAGCCCCTTCAAGGGCTGAGGCCTCTGTACATGGGGCGCCTGTCTTAAACCACTACACCACACAACACCCCATAATTGCCACTTTTCTTATAAATAGAGATAGAAATGGGTACTTGAAATGAAATTGAAATCACACGGTGGATTTCCCTTCCATTACTTCATTACTAACGTAAAAAAAAAACAGTCGTTATTAGAAAATATGTGGGCTGCTGTGTGTATATATATATATATATATATATATATATATATGCATATGTGACCATATATATATATATATATATATATATACACACACACACACTAGTTTCCAACTAAGTACTTTGATTGGACGGAACATTCCATGAGTGCTTGCATTACAAACAAATGATAATATTACAAATGATAGTTGTTGCTTATTATTAGGGGTGCACCGATTCGACTATTCCAGTCCCAATACCGATACCGATACCTGGGCTTTGTGTATCTGTCGATACCGATCCGATAATATTGCTGAATTAGTCAACTTTATACCTTTCACCTTATACCTTTCTTAAAGAGATTAAAGGCACCAGACTTTACTAACAAAACAGAGGTAAGACAAATTAACAGATATATATAATATAAAATACCGTTAAACTAAAATTTAAAGTGAAAAAGGAAATTTTTTTGTGAATTTATTGCAGGTTTACCATACTTTAAGTATCGGTTCATGGTATCGGTTAATATTAACCGATACGATACATGTAAATTAGAGGGTATCAGAGCAGATACCCGACATCAGTATTGGTATCGGTGCATCCCTACTTATTATTATCAGCTTGTAGAACTGTTGTATAAAAGCCTTATCACATTCGAGGTCGTGGTGTGATTATCTGCAGCCTTGTGCCTATACGACCGAATCACGCCAGGGTTGATATTTCGTTGTTACACATTCTCTCCCATGTAAAGGCACATGACTGGTTTGTCTCTTGGGGTTCAGAGCATTTGTATGCCAAAATGATTCATGGGTCAGAGGTAGGTGGTGGATCAGATGAAATACTTTAAAATTTGTCAGGTAAAGCAATAAAGACTGTTTTAAAAGACTGCATGAATTGCAGCTTCGTCTCAGCTGAGAAATAAGGTATAAAGAAATGTGCTATGACTCAATAAATTTATTGTACAGCACTACTTTTCCTAAATACTCATCCAAGCAACAAAACTATGGGAATCTGTAGATAAAAATAATTATCACCTCAGCTGATGTCTGATCTTACCAAATTATTTAGGTATTTTTTTATTAATCTAAAATTTACACATTTTACACATATCTTGTTCCTTGTTTCTGAGATTTATTAGAAATATATGAACCTGCCTGAAGCTGTTAGATATATATGAATAATGTACAGTGAGCAGCCAATATTGGTCTTGTTGCCGTAAGTTTTTATTTACACTTCTGTCTTGTTTTTCCTGCAGGTAAATACAGCCCTTGCAAAACAACTGAGGTGAGTAACTTCACTATTATCCTGCTTTAAATATGTGCCCACACTGTCATGTACCTACAGAAGTTTGTATTTTCTTTTTTTAAAGTTCTAGAGTGTTGTAGAAGAAAAACAGCCCATTGATAGGTAGAAAAGAGGGACAAAATAAATATGTTCATACTGAAGGTTTTCAGCAGACTTTAGGGTAATTTTCTGGCTTTAATTGGGCCTTTTATTTATGCGCCTAAATCTTAGCAAATATAGTTTTTTTTAAAGGAATAATCCGCCAAATAACAGTTTTTCAGTTTTTAAGCCGAAATGTAATCAATCAAAAAGAGCTGCTTTTCTATACGCACCTTCTAAAACCTGCAGATTTCAGAGAAAAAATATAAAATAAAAACCATAATAAAACCAAAATAAAAACAAAGAGAAGATAACGTGCCTTCAGATGCATTACTTTAAATTTGATTCTGAGTTTTCCCTTTATTAATATATATATATATATATATATATATATATATATATATATATATATATATAAGACACATTGAAGTGCTTTATCATGCACCAATTGTGTTTTCATATTTTCATTTTCATTGCTTAGTGAAAGAAATATAGAAAAAAAGTTATTTCTTTCCTCTTCTGTGACATATTTACATTAATGCTTGTTGCCTTTTTGGATTATCTTTTACTTCAAAAATGTTCATGTTTCAAAATCGTAACCAGTTTTGGTTATTTTGTCAAAACATGACCAAGGATACATACCCTACGTTTCGTTGGAGAAGCCACACAGGAAACTCAATCCTAGTGTTTAAAGTTTTAACAAAGCACATGGTGGGTTTATTTACCACAAATGTATCTGTTAATATATTTTACGAGGCATAAGTTATTAGGATAAAGGATAATGGAATGTTTTCCTCACAATTAGAGGTCCGGCTGGTATTTCTGATTAACTGGTTAGGAATCTTACTCAGTAGGAGCCTTCTGCTTAATAAGAGCTATGGGAAAAGTTTCAAAACTAATTAAAGGGTTTCATAAATCTGTCTTAATTCCAATGTGCTGGTAATTGTGCTAATGGATTCTGAAATTACTGTTGGCATTTACTGGGTTTATCATATCACTTTAGTTTTTAATGGATATTTAAAGAAAATTGTATCAAGATCAGTTCAATTATTATTTCAAAATCTGTGATTCTCCAGCTGAATTACCATTGGGAGAAATGTATTAAATCCTTTTCATCTCTGTGTAGTCAACAGAAAATTTGAACTCAGCTGCAACAGCATCTATTCACAAAGAATTTTGAACTCATAACATCCTTTATCTCTTCCTGGTTCTGCATGGACAATGCGCAGAAGCTTTTCCGGCAGATCTTGATAAAAACTGCTGCGTAATAGAGCTGTGCTAACAGATGTGGAGCCGGTAAATAACTTGGGCACATACTCTTACACCCTGTTGGGGAAGCAGTGGATGTGAAACTGTATCAGCAAATCCCTGCTAAGCAGCTTTGCTCCAGAAATCAGTTCTCACAATGCAGTTTGTAGCAAAATGGCTGGGGGAAAAAAACCAACTACCGGCAAGTTGGTGGAGTTGCTTGATGCTTGACGGCAGTAGAAGCATTTTGCTGGCAGAGAGGAATGGAATCCACCCGAAGCTGGATGAACGGGAATACTTGTTTAGACCTAGCTGACACACATTATCTGCACATGGCGTAAAACAGCATGAACTCATGCAAATGATGCTGCATGTCAGATGATGTTTTTTCTTTTCTTCGTAGCATATGAGCCGGGTTCACGGATACCATGGGGTACATAAGGCTCTTTGTCTAGTAATCACTCGAGCTTCTGTTCATCAAGCAAAAAAAAAAAGGATATGTTCATTAACCAGTTTTTGATTGAGTCAAAAATACGTAACAATTAATTTTTCCGGTTTTAGCAGAGATGTTGTTGCCCACCCTGTTGTTGTTTTACAGACAATGATCTGCTTGGCATGCATTTGTATTCAGCTCCTCGGGTCACTACCTTTCGCTGGGCTTTGTCTCTAACTGCTTTGCAAGTCTATTGACTTTTCATTAATTAGTCGCCCTCACTAAGATGCATTTTATAGAGAGGATCTGTAAAACAGCAATTTTTCAAGTCTAGTTCAGATTAACCTTTGGGTCTAGCTTCTAACTTCCACTAGACAAATGGATCCCAAACTTTCCAGTTTCTGACCCACAAAATAAACATTTAAGAGGCCCGTGACTCCAACTCTTGCAACACGCAATTACTTTTTTTGAGTCACTTAAAAAGTGGTACAATGACAACAAAACCAACATCAAACACCAATATATTGAGAAATATATGTTGTTTTTATAAATTCAGGTAATTTTTTTCCCCTATCTTTTATTCAATTTATGGAATGCAGATGCTCGCTCATTGACGTTTCTGGTTTTTACATTTTTTTCACAAGAAAATCTCAAGACCCCACATTTACACTGTTGTGACCCCAAGTGGGGTCACGACCCCAACTTGGGAACCACTGCGCTAGACCATCCTTATACATCCATACATTTTTTTTTTTTTTTCAGCTCTATCTATTCACCTATCAAGTCCGACCAGGTTCCCTGCCCCTGCTAAAGAAAAGCATCCCCAAACCCTAATTCATTTGCTATACCGGATGGTGTATTTATTATTTTGATCTGAGCTGACAAAAGTATCTTCTTTCAGCCGTTTGCTGTGTCCCCATAAGAGGCTTGTGGTAAATGTAAAACGGGACATCTTGTGGCTTTCTTTTTGCCTCTCTTCTATAGGCTCTGAACTCTAGATTCCTACTCATCGCATGAAAACATTCTTCCACCTGAGCTGTGGATCTCTACAGCTCCTCCAGAGTTACCCTGGGCCTCTTGGCTACTTCTCTGATTAATGCACTTCTTGCCTGTTTTTGTAAAAAAAAAAAAAATCTTTTAGGTAGACTAACATGTCTTGGTACGCTTGCAGTTGTGCCATGCCCTCTCCGTTTTGGTTGCTATATTGAACTCTGTGAGATGTTTAAAGGAAACATTAGTTTCTAACTCATTTTCTCTCTGAAGGAATTTAGCTGCACTGGATTTTAACTTAGAGGGCATCAGAGAAAGAAGGGATAGATAGAAATGTATTTTACACCTTTCAAAATGTTGTTTCTAAAGAATTTTGAAAAGATTTGATAATTTTCCCTCCACCTGCAAAGTGACAAAATGTGAAACAGTTTAGGGGCTATGAATAATTTGTTAATTAAAAACTGAGCATGGAGGCAAACTCAAAAGGTGGAAGATTTTTTTTTTTCCTCAAATATTAATGAGGTTATGATTTTGGTAAAACATGACCATTCATGTGACAGTGGGTCATGGCAGCATAGTCAGGAGTTTGGAGGAATTTGTTTGTGCCTGCGTGGAAATAACTTAAGTTTTGCGCATGACACGCTATTATCTAAATGTACTGAACATTTTTGCTCTCAGGATTCTATAAATTAGTGATGATTTACTAGCTACTATTAATACATTTCTATTATTGTTGCCGAACAGTTATGCTTTATGTAAAATGTGAAGCACTTACCTTTAAACTTTCTAAGAAGCAGGGAGATGCTATATATTTTATCCTTCTCAAACAGCAATTCATGAATAGCCTTTAAAGATGCAATTTAACGGCTTTTTCTTGAAGGGCTTTTTGATGCAACATATGCAATAAATGTAAAAATTCTAGAATTGGATTAACAAATTTAAATTTGTTGTGGGTTTTCTTTAACCCAGGGTCAAAACTATACTTTACATGCATACATACACATACATTATTCTGAGTAGATGCTTGACCATTATTTTTACAGAAACTATAGATATTTTAAATCGCTTAAAGCCGTAGTTAAAACAATTTTGTTAGGGTTGTAGATCGAGGCCATCACAAAAGCTTAATGCTATATTAGCACCAAAATAAATTAAAGATCGGTTATCATATCAACCTTCCAGACAACTCAGGTCTTCTGGAGCACTGAGCTCCTGTCAAAATCCAGACTAAAAACTTAGATTTTTAGCGAGAGTTGCCTTTGATTAATAACAACTGGAACATCACAAACTGTCTATTAGTTCTGAAATGTAATATTTTTTTGTTTGTTTGTTATTTTTGTATCGCATTTTTGTTCGAATCATATAAAGAAATTTGAATTTACAATTGCTGAAAATGTGCGGTACAAATAAAACTGCCCCGCCTTGCTTAGCATTTTAGACTGAATCCGTTTATAGCAGCCTCATTGTAGCAGAGATATTTTATTTCCTCTTGGCTGTAAGGGAAGAAGTCCATGAACTGATTGCTTATCTAAGAGCATCGGTGAATCAGGACGCAGTTTCCTCTGAAAGCGTGCAGAAAGAATGGTTGAATAGCATATAAAAACAAATTGGCAGTAAAACACAACATCAGGAACATAAAGAGCATTAAATCGCATCACTGTTATGACAATCCAGGTGTTATTAATCAGTTAATCTAAGACAGCTCGAAACAGATGGTCGTGGTTTCAGCAGCTTTGCAGTGGTCTGGAAGTTTGTTCCAGATAATAGCACAGAATCTGAAAGCTGCATCTCCATGTTTAGTTCTAATTCTAAAGAAGCTGGGTAGACTAGAGTTGGAAGACCTGAGTGGTCTGGAGGGGTTGGTTGGTATAAGGGCAACACATTTTAAAGGTCGTGAGCCAATCAATGATTCATAAACTAGTAATTTTGAAATCTATTGGGAGTCCGTGTTAGGACTGTTTTAGCAACCATACATGTCTTCATGTAAAGGGTTTGTCCTCCTTCACTTTTTAACAACTTTTACTCGTTGTTTGGACAGAGTAGAAGTTAAACTGCAGTTTAATCTTTTTAAAGCTCTTTTTTGGGATAACGATGAGCTTATCATCAGTTTTGGAACAAAGTCCTTTCATAAAAATGTATTTGATAGAAAGAGGTTGCCAAAGGTGGAGAGTCTTCATGCCAGTAACACATCCCTAGCTTTTTAAATGCTATGTGACATGTTTCCATTTGTGTTAAAATAATTTTGATTTATGTTATTTGATCAAACTGCTTCTTTTCCTCAACGGAAACCCAGTTTTAAATAAACTCATTTTATCTGATTCTCAACATGATAACTATTGCTGCTGCTAATCTACAGCCTTGCCAAATCCGTTTTGTTAATATAGCATTTCCCCCCATTTTAACTCTTGTTGTCTTTCTTTTTTCCTCACCCCTTCCTCCTTTCCATCCCATCATTCCGCTTGGTTGCTTGCAAGCCTGGGAACCGGTCGGTGAGAATTTAGGGTTGAATGTTTGCAGTCACAAGGTTTTCCCTTACATCCTACAGTTGGTTTGTCAGTTATGTCCCAAGAACATCAAAAAGGATTTGAATTGTCTGAGTTAAAAATCAGATAAGTAATAGAACCCCAAAAACCTAGTTGCTCATCACTAAACACCAGTGTGTGTTTTGGGCAGGGGAGCACAAATGAAATCTATCATGCTGTCATCTTTGTGTTGATCCCCCCCCTCCCCCCCCCGAGGAAACCCAGCTGGGATTTAGTGATTGGGAGCTCACATGACTCCTCCCTCCTCAGTCTGCCTTTGACCTTTATGTCTGCACACAGACACACACTCACCCACACAAACACTCACATAAAAAGCTTTCATCCTTGATGTCTCACCTTTTTCTTTGGCCTCGCCCATAAATCAGCTCATTTTCATGCTATTTTCCACCACTTTATTAAAAAACGGTCTCTTTTTATATTTACAACAGCGCAGCCCTTTCCATTTTTTATCCTGCCTGTCTAGCGCGCTCATCTCACACTACCATTTGTTTCCATTAGTGTTTTATATCCTATCCTTTTCCTTCCCAGTAATTCTGAGCGCTCATGGTTGCAAAACAATTCCATCTGTGGTTTCCAACTCTTGTCTTCTCGGGCAATACTTGCTTTATCCACCATGACTCTTCAAGTCCACCCAGCCAGACTGGCATAATAAGGTCCCAAATCGGACCTACTAAGATACTTTCTGACTAAGAAATAACATTTAGTCTTTGTATATATTATGTGTTTTTTAGATTATATATCATCTTTAATTTCAATAAATTACTTAGACTGCCACAGGAATGCTATTTTATAGATTACACGACCGTACTTACATATCAGGCAGTTACTCTCATTGGAAATATTTCATGTTTCATTCTCACTACATGTTTCATGTGGGAAGATGGTGGCGCATCCTATCCGTGAAACTGCTTTTAATTAGCTGAATTTTATTTTAAAACTTGTTAGCTAGGTTTTTTTCAATCCTAAAATGCACAAATGCAGACCAATCTGTGTAATATGGATCCATAAAAACGAAATATGACATAAGGTATTTGGAATTATGTTGTTTTTGTTTATATAGTCATCAATGTTAATTAATTTTAATATAAAAACATTTATTATTTTATTATTTACATAATTAATATTTACTTACTAATGTTTGACAGAAAGATGTAGGAAGTTATTATTATTATCTCTGAACAAAGCTTTAAATGGTCATGCTAGCTAGCTACTAACAGCTAGCAAGTTGTCCGGTTGTATCACAGCTTTTCATGTTGTTTACTGTATTTTTTTCTTTTTGCTCATTTTTTAGGTTTTCTTTCAGAACATTTTGAGAAAACTAAGAATAAAATGCCTAAACATAGCCCACAAAAACAGTAACAAAACCTTTTTTTTTGCCGGCTGGGACATTGCATACTTCAAAAGCAGTCTAGTGAAGAACCCCTGACAGAGAAAGGTTGGAACCAGCCCTAACTTTGCTGCATTCTGAAAATCCGTTAGCTCACTGACCAAGCTAACTGCTATCGGCAACACAAGCATATACATTTATTTGTATGGATGTTATGCAGTCAGACAAAGCAAAAATCTTTGCTGCCATAGGTTTATTACTACAATTAATACTAAGATTGCATTAGAACTGATTTATAACTGAAAAACAATGTGTTAGAAGAACAAAATTATAGTTTGTTGACCACTTGAGAGGTGCGGGTCAACTGATTACCCAGTCAAATCAAAGATCCAGTAAAATTAGCCTGAAGTTCTGATAGTAGAAAACTGCCTCATGTTGGATTTTGAAGTGAGAGTTGGTGGGGAGAACCCACAACTGTCTGATCTGGAACTTTAGACGTGCCGGCTCCACTATTAAAATTCAGAGTAATTTTCTTTCGGTTTTTTCCCTTTCATCTGTCGGGGTAAATCTGTTGGCCTGGTCCTCTCAGCCATAACAGATCCATACAAAATTGACCCGTTAGGAAATTTAATAAAATGTCAGCCTATCACAACGTTTTCTGCAGTGAGTAGTGTCAATGCCTGGTGAAAAGTGTTGGTAGTCTCTAACATGCAAGACTTCACCAGCTAAATAAAAGTATCACAACAGTTCAATCTGAAATGTATAGCCATAGCTGTTCAGTTTATTGTTCATTCATACCTATCTGGACAGATTATCAAAGCACAGACAATTCATTGCATCTGTAGCCTCCCCCCCAGACCCCCGGGACCCTCTACCCTTTCCAAAAGCTCCCTGCACTCTTACTGGACTCGCCACACTCTCGTTTTAACCCCTAAAATGTCTTGAGCTGTTTCATAGACAGAAGTTCTCTGAACACCTTTAAGGATTTATTTTTCAGTTAGATCTTAGTAAGCTTCAACCAGACTGTCCTACTTTGGACCATGATTTCCTTAGACATAACATCACATTCCACCACGTTCCACATTGCGTTATGTATTTTCATGAAATAAAACTGTGAGCATACTTGTCATATTCCCACAACAATAACATTTATCTTTGAGTTTCAACCAATCAGCATGACTTAATCACAGTTCCTCCCCACTGCATCTATCGAGCCATTTCCCAGTACATACTGGGAAATGTATCTGTAAAGGTCACCATTCACATACAGTGGTAGGAAGTAGCACAGTATAGGCTTTGAGAGCCAGGGAGGAGGCAGGAACACACACTAGGGAGATGAAGTAAGAGGGGAGTTGCAAGCCGTATAGATCAGAGAGCTGGGATTTCAATCCAGGTTCTTCTTCCTGGAAGAGAACAAATGCTACAAATGCTAACAACTCAGCTACTGTTGAGCAGATTACACCTTATATAAATATACAGCTTAACGAAACAAACAGAGCATCGGTATACTATGCGTAAAACTTGGAGATGAGTACAAAGTACATTTCAGTGGTGTTGCTTTGTGTCATCCAACAGGTCATTGAGTCTCTGGGCATCATGATCTATAAGGCTCTGGACTATGGCCTGAAGGAAAATGAGGAGAGAGAACTCAGTCCTCCACTGGAGCAGCTCATTGATCTCATGACCAATTCGGCCGAAGCCGAGAAGGAAGCCTGCCTAGATGAAGGCTACGAGGCCACAGAAGAAGAGGACGAAACAGATGATGACCCTAAGAACATCTCCGGTGTCCACAGCTACAGAGATATTATGAAGGTCAGTGGCGGAAATATTCATCATTGTTTCAGACATATCAATTTATTTCGTGGAGTAAATTGCAAAAGCTATGGTAGCTGTTAAATGACCATTCTAACCAATATTGATGGATATTGCTGTCAAAATTACTCATTTGAATGCAAAAGGCTTTGATAGTACTCGTTAGATGTTTTATATAAAACACATAGCCAAGCATACACTATAGACTATTGCTATTAGCACCGTGTAGAACATTTAAAATCATCGTTGACCTTGTAATGTCTTGTTACAATGATTTAAGAGGGATAACAAACATAAAAAAGCAATTAACTTGTTTTTTCCCCCATTGATAAGAATTACAAAAGCAATCATCAGTCAGAGTCACTAATCCTAATTAAGTGTGCCAAAAGCCTGAAATATGAAAACCAATAAAAAAATAATGGGCGATGTCATGGTCACAGCGTTTAACAAAGCTTAAAAACATGAGCAATTTTTTCTTAATTGGAACTACAATCCCATAGTATACCTTCTAATAACCGCATAACAAAGAATTTACAGAATTTATTCCGACAGTGAGTTCTACTGAGTTTTTTGCAACGTTCATTTGGTAGTTTGGAAATAATCCATAATGCTTTTAATACGAAGCTTGTGAAAGGTTTCTAACTGCTGAAACGGTCAAAGCAGTTTTCTTACATTCTTATGATCTTAGAACAAATTAACAGGATGAAATCTTGATTTCTACCTTCTGCATTGTAGATGCACTGACTTCAGACAATTTGTCTTAAAAACTGTAACATAAGATATAATAATTGGGCTAAGAAACATATCTTTTATTTAATCTGTTTCATTTCTCTTAATTGCTTGCATGACAAACAGAGGTAACATCATGAGAGAGCGAGCAGTAAAACAGGTCATTTACCATTTTAAAACAGACGAGATTATTGTGGAGCTGACTTTTTAATGTTTCTTATTATCTAAGGTTAGCAAGAAGCGTGTTTAGCAATATTAATAGGGTAGGTCTCCACATGTATTCACCAGAGAAAGTAGATCAGTACCTTCACTCTGCAAGTATTTAGAAATCCTGCATGTCTTATGATTTACAGAAACTAAACTTATGAAAGGAAATTAAAGAGCTATGTTTTTTGTAATCTGTTTAGCCTTCCTGTTATCTGTTGAAGTCTTACTCTTCTTGCTCCTTGATAAATCACAGACATGTATCAACAAGTAGAATGTACAAACTGTCTGTGCTTCACCTGACTTTGTTTTCAAACATCGCGATGATACTGAAGATACATTGTGTCCTGTTCCCTCGGTGAAAAAACCCGTCTACACCTACATCTTGTTGTTGTCATAAGCTAAGTCAATTACTGGAAGCACCGAGATATTATGCCCCGTTTCCACTAGTGCCAGTACGGTACGGAACGGGACGCTTTGGCGTGTTTCCATTAACTGCGTACGTTCCGAGCCGACCCCTTTTTTTCGGACTACCTCTGCCTTGGTTCCAAGCGTACCGAAGCGACCCGAAACGCCCACCTATGTACTGATTGGTCCGGTAATATGATATCCCTCTCACTCCTACTCAGTAGTGGTAGCCACTGTTTGGTCTGGAGTTGTTTGTTTGTCTCAGAGTAAGTTATAGTTTAAAGTTTCAAATAAGCAGCACACTGCAGTTAACTGCAAGCAGCCTAAAATTATAAAGAAATCAGTATGCGTCGCTAATTATATAACAATATGGGGATCTTGTCTGTATATATACTATTGAATCCATGTGTATCACTGTGTTGTCATGCTGGCTGAGTGGTTGGTCTTGGTGACTCCCATTTGGTAGGTCTGGGTTCATGTCCCGCTACTGGTGTAGTCTTTTTCACGGTACGTTCAGTGTCACAGATATTCTTCCTGGTTTCAGAAAATACTTTTTCAAGATTTGTTTAAAAAAATCTTATTTATATTTTATTTTTACATTGTTTTAGGTTTGTTTTAGGTTTTGTATTTCAATAAATGAAACGAAAAACACAATTTTAATGGCAGAACAGTACTTTTAATTTCAGATTTTTCTATACACTATTTCTTCTATTTATTTTTGTGTCAAAATATGATTCCACTGGCTAACATTATTTAAAAAAGGCCAAACCCCTCTTATTTTACAGGATAAAAGGTTCAGAATAGAGGATGGGTCCGTGTAACGCTTGTCAGTTCATTATTCAATTTGCAGCACCTCCTGCCGCAAATAGAAAATTGAGCAGTCGTTTCGTTTTTCATTTTTCACTCGTTCAGCCGCAAATAGAAAATTGAGCAGTCTTTTCGATTTTCACTGTGTCTGCTATAGTCGGCAAATGGCCCTATTCATTTATTATAAAAATATGTAATTGACCTTTTTTCATTTCAATTTCGTCTTGGATTGTACCATTATGAGCTGAGGTGAGACCGGGCGGTGCAAGTGAATGCACGCGCCGAAAGTTTCCGCGCGCTCATTGACGTTCTCAATTGTTTATCTGGTGGCGGCCACGACCTGATGGATTCACAGTTTAGTCTTCACAAAGGCATAAAACGCCTAAACTTTCTCTGCCCGGGACTTTAAAATCCGCGACGAATTTGTTATATTTCAGTGTATGTCAATTTAACAGAATATGTTCCAAGTAGGCCCTAATTTATTGTGTTTAAGAGTAAAGCAAGATTCCCTTAACTTGCTCACACGTGGTCCAATGGGCGTTTCCTAAATGTTTCATGGTGTATAATTGCTGTGTGTGGGGGGGGTGGGATAGCAGACTAGGGTAAGGGGGTGTGTGAGGGTTCGGATGGGAAATATGTTTGGGGAAAAAACAAATAAACTATTTTTAAATTCAAGAATGCTAAAGTTAATATAAATTAAGCCAGCACACAGGCATATTCCGTGCGTTTTTCACTCGCGTTCACGCCATCCCCGCTTCCTCGGACATTAAAAATTACATAGGCGACCTATTTTCTATAGGCAAGTCGGGTTTGACTGTGGCAGCAGCGGTGCATTCAAATGAACCTTCATATTATAACAGCAACAACGAAAAAATGACAAAGACATGATTAGATTTGGTCCATGTTTCCTGTGGAAAATAACACATTATGAAACTGGTTCACTGCAGTATATTGGATTTATGACTTTTTAAAAACATAACAGTATCACATTGACTCCTATGCAGGTGGCTTTTGAAATGGCTTCAAAATTAACTAAACACAGTGTTATCAGCAAATTTCACTGTCATGTGGTTCAACAGGCATTAAAGGATGCATGTTATACTTTTGATGTAATTTTACTGCAGAATTGCTAAAGAATTAAATGATCAGTATGGCTGACTCCAGTGCCAGGGACAGTGTCATATCCAGAGGTCAGGAGTGCATTTGATCTGGTAGAAGATTTATTAAATGCACCATAGTTGGCCATGTTGAGCCATTTATATTCAAGCTGTTGGTTATCCTATTTCATAAATTAAATTTGCATAATGAGAGTGTAACAACACAGTAACAGCAAACCTCTGCACTTCCCTTGAAAAATTATTGAAACTGTGATAATCTCAAATAAGGTTTATTTCCATTGTACAGTGCAAACCAGTCCATCTTGGATTTTGGCAGGTGGTTGACAGAAGTTTAAAAGTGTCCTTCTCATATCCTTCTCAAGAAAAGGGCACTCTTCTGGTCGGATTGTGCTGCATGTTTGCATTGTGCTGCACAATTTGTCATCTGAAGACCTGCAGTCCAGCTCCAGCAGTCAACAAGCAGCTGTGGCCTCTTTGCAGTGGCCTTCGCCTCAGTGCTGTGTGAGGGAATCTGGTCAGAAGAGTGCCATTTTCATGAGAAGGACACTGTACAGTGCCCTACAGAGAAGACATGCACCAGAATTTAAGTACACCTTCAAACAGCCTGAACTGAAAGAAACACAGTGGAGGTGGATGTTCTGCATCTGCAGGACCTCACACAGCTGCGAGGTGATGGTCCAGTGCAGCACCTGCAGTTTGTGGTACCACCCCAACTGTGTAGCTGTCCCCCCCACAGCGCTGACAACTGAAGAGGAAAAATGAAATTGTGTGAAGTGGACAAATTAAAGAACACAAAAAGGTACAGTACACACCATTCTATGAATCTATACATTATTTATATGATTAACTTTGTTCTCATTCTCCAATTAGAGGGTTTTTGTTTTGTTTTTTGTTTTAACTTCTGTCAACCACTATATTCAATAATTTTTCAAGGGAAGTGCAAAGGTTCGCTGTTACTGTGTTGTTACACTCTCATTATGCAAATTTAATTTATGAAATAGGATAACCAACAGCTTGAATATAAATGGCTCAACATGCAATATGGTGCATTTAATAAATCTTCTACCAGATCAAATGCACTCCTGACCTCTGGATATGACACTGTCCATGGCACTGGAGTCAGCCATACTGATCATTTAATTCTTTAGCAATTCTGCAGTAAAATTACATCAAAAGTATAACATGCATCCTTTAATGCCTGTTGAACCACATGACGGTGAAATTTGCTGATAACGACTGTGTTTAGTTTAATTTTTGAGCGCATTTCAAAGCCTCCTGCATAGGAGTATCAATCGCCCAGCCCTGTTATGTTTAAAAAAGTCATAATACCATATTTACGCAGTGAAACCAGTTTTCAATAATGTGTTATTTTCCACAGGAAACATGGACCAAATCTAATCATGTCTTTGTCATTTTTTCGTTGTTGCTGTTATAATATGAAGGTTCATTTGAATGCACCGCTGCTGCCACAGTCAAACCCGACTTGCCGTAATAAGTTGAATATACGCCTATGTCATTTTTTAATGGCGAGAAGTGGGGATGGCGTGACCGCGGTGAAAAACGCACGAGAATATGCCTGGTGCGGGCTTAATTTTATTAACTTTTGCATTCTTGAATTTTAAAATAGTTTAGTTTTTTCCCCAAACCATATGCAACCTGAACCCTCACACCCCCTTACCCAACGTATCCCCCCCCACACACAGCAATTAACACATGAAAACATTTATGGAAACTGCCATGGCCACGTGATGAGCCAAGTTAAGGGAATCTGCTAACTTAAACACAAAATTAGGCCTACATTGGAACAAATTCTGTTAAATTGACATACCTGAAATATGAACACAATTCTGTCGCGATTTAAGTCCCGGGCAGAAATGTTTAGGCGTTTTATGCCTTTGTGAAGACTAAACTGTGAATCCATCAGGTCGTGGCCGCCACCAGATAAACAATTGAGAACATCAATGAGCGCGCGGAAACTTTCGGCGCGTGCATTCACTTGCACCGCCCGGTCTCACCTCATCTCATAATGGTACAATCCAAGACGAAATTGAAATGAAAAAAGGTCAATTACATATTTTTATAATAAATGAATAGGGCCATTTGCCGACTATAGCAGACACAGTGAAAATCGAAAAGACTGCTCAATTTTCTATTTGCGGCAGGAGGTGCTGCAAATTGAATAATGAACTGACAAGCGTTACACGGACCAGGATGGATATTTACAGAAACACTAGGACGTAGGGCTGGGCGATATGGCTTAAAAATTAAATCTCTGTTTTTTTAATTCCAAAACCTGATTTCAGACTTTAATCAGTTTTTTCCTACCTGATTTTTTTTGTAAGAAGAAATTGCAAGTGATAAAAAATATTTTCAAAAACCTGCTTTTATTGCAATCATCCTGTCCTGGAGCTGACTTGAATTTACTGTCCAGCTAAAAAGAAGCTGCAAAGTATCCTTGTAAAACAAGATGGCTAGATTGACATCACTCTGAGCTATGAAAGTCTAAGTAGTGCATTGGTTAAAAAAATCTCTGTTTTCCAAAAAATAAATCTTTAACAACAGAAGTGATGCTTGAGAGAGATGTTTTTTGCTGGAGCTTTTCTAGTGCCTGTATTTTGCTGGAGCTTTTGTTAAACTAAGCCCGCCCACATCCTCGCCCACTACAGTTCTTTTGAGATGGTAATGGTAGCACAACTTACCCGTTCAAGACCGTACCGACCAGTTCCATACTGTACTACACTGGCCCTAGTGGAAATGCCGATTTACTTTTGAGGTTCTGTTCTGTCAATCAGGACTAATAAAGCTTGAACTGTCCAATTCTGCTCACCAGCTGCTTTGTTTTTTATATGCTGTTATTTTCTTGAATCTTTGACGAACAAGAATATGTCGGATTCTTATGGTGGGAAATTTTTTTGGTATCAGTTAAAGGGGAAATGTTGAGGAATGGCTGAAGGAATAGTGTAGAACACATGAAACATGACTGGAAACACAGAGATCAGAGGCTGCCATGTTCATTCTCCTTCGGAGTCATGTATCCATACTGGCCATCGGAGCAGTGAGTCACTGTCTCTGTCCTTACATGGCCTCATATGGTTTGGATAAGTAGCCAATTGAACTTGAAAATCCACACATACATCAACACTGCTGTGCCATATTAGAGTAGCATTACATGCTGGCTGACCCTATGGCTGTCCAGCTGCCAGTTTAAATCGTCGTCACAGACATTTTCCCCTCAGACGTTTTCATGTCTCTGACCCCTTGATTTCCCTTTGTACTACTGTACTAACACTAGGTGACCCCAGATTAAAAAATGAAACCAAATCCAATATTTTCTCCAAGATGTGTTCAGAATAAAGTATGTAAAGGAAATGTTTTAGATCTAATAACGTGATGCCAAGACCATGCAGAGTATTAACTAAATATACCCTTTAACCTAAGAGAAAGTCAGACGTACTTGTCACAATTTTTGTGTGCTGCAGTTAGGGAGTTGTTGTGTGTAAAGGACATGAATAGATATGAGATATACAAAAGTAACATATTTTCCCAAGCAATAGAAGAATCCCTCCCAGCCCCCCCCAAATTTTGATGCAATATTTGTTCGTTTGTTACATTTCCGTGCGTTCACACACTGCATACCGAAATTATATTCAGGACTTTTGCTGCCTTTGGTGCCCACAACTAATTTTGGGAGTGGTTATTTACATGGAGATGTTTGAAGAGAAAGAGAAAAGTCTGGAAAATTTGGGTAAATCATGACAAATATCACCAAGGCACTGTTCAGCAATTATATATATTCTTTCTAATTATGTAAGCACCCCTATCTAGTAATCTGGCTCATCTTTTTAATGTGTCACCGCATGTGTTGCTTGTAACTTTCTAAGCAAACGCACAGATTTTTTTAGTTAGAAACCCTTCACTGAAAACAGATGACTAGTAAAATGAATGAACTGATGTTGAGCATAACCAGTTATTGTATCATTTCATATATGCTGTTTTACTTTCCGATCTGTACACTGAAAATACCCCCCTATTTGCAGATGTGTACAGCTCATCTTCCCAGTGAGTCAGACGCCTCGAGTCACTACCAGGCAGTGTGTCGAGCACTGTACACAGAGACCAGGGAGCTACGCACATTCCTGGAGAAGATCAAGAGTGCCAAAGAAGTGAGTCTTTTTCATCATGGTCATGGCTGTGCAATCTAGGAAGCTCAGCAAGATCAATTGCAGTCGAAGCTCTTTGATATGTTTGTTGAACATAACAGAGGTGAGCAAAAGTGGGATATTATGAATGCATTATCTCAAACTTAAAGCTTGATGTTTTAACTTGATATGTTCTCTAAACCCCCCAAAAAACCTTCAGTATCTCCCGATACTTCCCACTGTGGCCTCATTAATTAATCATACTTTCTGCTTCCATCCGCCTTCCATCCTCTGTCCCTCTGTCCTGCACGTATCTGAAATAAAGCTTGCACAGATGAACTCAAAGACAAAATTCAGATGGCTGCTGAGTTTTCTGCCTGTCAGCGCTGTGGCGGTCAGTCATCTGATGCAGACAAACATCTCTGGCAGTGGCCGGAAGGAAAGACATGAATGGAATGTAGACATGAGAGCTCATCCTAGATTTAATGACATAACTATAACTTGCAGTTTATTTCCTCTCTGTTCTTACATCTTATTAGTGGATTTTGACTTTTTGAAAAACGAGAAACAATAAAAAAACGTCTTACTTCCTGCAAAAAGCCAAAACTGAAAGATAAAACATTTGTAGCGAAGAGCAGCCTCTCTCTGCGTCATTAAATATCTGTAAAATCCTTCAGTTTATAAGAGTGTTGTGTCTGACCAAACAATGCCCAACTAACATCAATTACAACATATTTGTCAGAACTTTTTTGCACACTAGAAAACATGACATGCACAACATTCCAATATAGTCCATTTCTGTACAAAGTCATTTCATGAATCCCCTGCGATCTCTTAGGACCCCAGACCCCAGGTTAGGTACCACTGCTGTAGAGTATGGTGACCAATAATTTAGTCTTGGAATAGATACTTTAGATACTTTAGCCTTGACCGATACAGACCGACTTGAATTCTTAAAATTGGAGAAAGCAGAGCAACCTCACCCTAATGCACCCAACTTCCTGTTATCTGCACATGTGAACTTGTGTTTAGCTACTCTTGGTCCAAGAGTCCAAGAGTAGCTCAAGAATCTTGGAGTGTTTTTTGAGAGACTACAGGAAACCAGTTGTGTCCATGAGTGTCCCTTTATTCAGTCTTCAAGTTGATGGCATACTGTGTTCCCAGCCTCTTCTGTCTGACTGGCTGAAAAGGAACAGTGCTAACACACTGTGACGCATGATGACAAAATGTGCCGACAGTCATTCCCGCATAAGTGAAGAGGTCAGGTTTTTGTGCCTGATTCAGTCAAATGTGACTCAAACAATCACATGCTATGGCTGTTGTTATTTGCCGTCTGTGGCGTTATAATTTTACAGTTTCTCTGCTAACCACAGAACATTATTGCTCCACATGGTATTGCCTATTATAGAGGAATCAGGGCTGTACATGAACTTTTTTTGGCTTATAGCAGTGGTGCTACATAGGTTGCTGGTTTAGCACAAACAGATTTACAGAAATTCAACAACAGTGTATTCAGTCTGAGGATTTTTAATTTTCTTCTTGTCGGGAGTACTTATGGTTATACAGTCTAACAGCTGCGATATTAATGTTTCTCAATAACTGCATGACTGTCATGCTGCTCAAATCACCCAATCTCCTTATCATTCTCACCTGTTGTCTCCTGTCACCACACATGATCCTCCTCATCTCCCAGGATCATCCGTGGCGGTGGCATCTTACAGTAAAAAAAAAAAAAATAAATAAGCAGCAAAACTGTCGAACGGGTGCTCCAGGGCCGGTTCTGGCCATAGGCGACATAGGCCGTTGCCTAGGGCACCCACGATGGAGGGGGGACGCTGCCGCGGGGCGGGGTTGCGTGGGTGATGGTGAACAGCAGCATGGTGCGGCAAAACGACAGAGCAGTGTCCGGTTTGTGGAAGCTCAATTTAGGAGGTGAGCAGTGATGTCTGCTCTCCCTCAGCAGGAGCAGGCGGGGTTGTTGTGACAAAGCGGGGGGGCGTATTTTCTTTCCCGCCGTCTTGCCTTATTAAAGTATACTTGTAGATTTCATAAGAAAATCCTCTGCCTCTCAGTTTAAAGAAGTGCGAGAGCTGCTGCCTGCTGTAGTTACAGTGGCAGGCCTGGCAAAGTCAGCTCCGGGAGCAACAATAAGATGCACCTGGTGAAGATAGAGTCGCTCAAAAAACCAACTAGAAGACACGTAAATAAGTCGGGGAAATGGGACAGCAAGTTTCCTTCCCTCCAGAGGAACTGGATGGGGCGCAGCATCAACACAGGTAGGCGTGGTTCTCTTCACTTAGTGAGCTCACTAGTGGCAGATTAAAACATGTTGGAAAAGACCGATGAAGGTAGGAAATTGTCGGTGAAGACGTTAAAGTCCCATTTAAAAAAATCTTATATAAGAGGTACTCCCTCCGCCTCTGTCTCCCCTTGGATCAAAGTTTTAATTAATAATTGTATTTAATAATGTGAGTCACACCTGCTGTATTTATCCTTGAAATTAGTTGAATTCAGCCTAGTTCATATTCAAAATGGCTAAGAGAATAGAGAATGGCAACAGATTTTAAATTAAGAGTAAAAAGTTTTTTTCTTCCTTAAATCAGTCAGTCTTAAGGAAAATGCAATTCATGTGTAGGTTCTTTTGAGGCCTCAGACAAGCCCATATTGGTTTGTTTCCTCTCTGCTCCAGAAAAAAATTGCTTTCTTTAATATATGTGATGTGCACTGTAATGCATCTTTATGTGCTAAATAAATAAATCAAATCAATGATTATGAGTAATAATGCCATAAAAATTATTTTTTATGATTAAATGTTTACAAAAAATTTTATACATAAAATAAAATATATTTTATTTTGAGTGATGAGCAGGGGTGTATATAGAAAGTTTTTAAAGGGGGCCAGTTATGATCTTGGGCTGTTGGTGAAATCTCGCCTAGGGTGCAAAATACCCCAGGGCCGGCTCACACAATTGACATATTTGTCGCACTATACAGCCCTGCAGGATTAATGCTGCTGGGGATTTCCTATTACAAACAGTGATCTGTAAAGACCAGGGCTATGCAGGCACATGAAAATGCTTTCTGCTTGATGAAGTGTGGCCAAATAAGCAATCAGTTAACATGTGATTCTTTCAATGGAGAAACTTTATTGGCATATTCATTTTTACCCTAGGTTCATATTCTGTCAGATTTATTTACCTACACAGACATGCTTCATCAGTTCACAGGGCCTCTTACTTTTCATTCTCCAACCCAAACATGAAGGCTGCAGAGTCATCTTAGACTTTTGTTCCTCCTGCGGAGCTATTTGGAGTGTGTGTTGAAATATTGCCCATTAGGAGTCATGTATTTGACCAACTTCCACATGAGGGGTCCTTCCTGCCATGCACCGCTGCTGCTTCTGCCCTTTAAGTGCTTGTAATGCATCTGAATGAATGAAGGGGATTTGGATGCTTGTATAACTCACTGAGAAAGGAGCTTTAGCCTAGAGGAATAAATGTATTTTATTAGGATTTTATTTGATCACAACCAACACATACAACATAAAGGGGTGTAAAATTATAAGGTGGAGGAGAAATGATACATATCTTTTAATTTGGCTTTACAAATAAAAATCTAAAAACGGTTTCCACATTAATGTGATACCTATGTGGTACCATTTTGAAAGTTACACAGTCAAAAATTAACAAGAATTATTTGTGTTATTTAGCGTGTCATTAGGGGAAACATGGTTCATTTTTCAAAATTGTATTTGCTTGTATTTTATTTATTCATTTATGAATTTCAGTTAAAACTAAATATGTACTTTAATTAACTATTTAGTTAAGAAATAAAATATTTAGTTTGGTACATAGTTAGCAAGCTATAACTAGCTAGCTAAACATATACGCTTGAAGTAAATATTTAACTCTGGGAATTTGACTGCCATAAATCAAGAGCATACACTTAGAATTACAGAGCAGGATTATGCGTCTTCACTCTCAAAACCTGTAATGCTTGCACTCAAAACTTTTACTCTTTATCAAATATTTTCTTTTCATCCTCAAAACCTGTCAAGCTTGCTTTCAAATATTCCACGCTCTTTTAAATATTCAATGTTCTCTCTCAAATTTTAGTTTTCACACTCAGACTCTATGCTTCTTGCTCACAGATTTTTTCCTTACGCACAAACTGTCTCTCTGCATGGAGCAAAACTGCCCTTTGCAAACTTCTCTTCTCTGCGAGAAGTTTTGAATGCAAGCATTACAAGATTTGAGAGTGAAGACACTTCTCTCAAATTTTAAATATACGCTCTTGATTTATGGCAGTAAAATTCCCCCATCTAAATGTTTGGTTTGAAGCTAAATATTTTGTTTGCAATATGTGAAAGAGGGTGTGCTGGTCAGGTGAGACCAAAAGTAAAAATGTTGGGCTATGTGCAAAAAATATGAAAACCTGTCCTATCCACACCCTAAATACACCATGATGTGGGAAGGCTTTTCATAAGCAACGACAGGGAAGCTGGTCAGAATTGATACAGAAGGCTAGTTACCATTATCGTAAATTCCGGGCAGTTTTACTATATACCGCGTTGTGTTTGCATTTCACAGACCGACAACTACTTGCCTTGAATATGTACTCGGTAGAGCTGCTAGGTAGAACTTATGGTTGAGTCATGCTGATTGGTTGTAACTCATTGGGGAAATTGTACCAGCAGATGAGGCCAAGAAACCTGCATTTGTAAAATTGGAAGAGTTGCAAATGACTCAGAATGGAAGGAAAAGAAAATAAGAAAAAGGTACGAGAAGTTGAACGACCGTTGTTGTGCATTAGAACACAGCAAACAGAAACACAACCATCCCTGCTTCTTCCATCGTCGATCTCGTTATTCTCTGCTGCTGATCAGTAGGTCACTCACTAAAGGTTGTGATACGTTGACATTTAGGCAAATTCAATTTTGTATTGACACACAACGGATGAGAGGACCTTCGCCCCCTCTCAGAAATCTCCTGAAACTCGCCTTGTGGAAATTGGACTATTGAAAGATGGAGATAAATACAGTGTGTCTCCTGAAGCAAACCCATTAGAGGCTTCAACAGACTTAAGACGTTTGTGGCTTATCTTCCAGCACGATAAATAAACCAAATATATGGTCAGATCTCCAGAGGAATGGTATAGATCAAAACATTTTAATGTGTTAGAATGAGGCAGTAAAACACCAGATCTAAACCTATAAGCAATAGCGGACATTTGATGTTCAGCTCCTGTCTGTCCAATGTGCCTGAGCTTAAGTTGCCTTGCAAAGCTGGTAGAGACATACATGTAGCTTCAGTAAAAGGTGCCTGTAAAACCACTTGACTCTGGGCTTCAACTGCCCAACCCACTTTTTGAGATATTTATTTGAGGGGGGAAAAAACCCATATCATTTTCTTTGTGCTGGTCTGTAACATAAATCCCAATACAATACGCTGAGGTTTGTGGTTTTAATAATTATAATTGAAATGGGAAAAAGTTTAAGGGGTTTTGAATACAAAACACTGTTCCTGTAAAAGTTTTTTATCAAACCAGCTGATATTTTCGATTGAGGTCTGTTAGATATCTGCTCATCTTTTGAGTTCTGCTGCTTCTTTATCACTGTGAACATATTGTGGAAAAGATTAGAAGCTGAGATTAATTCAAGCCAAGTATGCAAATTACTAACCTTTTGATTGTGTACTTCATGTTCAGGAAGGGCTCCATCTTCTTCTATCAGTCTCATTCATCTGATTTCTTCCACAGAGTTCTCCTTCTAGCAGCAGTTGAAGGTGGTTCACAAAATTTGGGGCACTGTTTGCACCTTAAAAAGCTTCTGTCAGCTAAAATTACATATAAACATTTAAATGATGTTGTTGGTAAAAACTATGTTGTTTATGTTGTCTTGGAGAAGTAAAGAAAGCATTGAATAGACTCTGTTATAATGATGTATATGTAACAAACAGATGTGTTGCTGCAGGAGAAATTAAGCAGATGTCTCTTTTTCTCCTTTAATAGATTAGTTGTGTTTTGATTCGCTGCTACGATCGGCAACAGGCGGCGACGTTATGTGACCAGTGAGCGAAGACGGTTGTTCTCTGGTAGGGTGCTAGGGATAAAGTATTTTCTGGTGGGCCGGGGTTTTTAGTCTGCAGTCAGCTGAGCAGCTCCTTGTGACTGTCTTATCAACCGTTGCTGTGCTAGTTATGTGATCAGAACAGTCCCACTCCACAAATATTAACCCGACGCGACACATTCTATGTCTTCCGGCTGCTTTAGAACTCTCACACATTATTCAACTCCGCTCCATTTTCCCTCTTTCGCGCACAAAGGCCCACAAACAGTGACCTCAACTGTTGGGAACGGAGCAGGCAGCAAAAGAATGCAGATTAGCTTCTTGCTTCCCACAGAACTGCTGTCAGTTTGACATTATTTTAAAACCCCGTAATGGCCGCCCATTGTACAGGTTCAAACACGTTAGGAAGGA
This sequence comes from Apricaphanius iberus, assembly GCA_028564705.1. Lineage (NCBI taxonomy): Eukaryota > Metazoa > Chordata > Actinopteri > Cyprinodontiformes > Aphaniidae > Apricaphanius > Apricaphanius iberus. Next base: position 331,481 of record JAPXFQ010002461.1, on the reverse strand, counting down.
AGAGGTGAGTCAGCTGAACTGTTTACTGGAAACTTGGAGGCAGCTGGGTGTCGCATCACCCTATTCTGCTGTTTTATCTTTCGGGGAAACTCGCAATGTTCTGTCAGGGGTGTTTGATGTGTTCTGGTTTGAAACCAAACATGATTGTTTAACAAATGTCAGCAAAAGAATTTTCAAGCAAGTGTTTGAACCTAACGAAAGCTACGAACCTAAAGAAAATATCAAATAAAAATGATTATTATTACATTTAGTTTAAAGAGATGGAGTTGCAACACTTGTGCCACCAATAATTCTGTATAAAAAAAAAATTTTTTTTGTTGTAATGTTGGATTTGTTCCTTACAAATAAATGTTCTTAAGTAAAAAGCTCTTTAAAATGTTATGTATGTATAAAGACCGTTTTTTGATGATGATTATGATGATGTTTCAATACTTGCTTCAAATCTCCCTTTATTAACAGGAATTCGGATATATATAGTCCTCTGAGGGTAAAAAAACCCCAAGCCAATCATAACTGAAGTCAGAACTGTAACTACACCAATCCTCTCCTCCCTAAACAGAACCTCCGAAAGATGGAGGGGACCTCAGAGGAGCCGGTCCGGGACCTGAATGAGCTTCAGAATGCTGACTGGGTGAGCAGACAGACATCTTAGAGTACTATTATCGTAATCAATCTGCATTATGCAGAAATGAATAGAATGCTTTCTCTCCCAGGCTCGATTCTGGGTTCAGGTAATGAAGAACCTTCGAGAAGGAGTCAAGCTGAAGAAGGTGCACGAGCGCCAGTACAACCCTCTGCCCATCGAGTACCAGCTCACTCCGTATGAGATGCTAATGGACGACATCAGGTCCAAACGCTACAAGCTGCGTAAAGTCATGGTCAGTTCCAGAAGTACTCAGCGGGTGCTAGAGCAATCCCTTTTCCTGTTAGTTTGGACCAGCAATACTACCAAAGTACTAATAAAGTAGCATTTTTTGGTTGATGTTCAGTTGTTGGTTACAAATAATTTCCTTTATAAAAGGAAAGTTTTGGTTTATGTGTGGTTCTCCTTTGTTTTGTCAGGTTAATGGAGACATCCCGCCGAGGTTAAAGAGAAGTGCTCATGAAGTTATTCTGGATTTCATCAGGTCCAGACCCCCACTTAATCCTGTGAGTACAAATAAGTGCCTTGGATTTAAGTACAGCACAAGAAAGATCTGTCAGGGAATAGGAATACAAATCAGTCTTTAACTTTAGAAAACGATGAAAATACCTGTAAATGTGGAACAGCCACATCTAGTCGGAGTGGCATCTTGTTTCACAGCCGCAGATGTCCAAGACTTAGAGGTTTTGATTATAAAGTACCTCCTATGTACAACTCCAGCCACATTTATTGGCAAAGGTGGTAAAGATGTGTAAACAGTGGAGACACAAAAAAGGTTGATTTTGTGTCTGAAAATGTTCTGTTGATTTTTCCTTTATTATCTTTGCCTCCTTTAAGAGCCCATTTCAGTTTCCTAGACCCAACTATCCGATACTGGTGCCAAACTGGTACTTTTGAAACGGTTCCGGTGCTTGAACCGGTGCTTGAAGAATGGAAAACATACATACTTCGTCCAAAAACACTCTTATTTTGTTATTTTTAGTAGGGCGGCCAAACAATAAAAAAATGTGATCTAATTAATCACAGGGTTGCTGTAAGTTAATCACCATTCCTAAATATGACCAAAAAAACTACAGTTTTCAGTGTAAATGAAATGACAAATCTAGATGCTGTTGCTCTTTAAAAAAATACAATATAGGAGAAACCAATTAAGTTTTTCTTTTGAACTCCACAATCACATTCACAATGTTTTGTGTGGTCTCATATGAAAAATAATAAACTGAGTTAGAACTAACCAAAATATATGAATAAACTTAACATTTGGGCAGACTGTTTTAAATATCAGATAAATCAAATCTAGAGCTAATATAGACTAATCTATTGTCACAATTGACCATTTTCCACAAGCAAACACTCTGCAGATTCTCATACACAGCACAGATGTACAGGGCTACTTCCGCTAATAGTTAGCACTAATTTAAGTCAGAAAACATCACTTTAACCTAATGATTTCCTATTTTTAATGCATCGGTATCTCACTATGAAATGTACTGAAGCTATACAATGAGCCAACAGGCATAGATCTACTTAAATACGTAGCATTTAAACTCTTCGCCGCACACACCGGAGCTGATAGGTGAAGCGGACAGATAAATCTTACACACAACTAATGAACTTATCATATCACCACAAAGCCAATACACCAATAATAATGTACTCACATGTCATTTAGGACAACAATCCGCAGTTTGGCTGGTTAGGAAGGAGAAATTATGTGGGGTAGGCCTGACTCACATTAGTGGTTCCGTAGCTATAGTAAAGGGGAATTTGCATAACATTGTATTCTGTCCTTGGAAAAAAAGATGAGAACATAATGCATCATTCATAGGTTCATAGAAACTTTTACCACTTTAAAAGAGTATCACTTAAAGGAATGGAGGAGGACCTTTTCTTCTGGGTGGATCAACTAAACTATTGGTTCTCCTAACTCTCAATCATTCTGAGAGTTCACAGAGTGTTTTTAGGAGATTCTTCCCAACAATGGCGTGCACTGATAGCACAGGTTGGGCTCCCCACTGATACCTTTTTGCAAATTTTCTAATCAACAGGTAGGCTAAAGTTCGGCATGCTATTTGGAGAAATGCAATTCAGATTAAAGTTAGAACAAGTTATCTACGTCTATATGGTAACTTTCCTGTAGATTTGTTGGTACGCAGTTTTTCAAAAAGTGGAGAAGGCGGTTCTTTCCTGAAATTCAGAACAAAAACCTCCACTATACCTTTAAACATGCTTTAGTTACATTCATTTCAAGGGGATTGTTAGGGTTAGGGCCAGTTGTGGCCAACAAATTTCTCTCATACTCAACCAGTACAGAAAGATGTGGAGTACAGTTACAGTCAAAGGAAAGCCAAGGTCTTGTTTCTGTGCGTTTAAATCTGAAAGCAAGATTAGCAGACAGTGTTGGTGCCCGCTGATAATCTAACTCATGACAGATACAAGGACCTGGAGAGGTGCTCCTCTGCCTGGAGGCTATAGAACCTTCATGCCTTTTGTTTCCCCATTCCACTCCGTCCTTCCCATCTTAAAACTGTCTCAGGCGTCGGCTCGTAAGCTGAAGCCTCAGGCTCAGCCTCCTCCGACCCTGCACGAGCGGATCCTGGAGGAGATCAAGGCCGAGAGGAAACTTCGACCGGTGTCCCCCGACGAGATCCGCAGAGGAAGGCTCGGTAAGGAAACGTGTCATGCATTTATGATTGATGATGTTGTACAAATACACTCTCTCTACACACCATATTTTACATTCTTCACATTAAAATGTTTAACCTGCTCACAATCAATGCACGGCAGCCTTATTGCTTTAAGCTATTTCAGTTCCTTTTGCGCTGTACATGACTAAAATCTGAGCCTCTGCTCTTTGCTGCTGTAGTCGCTTCTTCCTAACCTTTTATGTTTGTGCTGCAGCTGATGCCTATTAATGTTTGGTGGTTTAAATAGTTTGCAGTAGAATGACGGTGGGACAGACAAGTGTTTGCACTTTTTTTATCACAAAGACAAATTCATGGTTACTGTGTCAGTTCTCAAAAACAATTCTGCATGATTTTTTTTCATAAATATATGCATTCCTTCCTTAATTTCCATAAGGTAAATGTTATACATCTGTTAATTTTGGAAGGACATAAAAAAATGTTGGAAATCATTTTTGATTGATGATTTTTAAAGTCAGATTTTACATTAAAAACCGGAGGTCTTAATGGTGTTGTAAATAACAATAACTAACAACAAAGGCATTTTGATTGTGAAGTATGAAGCACTAACATCATAGACCTCTTAAAGACTAGATTGTAAAGACAAGGAAATGTCAATGCAATTGGACAATTTTCAGCTTGATTATTCCAGACTGGTGGCCAGTCAATCAAAAACACAAATATTAACCATGTTTACGATCAGTGAGGGTATCATAGCTAAGCTTTAAGCAGGTTGCAGGTGGAACAACAACACTTTTGGTGAGGGTGGATGTCAGAGGATGTCGCTAAGCCTATTTACTTGTCCATTTAAGCTGCTATTATTTATCAGGGAGACACAGTTCAGTTATACCCTGTAAGGTCCTGAGTTAGGGAAATAGTCTACTTTCTTTAAAGGGTATTTTAAAAATTAGCTCAGTTCACTCACCAAAAAAAAACTTTTCCACATAACTGATTTGGGTGGATTTAGCAATAATGAATTTTGTTAAGTGAACTAAATGTAAAGGTGTTGGGTCAACCTAATACATTTAGGTTGCTATAAGGCACAAAAATAAACAGCAGGGGATGGGACTCAAACTCAGAAAAGGGCCTCTGTTTTCTGAGCACCTGCACTAACCACTTTGCTACACAACAACTCAAAAATGTAGTATACAATAATATACGTATATGACTTATTTCCAGTGTTAAGTAAAAATTATTGTAATACTACAAATACCTGCCAATTCCCCTTTTTTCCTGAAAAAGTGAAAGAATTGTATTACTGAAACCACTGTAATCATGTTTAGTTAACACTGGAAATGGAGTTGTGACTTTCCACCGGACGCGTCAGCAGCACATTACAGGAGCAGCACGTTTAGCTCGCATATTCCGCTGCTTGGTCCTTTCCACCGGGAGTGTGTGAGGCACGTAGCAGCAGGGAAGCAGTTTTCACAAAGAGAGCACTTTACAATATTGATTTTCTTTCATTCGTTCATTGTAGTTTAACTAATAAAACAGCAAGGCCCATTTATTTTAGCCTGCATAACTGAAAAGGATGCTTGCAGAATTTGGGGGTGGTGGTGGTGGTACAAGTTCATGAAGTTCAGCAGATACTTCACTTCATGCTTTATCCTTCTTGACATTGTTTTTATTAAAAGTGTGATAGGGGTCATACATGATAGAGTGCTTCTCCACTTCAGTGATCAGCCGGTAGTCGTTATTGATGAAACACAAATTTGACCCTCCAGCGGGGTGCTGACTTCTCACCAGGCCGCACAGGTAGTGAACTTTTTTTTAGTAAAGCAACCGGAAAGCAGCACGTTTCTTTTATTTTGAAAATTTCCAGATGCCGAGCCGTCTGATTTCCTGTCTTCCCCTATCCAAAATGTAGAAATGTACACGATTCAGAGGCGTACCCTGTAGAAAATAGGATTGCTGCGTCTATTTAGAAAAGTTCTGCGATATGACGCTTCTTTGACGGGGCAGACTCGTGCTGCTTTTACCTCCGGTGGAAAGGATTCTGTTGACTACAGCGGCGGCTGTCAGCCGCGTATGACGTGCTGCTGCTGTACTGTGCTGCTGACGTATCCGGTGGAAAGGAGGGGTTACAGCTCTACTCAATGGAGACATTTATCCTTGTTCTTTTCGGTTTGGAAAAATGGATAAAACAAACTCTGTTTTTAATTCCTTGGAGATACCGTGTATCACCTTTTCATATTCCTTAGGCACATTGCAATATCCACATTTGTGCCTTAGAACACAAATGCGGCCCAGAAAAGCAGATCCTAAAGTTTCTCCATGGAGTGAGACGGCAAAAATGTCAGTGTCTGTTTGTTTCTGGGAAACAAACAGACACAAACAGACAGGTACTATGCCACTGATCCCTTTCCATTCCTGCTCAGCAGGACTGAGTGACAGGTCAATTGGTAAAAAAAAAAAAAAAAGATTGCTGACTTGCAGCATTCACTCCTCTTGGAACGTGTAGCGACAGTAGGCAATCGCTTGTGTTGTGTACAGCAATCCGACATACTAAGCAAGCATGTAGCGACCATGGAGAGGAGAAACTCCCCTTTGGATGGCAGATGGCCTCAGGGCCTCAGCATGACGGCCATCTGCCACAAACCACTAGGGGTTAGAGAAGATGGCACAAAAATAGACAAAAAAGAAACATAATAAGGAGTACTTTCTTTATTAGAGCAAAGTAAGAAGGTAATGGCAGTAGTAGCTCCTTTAGTGGCTTCATCTAGGAAAGGAACAATGCAAAACAGATAAGCTCTGGGACAGTTACAGAAGTATTCGGATAAAAGAGAAAATGCATAGTTAGCCGCAGCAAAGTTGCTGTTTTGGAGTTACTTATGCTACCTGTATTCATGCTGGTCATCTCTAATCTAAGATTTCAAAGGCAACTTAAAATGTCAACTCCATAATTATTCCTTCTATGTTTCAAATTAACAAAACCCTTTTTTAGCGCGACTGCACACTTACAAACACGTGCTGAAATCACTTGCTAACACAAGCAGCTCAGGCTAGAAAATGTGATTAAGGATCCTTTTAGTTTTAGTCTTTAAAGAGAAATGTAAACCTGCTAAAGTGTGTATCGCTACACATCAAGGCTGTAAAGAAAATAGCGATTAAAACTTGAGGAGAGGGTACAAGAAGAACACAAGTTTTCATTCGTTGATGAGGCTACAGCTGAATCCCAATCATTCAAAACTTTTAGGACGAAACCGTAAGAGTCCTGACTGGTTTTCACACGCGGACACAGCTACCAGGAATCTGTTCAGCAAACACCACACCTTTTTGATGTGAAATTTTGTAATATATTTATTGATACTTGGCATCTTTAGTAGCCAAAAATGACAGAACGCTTTCTCTTGTGTGTCTTAAGTCCTATTCCACATGCAGTAACCACCCCATGCCGTGACTGTTTCTCGTTGCAGTAATTCGGCCACTTAGCATGTCTTTCAGTTTTGAGGCGTCAGGTAAAGTTTCCCTTCGCTGCTTACCTGGCTTTTTAATCTCATTTTCTCCGCCATGTTGTGGCTGTTCATCTGCTTTTTAAGCTCACACATGCACACACACACATACACACACACACACACACAAACACACACTACTGACTGCATACACATTTCATGTCATGCTTCTGTGTGGTGGTTAGCTGTTGCCTGTGGAGGTGAAACACGGAGAAGTGGGACACTGATCAGCAGGAGGATCCTTAGGAGAACAAATACACCCGGCAGCAGAGAAAACATACTGAATGTAATATTTAAACTGTGTATCAGGCCTGCATACCATTTGTTCCTCTAAATACGCTTTTTGGACTAACTTTAATGTCACTAAAATATGCAGTAGACTAATTGTTTTTCAAATATTTGTTTTTTTACCTTATTTCTTCCCTGCAGCAAAGACCAAGTAACCGTTGGAAATTGTGTGCATCTTAGTAGCTAAAGGGCATAGAAGAACTAAAATTACAGAATTCAGAGCACAAGGAGTAATTTACATATTTCTTCTGTTTTTGCCTTTTTGTTCCCTCCCTAAATATTTTAGAACATTTGGATAATTTTAATATCAGACAAACATCGCCTGGATTCCCCCCTGCTCCGTTTTTTCTACTTGTCTGGATGATGGTATTCATTGGAAAGCATTTTCCCCGTAATAAATTAAACCAGAACTTCAACCCACATTTATTTACTCGTACGGTCTTTGTCTGATGTTAAAATATGTTAAATGGTTTGAAAAAAATTAGGCCTGACAAAAAAAGCTAAATCTGTAACAGAAGAAGTATTGTTTTACACACCTTTTGTGAAAGTATAACTTTATTGATCTAGGAAGAACATGCCAAGAACAAAGCATATTTGGAAGAATCAGCTGATTTTCTTTTAGGTCACGGGAAAGATTTTTTGCCTTTAAAAGTCTCAGTATTCTACTTCACAGGAAGAAACTAATAGTTCTTGCATCAAATCCGTAAAGATTAGCAGCATGCTCTTTTTTTCTATTTCCAAGAGCAGGGAAACCCTGTTTTTCATTGAAATCCTGTTGTCTCAAGAAGGAGATTAATCTCTCCTCCCGCTTGCTGGTTGGAACAGACCACTTTGCCTTATTGGCAGCTTGGGACATTTAAAGGTCTTTACTGCTCTGTGCCTTTTAGAAGAAAATTACAGTTCAAGAACTGAATTATTTACAAGTAGAGGTGTAGCTATTTAGTTAACCTAATCTGTATGAGCAGGGTTCCTGCTTTGTTGTAATGTAGAGTATGACTTAGGCTAATGTGTTTTAGTGAAGATGTACACTATTAATACCTCAGGGAATAGCTTTATTTTTTTTCAGGGAAATATTTAACTATTTTCATCTGATTTATAACACTGTACAATATTGCAATGGACACATATTTAACCAAAAGGGTTATTCGCAGAGATCTGGTCAGTGCGATATGAAAATGTTACTTTGAGTAAAGTCCTAAACGTTCTAGACTGTGCTTACACACGCCGGGTGTGCCACCATAGTCTCTAGAATTACCATAAGCTTAGCCATAAAGAATATTTATATAAAAATGATGCTGTGGTCCAGGTTCCCTCCTGCTGATGTCTGTGTCCCTCATCATACCAGTCTTAATTCACCCAGCCTCTTTTGTTCATGATTTCTGGTGACCTCTGTGTGTTTTTGTGTGTACAGTATGGTACAGTACAGTACTCCCAATGTAATAACAGATTGAGTCCACTGTGTTTTATAGGGATATGCATGTTGTAAGAATAAAGCTGGGTTATTTATATCACTTTGCTGATGTATCAGACAAACATGATCAAAAGAGAAAATAAAACAGAATTACATCATCTTTAACTTCTATTCAAACCTAATCGTGATGAGCTGGTCTTTGAAAATCTGTGTGCAAACCCCTTGCTGATTCCATAGGTTTTAAGTGAGAACTAAGGTGATGTTAATCAGATTAAATTGCTCATCATTATTTTAACTGATTATCAGCGAGTCTGGCTACCTCTACAACAGCAGGAATTTGGACAAAAGAGTTTAAAGCTCATTTCCAATCTAATTGAAGGCCATCATTCCACAGTAGGAATGTTTCTTCATCAGTAGAAAAAGCCTGCCTCGCTTCTCAAACTGAGAGCTTCATCTCAGACTTATACAAGGCCTTGGTTAGCCTGTCTTTTGTATAAACTCATGATGGTACAATTTGAGAAAGAATGAAAAAGTATGGCTCGTTTGGAATGAGAAAGCCTCTTCACTTGAAAAAAGAATTTCATCTCGCGGTAGCAAAATTCCATCTGAATGAATCACAAGACTTCTTTGTGAAGTCCTCTGGAAAAGGGATTAGAAAATAAAAATATCTGGTCATTCTACATCATGGCATGGTAAAAAAACCCCAACTATAGCTGTAACATCCAACACCTTCCATTTGGTGGAGAGGTGATGATTTAGATTTGTTTTGCAACCACAGGACCTATAGGGACCTTGTCACTAAGTTGGCCATGACCAAACCCAACCTGCAATTTACCAACATATTCAATCTGAATAAAATTCTCCATCTACAAGCCACAAATGAGAGATTTAACTGATCATCTAGGCAGTGCTGTATTAGGAAAGTCCAGAAAAAACTGTAGGAGAAATGTAAGAGGAAAAGATTAGAAACAGAGAAGAAAGACTTAAAAAGTGTTGAACTGTTAGCTGTGAAGTTACCTCTGGCATTAGAAAACAGGTGCTGTTTAGATGTTGGCTGCAGTGCCAGCATATTGAATGGTATAATATGCTTTTTGCTGTCCTAATAAGAGAGGTGTCTACCTTTTAGGTTGTGGCAAAACTCGCAGTATGCCTCAGGATTTGTTCCGTACAGGAGTAGGTAACGTATCAGCAATGCTGTGGTTTGAACAGCCTTGTTTGACTTTAACCTTTCAGCCTTGTCTGTCCTCCTCCCTGGCTGCAAACTAACATATTCCAAGATACGAATAAGAAAAAAAAAATGCTTGACCTTTGGGAGCTGAACAAACCAGGCAGAATTTTAAACTATGTCTGGGTGAGTCACTGAAAAGTCTTGTGATGTGAATTCTTAGAAATGTTGGGTTTTGGAGAGGCTTCGAATTCTGTGGCTCCTTATTCGCTTTTTCTCCTCCTCATATGCTCCCTGTCTCCTTCTAAACTTTCTGTAGGTTTTGTATTTTGCTTTAAATATTTTGCTCTCATCCCGGTTCCAGTTGGAATCAGGCAGCTCGTCATGTGTTTGTTCTCCCGTCTGCACACTTTGGTCAATTCAAAGTAAGACTTAGATGTCAGGACTCATTTCCTACAAAAGGGCTAATTGTTTAAGGTAGGGGGAAAAAAAAGTCATTTAGACTAGGTGTCTGCGTTTCTGTGTAATGCTACCCTGCACCCCCAACCCCAAGCCCTTCAGAATAACTCCACATCCCTCCCAAACTCTTATGCCCTGTAATGGATCTCAAACCGTGGCTCTCTGTGGCGGATTTCATTGCATCCTTTCACTGTGATGGAATCCAATAGGATCTGGTAGCTAGTGGGGACAGAGAAAACCAATTTAAGGGTCCAATAAGGATGCAATGGTGCACAAGAGGCGAGTTGAGATTCATCTGAATTGTTTTTCCTTCCTCTTGAATGACTGCCTCCCGTGTGGCTATGTGCAGATGAGTTTAGTCCGTACATGGGCAGGAGGACGTCCAGTTCTCTGTCTCTGACCAACGGATCACGGTCTCCCAGAGTAGGACCGTCCGGCTCTCAGTCTGTCCCTCAGAGGAAGAAACTCCTAAAGGCTCCCAGCTTGGCTGAGCTGGACAGCTCTGACTCCGATGTAAGTCTTTTCTTTTTTAAGCGTTACCCTTTTTCATGTGAGACGCAGGAGATGACTGCAGTGCTGGTAATATATTTGTTTTCAGGATGACCTAGTTGGGCACACATCAGCAAGCAACTCCAGCGTGGCAGCATCTTTGATGGATGACACGTCCCCAGAGTCTGCGCTGGGAAAGAAAAGTGAGTCAGGACATCCTCCTCCATCTTTCATCACAGCTGTACTGGCTCTTTAACATAAAAGTTAACCTCATACCGATTAATGTGATTAAATGTAACAGTCATGACTCAGCAACATCTGAGTTTATATAATGTAGGATCAGTATGCATTGAGCTTTAAAGTAGTATTGAAGTTAAAAGGGGAGGTTAAAAGAATAGTTCAGGACTTTAGACGTGAGGGTCTTATTAAAGGTCAAGACATTTAAAATAATCAGATATTATATTTCCAGCATCAGACATTCACGCTGATGCCTTGCCAGATACATTTAGTGGCTGAGATGCTACCCGCCTGTAGAGCTGTGATTTTGTTTTTAATGGTTAGTAAAGAAAAGTGCCTGGAAAATGAGGATTAATCAAAAATTAGTATAATCGTTGCCATATTTAGCATTAGTGCAGCCCTAGTCCAAATCCAGAAGAGCTGTTCCTGGAGGCTAGTTAGCAGCTCGTCTCAGAAGGAGAAAGGTCAGATACATCCACAGTCTTAAAACAACCCTAATTACAGAAATTTCATGAATGTTTACGGGAACATTATTTTATGAAACTTGAAAGCTTCATGTTTGGATTATATATAAAGAAATCAAATAATAATTTAAAATGAAATCGAGATTTGTGGAAGTGTGCTACCAGTGATCTTCCTGTGTGAAATACCTACTCGTAATTGCATATATAAAGCATTCTTTGGTCAGAGTGACAAATGTATAGAAAACGGTTAAAAAGGTTTGAATAACCAACAAATACTATTGTAATAGCTGTTTAAATGTTCACAAAATATCCATCCATTTATGCTTCCAATGCAGAGTGGTGGCGGAGCTGGTGCCTCCTGTCATTGAAAAGGAGGCACCATCAAAATAAATGCTCAATCCTAACATATCCATAACTTAAAAAATCTTACATTGAGGCCCAAGTCATAAGTCTTAGTCCAGTCAACTTTCCACTCAACCTTAAATCTGTTTTTTGGGATGTGCCAATATGAAAATTTGGACCAATATCCATTTCCAATATTGTTATTGCTGTTATGGCAGCTGCTGTATTGAAAACTGCATATATCTGAGTGGAATTAGTTTTTATAGGGGCACATGCTTGACAAGAGATTGTCAGGCCTCACCTTTAAGGATGAAGAAAGGTATGTCCACATTAAAGAAGTCCGCTCTAGACTAGATGTTATCTTCAGCCTCTGACTTCAACTACTCTGTATTCACACTAAATAAAGATGTCAATAGATATCTCTACTGTAGGTAAGGCATCAGCTGCTAGACACTTCAGAAATTCTGAACCGTCCCTTTAACTTTTCTATCTGTCCTTTCTTGTGTATCTTCTCTGACTGCCAGCCCCACCCATGTTCCTGCCCATCTCCTCCACACCTCAGCCAGAGAGACGTCAGACCCCCCAGAGGAGACACTCCATCGAGAAGGAGACGCCCACCAGTGTCCGACAGTTCCAGCCACCCTCTAAACAGAACTCCAAGTCTCTGGTGAGTGAGAGCCACACATTTAGTCGCTCCTAAACTGGGAAACGTAGTTTGAAACAATGGTTTTGATACGTTTGTAAACGATCTGGGAGAATATTCAAGAAGATAGTTTAAAAATGTTAAGGAACTTAATCGATTGTTGCATTGATTTCAAAAGAACACGCATCACTATTTGGGGGATTCTGTGTTTTCTGAGGAAGGTAATATGGCCACGTCTTTCTGGATATGTTCTCTATCTTGAAAGTATGATCAGTTATTCAATCCAGCTGCTCAATATCTGTTTTCCTTTTTCCCACAAATACCTCAACCATCTTTATATTTAGGTTGGGGTGACAGCCTCATTTCCTTCCTGGATCTCTTCCCTCCTCCACCACCCCTCCCCCCCTGCTCTCCATTCTTTACAGAGCTTCCACCCCATTGAGGCCTTTGTGCTGGGGTTGGTCAAGGCACTTTTTGTTCTGTACAGAAGTGTTTGGATCAGACGAAGAGAGTCAGTTAAGGTTTGCCAGTCTCCCCTCAGTCTGTCCTCTGACAATTTAACTATACAGTAGATGGTCGTCCTCTTCTAGTGCTTCTTTTTATCAATGGCAGAAGCAAACCCCTGCCATGGCACTAACCCACTAACCAGAATTTTGGACCTCATGGCTTTTCTAAACTGCTTTTACATTTTAGTGCAAGTAGGTAGCTCGTCTTTAGCTAAAACTAAAGCTGCTGTTACGGTGTTTCTTATCTTGCTATGTTGGTGTACCGAAAACTATGCATTATAGTAATTTCTGGAACATCAAGACCTTTCACGTTTTGTATGGATGTGGCCTTAGGTGCACTTTTCAAGGTGCAATTTAATAGAGTGTTCGTGTTTGTGTTTTGGGATGAAGGGTGTAGAATTCACAGCGTTCAACTGAATCAGGATGGCGCAAATTTCTTTTGCAATCATGTCAACGTTGAATTTATTTTCTTAAATGGTTTGTTTTTTTCTTTCAAAATTTAAGAATCAAATAACCACCTGGTTGGAAAGTTAAAAACTGTGTGAGTTTGCCCAGTAGGTCAAATAAGCATTTGCTGAAATAATTTAAAAAATAATGCAGGTCAGGCTACTGTAAGCGTTTACCATGCTGAGGTGAGCAGGTCTTCTTCAGAGCAAAAAGGATATCTGCAGAATCAGCATGAAATTTAGTCATGTTAATATTGCGTCATTACGGCATTTGAGCATCACTTGTGTAAGTTATTCATTTTACAAAAAAGGGCCTTACGAGTAGTAAATAACAAAAGATATAAAGATCAATCAAATCCTCTTTGTCCAATGCACGGTGTTGAAATTGTATTACATTGTAGATTACTAGGTTTTGTATAGGGTTAATTGTAAAATATTACAGACAAACATAAAAAAAAACTTTAAACAAAGAGAAATTTAATCTGAAAGGAACAGATGTCTTTACTAAACCTAGATTTAGAACCAATGTCATGGAACGGACCATTTCTGTTAAAGGACCTAATTTGTGGAATATACTTAAGAGAAAAATGACAGCTACAACAGTAAATACATTTAAAACTTATAATTGAAAAGAAATCTTTAGAACTGATTTGATGATTTTTATGTTTTGAAAATGTGAGAAAACAAATCGTACATATTTCATGCAATGAAAATATTTTTAACTATTGTAAATATGAACAGTAATATTGTAACATTATTTTGGAGCAACCGTATGTTATGTGGAAAGGTTGTAGAAAAGCGAACTAGAGTGTGTTTGCATAAGTAATAAGGGGCAGATGACATAAGATTAACATTCTTTCTGCTCCTTTTCATTCAAGCTTAATTGATTTCACAGCGTTTTATGACCACTTCTATGTTACTTTTGAATGCAATAAAGATCACACATAGATGAGAAAAAAAATACGGTAGCTGTGACGGACACGTGCGTTGTCTATGGCTTCTTATTTGTGACACTAATGTTGCATAATTTTTCAACACGTCTAACACATTGTGGCAGCCTGTGCTGGAATTCAAATTATGTATGCTACATGGTCAGATGCATTAGGAGACCATGCTGATTTGCTGTTTACTTATAAGGCAGTTTGTATTCCAATGCCATTGAAGATATGAACTATTCAATTCAATTTAATTAATCTCAAAGCACTTTACAACAAAAGTCATTTCAATACAATTATACAAACATTCCAATCAGTTAAGTTCTCTATGTAAGGTATCCCAGCAGATTGCGATGAGTCATCAACGTGAGGTCCGGATCATGCAGACTATTCCTCAGCAATCCCTCATACTCAGCAAGCATGCAGCGACAGCGGAGAGGAAAAACTCTGCTTTAACAGGAAGAAACCTCCAGCAGAACTACTAAAACTTAGTTTGTAATGGAGTAAACCAAATGATTTATTTACTTTATCCAATAAAAATGTAGGCATACAACAGCTGAATTTCTACAGAAAATAAATTAAACACAGCCACTCTCTCATCACTGATGTTTGCACAGGATTACATTTAGGAGTATCAGAGTAAGGGCGCTTGAATACAAACTCACGAACCACAGATTTCCATTTGTTAGAAAATGCATAAATAAACCCATGTATATTCTTCCTTCCAGACCATTTACTTACTACTGCGTGGGTCTATTACATAAAATCACAGTAAAATATATTGAATGTTATGGTTTTATCATGACAAGATGTCAAAACTATCACTGCAAGGCACCGTATTTTGGTCATTTCAAAACCATGAGGCTCTATTCTTGAGGGTTCCATCAGCTTTATTTTTATCGTGTAGATATCACAAAGTATAAATGCTTTTTTTTCATGGCTCTTTAAAGGTTGGTGTGGTATAATTAGGGCTAAAAGAAAGGTTATAAATATGCCTTTGGTTGTGAAATTCTAGGAGAGCAAAGCGCTATATGTGTGTTGTTTTTGCAGGAGGAGTTCTGTTTCCCTGTGGAGTGTCTGTCACTGACAGTGGAGGAGGTGATGCACATCAGGCAGGTGCTGGTGAAAGCAGAGCTGGAGAAATTCCAGCAGTACAAAGACATCTACAACGCAATGAAGAAGGGGAAGGTAACGTTACATTCACCATATGTTCATGGCTTAATCCATGCACAGTAGAAACAAGCTCTTTAAGGCTCATCTGATTTCCACCACATCTTAAAAATAAAATGTTTTTTCTCTTTTTTACAAGACAAGTCCGTCCAGTTATTTTTTTTAACAGCTTATTGAACTACCTTTATTATTCAGTAATTACAAGTAGTCCTGTTCTGTTCAACCTAATCAATCTCCTCAGCATTATTCTATTTTTGCTCAGTTTTCCTTTAGGCCCAGCAACATTTTTAGCATAACTGGGAGGTCTGGTATTTGAAGGAGCACTGCAGCTGTTTCAGTGTCTCTGCTGTTGATTTGTTGCTGTATTTGCTCTTCTGTTTCATATTGAGTCATTGCTTCAAATGCAACTTTATAATATTTAAATGCACAAAAGAATAGAAAAAAAAAGCCCAGATCATCAATCCTCCACCCCTGTGCTTCAGAGTGAAATGACATATATATGCTGTGATTATGATGATATTATTATTGTTGTTTTTATTGTTATTATTTATCCTATTATCTTAGTATCACGTGTGGTGTTTTGGTTTTGTGGTGCGTTCAAAATTAAATCAGTACATTTCCATTTTAGAGCCATGTTGTGTTTTGAGAAGAGATATTCGCGCACACATATGGTTATGGCAAGCCGTTGGTATATACAACACACTTTATGTGAACCTGTTTTTTCTGATCCATAAAGCTGCTGTTTAGTTTTTCTGGTTTTTATTTTGTGACCTCGCGGTGAATCTCAACACGTAGTGACAAACGGTAGCGACTGCGTTAAAAATGAACTAATCTTGAAATAATTTCCCCACTACACGCAGATAACTTGGTTCCTTTTTTAACCCATGTTATTGGTCTTCAGCCACTTGATTTTTAGAGCATTTTACCCAATCATTGCAATGCAAAGGCATACACAACCAGAAGATCACTGATATGCGGGAAATGACAGAAAGCACACGCATCTACCATTCTGCTCCTGTCTTAATCACACCCATTTTAACAATACATTTTAATATGACATTAAGCTCACTCTATCAGTTATTTTTGGACAAAAATATCAGTAATCATTAACAGGAAATTCATCATGAATTAAAAAAGATAATTGCATTTAATGACACATACATCAACCTACAGAAAGGCAAGTTTTTTTTAGTATACTACAGAATACAATTTTTTTTTTTTTTTTTTTTTTATTATTATTTGTAATATGCTTTAGGTTATGTTTAAGTGAACTAGAGGCTTAGTACCAATAAGACAGCCTCTTGATGATGAAATACATAACACTCCACTAGAAGTTATGTCACAATGATGTTGCGTGAAAAATCCAGTGCACCCTATTATTTACGGATTAGAACAACATGTTCATGCACAGATTATTTTTATACTAAAGGCTTGCTATATGTTTTCTGATCAAGTTATATGGTGGAACCGAGGGGTATGGTGTTTCTCGACATAAATCTGTATTTATTTATCAATGCAATGCTGATCTGATGAGGACTAGATCATTTTTTATAATGCCCTTTTATGTAAAGTCTTATGAACCTTAAAGAAGAGAGGGTTTTTTAAAAAATTATTATTATTGTTTAGTGTGCATGTGGATTTCAGTAATCGTGTGTACTAAATAATTCTGTTGATCTTTTATTGCAGCTTTGCTTCTGTTGTCGAACCAAAAGGTTTTCCTTTTTCACCTGGTCATATACCTGCCAGTTCTGCATAAAGTAAACCTTTTCAAAATAGAAATATATATATAAAATATGCTTCTTCTCTTGTTTCGCAATAGTGACCACTTTATTAAATCTCTTTCTCTGTTTTATCTTCCAATCCTCCGCTTATAGACCTGTGTGCTCACAGTGCTGCAAAAAGGTATGTCACAAAGAATAAATCCGTTATCCAATCAGCTCTTCATGTAGGATCTAACATCTTGCTTGTTTTGGTAACAGCATTTTTGATGTCAGACTAAATAACACAGGAGGTGTAGCGTTCATAAGATTTCTGCCTTCAATTTAAAACAGATGCGGCTTCCATCTAAACCCTATTCCAGTCTGCCTATCTACTCCATTGGCTCTACCAACACTCTGCCCAGAGACAGAATAAGTGCCATGGCTGGTGTAGGACAAGGACTCTCTGTGGCTGGAGGGCCGGGGCCAGCGACGGCAGCAGAAGGGGCCTCTCCGTCCCCAACTTTGAAAGGAGCTACGAAAGCAGCATCTAAAGGAGGAGGAAAAACTGCAGGAGCAGCAGAAGCAGCTGCCAAGTCTGACAAACCATCTGGGAGCCAGCAGCGCCACAGCATTCAGAAGACCATGTCTAAGTAAGAGCACCAAAACCGCTTCACTCGCTCCCAGAAAGAGTGAATTATTCTTAATAAAAATGACACGAGATAGAAATAATGTGCAAACAGCTAATGCAGGGTTGCAGTTTTAAAGCTGAGAAGCTGATGGAGAGCGGCGTATATTATGCAAGGGAAAGGTTCACCCTATTCAACAAGCTGATGCTTCAAGTCTACTCCTCCACACAATCAGACACTGGCATCTAGTGGACAAACTTAAAATTGAAAGTCTATAACATTTTTCTGAGTCCATTATAGTTTTGTTCTAAGAGGGAAAATCAGTCCGCCCGATCATCTTAGCTTTCCTGTTTCCATACAAAAATGGCCCTTTGAGGAATCTCCTAAAATGTCCTCATATATAGCGACCATTTCAGAGTGAGTGACGTCACTGCACCGAAGGATGCCCACAGCAAGCAATAGTTAGAATTGATCATGACGATCCAATCCGATTCGATTCAATCTGATCCGGTTTGATATTGGTATGGGTCACTGTTATTAAAAAAGTTTTTTTTGTGTGCCATTATGTTAATTATATGCCTGTAATTAAAATACTTAACACTGTGTGATTAACAGTTCACCAGGGGAACATTTTCCAAGACTGGTATTTGTTTGGTTCCTGAAAGCCTGTTAGGCCGGCCCGATGAAGTTAAAAGCGAAGTTTGATTTTTTTTCAACCTCGATTTTAGCAATTATGACACTTATTTACTCACCCAGGCAAGTTTGGAGCCACTTGGAGTTCTTTGGGAGGAGTTTATATCCAGTCGTAATCAGCATAATAATATATATATATATATATAATTCACCTTGAACTTCCCCTGATAGCCATGTTTTTGCTTCTCCGACTGCAAATTTGCACTCAGACGCAGAGGTATTGATGAATACGTTTTTCGTTTATGGTTCCCCATTTTTTTCCTCTCCACTCTCCATTGTTTTTTCAGCGTTGCTCGACCAGGACAGCAGGGGTTGTTAACTTTTCATAGCGTCTATGCCTACTATCACAGCGTCATTTCAGTTTTTTCTAGGCTTGTGAAGGCATTTCTTCCTCAAGTAGGAATGTACAGCAGAAAGTATGTTTTGATTAAGCTGTAAAGCTTTTTACTAGAAGTGCAGCTCATAGAATACTCTAAAAACACATAGAAATAAACACAGCAGCCTATTCTGTTGTTTTCCTACACCCCCTTGTGTTCAAAATCGCCAAAAGAACAGATTAGGTAAATAATCCTTTCAATATAAAGTATGTAGTGGCCAAACGCTGCATTAAAGTAGAACTGGCATGAAATTCCCTTTTTAGCCACACTCTAAGTACCTTAATACTATATCAAAGGATTGCTTGCCGTAATTCAGCCTTGTTGTAGAATTGCAAGTGTGAACAGAACAGCAAGGTAGCCCTTCTGTTAGCATTAGCACAGAACGACTAGGTTTCGGAGGGCGGGGCCTAGCTATGCGCTTCTGTGGTCAATGAGTCTCTAACGATATTTCGAATATTCAACTATAATATATAATCTTTTTCCCCCCAAATAAAAGCATACTAACACCAATGCTACATAAACAAACTGGGGTATTAGCTGTGAAGCTAATTCTGAATGTTAGCTAAGAAGCTAATTGAAAAGCGAACAACTCAAACAATGCCACAATGTGTACTAACAGCTGAAGGACATTATTGAGGAAATATGCTTACTTGTACAGGGATATTTGCTGGTTCACGGAGAGTTTGTATTAATCCTGGTAGAAGTTTAAGACGATCTACGAATCCACTGCTGTATTGTCCCAAGTTAGAAAAACAGTCGTCCAAGAAACGTTTGCCACAAACTACCACATGCTTCAGCAGTCGGTCGGGCACATTCCCAGCATAAATAAAATCTATCCACAAGCTTTTCAGGGGCTCAGAATTGGGGAGGACAAAAAGATTCATGTTCTCTTTTGTACACCCAAGTACAGTGCAGTTTGGATGTGGTCTGGACTCCATGCTGTTGGTTTGTTGTTTGTCTGTTACCGTAGCTCTCCGCACCATGGAGGGAGGGACTTGCAGGGTGTAGTTCGGGGAAGAGGGTAATTGGCTGGAACTTAACACGTAATATGCCGAAACGTGTCATCATATGCCAAACTGCCAAACAGACGTCTGAGTGCTAATTTCACTATGTAGACAGACATACCCCGAAACAAAGGAAAGACTAATCAGTAATTTTAACCCGTTAGGGGCCGTAGGCAGGCTGGGGGAGGTAAACGATATGATCAAAAACCTCAAAAAATGTAAATTTCATGCCAGGTCCACTTTAACTACTTTAACTATTGTCGCTGCATCAATCCGTCTCCATCAAAACAGAGAAGCATAAACTAGGCTTAAGACACCCGCATACCATTAAGGTCTGGTAAAATTACCCTGAAGTTCTGATAGTGGAAACACACCCTATGTTTTAGATGTCTTTCTCCTTCTGCAAATGTGAAGCAAACAAACTATCTCATTAGCTTGTCTGCAGATGCCTGTTAATGTTTCTCCCTGTTAAGTCTGGTTGATTAAAGCAGGGAACAAACATCCTTACTCTGTTTCTTTTCATCGCAGGCTTTCCAAGCATGGCTCTCTAAAGTCTCATGAAGAATTGGAACTCCCCCCCGAGCTAACAGAGGACTGGGCCACCATGGAGGTGTGTGTGGACTGCAAGAAGTTCATCTCCGACATAATCGCTTCCAGCAAGCACAGCCTGTCACTGGCCACGAAGAGGGCTCGCTTAAAACGCAAGACGCAATCTTTCTACGTGTCGTCCCCTAAAGGGGCAGAGGGCTACAAACCCTCTGAGCGAACAATCAATGAAATCTAAAACTGCTCTGAGTGTCAGAATGACTCACGTGACCTTCAGAGACAATGTGTTTTCCTTTCGTCCTCATCATGCACAGCTCCTCTTGACAGCTGCATTTTGCAGTGCCACTGGTCTCTTTCAGTTCTTTCCCCTATCTCAATCTTATATGACTCTGCCCATAAACAGTTGACTTTAGGACAAACAGTCTGAAGAACAAGTGGACTAACGTCTCACCACTAGTGGCACAGCTGGGTGGTTCAGATCAACTCAGATTCATTTTAAAGCACAAAACAGAGGAGACATTCTCTTTCAAACGGAGAGAGACGCTCAAGAAAACAGAATATAAAGCTGTATATTTTATATGGGTTATAATTTAGTTTTTTACATGGATGTTTGGGTGTATGTCTGTGTTCTGTGAAGGATTGCTCCCAACGAAGAAAAGCCACCTCCTATTTTGGATGATTTTGCTGATTCAGCTCAGGGAGATGTATCCTCACTGCTGCTGTCCGCCCACAGGTTCTGCTTTTCTGGAGGAAAATACAAGAATTTGTGTCCGTTTAAATTAGAACCAGACAGAAACGATTTCCGGTGTTAAATGTTAATTTGTGCCAAATGACACTTTTTTTAAACCACTGATTCACCCAAAGACAACCTTCATTCCCTGGGGGATTATTGCCACGGTTTTCCTCTGAACCCCGAGTTAAATCCATCCATTTATCGTCATCTCCTTACTTAGGATAAGTGTAATAAAAGTCCCTGGAACTCTTTCCAGCTCGTTCTGAAGGATCCCAACCTGTTCCTATGCTAGAAGGTATATTTAGTCCTTTTGATGAGTTCCAGGTGTGCTCCAGGGTCTCCTTTTTCTGCTTTTTCTTTTCTTTGCGACGAACTACATTTAGTACATTTTTCAAAAAGCTAACTAAATGAATTATTTATATACAGTCGTCTGAAAAGGTGCTTGCTCCCTTTTTGATCTCTTGTTTTAGTTTTAGTTTCTTTGTATATTTTTCACACTTAAATGTTTCAGGTCATCAAACAAATTAATAAAAAGTCCAAAATCACACAAGTCTACACAAAATATGCTTTTGATATTTTGTTATATTAGGGAGAAACAAAGTTGCAAATCTACATGGACCTGTGTGACGAAGAGATTGATGCCCCCCCCCCCCGTTAAAAGATAATTTAACAGTGGTTCATCACACCTGAGTTCATTTCCTCTAGCTACAACTGTTCCCTATCAATGAATCACTTCAATAAGACTTCAGGCCTCACTTCCCTGAGTTAAAGTCAGAGTTCATGACTCCACCATAAGAAAGGAACTGTGCAAAAATGGCCTGCATGGCAGAGTTCTGAGTGGAAAACCGCCGCTGAGCAAAAACAACACCAAGCCTCGTCTCAACCTTGCCAGAAAACATTTTGATGATCGCCCAGACTTTTGGCTAAACACCCTGAAGTTTTGGAAGGTGTGTGTCCCGTTACATCTGGTTGAAAAGTAACACCGCATTTCCAAAAAAGTAACATCGATAGAATTTTGAGCTTGTATATATCTCATATACAGGTATTAGGTTGTGTTTCTTCATATTGTCTTTGATATTTTAATTTGTGTGATGATCTGAAACGTTTCAGTGTTACAAAAATGCAGAACAAATAAATCAGGCAGGGGGCAAACACTTTTTCACCCCACTGTTGACCAGATGACTTTTCAGTACTGGGGTATTTTCTTACATATTTAACACTTGTAACAGAACCATTTCAGCGGCGGCTGATGAGATTCAATTGGTTCTCTATGATCAACTATCGATTCTAAAATGTATCAGATCAGAAATCGTCCCAATAGATACAAGTGAGGCTCAGTTACTGAGGGCTTTTTTTTATTTTAGTTTAAATCTGTGAGTTTTTTAGGTTTACACTGAATTCACATTCCATTTTGTTTGGTTTGGAATGAATCAAATCACTATTGTAGTTTGAAATATTCCCTATATTTACACACAATTTTCAGAGGCTGTGAAGTTCTTCAAACATCAGTGATGCTGCTTTCCAAGCAAATGTATTTGAAATGTTTTTTTTTTGTTTTTTTATTCCATTGGTCTTTGAATAATTTTCATGGAATATGTGCAGATTTTTTTCCATAGTCCTAAATTTCTCTTGACACTAATCAAGATATTGTACATGTAACTGATTTACTTTTCTTTATATCAACCTGTGTTAGAGTGTTTGCATTATGTAAAGAGTAGTCATACTAAAATTCCTCATGTACAGACGATCAGACAAGTTCACTATATAGGCAGCGAATAATTCTCAGTCTGGCTGTTTTATGCACAATACATAACATTAAAATGCCTTTATGATTTCTAATCCAGAGTCTATCTGGAAGGAAGAAATATCTGCCTTCAGACCTGGATGTTCTCCTCATCTACATGATATATTTCTGCCTTACAAGTTGCCTTTCATGATCGTTCTTTCGTTGAACAGTCATCCACTGTTGGTGTACATACTTTGTTTATGTGATTTCTACGTGCGTTGATCAGGTGGTTGTTATCTCAGTGAAGACAGTGCTGACAGTGACACAGGTGAAGAGTCGCATCTCGGAGTGAAAATCTCTCCTGGTACAGTGCGCCCAGGTAAATGTAGTAGGGGACCCTCACGGTGTGACAGGCAGCAACATGCATGAACTACAGTTTAGCTTGTTCCCTCGGTCTGTGTTACCTTTCATCTGTAACTACATGCAGAGATTGCAGCAAATAATGACAATAAACTGTACTGCAATACCCAACCAGAGTCCTTATATCTTATTCAAAGGAAGGACTGGAGCATGAGCTGGGTTTCAGCAGTTGAAGATAACTCTGGTCCTTTTGGTTCTAGTATCGTTACAACTGATGCTCCAATCGATTTTCCAGGGATCAAAATCAGCCAGTTTTACTTTGAAAGAACGATGTTTACTTGAATGCAATAAAACTGAAAATGATCACCTCCTAAAGTCTAGAATATGTTTCTTTATCCTTGCTTGCAGGGAAGCCAGAGGGGCAAGTTCCTATCTGCAGCAGCCATTGGGGCGGGGTGAAGGGTCAGGTTGCCAGTCCATAACAGGGCAACACAGGACCCACATGTATACACACACTCACACAGTCACACCAAAAGACAATAGAGAGAGAGACCAACTGATCTAATAGTCATGTTATTGGACTCTGCCAGGATGCAGGAGCACCTCGAAGCAAACCAAGGAGAACAAACTAAGGAGTATGAAGAAAGTCTAATTTGAATGTTATATATTTTTCTTTCTTTCTCTTACAACATTTCTGTGATGTTAATGTTTTAAGGTAGAAGTAGAAAGTCCATGTTGATTTGTTTTTGCACATAGTTTGTGGTGTGTTTGTTTCCTAAAGAAAAAGATGGCCTACTTCTCTCACTAATAGGATATGAACGAATTTCCATGACCCTTACAAAAATCCTTAAATTTAACAAGACTTTCACAATTCGCAGATGTAGCTCGAACCGTATTGTAGCCTAGATGCAATACAATCGGTGTGGCAAAGTCTATTGCAAGGAACCTGCAATAAAATAAAATAAAAATGAAAAAAGAAGACGCCTATGTCCCCTAGGGGGCTCCGTATGTGATCTCTATTTAAACGTTCCACTCCCTACATAAACAAGTAAAAAAAATATATTATGCGGGTTATTTCATTGTAACAATCAGGTTTAAGAGAGACAACAGCAACCATACACGCCCTCTGCTGGAAAAGGCGGGCGGTGTTATAGGAGTCACGTTACCATGGTGACACGTCAAACAGCTCACGCTCAGACTAAAAGGCACGGTTTTCGTCGAGGCTCGGAAACTGAAAGTAAAGCTACACTTCCTGAAACTTACTCAAAGCCACATTAGTCACACGTAAGTGCTATCTAGTCAGGCTCACGTTATGTTTTCGTTAAAAGGAAGTGACTTAACTTTAGTGAGATGTAGCTAGTTCGGCTGACTTTAATGGGGAAGTGGCTCAGTGGTTCCTGTTTTTTATTATTATTATTATTATTATTATTATTATTATTATTATTAGCTTCAGTGTCGATTCACCACAACAATTTTAAGGCAGGGGGAACCTACTGACTTATCTCCTGTGCTGTCCACAGAGGATGTCCTTATCTAAGATCCAGAGTCTCAGAACAGCAGCTGTCCTGGAGGACTGCGGACACCAGTTGGACATACTGGGACATTCCCTGTCAGTGCAGATGAGCAGAGAGCGAGGCAAAACATCTGTATCCCTACAGGTCCTGTCACTGTTTTACACCCGAAACTAAGTTGTTATATTATTCCTATCAACTCTTAGCTGGTGATAGACATGAGGCACTGTGGATATTTTCCACTCAGCGATTCCATCAGTTTTTAGAACGAACAATAACCATGTTTGCCCACCTTATTGAGCCTTTTTAGCATTAAAGGTCTAAAACGCAGCTGTTTTGGTCTTCATGACGTGTTTCTTTATATCTGTGTTTAGGAGAAAGCCAGGCTGATGAAGCTTAAAACAGATTGGTGAGTAATTATTAGAGCAAACAAAAAGAGTATGCTGCAAAAAATTTTCCCCTTTTTAATGAGATGTTTTCTGTCTGCAGTCAGTCCTTCAGCCAGCAGATTTCCAAGCTGTGCTCCGAGTTGGAGGAGAAGCAGAGTTTTTGCTCAATTACACAGGCTATGGAGGAGGAGGAGAAACAGGAAGAGAAAATTCAGAAAAGGTTCAGCGTTGCTTTTTTGAGTCTGTATTACTACTAAAAATAAGACTGTTGTTTTAGAACCTGCTATGAACCTGGTATGTCTCCCCATTCAGAGAGGAAGAAGCACTACTGAAACAGAGAAAACAGGCTTTGCTGAGAAAGAAACAGCAAATTGAGGACAAAAAGGATCAAATATATGTGAGATTTCAAGGTTTTTTTTATGTACTCTCTCACTAGTCCCTTTATGCCTTTCGGTACATTAAAGAAATTGAGCAAAGTTTGGTATTATTCTGGTGAATATAGTAAAGTGAAGGAATTCATAGTGATGAAAAAATATGTGCTTGAACAAGAGCAATTATTATAAACACAGAAAAAAGTTAACCTAACTTTGCTGTTAATGCTATAAATGCCCACAAAGTTATTGGGAATTTGAAATGTCTCTCCAGTTGAATTTCTGAGCGATTATTTCAACTGTTTAATCTTATGCCAAAGTACAAAAAGCTAAGATCAGGATGTGACCCCTGGAGCAGTGAGAAAATAAGCCATGACTGACCTCTTGACAAAAAAAATATAGCTAGCTAACACATGGCTTTAGCTATCTTAATAAATGTAAGCTCAAATCAAACCATTCATCTTTGAATTTTCGATGAATCATTGTTTTTAAAAGGTAATAACTTACAAACATGTAATGCTAAAATAATACCAACATGAACAATTACTTTGACCCTTCAAAATACAACATATATCCTTACCTCAGTGTTTAGCATTTAAATCAAAAGAACAGTGCAAAAAGACCAGATTAATAAGCCAAATGTTTGATATAAGAATCAAACCTCTTCTTTGGCTCTAAAAAGCAATGGGTAAACTAACCCATGGGACAACCAGCCCCAGTCTCCCCTACATATTTATCATATTTTTTCCCTTTACATACAGTGGGGCAAAAAGTATTTGGCAGCCACCGACTGTGCAATTTCTCCCGCTTAAAAAGTTGAGAGTTCTTTACTTTTCTTTTATAGATACATTTCAACTGTGAGAGACAAAATGTTTTTAAAAATCCAGGAAATCACATTGTATGATTCTTAAATGATTTATTTGTATCATAGTGCAGAAAACAAGTATTTAGTGGCTATGTTTGAATGTTTGAAGATGAAAGGTAGTGGGATCTTCCAATGTGACAGTCATCCCAAACACACCGCCCATAATGGAGGAATAGCTACATAAAAATAATTTCAGGGTTCTGAAGTGGCCTAGCCAGTCCCCAGACCTCCATCCAATAGAGCATCTGTGGAGGGAGTTGATAGTTAACCTATATTTTGTACGGATCAAGGTTGCTTTTTTTTACCTTAACATGTTTCGGCAATCAGCTGTTACCTTCTTCAGAAGTGTCAGAGGTGAAGAGGGCAACAGCTGATTGCCGAAATAGTTAATGTAAAAAAAAACAACCTTGATCTGTACAAATAAGATGAACCTAAGATAATATTTTTTAGAAAGAAGTACAGAATGAACGTTCTAACAATACTGATAGTCCAAGTTGCTCAGCAACAGCCCCAAAACATCCCAGCTCTAGAGAAGATCTGCATGGAGGAATGGGCCCAAATACCAGTTACCATGTGTGCAAACCTAGTGAAGACCTTCAGGAAATGTTTGACTTCTGTCATTGCCAGCCAAGTTTACATTAAAAAGCACTGAGTCGAACTTTTGGTACTGACCAAATACTTGTTTTCTGCACCAACAATACAATATGACTTTTTTAAACCAGACAATTTAGGCAATCAGTGGCTGCCAAATACTGCATTGACCAGCCATTAATCTATATTTAAAATGAACCAAAGTCAAATTCCTTATTTGTGTGAACAATCTTGGCCATACAAAAGGGTCTTATTCTAAACCAGTCTGCCCATTCTCCTCAGAGAAGCTGAAGGATTCAAATTCAAATTCCTTCAATCACTTTTGCCCCCTCCTTCTGCATGTGATTTGTTTATTTGCTAGTTTTGTTGAAGAGGTGCATCTAACATGGTGGTCAGTGAGTGTAAAAAAAAAAAACCCATCTCTCCTGGAGGCTCAACTCTTCCGATATTTTTCTCCCACAGAAAATGTCCGTGTGTTTGAATGAACTGGAGATCCAAAGATCCAAACTGGAGAACACAAAGAAAAAGAAACCGAAAACTCTGGACATGTCCCACAAATTACTAACTGAGACCTGGCAGAGGACTCAGCTGATGGACCAGCAAGAGGTACATCGGTCTCTAAAGACGCATTTCCACTATTGGGCCTTCAGAGTAGCTTTACCGGATCTTCATCTGACAGAGTAAATGTGTTAGGCCACTCCTCTTAGCCCCCATGTCGTCCTTTAAGGAATTTGCTAAGATGTCTGCATATCATGACTGTTTTGGCAGTGAGTCGCATCATTTTTGTTTGCTATCATTTTATAAACTGCTCCCCCAGTAATTATTGCCATTTTGCAGAGACACTAGTTTGGTGACGTCTGCTCATTTCCCTCATGGTTACAACCAATCACCATAATTTAAGTACAGCTCCCACCCAGCAAATCTACTTGGTCATTTCAGCAACAAAGACTTTTACTTGGTTGATTTCCGAAGTGACCCTGAAGACAGTACCCATGTGTCTCCACAGTGGAAACGCATGGGTACTGTGAAGGTCCCGTAAAACTACATCCTGAAGTTCCGATAGTGGAAATGCACTTCAAGGTCTTTCTTTCATCTCCCAGAAAAGGTGCCAGAAGTTTCTCCTAAGGAAAAAATAAATTCAGACCTATTTGGTTTTTTTCCCACCTTTTGTCTTAGCTTCTGCAGAAGCAGCTGGAAGAGGAGAAAAGGTGTCACGAGGAGGCTGAGAAATTCCTCCAAAATCAGTATAAGGTAGGTAAAGAAACCTAATAATTGCATGTATATAGAGCGTAGGGTTAATCTAGCTGCTGTGTACAATTTTCATGCAGTTTATTCATAATCCAGTTGTATGAAGCAAAAAACTGGTTCCAGCAACATCACCCAACAAAGGAATATATTTTCTAACACGCGTACTAGAACTTGAAGATAATGACAGGGAAGCAATTGTGGATACCATTAACAAATCAACAGGCATTTATGTACACACTCATTTCTAAATCTTGTGGAGGCCAAATCACGAATAATCTGCGAAAGAGGCAGTAAAATCCAATGATTGTTTTTAAAGATGAAGCTCCTGCATCTAAAATGTCGATGGACCAGTGTCATTGTTGAACGGTTTAAACCAAAGTTTCAAGCTTCCGGCCCACAAAATGAAACCCTGACAGGCTTCTGACCCCAACTCCTGCTTGAGAGTTCTTGATCTGGAGTACAAATTGTAGTCGGAGGGTCTCTCCAGAGAAAGTTTGCTACTGTTGTATGTTTTCCTATTTGGTCCTTTACGGTTCACACTGCGGTTCGTTGGATCCCCAAATCTAAACAAATCCTTAAAAAAACGGCTTTCATGTTATAAGGTTTGATTTACGTTATTTCCTTATTGCAGAGGACTGGTAAAAATCAGAACTTGGTGTGGGTAATGAGATTCAACTGAGCTTTCCAAGAAATGTCTAAATACCAGTTAATTTGTGCTTTAAAAACACAATGTTTAGCTTCAGACAGCACCAGTTTGGTTTAATTTCTTTTTTTATCTCTAATAAATGAAACTATGATTTGAAAACCGCATTTTTCATCATAAACTTCTTTGATTTTCTGACACATTTATGTGTGCAAAAAGGAATAATGAAAACACAAGAACTTTGTAATGGTGCAAATACTCTTCAATGCATTATGTCTTGTTTTCTAAAGTTAGGAAAATTCTGTTCGGATCTATTGTAATTTCAGTTTAAAGTGTACACAGCAGCGTAATTAAGATAAACAATACAAGAGTTGCAGTTGAAGACAATTTCAGTCTTTGAAAATGAGGTTTTTCAAACAAAACAAAGATTTAAATTCAAGGCAGCTGTATATGAGTGGATGAGTCTTCACAAGTACAGTACCATAAAAAAACATTTGTGTTATTACCATACACAAGACTGATTCTGTTTTTTCCGATCAGGAGCTTCAGCGTATGTTGGACAAGTGGAAGCAGCAAACCAAGCAGATGCAGCAGGAGAAGCAGAGCAAGCTTGATAACTTAGGCTGCAAAAGGACTCTGAACATGGACAGACTGATGGAGATGAGAAGGAAGGTGAGCAGCACGCATGGCAGAGCAGATATAGCACAGCTCTATGGAACTCTAACGTGCTCAAAATTAAATGAATAAATAAAACCTTGTGATATATATTTCTACGTGAATAAATAATAGACAAATGAATAATGTGACAATGAAATTGTGGAGAAACTGAATTCGTATGAAATTCTAAGCTCATTGCTATTACATATTTTTCTTTTTTTAAATGTATTTATTGATATAAAATATTTAATTGTAAAAAAAACTTAAAAAATGTAAAATATTAAAAATATATGATATTAAAAAAATCTAAAAATAAAATACATTAAAAAAATATGTAAACATTTCATTTTTATTTAATTGGATTTTAATTCCAGAACATGTTTTCCATAAAATCAGCTTTCATTTCATAATGGTGTCTTCCCTAATGGCTTATATATTATATACATTATTGAGTGACAGCTATGCAGGAATGTGTTAAAGCACCAGCCAATAAGCATGCAGGTTGCACCCACTGACTCTGATTGGCTGATGATCTCGTTCAGTTGATAAATGGCCTTTTAAAATATTTAAGCCATAGGGGAAAACACCATTATGAAATAAGAGCTTATTTTTGGAATAAAAATTATCGAAATTAAACAAAAATCTTTGTTACAGTTAAATGTTTTATGTTACTGAATGCATTTTTAAAGAAAAATATTTCATAATAATGAGCTTAGAATTTCATATGAATTCATTTTTTCCACAATTTCATTGTCACATTATGTATTTGCCTATTATTTATTCACGTAGACATTTATATCACAGTTTTATTTAGTTCTTTAAGTTTGAGCACTTTGGCATTCTATACAGCGCAGCTCTAAATGATCAATGATGGCTGATTTCAGTACAAGGAGATGGAGGAGGTGGTGCTGGAGGACAAGAGGGAGCAAAAGAAGCTACGTCAGCAGGAGGCAGCAGCTAGAGCTGCCACCAAGGTAACAACATTCAGTCAGAGAACTGACTGATAGGGATCAGGTTCACATGAAACCGTTTGGCTCTACTGATATTCACGTTCTGATTTGCGCAGATTCAGGCCTGGTGGAGAGGATGCATGGTCCGCCGACGCCTCGGCGCTTTCAAAAAGGCACAAGAGAACAAGAAAGTCAAGAAGAAGAAAGGAAAGAAGAAGTGACACTCCTTCAACTCCAAGTGTTTGCAAATTAAGCACTAAAAAAAGATAAAAAATTTTAACTCTGTATGTTTTTATTTTTCTAAAAAGTCTACAAAATAGCACAGTTATTTCAAACATGCAGCATAATCAAACAGCCAACATCCCATTGTTTCGTTTGTATACTTACAGCTTTTACTAAATGAAAACAATGAGACAAAAATATAATTAAATACTAAAAGTAGGAAATATAAAAAAAAATATGTAAGAAATAAATAATACTGGCTAGTTTATTCTTATTGACCATGGGTCATACAATTTATCATAATGCATTATCATGACAGGATTTTTGTAACACAATTATACTATGTACAGTAAACTAATAAAATCATCTACCTCATAGAACTGAGTCATCACAGGATCTGCACAATTAAATGTCCCCCTGAGAATTCCCAGCATTGCACAACGCCCAGCACTTCCTAGGAGGAATTATTTCAAGAGAACCCGTTGGAAAGATGACGTTTGTGCTTTTGTTTGTACAGTGCTTTTTTTTTTTCACAGCACCTCTGACATGTTCACCTGCCACGGGATCAACAAACCAGCAGTCACAGTGATGTCAGTGAGAAACAAGCTCCATCCTGCAGCACAGCTGTGTGTGAGTGGCTGTGTGTGTGTGAGAGAGAGAGAGAGAGAGAGAGAGAGAGAGAGAGAGAGAGAGAGAGAGAGAGAGAGAGAGAGAGAGAGAGAGAGAGAGAGAGAGCAGCGACTTGGTTGGCTTTCAGTCAAACGGCTCGCTCTCCGGAACGCGCATGCAGTTGTTGTCTCCCACGATGACGCTGTTGAGGCACGAGCCGTGGATGTTGATGTTCAGATGTTGTGCGTGTGGATGGGGAGCCTCCGAAAGAGCGGCCAATGCCGCCGCCTGCCGGCTGTGGCAGCAGCTGCAGCTTAAGTGGGCTGTAATATATGAGCAAGAGAATGCACCGTAAAGGTTATGATGTATTTATGACGAAAGAAAGAGAGAAAGAGAGAAAGAAGGAAAGAAAGAAAGAAAAAAAAGAAAGAAAGAAAGAAAGAAAGAAAGAGAGAGAGAGAAAGAAAGAAAGAAAGAAAGAGAGAGAAAGAAAGAAAGAAAGAAAGAAAACGAACTACCCACCGAAAAGAAAGAACTACCCACCGGCTTTCTGCAGCTGTGATTCGTGCATCAGAGGCTGCCTTGCAGAGGGATGGGAATCCCCAATGACGCAGTTGACGAGGGTGGAGTTGCTGATGTTCACGATCAGCACCGTCGAGGGCGGACTACTATGTTGATCTGTCAGTGAATTGAGGTAGTGAAAACGAAAGGGAACTTTAAAACAGGAAGTTGTTTTCCAGAGTGGCGTCACCTCAATTACGTCATTTATTTACTCCACATAGGCTAAGTCTAATTAGATTTATGTTTAAAAAAAAGAGTCTTAATCTGGACGTAAAAAACGAGAAGGAATAATAAAAACGCTGGTTACCTTGCGCATGATTCTCCTCCCTGAGATGGTGTGTCTGATCTGTAGGGAATCACATCATGTTTTGATTTGGACATTTTCAGTAGGCTATCCATGTTGCCATGTTTCCACGATTGTTAGGGGTTATTTACCTGAGGAACATTTTCTCTTTTCAAGACCAGGTAGGCAGAAGAGCTGGCAGGCTCTGCTGCAGCTTCTCGTGGCCGCAGCTTGCATCACCTGGATGAGTCTCTGCACGATGAACGCTTTAGACGTCACCATCACCTGGACCAAGGGGCAACAAACAACCGTTTCTACCTGGCTTTTAAACATTCGGCCTTTAAAACACAATGGAAAGCGGTCAACCTGGTCTGTCACGAGACGATTCCCCGCCCCCTTTATCTTCTCCCTCCAGACCCTCAAATTCATTTAAAAACAAATGGGAATCCCTTCGAAATTACAGACAAAGGCCAAACTACCCTAATACTCTAGTAACGCCTTACTTTGTTAAGTATCCGTCTATATTAGTCGATCGCATGGCTGGATTTAGGTTATAAAGTTCCGGAAACGATGGCGGTGTCAGAACCTACCTGAGATATCGGCTTTATTTCTTTTATTTTTGTCAGGTTGTTGTCAGGAGCGGAATTCGGGCTCTGCTCCTCCGGGCTGCCCATCTCTCCAGCGGTAGTGATAAAATGATCTTTAAAAAGAGCGATCGCTCCCTTATATAGAGAAAGCTTTTTTTTAGGAAACCCCAGCGCATGCGCGCTCTGAGTTGTGGTTTTACGTCAGGTGACTTTCTGTAAAGCTTGAACCCAATTCACCGGTGTGGGCTGAAAAGCAGCTCTCGTGATAAGACAGCGTCATGCACTTTGTGTGTGTGGGCTCCACTGAGACCCTCAGATGGCGTCACACATGATGAGAACATGCGGAATATGAAGCTGTCACTGTAAGCTTTGATTGTGCTGTTCGGGTCTGATGCAAGTTTCAAACCTGCGTCGTTTGGGTCTACAGATCAAAGAAACAACAAGAGGAACAATTATTAAATAACTGCATTACAAATATGCCTTTTAGTTTATTATTTTGTCATGTTGCCTTGCCTCCAATAGAGATAATTTATTAAAATCCCAAGGATCAAACACAGTCTAAGCTACACAGCGAAATATGTTGCACAGTTTCTGAAATATCAGGTTATTGTATTGGACGCATACAAAGATAGTATGTAAAAATGTGTTAGGGAAGTGAGTGTACGGCGGTGGGGTTGCACTACAAGTTATTATTTCCTGGACAGATTAGGGTTACATAAACAACTTTGATTTTTTTTCTTCAGCGCATTCTCCTCTGGCTTTAACAAGAACGTAGCAAACACTCTACACCAGTCCTATTCCTTCTTTGCAAACATTTAGAAGGATTTAGAACAATTCCTACAATATTCTGGCTTGTGCCGACTTTGATAGCATCATGAAGTTGTCCATGCATACCCATCCTAACGATGCTTTATTTATTTAAAAAAGGGATCTGGTGTAGCCTACTGTGGGGCCCATTGGAATACAGAACTCATTGCAATGTTGGAGAAACCCATCAAGGATCATTAAAGCTGTGTGATACAGTAGGACACAACATCAGGAAATCATTCTGGGTTGGGCTGGATGTAGCCATCAGAAAAAAAGATGGCTTTGTTGTTATTAAGAGATGAACATGATCTACAGTAATAATCTGCTAACTGTGTGTTAAATGCTAAATAGTGTTTTTGATGGGCCACAAAATGCTCCCTCATAGCATTTCACCTGATCTTTTCAGAAATGTAGATTCAACGCAAGACGTAGGCCTATGCACCCTTTAATGTTGTTTACACCAATTCTTGCTCTACGGTTTGAAAGTCGCTGCAGAAATCAATATTTAATTGACCCAGCAACTGTGTTTCAGTCTGTTGTCCCATTTTGTGGAGTTGTAGCCTCAGTTTTCCCATTGTGAGGAGGAGTTGGCTGGTCTGGAGAACACTACTGGCACCCTGGAGCTTCAACATGAACTCTTAATAACTTTGGTTAAAACTGATTAACTACTGAAAAACAGTAGTTGTTTTTTTATGAACCTAATAGATTTTAGCTTTTTTATTCTTGTTATGACAGCATTTTATTCCCATGACAGAATTAAAACAAACACTAGCAGTAATATGTTATATGATCCCCCGTCATCAATTTCTTATCTCCGGGGGGATATGTTTTTTGTTACTCCCTCTGGTCCAACAGAGTAATATGTAATATTTCCCTTTACATGAATTCTGTAACTTCATACACTACAGGCACCAAATGAAATACATTATATAGACCAGTTACTAACAGATGAATGCTTTTAAGCATTTCTCTCTGTTTATGATCATTTTCTGTTTATAGCTAATAAAAACACATTGAATATTAGATTACATTAGACAAAAAAAAACATTTTAATACAGACATTTGATCTTAAAAAGCGTTTTATAACTGCTTAAGATCTTTATTTTAACCATCAGAACACATATTCTAATTAACTGAGACATACTCGCCTTTTTCTTGTCATTAAGTCTGATTCTTTTTGCATAATTTTCCAACAATTTCATTAAAGAAAACATATCCATCTTTTTTTGTCTTACCATTTTTCATGTGCTACTTCATTTAAAACATACAAATAGAACTAAAATATTGGTTCTTTCAGAAAGTGGAAACAAATAGTTATGTGTCAAAGTCTTCTTAATGTTTGCAGCTCTAAAGAAGTCTCATTTACCTGGACTTGGGGCAAAAGTGGCTCTTTAGATAATAAAGGACTCCTGGCCTAAACACATTGATGTAGGTTCAGTAAGGACCCCACAGGCTTTGGTTTTAATGGTTTCAATGAGGAGTTACTAGAGAAACTGTTTATATCACTTTTTAGTCATTTTGCCCATTTTCTTCACCTCATCAAAATCATAAAATGCATTTAATTGGCTGTTTCGCTCCTTGTTATAACAACTAAAACAAACCCATCTTTTATTATCTCAGATTTCTTCAGCAATAATACAGTACAGAAAATGGTGCACATCAATGAAAGCAAAGTGTGATCATGCAGTAAAAGCATCCCAAAGGTTTACTAGTTTTTAATAAGTGCATTGTAAACAGGAACTTGAAATTGCTTCCAATTTTTCATCATAATTTGAAAAAGAAGAAGACATGCTAAACTGAATTCAAACAATTATTTTAATTATTTACGCCAATGTCAATGTTCCTCCTTTTTGGAGTTCCATGTTTTAAATGTCAGTCACTTACTCCAGTAACCCTGACCTCTTCATGGTTTGCTGAACAAACAAATAGAGGCCTAACTGGAACATAGAGGTACGACAATGCTGTTTCAAAGCATATATATTTCAGTTCACTCTTCATTACGTTACATTTTCACGGAAGTCCTTAAAACATTGGCCAATGTTTTAAGGAATTGATGTTTTGTACATCAATGTCATGCTGCGGAAGAGTTGTTCAAGCTCCTGAAGAGTGTGGACACTAACGACCATATGGAGGACCATCTCTGCAAAATTTATGGATTAATTAATAAATAAATAAATACATAAAAAAATAGGAAATGCATTTGTATATAAATAAATAGAGAAAATTAAATATGGAAATAAACAAAAAAACAAGTTTAATAATACGGTGTAAATAAATAAAGATAGAAATAAATTAATTAATATGGTGTTGATCAAATAAATGGTTAAAAACAATGTAAAACAAATAAATAAATAATAAAATAAATAAATATGTGGGAATGCATAAAAGAAGTAGTAACATATTCTCACATTTATTTATTCATTTAAAATGTTATTTTATTTTCATATGTATTTGTTTCATTTACACGTTTCTTCATTTATTGTCAATTTACGGCAGAGACAGTCCTCAATATGTGGACGCCCAACATGGGACTCCTGGACTGATTTCTTTAATCTACTTTGCAACACAGTCAATAGGTGGTTCTCTCCCCCCGTTTCACAAGACTGTGTAAGCCTGGCGTAGGTTTAAGCAGGTTCACGTGACAGAGCTGTGTTTTGTTTTTACAATTTAGTGTTTTCAAGATAAACTTCACACATGAGATAGAACACATGTTTCATCTGCCAAAACAGCAGCTGTCTTCACCCTATTATCAGTTCCGCTGAACACGGGGAGAACATGCAAACTCCAGACAGAAGGGCCCTTTCGCCAACCCTACACAGTGTGATTGTTGATGATATGGAGGAACAAACACACCCTCAGCACCCCACAGCAGGAATCGAACCCAGGACCTTCTACTTGTGAGGTGAGCTGCGCTACCAGCTATGCCACCATGCTCCCTGTTTTTTTTTTTTTTTTTTAAAAATGCAGTGCATCTCCCATCACGATTCTTCTGACCCTGAGTCACCTTAGAACAGACTAATATTTGAGAGCAACAGCAGGCATATACAGCGTATTGTAGCCTACAGAAGAATGGATGGCCAATACATCTAACATATGCTTTTCCTATGCTATTTATTTGAATAACTTAACTCTTATGTAGGCTCCTGTGTCCTAAGGGGAGGATGGGTCCGATGAGCTCCCCCAGAGACTCCTTCAGCAACAGATCACCCTCTGGTTTGACTCGGGACAATCTCTTTAGCCTCTGTGATCGGTGGCGATGGCCTACCACCTTTCTTACGGACCTCAGCCTTCTTTCTGTCGGCTATACTAGAGGTCAAATTTGATCGCATCCAGAAAACTCACAGTTTTGGACATTTAGGCGGGGCTTTCATATAGATTATATTAAATGATGGCAATGATAATATGGTTTAATACTTAAAATTCTTTGTTTGGGCAGCATTACATAAGGTTAGCATCCAAACCATTTATTTTAAACCACCAGAGAATACCCTGTACAAAAGTGCTTACAATGTTGTAAGCAGTGTGCTTGACAAAACTCATATAGCTCTCTCTCAAGGTGCTGAAATCATGGTTGAAACATCACAACTTAAAATTCAAATACAAGCAACTGCAAGGGACATGCTCTATGCACACTTCATCGGACAACAAACATATTTCATCAGTTTATAAAATTTTCTATGAGCCTTTGCTGTCATACCAGACTGGGTCAAACTACTCACAAGTTTAAACAGCTATTAACATGGAGTGTGATTGTCAGAGGAATAGGACAAAATAGTTTGGTTTTTTTTTTACAACATATGCTCATTTTCTACCTATGCAGTCATTAATACATACAAATCCACTGGGCAGAACTAGGAGGATCTAATCTTTTTTTCACTTGTTGCCATGGTGAATCATGTTATCTGTGGCCCATTGATGAGGGCTTTTTATATTCTCATGTACAGGTGTAACTCAGGTTAACTTGGACTCAGATTTGATGGAACTATTCTCAACACGTGTTCTGAAACCGAAAACTCAGAGTTTGACATCTGAGAGTTGGCCAACCTTGAGTTTAGGTTTTGATTTAGTTAGTGAAACCTGCTTTCTGAAACGGGCCCCAGCTCATATGCTTTCAGCGCAGCATCTTAACAGAATTCTAAATCAGAGTCGGACACACACTTCGACGGAAATGCTTGTTGAGCTTTACCTGGAAAAACCGCAAAAGCAAGGTGTGCTCATCTGACCAGGATATACGGTTTCATATACAAGTTCAATAAATGAGAAGAATCATATTTTAGTAAACTTGTCAAAAACTCTTGGGAGGCACAGCTGAAAAATCAACCCCGAGTTCAGTCCTGAGGCCATTTTTTTTCATACTCTCTTCAGACAACCACTGAAGTGAGGCATATCATTAGATTTTAATGAAATAAGAAAACTGTTACACAGTTCATAAAGGAGAACTAAACAAAATGCTCAACATGAACTTGAAACCCTGGCATGAGCCGAAAAACAAACTAATCCAACCCATCCTCACTCCCAAGTCGTCACATATGGACGCAAGGACCACGCGTCCATATGTGATGAGTTGGGTACCCCCCATTTTTTGACGCGCTGGGTGCTCCCGTTGAATGTTATACAGATCCCTAGACGTCAGTAATTGACGACATGGGGAGGACAAGGAATCCGTTTGCGTGCTTGCTTGTTTGAAAGAATGTGTTTTTGTCCTTCTGTGACCTTAAGGTCAGAACATAAAACTTGTGGGTTGGTTAAAATTGGTTAGATAACTTAACCTACGGTATGTTATTCTGCTAGATCGAACGGCTCTGAAACAAAATAAACTTCAGATGTTTACAATAAAGGACAACAACCACAGAACCTGTTCTGAACGTGTCAAAAAATGACTCATCACATATGGACACATGGTCAGGAGTCTCATCTTGCGTCTATATGTAACGAGTTGGGAGTTGACTAATTAGATCAGAGGATCCTGTGATGGACTGAAAAAACAACAGGAGCTTAAATATGAAACAAAACAAGTGGAACCCATGAGAATAAATAACCAGCAAAGGTGACATAAGGGATGATCCTGGAAGACAAAAAAAGAGGGGGAAAGTAGGCTATACATCCGGAAGAGATGATCTAAAAATAAAAACATAAACTGTAATAAAAAGGAAACTAAGACTAAGAGCAACAGAAGAATTTGACTAACAGATATAAATAGACAGCAAATAAAATTGAAACACAGCAGCCTCTGACAGAAATAACCTCAAATAAAAACAATGAAAGAACATCCAAGGATACGCAGTAAATCTAGACATGACCTCAAACTGCCTAGAAAATAGAAATAAATTAAGTAGGCTATTGTAAAAAAAAAAACAGTAATTAAAAAAACATCTTATAGGTCTCATTTACTGGTGTTTTTAATTAACATTCACGTGTTTTCTGGTATGAAAGAATACCTTCCGAGTAGGTTTCGCTCGCCGCCATCTTAGTTTCTTTTCTTCCATTTAGTAATATGCTTAAATTCAGCAGGTTGTCTCGT
This sequence comes from Apricaphanius iberus, assembly GCA_028564705.1. Taxonomy (NCBI): domain Eukaryota; kingdom Metazoa; phylum Chordata; class Actinopteri; order Cyprinodontiformes; family Aphaniidae; genus Apricaphanius; species Apricaphanius iberus. Next base: position 292,567 of record JAPXFQ010002461.1, on the reverse strand, counting down.
CTGAACTGTGGTCATAGTCCGCTCGGATTGAGCGCGCCAGCTGCATAGGCCGGCAGATTTAGCTGCTGATATTCCAATTTGTGGTTGGAAGCTTAGGGTAGGTTTGAGCTACACCTCTGGGTGGATAAGGGGATATTAGCCGTAGACTGTATGTATGTATGTATGTATATATATATATATATATATATATATATATATATAATATATATATATATATATATATATATATTTTATATATATATATATATATATATATATATATGTGCCAGCCAAAGTAGTACATTTCATTGTTGTGCTGTATTTTAACACAGTAGCCTACTTAAAAATTGAAACATTGGATGAACAATTCATTTTTTACTTACAGAAAAAATAAATTCTGAAGCCAATGAATAGTAATTTTCACTGCTACATACAAGTTACTGGCTTTTTCAGACTTAGTCGTTTTCTGGTGTATTTTATTTCTGTAACTGGTGCAAGGAATGGAGTTTGCAGATAATATTCACATGCTTATACACTTCACACTGACAGATTTTACTTTAAAACACTACGGTTTTTTTTTATGATTTTCGACTAAGAAGACCTTTAATCCACGGGTTTCCAAAGTGCGGCCCGGGGGCCATTTACAGCCCTTGGACTGATTTTGCGTGGCCCCTGAAAACCATTTAAGATGGGTACTTTCTGCAATTGGCCCCACAACACAAATGATTGATGCAGATGGAGACGTTTTATGAGGGCATCCTTTTTGTTGACGAATTCAAAGGAGTAGAAAATGATCCGTAGCACAAAACTAGTTATTCAACTTTTAATAATCCTATTGTTTGCTTTCTTTTTAATTTCATTGCGCAAACAACTAACGCAAAAGGAGGCATAGAAACAACAAAACATAGTTAAAAATAACATGTTTTCAAAGAAAGAGTGACCCAGTTCTTTCTACTGGGGAAACAAATTACTTTTTTGGCCCCTCTGAAATGTTTGAAAACTATTTGAAAGTTTCTTTTAAAAAGGAAAACCTTAAAAGCCATGTGTTTTGAATCTACAGTCCTCTAAAAATGTATTTTCTACAAGAATTCCTTCTATATATTTATATATGAACTCTAAAAAAAAAATCAGTTTTGTATCTGATCTTATAATGTTTAAAGGTTTGAAGTAAATAAATAAAATCATTTTGGTACTAAAACGTATGTGGAACAACGACATTTAGGTATGAACTGATCCTGTCTGAATCTTTCCGGATCGCACGTGAAAGCAGCACCAGTGGAGCATGTCGACCAGCAGGGGCAGTCGTGAGTCGACCAGAGCGAGCCGAGCTTCCTGGCTGGATGGACTCGGAGCTGCCGAGCGAGGCGGAGCTGATACACAGAGACTGGCCTGGAAGGAGAGCAGCACCGGGGGGGGCCGCAGCGATGTTCTCCTCCTTTCAGCAGACTCCTGCTCTGTGGGGGTAGCCGGTGTCCGGGCCGCTGCGGGATCTCTGCAGGCGTACGGCAGCCTATGACAGAGGCAGACCCTTAACAGCATCTGTTCCTCTGCCACACAAACAAGAACACTGCGGCTGCGGATCTGGAATAAAGCTGCTCCCACACCTTCGGTAAGGTAGGTCTGCCGACGTCCGGGTTATTTACAAACACATTTCCTTCCAGTACCGGAGATAATGGTGATGATGATGAAGAGGATTATGTCTGCCAGCTCGGATCTGTGTGAAAGTGCAAGCTTTAGTAAAAAAAACAACAACGCATACGTCTTTTGTTTGGATTCATAACAATATTCAGTTTTTCTTCCTGTCATTGGGGTGATATTAGTCAAGTATGGATATTAATACAGGCTCATTAATTTCATTTACTTTCATTTCCCCCTTCAGTCAGTCAGTGTTATGCGATCATTTCACGTGTCACTCTGTCTCAAAGTAAAGCCATAAAAGAGACATTCAAATAATTGGGTTAGAAAGCCTATGAGCAATACAGACGTGTGTGAACACATCAGCACAAGTAATGCCAAATGATTTCTGCCGCACACACACACACACACACACACACACAGCTGCCCCCTGCTGCAGCACAGTGGCTGGCTGTGTAAAAGCAGCAGCAGCTTTTCACCAGGCTGATCTGGTTTTCCAGTTTGGGCCTCCCCTCCACCTTCTGCAGCATTCCCATCCAGATCCTTGATCCGCCTGATCCCCAAATCACGCTTCCACAGCTAAACAGAGAACTGTTTGCACACAAGGCCATGCTGACGAAAGACATTCTTTAGCGGTGTTGTTGTGTGTTGGTATGTTTGCAGAGGGAGGAGCAGGGCACGCACTCTGATTTCTGAAGGCCACCAGGCTGATTTTCAGGACGCAGCCTTGTCATACGGCCGTCTGGATGGAGACAAGCCCGTTTGAGTGCCACTGTTGCATTGAGGAAAACGGTACGGTTGTAATAATGTTGGCTGGCCGCATCCTGCAGTCGCAAGTCTCTAAAACCACACTTGGCTTTGCATCATCAGAGCCTCTCGGCCCTATTGACAAAATGTAACGGATGTTATCTCAAGTTCAACTGTAGAGTTTCTCCCGAACAAAAGCTCCACTGTGTTAATAATGACAGAGGGGAGTTTCCATGGAGGGAGGCTAAGTGGAAGAAGGCTGTTATTTTCCAGTGTGAGACCACAGGGTTGGTTGCAGGGCTCAGGCAGGATGGGACAAGCTAACAGGCTTGTGGGATGATGATAGCAGACGGTTCAGCAGGTCTGCATCAAAGTACTGAAGGAAATTCAGCTGTGACTGTGCAGACAAGGCCTGAAGAGTGATCTGCAGATCAATAAGCTGTAATGTTAGAGGAGCGAACAGAATAATTTGCAGTGGTGGAGGTCTGCTGCAAAGTTTCCTGCTAACTTTCACAGCACCCCCAAACGCTGTGAGCGAGTCGGTCGTTGATTTCAGCGGCCGCTCAGGCTTCACGGGTTGTTTGCAACACCACAGCTTCCCGTGTGACCCTGTTCTGCGTCCAGCCGCCGTCCTTCCCAGGATTAAGCACAAATCCCAGATTATTTCCATTATTGCTCATGTTTTTTTTGGAAAGCGAGGAATGAGTTCTTGTTTTTGGTTGGGCTTTGCCCTTTGGTGATGGTCCGGATCACCAAAATGACTCTTACTGGACTAGTTAGAGATGGAGACTGTCTCGGATTAACTCCATCTAAAGCTTTAACATGTTTATATTCATTTATAAAAGATTATTGATTTGCCTCTAGAGAGGAAACCCAAAACCCCTGACCTCACTCCTGGTCACAATGGTTTTTATATTATTCCACCTTCGACTTGTGATACCAGCATTATAAACGGGATAAAACCACATCAACATGCAAGCTCTGCGCGGTGCATGTTCCTCATGTCAGCAGCTACACGTCCAATATGTTAGCTTATCTACAAAGACATAACCCCAGTGTGTCAAGCGATGGTGTGCAAAAGTTGGGTTGGGAATAACAACTTTTAGGCAGCTTGCACATAGGAAGCAGGGTGTGCCCACTTAAAACACACATCTTAGCTGGTGAGATGGGGGCACACCTCCAAATTGCACCTAAATTTGACTGAACAGGTTGCTTAAGAAAGCAGTGAAATTATGTGGTTCTAGTTGTTTTTTTTGTTGTTTTTTTCTGGTTGTGCGGTGGGCAGCAGTGTTGCCTTGCAGCAAGAAGGTCGTGGGTTTGAATCCCGGCACAGGGTATTTCTGCATGGAGTTTGCATGTCCTCCCGTGCATTCGTGCGTTCGCTCCGTATACTCCGGCTTCCTCCATGAATGTTCTGGAGCGTACACACCGCACGCTTTGTCGGTGCCAAACAACGCTCACAAAGCGACTAGTTTGACGTCTATACATTTTTTAGGCTGACAGTGAGACGCTCTGATTGGTTGACGCGACGCACTAAGAGCGTCAAAAGTACGGCTAGCTGAACTTCTGTGTTGCTGGCTATTGGCGCTTTGAAGCTTGAAATGCTGGAAAAGAAACGGGACAAATGGAGGTCCCTCACTAACCTCAACCCCAAAAATCCTCTTTGTCTTAAACACAGATTATGTTTTTGTCCTTGTGGCGGTTCATGTACCGTTATTCTGTCTGATACATGCATCGCATCCCTTGTTTTTCTAATAGTGGTTAGCCTGGTCACAGAGTAGACCATTTGCCTAATCTTACTGATTTTCCGAGATGGTTAAGTTTGGTTTGATGCTAGGCATCCAGCTGTTTAGAGCAAAAAGATAAACCAGATTGGATAGCTCATCTTTTGCAGATTTTCTGGGCTTTTAGCTCAACATTACAGCTGATCTGCTTCATATGTGCCTTTAACATGGTGGACGTCAAATACGGCCCAGGTCAGCTTGTTAAAGTCAGCATTGCTAGTTAAAATAAAACACACAAAAATCAGCTATAGTCTTTACATACATTTTAGATTCTGTGTAGATGATCTTTCCTGTGGCCAGAATTACCTGCTCTGTGCAGCGTAGACCTGCACCACCGACAGCAAACAAGCGATGCACTTTGTCAACAACTTCCTGTGTGCTACAGCCGCTCCGTGCAAATTCAGACTGTACACAAGCCACAAATAACACCACAAAGAGACGGGGTCAGAGGTTTAGCAACCATTTTGTCTGCTTTCTCCATTAAGGACCTTAATGTTAATATTGTGATAAATATAGCCTAAAACATTCAAACAGTTCCTTATTTTTGTGCTGACAGAAAAAACACCATTTTCTAAGTTAGAATTCATCCTTGCATAATGATTTATAAGAATTTATGCAAAGCACTGTTACAAATGTTCTGCTAAATAATGAAAAAGCATTTTGTTAAGAGCTCAGACTCTTAACAGAAATAAATTCCCAGCCAGCTTTAAGCTTAGACCATCACAGTTATTGGCAGACTGCTTGACATGTTATTTAGAATGACCAATATTTAACCTAGCTTCAGTTATGAGTTATCTATGATTAATGGCCGCTAATTTCTGAGATGGCATCTTGAGTTTGAGACTGACTGGAGCCAGGCTTAAACCGCAAAAATTAAAACTCCTGACTTAGACTTGAACTCATGGTCTGGGACTCACATCTTAGCCTCATGTAATGAAGGATTATAGTTGGTTTTTCAGCTATAGACAGCAACTGCTGCCAAATTGTGCATTTGGTTATGAAGCAGTTGCATTGGTGGATTATTATAGGATGTTAATGCCTCATAACAGCCTGTTCAGTTTACCTGTAGCTTCACTGTTGCGACCACACAAACGCTGAATAGAAATGCTTCGGATCATTTTACAACAAAATAAGCACAACTTGGGTCCAACATTCTCCCACTGTTATGCTAGCTGCAGCATTACAAGGACACTTCTGGACTACTTTTTGAAAACCACACTCAGTGCAAAATTTCTTGTGGGAGTGGACAATATGAAGACAGTGATAAACAGCTGTTAACTTGGTTATGACATGAAGCACATTGTGGGATTCACTCAGAAATACGATATAAATTACGATGTTTTCCTTACAATATAAATGCCTTTCTATGTTTCTAATGGGGTAAATATTAGAATAAGAAAATCAAAACATCTAAATTAGCTTTTAGCTGATGTTTTGATTATAAATACTAATTAATGAAAAATAACAGTTAATAAATATTCAAAGACAAAAAAAATTTTCAAAAAATGTTCCTGCAGTAAATTAGGGCTGATAACAAACAGTACAGACTTGAAAGACAGCATTACAAGGTTAGAGGTGACCTAGATGTTGGGGATTTGATAAGAAATGTTTATTTCTGTCCTTAAAGCCTTTTACAAAATGACCTGCAGACATCTCTGACTAAAATAAAATAAAAAATTTAAACACACAATTAAACCAAGAAATTTCAATTCAAATGTTTCCACATTTAATCAACATAATGTTGATTTATACTGTTAAGATTTAGTTTTAACCGCTTCTAAGATGTGGGAAAAATAATAGCCTTTTTTAACCATATTTAACAAATGTCAAAATATACTAGGAATGCTCCGATACTGGTATCGGGCCGATACTGTTCTAATGTACTCATGTCGGTATCGGTTAAAGTAACCAATACATTGAACCGATACTTAAAATGTGGAAACTCTGCAGAAATGTCACAATGTTTTTTTCACTTGAAATTATTGTTCTGTGATCATTTTTATAAATTTTTAAAATCTAATTCACCATCAATTGTTCTAACAATCAGAGAAGAGTTAAAAAAACAAAAATTATATTGTTGCATCCTTACAATATACAATTAATTCTTGCTCTCAGAATAGTTGGTTGATAGATTCCTAAACACAGCGCTCTGGCCTGAAACATGACTTGTATATGAAGTATATGGAAAGGTGATGATGCAGATAGATGTAAAGTCATATGAGTTGGTAAGTCAGTCATCTAGAGCATTTAGACTTTCCAGATTCACTTTAAAGTTTTATCTGAAGAGCAGTGGCAAAGCCAGAGATAAGTAAATGGTCGGGCCACGGGGAAATTGGTCGGGCCAGACCAATGAACCAGAAAGTTACACAGACTATTGATTGCGTAATCTTACAGCCGATGTTACAGCAATGCTCCCCGATAAACCCCCCCCCCCCCGTTCACCGTTTTTTTTATAGTTTTGCTTCTCGCAAGATGTTTGTTGTTACAATGTAGTCTAGCTTAGTCGCACACTTTTTATATTCACAATTCAAAAGCAAACTCAAAGTCTAATGAGCTACTCGTCGGCACTCCAGCCAAGCAGTGAGCGTAAATTTCTTTCTATACTGATGCTCAATTCCAGCTCTCAAGGCGTTCACTGGTACGTCAACGTTGTACACGATTGTCGACACATAATATGCATACAGAAACAATAAAATGAACGATTAAAAAATGGATTAACGCAGTTAAAAAATAGTGCGCTAAAAATGGTTGTAATTTATTAATCGCAATTAACTCGATAATTTTACACCCATAGGTGAAACGACCGCTGCAATGCTACAATTACTTAATGACATGTAACAGTCCGTTATCTCACCTGAATTGCGTGTAATTGCGCACTTGTGCCAATTTTCTTTTTCCAATTTTACACCGTTTTGTGACATAGCTAAGGATATTACCTTGGTTCATTGTGCGTAGACTAAGGCGGGTAGACGCTAGCCTAACCCTATGGTGTGTTCAGATCGCAGGCTTTTTCACGTCAGCAAGGTCAAGATTACATGTTAAGCATATGGTTGAGGCCGTTGGAGGAGCGTCGCGTCTCTTCGGCGCTTTGTGAGCCGGGGTTCTGTCAACTTTTCAAGCTTTTCCTCCGTTTCAAGCTTCAAAGCTCATAACGCTAGCAACGCAGAAGTTCAGCTAGTTGAACTTTTGACGGTCCTAAAGCTGTTGACGAAGCCTAGCAACCAATCAGAGAGTCTCACTGTAGTGATGTTGCCTGACGTCGACGCTGCTTAGCCAACCACGATCCGCGAGTGTTTAAAACATCCAGCAGAGAAAGGCCCGCCCACGAGCTTTGGAAGCTTCAGCTTAAAAATGTATCTTCTGTGTATATGCATTGAACTAGTCGCTTTATGAGCGTTGCTTGACGCTGACATAGCTTGCGGTCTGAACGCACCACAAACTTCATTCTGCAGTGAAAACGGGATACTGGTCTAACAGCAACATTGTAACAACACCACGAACGTTTGAATCAAGCCATAGTCTACAAGCAAAAATGACCAAGCCACAGCCACGGCTTGCAAAATGTATAAAACATAACTTACCTTTAGAAGATCTCTATGAAACGTTTTACTTTGTCCGACATGGTCACCACAATTAGCCAAACTCCGACTGTGTTGTGTTAACACCTCAAGGTCAACGGCGTCCATCCATCCACCCATCCGTTATCTACACCGCTTTATCCAATTCAGGGTCGCGGGGCAGCTGGAGTCTATCCCATTCCCATCTATTAGCAGGCGAGAGGCAGGGTACACCTGGACAGGTCGCCAGTCTGTCGGTCGACGGCGTATATATCATAAATTAACCGATTTCTCATGAACGGTATTAGACAGAAACGTTGTTTTTTTTCTCCGCAAAGAAACACATCAGGCTTTCAGACAACACTTCCGGCATTTCTGTGTGACGCAGAGTATGTAAGCTACGTGTATTAGAAGGTCAGTGTCCAATTGGATCATCGAGCGATACCATGTGAGGTGAAATATCCATTTGTAAAACCTTTTTTTTTAATCAAATGTTGTGTCAAAGATCGTCAATTACATGAAGATGATTTTCCTCCTAACTTCCTCACGATTGAAAACCGGTGCAATGGAATTACTGATATACACAATTAATTTAGCCGAATTACATATTTGCCAAAGAAATAATAAGAGCCCACAGCTATGCCACAGCTGAAGAGGAAGGTATTGGGGTGTAGGTAGATAAAGAAGTTTCATTTCTGCTTCCAGCATCATGATAACGAGATCGTTAGCATGACCAGCGGAGGACCTAGAAACACCCCGATTCCTCTCTCCCTGCCTCATCCCACCATGGCCAGCAGGATTCCCACCGTTAACCAGGAAGCCGGGGAATTCTCAGCAGTGATGCCCCAGACTGCCGCTGATCCTCCGAGTGGACAGGATGTCTTCTGCAAGCTGTGCCTCAGCCTGCAGCCGCCAACAGCCACCAGGGAACTGGAGAGCTGCAAGTGCATGTTCTGCACAGCGGTAAGCAGTAATGAACTTCCAGCACTCCGGGCAGATAATGATAAGGAAGGTATTCTGGGGATTCACAACGTACAAGATTGCAACTGAACTGGTTAAAAGTCTACACACACTCGTCATATTGATTTTGGGCCTTTAATAATGCGTTTGAACTATCTTCATTGAATTTTAAAATAGAATCCTGTACACTTGTTTGAATTTCTAGTGGCTTGTCTTGATTGCACACAGGGTTAAACCATACAACAGGCTCAGATACGTCCCCGCTAATAAGGTTAAATGTCCACACACACTTCCTGTAGCCATCAACATTCTTCTTGCCCAATGATGGTCCTCTTCTCAATTAAAGCTGTATGTGTCACTATTTAGAAATGCTTAAATGATACTTTGCCCATATTTGAGAATAAAACACACTAAAATTACTTTTGTTTTGATATTTCAGCAACCTAGTCTCCCAGCTGTACCTGAATGCAGCATGGACAGCTGTTTTGTGTTTCATAAAGTAGTTTGGGCTGATTGGAAGCTGAAATTAGTCATTTGGATATCGAATTATATTTTTCTCCAGTTTCAGTAATGTAAGTAATTCGGGTTGACATAATTTTTTTTGGATGAGTCTTTCAGTTCCATGCAGAGCACAGTATGGACCTTATTGCTGTTGAAAGATGCATTCAGTAACAAAGTCCTGGTTCAGTCCATCTTTCTTTCTCCTACGCTTTCAGGCAGAAAACGTGCCTTATTTGTTGAACTGACAGGGCCATACTGGAAATCGTGTGAAATATACGTACTGTTGCACCCCTAATGAGGAAAGAACATCATGTGGAAATATTGAAGCAACTTCTAAATACATCACCCAGGGGTGCCCAAAGTGGGGCCCTTGGGCCAAAGATAGCCCCCCCAAGCTATTTTATTTTTCCCGCCAGGTGATGATGATACATTAAACTTGACTTGCATCATTATTCTGATGATGATATCGCTTTGGATAAATGGGCCCAGTGAATATATATCGGGCTTATTTAGTCCTCATTCATGGTGCTTACATTATGTCTGATAAATCACAAATCAGGTTTAAAATGGAAATACAAGCGACTACCAGGGGCATGTAGAGTAGATGTGAAGACATTACCTGCACCCTTGTGGTTGTAAAGACTAGTTACATTTACACACTTTAAGAGAACGCAAATAGTTATATTTTATTCATTTTACAAAATGTCCCTGAGACTTTGCTGCTGCACCTGACCGGATCCAACTAGCTCTAAATTAGCAGGTCATCACCATGCCGGCTGCAAGCTTAAGCAGATTTTATCAATATGGAGCAGCAGCATCAGTGGCACACAGACAAGAGACATGTTAAAAAAATACTGAGAGGGAGAAAAAAAATACTAAATGAAATACTGGAGTGGTCTAAATGGCTATAAATGACTTGTTTCTAGTGTTTTGTTTAATGTTATTTACACAGAAATGAAGGTTATATAACTGTTTAATAATTTGCTTAACCAGTAGTATTTGCATTTTGGGTTAATAAGTACATTAGGCCCGCGGTTCTCTGACAGATTTTCATTTCAGCCCTCTGAGGGAAAAAGTTTGGGCATGCCTGCTCTCAGCAGACAGCCAAACTGGTTATAAAGACGCTTGAGTAAGTGTTCTGGCCGTAACAAAGCCCTGATCTCAATCCTATAGAGAATTTGATCTGAAAATATGTGTGTGACAAGTCGCCTACAGGTCTGACTCATGACCAGCAGTTCTGTCAGGATAAATGGGCCACAATTCCATCAAACTATTGTAAGAAGCTCGTGGAAAGAAAAAGCAAAAAGTCTGACTCAAGTCATACAGCTCAGAAACTGAGGAGATATAGGTAAACCTCTGATGCTGAAGACATTAATTTAAAAAAAGGGGACATTTTCTTTTCTTCAGTGCTGTGGCATTTAGAAAAAGACAAGTAATTTAGCTGATTCTACCTGACATAGAACAAGAGAAGGTTGGTCTGATTTAACTTCACACAGGAGAAAAAAAAAGGTGCATGTGTCTTTTTACTAAGTGTACGTGAACTTTGTGAAAAGCGTGTTGTTACTGAATACAAATTTAGAGTGCTATTGTTTTGCTGCAGTGTTGGCAGTGATGGTGTTACACAACATGAATAAATGTAATGGATATTTCTATGCGGTTTCTGCACCTAAAATAGTACATTTTTATTGGCAAATATCAGATGTTTCCATTTTGGTGAGATGAAGGGCTGGCCTTCCCTCACCGTTCTTCCATTGAAATCGTCCTTGGAATTTTTCAGATTTCTCCCAGCTCCCAGTCACGGCCAGAGTTTCAGTTTCACACTTGTTTATGAGAGCAGCGGCGCTATCTTTAGAAGACAGGGCGGCAATATTTATAAGGGGAGGCCAGACGCTAACGTCCCATCTGTTCCTGGCCTGGCACATCAAAAACGGAGCGGATTCCTGTTAATCTCTGCCAAAGTTGCGGACGCACAAGGTCGCCGCAACAAAAACACGCAAGAAGCGAGAGCATGGAGACAGTACATTTTGATTATCTCTGTTGTGGAAATCACAAATGCCTTGAGCTGGCTGGTCTCAGATGGCTTAGTTTTACTTGCGTCGCTGCCATCCTGTTAAATATTACCACATCAACACACGTCAAACATCCGGCCGCGCTTTTTTTGTCTCCTTCCACAGAAATGTAATATTCAAATGACTTTTTTTTTTTTTTTTTTTTTTTTCTCAGTTCCTCAAACTGTCTGTAATTATGCAATCCGCACCAGTTCCTTCTTCCTTTCCAGAATTCATAACTGAGGCAACAGATGACTTTTGACACATAGATGCTGATAAGAAGAAAAGCTTCTGTCAGACTTATAAACTGCCCTGTTTTCACAACACTTAATTTCCCTGCTTGCTTCCTTTGTATTTCTAGATGATGTGCTGTAATTTTGCTGTTATGTTAAAATGTCAGGACATTTGTGAGTCTTAACTGGATTTTTCTCCCCCACATCCAGTGTTTGCAGCAGTACTTCCAATTAGCCATAATGGAGGGTGGCGGTGCTCCAATCACCTGTCCGGATATGGCTTGCCCAAAAAGCGGAGTGCTCCTGGACTCAGAGGTACGTCCCGTTTGGGTTGAACATTTTAATGGATAACATGAAGAACCAAGCCGAGACCGCAACAGTGGCGCTATAAGATTGGGGCGGGTTCTGGTTCTGACCTTCCCTCAAGATCTGCCACCCAACCAGAGGGTTTGATATTTATTCACTGTGATGGACTGGTGACCTTTCTAGGTTGTACCCTGCCTCTCGACCAAAATCGAGAGGTAGGCCTACTGGCAGGAACCCAAATAGAACCTTGCAAGGACGAGCGCATGTGAATTGGATAGATTTATTTATGCTATCTGTATTTACTTTTTTGTTGCCCTATACATTTAATAAACCGCCCCTGCTTATTTCATGGATGTTATTTTTGGCACGCCACCCAAAATTGATCATTGGGCCCCATCAGACCACCCCTTTGAAAAGTCTCTGGAGGAGGCCCCTGGTTTCTATTTCTAGGAACACGAAATATGTTTGTCTATACCATACTAACTAGTCAGCAGTTCTTCTGGGTTTTTCTATTCCTTTTTTTTAATCGTGGAACATTCCTGTGTTTTTTCGCTAGCAGTTTTGTACGCTTCCGAAGAAACAAGAAGTTGCGATTCTTTTTCATATTTCTTAGGCCGTGTGGCTTTGATTAGGTAGTCTGCTTGGTCAGTTCCACATTTGTAGCTTGATATTCTACAAAGTGAACTCTTGTAGTGTGTCTTGAGTGGCAGAGGTAAAATGAGGAGACGTCGAGCCACTGGATGAAAGTATGAAAGCGATACTTCAAAAAGGAGATGTTGAAACGGGCTGACTCACAAACCACTGGAAACTTTGAGACTTGAAAACAAAATTGTCTTGCAAAAAAATATATATGTCCTGTCATCTTGCAGTTATTGTTCTCTACTCATCAAAATTGTTTTCATTTTTCCTTGCCCTTACCATATGAGGACATAAATTATGTTAAGCTATTGGGGTGTTAATTGCGCTTGTTGTTATAAAATAGCAAAATTAATTGAGTCTACATCAGCCTGCAGGTTTTTGGTTTTTTGAGCACCAGAGCTCTTCACGCCATCAACATTGACTCTGACTCGGGTCTCCCTCTGTGATTGCAGATTTCCAGCTTGGTAGCTCAACATCAGGCGGAGCTCTATCGGCGTCTGAAGTTTGAGAGAGGTGGGTACTTCAGGTCACTTGGACATCCTTACCAAATATTAGGAATGCATTATTGAGCTACAGTGGGTTTTCCTATTTTGTTTTTTATTTTATTTGCAAGGGATATACTGTATTACCCTGAACTGCTCAGACACACCCAGAACATAAACATGCTGTAATTTTAGCGTTTTATTTCAAAGAAATAATGTTTTTGTAAAAATCATTACAGCCCAACTTGTTTCTGCCTGTTCCCTGGGATTCTTTGAGAAATCAGACCGTTATGATGGTTTCCTGCTGACGATATTTGCAAGCCGAGGTCAGTTTGTTATGCGGGTGTATTTTGGACCGTTTTCCAGCTGGACGGTAACACGACACTGTGGGGTCAATAACGGTTTTCGTTTACTCTTGCTGCGAATCAGGAGGCTCGTGGAAGCAAAACAAAGGTAGCAGTACTGGCTGCTCTGCTGCAATGATTCCTAGTGCAAGTACAAACTGCCATTAGAATATTTTTATTATTTTCTTTCCAAATTCATTTGTATTACATGTGTCAGTGACCGAGTGGCTCGTGCTTGTTTAGCTCTAAAATGATTGCATTCAAAAGAATCATGTGAATTTGTTAGAGGGTTGAGTGCAGTTATTTTGAGTTTTGCTCCTTACAGCTGCAGTTTCCCTGTATCATTATGATCAATTGTAAAACTGATCATTATCTCTCCTTTTAGTGTCCAACATTATAGACGTTTCTTTCAGATACACTGGTCCATTTAAGAAAATAAACATACTAAAATCTAGATAGATAGAGTAAAAGATAAAAAGTCACCAAAAGGTAACCATTCAGTTTCACAGACGGACTGTAACCAGTAAGCGTTCTGAACTCAAAGAATAACTCAAAAAAGGGGTCGCCGTCAGTTGGTATGGAAAATAAATGTTCCAACATATCGCTGCACATCATCAGTTTTCACTTTGTCCACCACATCGAACATAGCCTGCTAAAAAACAAAAAAAACCGATGGAAAAAAAAAAAAAGAAGAAGAGATAATCAGCATACATATCATTTCACTTTAGGGATGTGTATTAGCAAGAATCTGGTGATATGACATGTATCACAATACAGGGGGGACGATACGATATATCGTGACACTGAGAAGACATTACGTTGTGATTTTAAAGAAACTGAATTCACAGGATTCTAAACACTCCAACACGTCCAGTTTTATTCCTAGATCGGGTTGATCCACTGAAACAAAGAAGGGGAAAACATCCTCCAACCACCAGTCATACTTTTCATTTCACTACAAAAATTACTCTCATCATTAAATTGCCTACTAGATTCTAAAAAATAAAATGTAAATAAAAATCAATACATTCCTTTTGAATTTCGAAACAATTTTGTGACCAAAAAAATTGCGATATATCAGTTAGGACAGGGTGATATGGCCTCAAATCTATATTGCGATCTATATTCTCAACCATGTGTGGTAACAAGATTTATTGCGTGGTATTCTTTTTTTCTTTATATACAGTGGGGAGAACAAGTCCTTGTCTTTACACTAGATATTGAAAGTGAACACATAACATCAGTATTCTTATGTAGTTGATACAAAGTATGTAGGCACAGCTTGATGACATAATCACAATGCATACCTTATACCTTTTATTTGCCCACTAATGATATCAGCATATCAATATATTTTCTTACATTCCTATTTCGCTTCATACAAAGATCATCCAGATTCAAGTTAAAAGAGCAGGTGATTATGCTCCATCTGGTCCGAACCCATCTCATAACTCCTTACCTCATTAATGTGCGTCGGTTGTTCATAGTTACAGTCAAACTAACAATTGTCAGCATGGGAATGCTAACATGTAGCGGTTAGCATGTAGCTCCGAGGCACCACTGTATGGAACAGGAGCTTCTAAAACGAAGCTTTATCTTTTTGTTGCAGGGCAATCAAAGCTACCTAACACTGGTATTTATTTACAGTGTGGTAATTTTCAGCGATGATGGTGTTATTCAAGTGATACAAAGTCCGATTCTGCTGGGGGTGCACAGTCTGGTTTTATACCCGTTTAAAGTGTTTTCTGGTGGTAAAATAATGGGTTAGCAGTGCTACGGCTTCTCTACAACACTTTATATGTAAAATTGTAAAATGCAGATGCACTCGGTGGAGTGGAAACATTAGAGATAACATCTTTTAATGTTCTACGAACCTAACAGACTTTATTTGAATTTAGTCATGCTAACTGTCTAGCTGCACACAAGTAATTCTCATTTCAGAATTTTATGAATTTCTTTGTCGTTTTCATTATACTCTCCATATTTTTCACGTGTGCAGTATTTATTCAGAAAATATGATGACATGTAGTTGACTTACTCCGGCTATTTTGCAGTTTGTAGGACACAAATTCAAAGTACGAACCAGAAGAAATGATAAAAATCCTGAGCAATCCCACACAAAATAGAAGATAAAAATTCAGTATATTTTACATTTCATTTACTATTCCTTATTTCTCCCCAGGTGTGAAGCTTGACCCCAGCAAAACGTGGTGTCCAGTGCTTGAATGTCAGGCAGTGTGCAGCGTGCAGGCAAGCACGGAGGGCCGTCCCGCTGCCGTGGCCTGCCCCACCTGTCACACAGCCTTCTGCTCCAGCTGCAGAGGCCCCTGGCTGGACGGCCACACCTGCCCTGAGGGCCAGCCCTTCATGCTACCTTCACTGTCTCATGAAAGCAGGTCAGTCAGTTGGTTTTTTCAGCTGCTTACAGAAGAAGGTTCAAAATATCGCAGCAGAAAGGCGCCATGAATTCAGTGCTTTGAATGGCCTCAGGGATACGGCATCTTGCTCCAGTTTTCCTGTCTTTTTAACTTTGTCACCTTTTGTTGTTACAATTACATACTTCAGTGTATTTTTTTTTTAAAGTTTATGAAAGACCGAGAAAAAGTGGAACATAATAGTGAAAATATACATGCTTGTTATATAGAAAATTATAAAAAAAGAAAAGAAAAATATCTGAATAGTTGGAAGTGCATTGGTATTTCTTTATAATTCTTAAATAGCTTAACGGTTGGATGTGGAACATGAACACGATAGCGACATTTAGTGTGTTTAGGTTGTGAAAAATTCCAGCTGTTGGGTTGCCTGGTTGGCTGCCGATACGCTCAGTGACCAACCTGAACTGTGTCCATAGAGAAGTGTATTTTTAGATGAGTTTAACTGGCAGTGAGATTTTAGCAAAATTAGCAAGTGAATTAGCTTACCGATCCAGGAGGAAAGTCGCCGTTTCTGCGCGTCTTTGATGCCTTGGAAATGTTTTATGTGGGTCTATCTAGTGTAGGCTTCTAGAGTCTGGTCTTCTACGGTCACTCCTCTCCTGAGACGGATAACAATATCTCTATGGCTCTGAAGGTGCTGCTTGACTTCCTGACTCCACCATTTTTCCCAGATCCTGCCGAGCTGAACCAAACATAGAGATAACAAACATCGAGCCACAATGGCAGCTGCTGGTAGATGCAAACATAACGGCATTGTCGTACCCGTCCAAATTTACATTTTATTACTTTTCAATTCAAATATATTTTATCATAATAAGAAGATGTACTTTTATTCTGCACCCCTCTAAACGCCCCTTGGATGTATTACCATTTAAAAACTTTAGCTTTTTATAAAATTCTTCCACATTAAGCCTTTAAGCTCAGTCTGATTAAATGGAGACCATTGGTGAATATCAGTTTTCAAGTCTGACCAAACACTCTTAGGCCACGTCCACACTAAGCCGGATAATGCCTTAAACGTATAATTATTTAATCTACACTCCCCTATCGTCCACACTAACCCGGTGTCGTTTAAGGTCTGTGGCCGGATAACTATTAGCCGGGTAAGAGAGCCGTGTAAATCTTAATTTACATGGCTCTCTGAAAGGAAGTGGCGTGCGTCAATGAATGCTGCGTCAATAACAATACGACACTACAGACAAAGACAACAGCGAACAGTAATAAATCGATCTCGTCGTCTGTCCACACCAAAAACTCTCTCTTCTCCTGAGCAGCTATTGTTCTCTTCGGTTAACGGGACAAGCAGATATGTACTGTGCTGTAGAGCTTCTTGTATATATTATGTAGGCGCTGGCGTCACGTAGATTATACGCGTGTTTCGTGCGTCTTTTCGCGCATGCCCAGTATTTGCAAAGGTTGGTATGGGATTGCGCAATCATGGGACCTTAAACGGACCTTAAACGGGGCGTAAATGCTCGTGTTGAGTGGATAACATTAGGCGTCTAACTCCCCGTATAACCTTATCGGCTTAGTGTGGACGCAGCCTTAGTTAGATGCAGGCTTCCCCCTCAGCATGATTCAGCCAGCACCAATTTTTTTACCCACGGAGGAAAGTTTTGTGCAGTTCTGTTGTTTTTTCCACACATCGGTTTTACATGTAAAACCAGATTTTTGACTTTGATTTCTTTTCAGTGCATTAAAATGGGCTTCCTGATTTACATCCTAATCCTGTTTTAAATGTCTCTTCGACTTTCTCCCTGACAGGTCTATGTTCTGTGACCTTCACGAATGTTTCTCAAAGATGCATGTTTACTTTCACATATATGCCCTACTAGTCGGATCTGTCATAAAAACCTAATTAAAATACGTTAAAGTTTGTTGCTGTAACCTGATGAAAATGTGAAAAGACATCACAGGGTATTAATAGTTCTGGAAGGCACAGTGGCCATGTGGCCTGACTGTAGCTGCTTTGGGTTATATGTGGCCCACTGAAAGCATTAAAATGATGATTTGTTCCTTACTGAGCACAGCGACGAGGGCCTGTGTTGAATAAATATATTCTCTCAGTATTAATCGCTTGCTATTCCAGCCTTCAGCGCACCATTGTACAGCTGCATAATCTGCGAGCTGTCACTCTGCCGGACTGACTGATGTCACCAGGGAGCCACTGGGTTATACTGGAATTTCATTGTTTTTGTACCAAAGGAAGGAGGAGGAGGCTTAGAGGTCACAGGGTGCGTTAGAGTCAGATGCTGCAGCCAAGGCGTTGTGTCGTAGATATTTAAAAAATAAAAATACAAAAAAATCCCCCCACAGACTTTAACCCAACATGTTACTTCACATAGTTGCCAGCAGCTCTGTTGTAAAACTCCAACTTTTAAAATACTTCATGGATTCCTTAAGCGTGCTGTTCTTTTAACATTTTTGTCTCATTGTTTTACTTTCATATCCTGTTTAACAGCTCCGCTGCTCGTGTTTCGTCCTCTTTAAGCTGCTAAATGCGCCATGCGTCGGGAACAGTAGACCCTGCACAGCAACAGCGTCGGAAAATCCTTCCCTGATTCTGCTGCCCTAGATAACGAACCCAGTTCAGGGCGCGTCCCGACCCCTCACTCTGCTGCTGCTAAATACAGATTTCACATGTTGCCGTGAGGGCCCAGAGGGCCTCCGTGCTCCCAATAACGGCACACCTGACTCACCCTCTCATTATCCCGACAGCGACTCGGACGTGTCCATCAAGCAGTGCCCGATGTGCGGCGTGTACATCGAGAGGAACCAGGGCTGTGCGCAGATGCTGTGTAAGAGCTGCAAACATACTTTCTGCTGGTACTGTCTGCAGAATCTTGACGTGAGTACTCCGCCCCGCCCAACGCCACTCCGACGCGGGTTTTAAACACGCTCTGTCCCAAACAGCGCGTTAACATGTGGTTGTTTTTAAACGCAGGGGGACATCTTCCTGAGGCATTATGATAAGGGCCCCTGCAGAAACAAGCTGGGACACTCCAGGGCCTCGGTTATGTGGAACAGGACACAGGTGAGGTTACCCAGCAGCCATCTGGACGCACATTGTCTGTTCATTTCAGTTTTTCTGTGAAGGTCGTCATTGTTTAAGCGGATTAGGCTTCAGAGGCATGAGGCCCAGGTTCTGGTCTGCACAGTTTTTCATTTTCCCCTCTCTTTGGCTTTTTTAAGCTTTTAATGGAGTTCTGCACTGGTTTAGAGGCAAATCCTCACCACAGCAACTCAAGCTGAGCAGCAAAGTTTCCAAGACACAGAAATGAAAGAAGCACACATTTCTAGCCTCATTCAGCCCCAGGCGTAGGAAAATGTCTTAATCAGACCTTGAATTCGTATCAAATAGTCCAGTTAAAGACCTTCTGTGTCTGTTTTCCAGACCAGATTCCAAACTCAGCTAACTCTGGTACCAATCACACTGGTCCCACCCGATAACAAGTTTACGCAGTAAACAGGACGATTACTGCTGCCGTGCAACTCTGCTTTTTCCCTGCTTTGAGTTCCTTTCACCACACTGACATTCGCTGCTGCCTCTGAGTGCCCTGCATGTTTCAGATCAACATGCAGGCTGTTGGTCCAAATATAGCTGGACAACCTTACTGACCAAAATTGTAACATTATGTAGATATCATACTAAATTAAAAAGTCCCACCCCCTTTCCCTCTTAAACTTTTCCATATTTTGTCACGTTTCAAACCACAATTTCCAGGGAATAACGTTGGAAATTTCTGTTGTAAACCAACAGAAAGTGGTGCTTAACTGATAATCCCAAAATGGGAAATTAATAGAGAGCATGAGATACAGTAAGCAGACATTGTGCTAAGTATGAATCAGTATATTGCAAATAAAATATAAAATTTCCGCACCGTAAAATATACATTTGATCTAAAATACATACTGGAAGTCAGTGACGTACGAGGTGGAGAGAAACAAAGGAAGAACAGTTCCCTGCGGAGCACCTGGAAAATCACCTGGGAAATTATTGCTGGGTGATGTAGTCTTAAATTAATAATTCAATATAATCTAAAGGATGTGCGGTAATATTTATTTCTTCTGTTTATATATGTCATATTCACTGTTTTAGAACATTTTCACATTTCAGATACATGACAGCAGAACAACTTATAAAAAGCAATAGCATGCCATTTTGAGAATTATTGTGCAAAATGAATTTAAAAAATATTACAATCCTTTTTCCAAAAATGTAACATAGAAATTGTTATGAGATCATAATAAGATCAAGATCTTTTAAATAAGATGAAAACTAAATGTTAGGAAAAGACAAAGTTCACCATTTTTTGAACCTGAAGTGCAAACAGGGGACATAACATTTCTTTATGCTTTATTTGTACATTTAAAATAACTGAAGAACACAGCTGCACATATTTGAAACAAAAATGCTTCAGGTTCAGCAGATCTCTTGTCCATTTATCAGAAAATAACACATTCCAAACGAGTAATATGTAGTTTAAATATGAACACTGAGCATCAATATTTATCCTCGAACTTCGGCTAAATTTATATCATTTCTACTTTAGATCAAATAACATCTGCTGTTATTTCACTTATAATTAATAATTATACAATGATCCTGCTCAGTTGTACATTCCTTAAATCTGACCACGCTTTTTTTATTTTTATATAGCTGCCCAATACTTTTGCCTTCTATGTTTGTCCTTAATGTACATATACTATTTATATTTCAGTTTTTTATATTTGTCAGTGTGAATCTAATTGCTTCTGTTACCTGTTACTTTGCTTAATTCCCCCTCTGTGGAACAATAATGGGTGATTCTATTATTCTATTATTATAAAAATTTGTTTCAGCTTCCCTGAGCCTGATCTGTTATAAAACCAAAATTGGCTGCAGTAGATTAGAACTCTTCATTGGGAAATACCTTAAGGCCATAGAGAGCATCTGTGAACACATCTTTTAAAGCCTTAATCTGCGCTTACATTTGGCTTTTTAACCCTTGAACTTGCTAGTGGACTATTCTATTGCATCTGTGGCTGCATGTTTAGGCTTTCTGTCCTCCTGAAAGATGAGCATCTTCCCCAGTTTAGAGTCTTTTGCAGCCTTCAACTGGTTTTCTTCCACAATCCTCCGTCTTCCTTTCAACTCTAAACAGCTTCCCTTTCTTTGCTGTCTTTGTCCCCACAGTATGATCCTGCCAACACCATGTCTCAGTCTGTATGGTTTGTTTAAATTTAGGTGCATTGTTAGTTTTCAGCGTCTCGTAGTGTTTGACAAAAACAAATTAATACACATTTAAAAGTAGCAGACTGAATTAGACGATTATTATTATTTAAAAAAAATGTGTTGTCTTCCTGCTACTCTTCCAAATTTGTTAGGAATATGACCAATAGTTGTCCTGTCAGCATATGCTTTTATTGGCTGGCCACAGTCGTGCTTTGGTAGGGTAATATACTTTATCTATGAATGATAGGTTGAACCGTGTTCCATGCCATCTTTAAAGCTTTTATTGTTCTATGTAACCTTGTAGCTTTAAACGTGTCCACAACTTTCTCCCGCACTCGCCTGCTGCCTTGCTGTTTGTTCGCTGACGTTCTCTAACAAGCCTCCCAGAACTGCTGCATTTACACTGCAATCACACGTTTTACTCGGGTTACTAATTAGTTGACCTGTAAAGGCAGTCGCTTGCACTAGATTTTATTTTGGGGTATAAAAGAAATGTCATCTGCATGTAAACACTGCCACACCTTTTGAGAATTTTAGTTGCAAACGAACGGAAAAAAAAGAGAGAAATATCGCAAGCCATGTTTTGCTTCCAGTTCCTGTATATTCTACTGTCCATTGCAGAAATCCTGATATGATGCACTGAAGTTCATGGTTGTACTGTAGCAAAATGGGAAGAAATTCTAAGAGTGGGAATACTTTTGCAAGGCTCTGTAAGTACTGCTAGGCCAGCAAAAGGAACCGAGATTATTGCATTGAGTCGCCTTTTCAACTCTGCTGCTCCTTTAAGCATTTAACAGAAGATCAGTGATTGTGTGTGGGCACAGAATCCCCTTGAGATTTTTATAGGTCACTATTAAACAGAAATAAATTTAGAACAGATTCAGAAAGACCTCTCTGCACTGACGACTGGTATGCTAAAAGTGAAACTTATTTTAGCTCTTAGACTTTCCAGCAAGTAGCCTCAGTACCATAGGTGTCTTTACCTTTTTCATAGATCATCTGTTGGTGACAATAACTGGTGCTATGAACTGGTAGAGGCAGATGTTAATGTGGGCGTGGCTTCCTAGGACCCCTTCACTGAACCAGGAAACAAACGATGCGTACTTACCTTTTAAAGAACCACAAATCATCCCACGACATTTTTGGATTCCACAAGATATCTGTCAAAAGCTTAACACTAACTCAGTGGAAATACGTTTTATTGCTCAAATATTTTATTTTGTTGTTTTTTTTAAACTAAGATTGACAAAACCGCTGAGACAGGAAATTACTCAGAACTTGACCATGTTTTCAGAGCCTGAGAGTGGTCAGAGAAAGATCAGAATAGAAATTTAGATGCCATAGAACAAATTCAAAAGAACGTTTAAAGACTTTTTTAACACAGCTGGACATTTCATTTTTATTTTCGACCAGCTTTACGCTGAAAGACGACAGAAACTATGAAGAACCATGAGAAATAAATAACGTGTTAAAGAAAACTACTGGCTTTATTTTTAATTTCTCCCTCTTACTGCCTAATATGAGGCGGAAACGAGGGTAAATTTTTTTATTATTTTCTGCTGCATGTCATTCTTTACAGTTCAGAGGAAACGTGAGTATTGTGTTCTCCTTGAGAACAACAATTAACGTTCATGGCTAGATTTATTTCTCCTCTTTGTTTTAAATGAGAAAAAAAACTAAGAATGCAGGAAAAGTAGGGGAAAAGAGCTGAACTCTGTAACTGACTTCCATATTGGATACTAAACTCTGATATTCTCAGTAGGGACTCTTATTCGTTACGAATGAGACTTTATATTGCAAAGAGAATACACCAGTACGTGCTGCTAGCATGTTCAAGATTGTTTGCTGTCAGCATGTGTGCACGCACTTACACGTTTATGAATGAAAATCTTAAAGGATACAACCTTCGTGCGTTCGATTTTCTTATTTTAAGACCAGAAAACTTTTTTTATGCCCTTATACCCTAGAAAAAAAAACGTTTTGTGTTTTACTGCTTCTCTCATTTTCCATGTGGAGGTTGTTGGTAGTTGCTGTTTTTAAAAAAAAAAATCTGGTTTTATGTAGGTACAGATTTTTTCCCCTTTCATATCACTTCATGGAGTCTTTCTTACTTTTTAGCGCAGTTACACAGCACAAACTACTGCTTGATGCATTGTTGAATCTACTTGTATTTCTTGACACAGGTGGTGGGCATCCTGATGGGGGTCAGCATCATTGTCCTGGTGACGTCTCCGCTCCTCCTGCTGGCCTCGCCCTGCATCCTGTGCTGCATGTGCAAGCCCTGCAGCAGGAAAAAGAAGAAGAGGAAGAGAGACCCCAGCATTCAAGACCCCTCATCAACATAGCAGTCTCAGCTCCCATGTGCCTCAACCAGGAGAACTCCACCAGCCTCACGAAGAAGGGGCAAAGTGCTGGAAGAACATTTTTTTTTTTTTCCTCTAAAGACTGTGGCCCCTTTAGTGGGCTGCCTTGATTTAAAAAAAAAAAAAAAAATACATGGTACAGACTTTTATCTTAAACTTCAGACAAACAGCTGTCCAGAGATCACCGTTTCTGTGTAAATATGTGGAATGTAAGTCCTAACCCTCGCCATGCAGCGGTTACTTTCCGATGCATAGCAGCCTATAATCGGACAGCTGGGACTGAAGGTTTTCCTGCACAGGGCTCTTTTTCTTCAACACTCCTCTGTATGCACACGCATCCAGTTCCAAGTGCAAAGTCACCCTCATGTGCCAAACATCACGATGCCAAACCAGAGGCGTTAAGGGCTCAAGTGCCTCTCTTAACAGTGCCAGGTGCTTGGTTTGATTTCTTTTGCCTTCCATTCTACCTTTGGGTCTTATGCAAAAAAATAAAAAAAAGCACTCTGAAAATTGACTAGAGCTGAAATCACACAGAGCTGGAGAATTTTAGATTATGTAGAATGTTCTTTATTAATGGGTGGAAGCAAATGGTATAATGTTTGCACTTTAAAATCTGTGTGGAAATAAGAGATAATAAGGCTTTAGGGGTAGCCCAAGGATTCTCTATCCTTGAATGTGTGTTTTCACCTCGCTTATGTTCCAGACTAAAGGCTGTAATGTAAAATCTCTGCTTTGCAAAAATGTGTTAATTTAATATTTATGATTTCTCTGACTGTCTGTCATTTCTATTTTTCTGTTGATGTTTTAGCATTTTCTAAACACGCCATTATGAATAAAAAATAAAGTGTAAAAGTATCAGAGGGTACGTTTCTCATTACAGAAAAGGGAAAAGAAATCCAGCTCCAAACGTCCGCCACAGTTTCAAATCCTCAGCAGATTTACTTCCAAGATTGTCCCGTATTATTTTTATTTTTTTTAAGCTGGGACAAGAAATCGGACCAACTCCGACCAGCCTGTCCCTGCTCATCAAAGAAAAAAAGGAAAAACGCTCCCCACAGCATGATGCTGCTAATTTTGTAGCATGTAGGCCAAAAAACAACATAGTTTTGGTCCCGTCTGATCAAACCACCTATTTTTCTACATGTCCACACCACTTGCTAAGCTGCAATCAGTACTTATTATAGCAGTGCTATAAGAATGGCATTCTGCTTGCCACTCCTCAATAAAGACCAAAGTTCACAGTTAACGATCATTGTACCGACAAATTCATCTGCACATTGGCACCGCGGGGCTCTGGGCTGCTTTTCTGATTAATGCTCTTCTAAAACACAGCTATGAATAGGGAGTTGCTGTTGGGTCATATTCTTCCCAATATCAGCAGACAAATTTAATTGAGCTCTATTACTTTATAACTGAACCCTTTTTAAACTTCTCCACTAGATGATGTTTGCTTACTGGCTTCACTAATCCTTTGAGGACTTCACAGATCCTCTGCACGCCTTTAGAAATTAAATAAAACGCAAATGTACTCTACTTATACATAAGGTGATGCTTGGGGGCAATTTGATGCTCTGAATTATAATATTAAAACGGGGTAATAAGTTCCAGATTTAAAAAAAAGAAACATTTCAACACAATTTTTCAATCAATATCCAATTTTGTGCTGCTTCCTGTTGTCTAAAATCCAGTTAAAATACGTTGAGGTTTGTCATAGTAACCTGAGAGGCAGTTAAATGTTCTGCATGACCTTATAAGGCATAGTTGATCTGAAAGAATCAGGAGTCAGTCTGAAGTGGGTTAGCACTGTGTTTTTCAGGCACGCTGACCTGCATGTTTCAGATGTGTCCCAGCTTTCAGCACACCTTGTTTCAGTTGAAATGGTTGCTAAACCAGCCTTTTATGCATCTAAAACGAAACACCAGGAGTGTCAAACGCATTACTTTTAGGAGCATATCAAGGTAATGAATGTCCTTACAACGCCGTTTGTGGCAGAAAGCATTAATAAAACTATGGAGGTGTCGATACCATTCTCATGTACTGTATCGGTGTTGGTTAACGTTAACCAATACCATGAACCGATACTTAAAATGTGGAAACTGCAATAATGTCAATGAAACCCGTCTTCCAATGCTTATTTTTTGTGTGTAAAAGTATTGGTATTGGTACTCGGTATCAGCAAGTACTCAAATCCAAGTATCTGTATCTTATCGGTTTGAAAAAAGTGGTATCGTTGCATTCTTAATCAAAACTATCTTTAACAAACCGCTAAAATCTTAATAAATGTTTCAACAAGTACTTCTTAAAATTAAATTATACTAAACATATTTTCACCATGATGTGATATAGGACGATTTAAATATACACTGTCTTGAGTAATAAAATAGTATTTAGGTGCGCATAAATAGGACTTAAAGGAAGGGTATGCGATTCTGGGAGCGCTCCTGGAGAGGGCGTAATTGCTAAATTAAGTGTCCCACCCCTTGCTTCATGCGCTCCCCCTAAGCCACGCCTCACAGGCACACGCAGCCAGCATGGTCTCATTGGGTGTCCGCCACAGTCAATAACTCGCAGGACACAAGCCATTTCAACCAGTCACAAAATATAACGTCCAGGAGAAAATCGGCAACCAACACATCCGTTAGCAAGCCCTTAGCTTCCTTGAGTTGACGCCACCGTGTAAACGCAGCAGCTCTGATGCACATTCGGCTTTTGGCACGCTCTTCGCCGGCTTTCTTCTTTCTCGTTGCTATTTCCACAACAACTTTGCGTTTTTTATTCATTTTGGGAAGCTAATCTGCACTACCTTCGAACTAAATCCTTCACCAAACCAACTCTTCTGCTACTGCAGCTGGAGCAATCAATTTATCTGTTGGTAAGGCAGCGTGAGCTCACTTCCTGTTTACAGGCTAGAACAAGCATTGCGTGCACATGAAGGGGACGTGCAGAGGGGGAGGTGCTGGAACACGGAAGCTTTGCTTACCAGCCTCTTATTTTGGACGGACCGCGGAAATTGATTGGATGAGGTTTTCTCAGAGGTTTTCGCTGTAGAAAGAGTTAAAATTACTTGGTCAAGTTTAAGAGCTAACTTATAAGTTGTCACTGGGATATGAAGAGCATTTTTTGCAGTTTTAAAAAAAGTGTTTTAAAATGAAATCGTATGCCCTGCCTTTAAAGGTTCTATCCCCAGGCCTTGAGTTTGGCACAGGTGGTATCCAGCATGACAGACTGGTTTAGCAACCGGAAAAATCAACCTACTACAAATGGTCGGGAGCAATGGGTGAAAATAATGAAATGAAGAAACAAACCTTGAAGGATGCACATCTCTGTGTCACTTTCGAAGCTAAATAACATTTGATAGACCTGGATTTTGGGCTCTTTTTTTTCCCAATTAAACACTGAAATTCAGCTGGCTTACAACCGTGTCGTCTCACTTATATTGTGGATATTGATGTGACATTGTTTGGCTTGAGATCTGTGTGTTTATGAGGCAGAAAATAGAGCCCAGCAGTTTTGGTCCCGTAGAAATAGACATGTGACTCAGCTGACTGCCTGAAGAGCAAAACAACCCGCTTTCAAAGGGAAATAGTGACACCCTGTGTTCGATGTACAAACTGCACACTTTGCTTCAGAAACTGAGCCTTTGAAGGAGCTGCGGGATGAATGTGTGTTGGATCTGTTAAAGTTCTTGAAATCCTCCACCACCTGATGTGTGTAGAAGTACATGCAGGCTTCTTTGTACATCAACGCCCATACGACAAGGCTGGTAGATTAAATGGTGCGTTTGCTTTTGCACACTTTACTCTCAGACACATTCTCTATTCTCCATCACTGCATCTCTAAATCTGCCCTGTAACATTTCATCGAGAACACACATTCAGAGGAGGAAATAGCATAAACCCTGATGTCCACACTCTAAAAATATGCAAGGTGTAGGAATGCTAAACTCAAAAATCACCTGGAAAGCTCTGTTCATGCTAGCAGCCCTTTCTGTAAAGAAGCAGCTGTTCAGCTTTGATGCTGGGCTGTAGAGTCATGGAGAAAATAATCTCAGGAATCATCCAGGTCACTCAGGTCCTCCAGCTCTAATCTACGGATCGTCCCCAAAAGCAGATCCAAGCATGGAGAAGCAGCTTTCAGTTTCTATGCTCCTCATATCTGGAACAAACTGCCAGACGAATACAACACTGCAGAAACACTGAACTCTTTTATTTATAAAATAAAAACATATCTATTTAGACATTCTTATGAGTAACCAATACTATTATTGCCAATACTATTATTAATTTTTTTATCCTAAATTGTTGTTTTTAATCAAATGCTATTGTTTGTTTTATAAATGTTTGTTCATGCTTTCTTTTATTGATTTTATGTTTTAATTTTTCACATTTCTGTAATCATGTAAAGCACCTTGAATTGCTTGTGTTGAACGTGTGCAATACAAATAAAATTGCCTTGCCATACCAGAGTCAAATAATCAGGTCATTAGCAGGACCCTGGAGAAGCTGACTGCATACTGAGGAGATGAATAAGCTATTTGATTCAGTTGTCTCAGACTCTTCTAAAAGTTCCAGGACCCTGGACCTTGAAGACTGGAGTTGCAGACCCCTGCATCCAACTTGTTTTTTGTTTTTTGCGTTATCAGACACTGAAAGATTAAAGCTTATGGTTGCTGCTGGTCTTTTCCTATTGTTAGTGGACAACTTGGAATGACTGGATTCAGTAGACGCAACCACTGGTTGACTTGGTCTTCTGCTGGAAACAGATCAGTTTTCATTGATAACGGGGATAACAACTATTGAAGGCCACAACAATGGGAAATATTCTTTAGTGATACAAAGAACATACGTTAAAAGTGAAACCTTCTAATTCGAATAGTAGCTAATAAAGCCACAGTCAAATAAATCAACAAGTAAAGTTTGAATACCTATCCCTGATATGTCTAAGTAGTGATGTGTTTAATAAAGAATATAAAAAAAACAAAAGTAGTAATCCTGTCTGTTAGCTGAAAGTCTCCTTGTGTCGTTTTCTCTGTGGAAACACTATATCTCTATGACAAGGTCAGAGATAAAGATATCTTAACAGCTATATTTGTGTGTATGCTTGTTCTACTTACCTTAAATAAATATTTTTTTATGATTTAAAAAGTGGTTGGTCGCAGATTGAATGACTAGTACATTTCTTTAGAAGTTATTTTACACATGCAGTAAGAAGAAAACAGCAGCTCATTCTCTGGCCAGTGTTCCATCTGCAGGTTACTGACCTGTTTTACAAATGCGCTTATACATTTGTAACTACTTCAGTGTAAGAAGTGTACAGTTACACTGTAATACAATCATATCATATTTTAGAGTAGTTACAGCTGATGTCAGTCACTGAGATAAACCTAAATCCTTGAATATTTGACATTTGACAGAACGTAACAGTAGATACTCCTTTAATTTTCCCATATTACAAGACAACCACAAATTTCAGTGTGTTATACAATAAAAAAATATATATATTGTGGATCAAAAGGTTATATTTTTTTTATTTTTTATTGGAAAAATTTGGTGTACATGGTGGTGGCAGCATCGTGCTGAGGATCATGCCTTTTATGAGCAGGGTCAGAGATTAACTCTGATCGACTTTACTGTTGCTGATGGATGGAAAAAATATGCGGAGCATTAAATAAAAATGACTAACTTAATTCAATTTGATTCCATTTATTTATATAGCGCCTATTCACAACACTCCATCTCAAGGCACTTTACAAGCAAAGTTGATTCATGTCAGTCATACATACATTCCAATTATTACTTCAATTCATTTCCAGTTAGTTTCAAGGTTTTCTAATGGTTTTAGATAAAAATGCTCACTTTACTTTTTTTTCACCCCTCTTCAAAGTCCTGCAGTGGTTTCATTTGTTGTTACTTAAAATACTAATTAAATATATTCAATTGTATGGTAGTATATTGACATATTGTGAAAAGGTTCTACGGAATAAGATGTAAATACTTGAACAAACAAAAAGGCAAAGCTTCGACTCTCCTGTTTGTGTCGTTTTACAGCCACTTACAGCTCAAAATATTTGAGTTACACTTTTCATTTCCTGGTCTTTTAGGTAAAAATAATATGGGTGACAACAATGAGTGGAATTAAAGACTACACATGTCCAGCTGAAAATCACCCATATTCCAACACTTCATGGTTCCATCACAGTAAAATTAGATCAACTTCATAAAAATATATAATTAGTTCAAACTTAACTTAAATGTTTGGTTAAATATAAATTGCTTTCTACACGTGATTTTAGGACATTTTATATTCTACTTCCAGCATTTTCAGGCTTGATTAACTCCAACACAAAGAGCAAATGTAGACAAACCTCTCACTCTGAGTTTTTTTACTAAATAATTACTTTACCTCTGGGACTTTGTCCCCATAGTCACAGAGTAAGTCCTCCTGTCAGAGCGGACGGAACAAATCTTTACTGTCGCATCTGCTTCGACAGAAACAAAAAAAAAAACAAAAAAAAAAAAAAAGAAACAAAACGCACCTTCCATTGACATCACATCATACTACCAACCTGCCCTGCGGTTATCCAATCAGCGAGATGGAGCAGGATCGGTGTCGGTCCCGTCCTCCAATCAGGACATAGCGCGAGCTCTGCTCACCTTGACGTCAGTCCTGATTGGAGGGTTGAGCGGCGCATCGGACGGAGTGTGGCCCCAGCAAATCTAAAGAGGCATGAGTTATTACCATAAAAAATATTTATCAGCGTCTCGACAGCTGTCTGCGACCAGCCGCTGGCTTTCAGCTTCTTAATTATCATTTTTAGACGCAACTGAAGAATTATAAAGATTTTTTTTTATTTTTTGAAACAAGGAAAACATTGTTTTTGAGCGTTTTTTAAGTATTTTCTTTAAACAATGTGGACCTTCCTGGGAGTTGCAACTTTCACATATATTTACAAAAAGTCCAACATGCTGCTGAGTTTGGCTCATAAGGAGTTGGTCCTGATTGCAGCTTTGTTTCTCACAGCTGGACTGCTGATCTCCTACATTAAATGTGTTCATGGTCAGAAATTCTCAGTCTCTCATATAGTTAATCTGCCTTGGAACGTCTTGTCATGTTTACCTCTTGTTAACCACTTATTCCCTCAAACTGCTGCTCAAATCAGCAAGAAAGCAGAGAACTCCTCTAAAAAGGTAAATCAATTCAGACTCTACCTTCTTATTGTTAATCTTGTTTGATGATGTGGAAAATCTAGAAATCATATTGAGAACAGATTATTACCTTCCTGTTTTTCTTTCTATTCTTTTGCAGGATAAGAGAAAAAGAAGAGGAGCTGACAGAGAGTCCTCTACCTCAGAGTGTGCCTCACACTGTGGCTCCTCTGAGGGCCCGGAGACGGACGTGGTGATAGTTGGGGCTGGGGTCCTGGGCTCAGCCATGGCTGCTGTCCTGGCCAGGGACGGGAGGAGGGTGACGGTGGTGGAGAGGGACCTGAAGGAGCCTGACAGGATAGTGGGGGAGCTGCTCCAGCCGGGAGGGTTCAGAGCCCTCAGGGAGCTGGGACTGGAAGGTTGGTTAATGTCTCCTGCGTTGGAGAAAAACTTCCCACATTCCCAGTTTGGATTTTTCCCCCCCCCTCCACTTAACAGAAAGTAATGGTTTTTAAATGTCAGACAATATGATGGGACTTTACCTGAGCAAAACTTAGAACAGAAGGAGACAGAAAACATTGACAGAGAAGCATCCAGTCAGCCAGAAACATGAAACTAATTATTAGTGTTATTTGTGAAGGACTGGAAGGTGGGAAGTGACTACTTACATTTACTTGATTAACCTTTTGGGGAAAAAAGACGTACTTTTAAGAGTAGTTTTGCTTTAAAAAGTATTTTTTGCTTTCTCTTATTATGAAGTATCGCTACTCTTACTTGAGTCAAATGTCTGTGAGTAAATTCACTAAATGAAGAGCAAACGTATTTTAACCAAAACTACACGAGACCCAGACAGACACCCAGTTTATTTAAGGAAGCACCCATTTCTACTCAAGCTTTGGTTTTTCTCATGTAATCCTCTGTCTGTTGGGCTGCTACATTTTGAGGTCAGGTGAATGTATAGTAAATACTATAAATTGTCACTAGAAGTACTTTTTAGATTGTTGGAAAAGTCTGTCTTCTGCTTAAAGTTTGTCTTTATATAATGATTTGTATCATTTTTTTCAAGTTAGTTTTTAAAATAACAGAATTTGCACATAGCTTTAAAATAAAATTCTGTGTCATTTTAAAAATATTAGGTAAGATGTTACTACTACACAAGTAGCATTTTTACCAAATACTTTATTTTACTCAAGTAATTCATTGGATGGCTACTTTTCACTTTTACATGAGTAAAAATATGTTGAAGTAGTGTTACTCTTACTTTAATGCAATTTTTAAGTACTCGACCCGCCTCTGAGGACAGGGTATATGTTCTGAAATACCTGAAGTTATAACAGCAGTAGTGATAACATCACCATTAAGTAAATCCAGATAAACTATTACTGAAAAGGTATTAAAATAGGGCAAATGAGGAAGAGTTGAAGTCTGTATGCAACATATAGATCAGCAGTGAAACCTTTGGTCTGATATGGACTTAAAATGTCTACATCTCACACTGAACACGTCATGAACAGAATTACTGCCGACACCATTATCAATACTTCTGCTTTAAATACAAGCTCCTTTTGTCAACAGAGACGTACCTAGTCCTCTAGAACATTCAAGAGGGCAGGAGGTGGAGCATGCCGTTCTTTTCTCTTGTTAGAACCTGTAGATCCTCCTTAGTCTGGGCTCTTCATTGCTTCTCTACGACTTGCCTCATAAATCTTTGTGAAATGTGAAGATTCAGGTTTGGGAGCAGAGATGGAAGTGGGAGAGGGTTAATGTTGTGTGTGGTGGACCATTCACTTCTTTACCTCTGCAGTGATAGAACAGCTTTGCTCTAGCACCCTAACAACTGGCTTTGGATTATTTCCCCTATAAGCAGTCCTATAGCCATGCAATATACTGTAATTATGGGTCCTCTCTCTTAGCGGCTGTTGTTGCAAAGAAACGATACCTTAGAGAAACTGGCTGATTGATTGCAGACCGAACCGCTGCACTCTGTCCTGCTTTATCCGCATCTAATCATTGCCTGCACCGGTCTATTTAATCTGTCACACCTGATCCTCCGTACCTTACGTGTACTTAAACCCATCATGTCCTCTCACTCCCTGTTGGTTCATTGATGTAATGTTGATTTCCCTCCACGGTGTGTGCGTACCCCGGTCGTCCTTTGTCCTGCCATCTTCATCTTCCTGCATAAAACAATCTTGCGCTTCTACCTGCGGCGCACCTATTGCAGGTGTTTTGGATTCATTAGCTGATTGGAATTTGGCACCATGTGCCTAAAATATTAAAGTCCTGTCTGTGAGATATGATGTGAACCACTTATGAACAGCATTATGGGCTGTAAGCCAGGTCACAATTACAACAAATAAAGGCTTGAAATATAGTGCTTTGCATATATGTCTATATCATGTATTAGTTTCAGCTTATAAGCTAATTTTCTTAAATTAATTTACTTTTACATTTTTCGGGTTTAACCTGTACAAAAAGTGTTTATTTAGTAGTGAACCTGAGTTTGTAACTGCAGTCTGCTTCGTTGTGTTTGGCCTCAGGTTCAGTGGAAGGTCTGGATGCCCACCAGGTGAACGGCTACGTGATCCATGACATGGAGAGCCACTCAGAGGTGGAGATCCCTTATCCTCAGGAGAAGGGAAGCATCCAGTGTGGACGAGCTTTTCATCATGGCCGATTTATAATGGGGCTGAGGAGAGCTGCCATGGCGGAGCCAAAGTAAGTGGATCCATGTGGTAAACTGACGTGGTTCTACTTAATAGTTAACAGACAGTTAAGCTCTAATTTCATGGAAAAGTTTAGGTTCTCTAAACCAAGTGGAAGGGTTGCTCCTAATCGTTTTATTACGCCCCCCCAGTGTCAGATTCATAGAAGGCACAGTGACAAGTTTGCTGGAGGAGGATGGCTGTGTGGCTGGAGTCAAGTACAAGCATAAAGAAACAGGAGACATCAAGGTTCTGCTATAACATTTTCCATTTGCTGCCAAACATAAAAAAATAGAATAAAAGAAGACATCATTGGGAGCTAAACATGTGGTCCATGTTTCCTGCAGGACATCCACGCTGGGCTGACTGTGGTGGCTGACGGCTGCTTCTCCAAATTCAGGAAGACGCTGGTCTCTGGGAAAGCTCAAATCTCCTCTCACTTCGTCGGATGCCTGATGAAGGTAAGTAGAGGCGCTCAGCCGAATCAGAATTCAGCGTTTTCTGGGGCCCAAAAACAAAACAAAAAACAAGACTACCTTTTGTAGAATTGTTAACACAAGCCTGAGCATGTGCTGCTCGTCATACACCGGCGTGTTACTGCAGTATCATGATCTCACTCCCTGTCTTATCAAGCTCAACACACAGCTGCCTTACTATGCTCTCCTGTGTTTCCCATTTTAAGTGTGGCTCGTAAAAAAACAGGCCTCAGTGGGTTCTCATTTTCACAGTCCAGCAAAACAAAAACAAGTTAATGTGGTATAACATACTCCAGTCAACCTAAGATAGCAAAAAACATGTTAAAAAACGTTTTCAGTAACATTTAGATATAAACTGCCCATAAATATGGCATATTGTTGAACAACAATTTCCAATTTGGGATTCCCCCCCCCCCACGAAATTCATGTCCAAACATGATGAAAAAATGTGAAAATGGCTTTGCAAGGCACTGTAGGAACAGTAGCAGAAGTGTATGCAATGAATAAATTCCAAACGACTCAAAAAAGTTTATGTGTGTCTGTTTGAGGAGTAAATCTGTGGAACAGTCTGGATATACAGTACAGACCAAATGTTTGGACACACCTTCTCATTCAATGTGTTTTCCTTATTTTCATAACTACATTGTAGATTCTCAATTAAGGGCATCAAAACTATGAATGAACACATGATGTATGGAATTACTGTATGTACTTAAACAAAAAGGGTGAAATAACTGAATACCTGTATTATATTTTAGATTCCTTAAAGTAGCCACCCTTTGCTCTGATTACTGCTTTGTAGTCACCCGAAATGGTTTTCCAACAGTCTTGAAGGAGTTCCCAGAGATGCTTAGTACTTGTTGGCCCTTTTGCCTTCACTCTGCGGTTCACAGGGTTCCTACACGCTGCCAATGTCAAAATTCCATACTTTTTCCAGACTTAAATTTCCAGACTGAAATTTAAATAAACCTGTGCGTCACGTCAAGAAA
Source organism: Apricaphanius iberus (assembly GCA_028564705.1). Taxonomy (NCBI): domain Eukaryota; kingdom Metazoa; phylum Chordata; class Actinopteri; order Cyprinodontiformes; family Aphaniidae; genus Apricaphanius; species Apricaphanius iberus. The sequence goes on along the minus strand of JAPXFQ010002461.1, from coordinate 258,024 downwards.
TTATGGAACTGATCATTTGTTTAGATTACTCAGAATATGTTGTCGTCACCAAAAAAAAAAACATTCTGGACGATTTCAGCTATTTCAAAAAGGAGACAGGGCCAGCAAAATAGTCGCTGAATTTTAGCGCTACCAGCTAGCGGCTAGCCAGGAGAAACACTCCTCACTGAAAGTCCGAAACCATTTCTTCCTCTCAGTACGGAGCGCTTGTTTTGGCTTTGGCCTGCCGTCTGATTTAATTCGGGGTTTCTGCTGTAGAGGCAGTTTAGGAAAAGTATTTTTTACTAAATACTCAAAATCTCCACCCTCCATAATTACAATTAATATTTGGACTAGCTTCCCGAGATATCAACACAAATCCACACATCTTCCGTTATTTCATTCATAGACTTTGATGATAACGTACTGTAATGTGCTTGGCCTGATGCCAACAACTTCATGGCTTCTCCAGAGCCTTCGCTATTGACACTGTCGTGACCAATCACGGGGGGACAGTGTCGTGACAATAGCCTCACCTGATTGGTTAATCATTCTCTCTTTCTTTCAGTACCATGTTTTCAGCGCTCATTTACCACGTAACTTTTATAGGCGCGGTGTTTTACTCATTATAAAACACTCAATAATGAATGAAGAGAAGAGGAGGAGATGACAGACGGATTACGTAAACGGTTTAAAAAAAAAAGGGTTTATTAAATGTGTTATATTCTGAAAAAGTGAGGATGCCTGGCCTCCGCAATACAACGCCACTGTAGAACAGTGGTTAAAGTCTTGGAAACATGAATATTTTTCCATGCAATAGTTTACATTTTCCATACTTTTCCAGACCTGGAAATTTATAAAATTTAATTCCATACTTTCCATACTTGCGTAGGAACCCTGGGTTCAGCTCACCCCAAATCATCTCGATTGGGTTCAGGTCCGGTGACTTTGGAGGCCAGGTTATTTCACAATTTTTTGTAAAAGTCCTACATAATTCCATATGTGTTCATTCATAGTTTTGATGCTTTCAGTGTGAATCGACAATAGTCATGAAAAGAAAGGAAACTCATTGAATGTGGTGTCTCCAAACTTTTGGTCTGTACTGTACGTCATAAACAATGCCAGTATATTCACCAATTTAAATAGTCATAGAAATATAGTATAATATATAACAATATAATAGTATATTGTTGCCAGTTGTAATATCATGACACACTTCAGTAATTCAGCTGAAATAAACTTGTTACTTGTCATATGGAGTTCAGACGTTGGATAGTTTGTTATTATTACCTTTAGGATGTAGCGGTGAAGCAGACTGAATTGAATTTATGAGTATATAGGGGTAGGATTAAATACGATTTCTTCTTCCTACTCCCTTTCGTGCAAATTTGATGCATTTATTACTCCGTGACGCATGTAAATTCTATTTCCTATTTTCTTTTTCTATTGAAGTATGTAAGAGTGGAGGTGGCACTTCACTTGTGTGTGTAAAAATTGCCTGAAATGAATAATCAAATCAAATAATAACAGTATATAATAACAGTAGGTTTAAAAGGACATGTTCACCATAACAGCTGCTTCTTCTGTTGCTCCCAACAGGACTGTCCCCAGTTTAAGGCCAACCACGCCGAGCTGGTGCTGGCTAACCCCAGCCCGGTGCTCATCTACCAGATCTCCTCTTCCCAAACCAGGGTGCTGGTTGACATTAGAGGGGAGATGCCCCGGGACCTTCCAGCATACATGGCTGAGAAAATATACCCACAGCTACCAGGTAAATCATCCCCAAAGTTTGGGTGTGTTTTTTGGTTTTTTTTTGCTTTAATAATCCTTGATGGAGTTTAACCTTTCAATACAAATCAAGGCTATTTAAAGATCAGGATCATTATGTTTTGATGCCAGAGGTCGTGTTATTCAGCAACCCATGCAGACTGGTGTGTGTTCACCAGCAGGCGGGCGGGCTGCGGCTGAAGGATTTGACATTCATAGCGTGCACCGTTATTCAGCCCAAACATCAAAGCCACAATATCAAAGCAGCAGCTCCAAGAACCTCGACGGAGGTCCGACTGGACTGCTGCAGTCAGTCTCACTGATGCGTTGATAAACGTACGCTCTCACGCAGAAAGAAAAGGCTTCCCTGTCACGGTTGCTACCAACATGCACCTGTGGGCTTTCATCCAAGTGACAAACCTCCTGTATGTCTCCCCCCCCCCTTTTTTCTTTTCTGCAGAGCATTTAAAGGAGCCTTTCATGGAGGCGCTGCAGAATGATCGCCTCAGGTCCATGCCTGCCAGTTTCCTCCCTCCTTCCCCTGTCAACAAGTCAGGTACTGAAAGCCGTATTGATTGGTTTCTGGTCAGACATGGCTGAGGAACACACACAGTTTCTGGTCGTTTTCTTGAAATTTAATCAGAAGAATTTTTTGAAATGGAAGAATTGGATGCTTTTTACTTACCGTAAAGCATGCTGTAGAAAAACAAAAAACATGACAAGCCTAGAATTATGGAATTAAGCAAATTGAACTCCGGCAAGAAATATGAAAGAAGAAAAATAAGGAGGGATGCAAAGATGAAAACTTTTTTCAAACCGATAAGATACCGATATTTGGATCTGAGTACTTGCGGATACCAAGTACCGATGCCGATACTTTTACCACACAAAAAATGCAATTATTTTTCTTCTCTGCTTCTTACAAAAAATGATGCTAAATTAGATGCAAATAAAAGGTTATTAAAATTGACCACACAAAAATTTATAATTTTCATTGAAATTATTGCAGTTTCCACATTTTAAGTAGCGGTTCATGGTATCAGTTAACTTTAACCGATACTTATAAGAGTAAATTAGAACTTATTGGCCCTGATACCTGACACCAGTATTGATATCAGCGCATGCCTCCCTAAAAATAAGAATAAAATACTCTATTGTTATTATAAAGCTTTATGTTCATTACACATATTGATATAATTGTAATGTGAAGGTGAAGCTAGAATCCATTAAGCCAAGACTAACCGAGTCGTTTCCAGGTGTGCTCCTCCTGGGCGACGCCTACAACATGAGGCATCCTCTGACGGGAGGAGGGATGAGCGTTGCCCTTAACGACGTATGCATCTGGAGGAGTCTGCTGAGGAACATTCCAGATCTGTACGATGACACGGCTTTATCGCAGGTGAGTGAAAGGAAGCAGGACGTTGTAAAACTAGTCAAACTTGAAACAAAAACATAAAATAAGAAGACTACAGTGTTAGCTCTGCTATAAATCATAAGGCCTTGTACACCGCCGGCAGCCAATTGATTTCCCTGGATCAAATTTATGCAGGAGGGAGACTAGCAGAATCTATATTTGGACTGAGCTGCATCATGTTTTATTACACTCTGCTGTAGGTGGGAGACTGCAGACCAGTGTGCAATTTAACAACCTGTGATTTTTTTTTGTTTCCCCCTCTTCCGAACAGGCGAAGAAAAAATTCCACTGGGAACGAAAGTCATCACATTCTTTTGTAGTGAATGTGTTGGCCCAGGCTCTGTATGAGCTGTTTGCAGCCACCGACAGTGAGTCATTGTCACTCTCTGCATCTAATGGCACATGAGGGAAAATGTAACAAGAAAATGCTCATCTTTAGGTGAAAAGAAATCTAAATCTGCGTTTGTTTCTCATTGCACTTTTCTGTTGGGTTTCAACAGATTCTCTTCATGAGCTGAGAAAGGCCTGTTTCCAGTACTTTAAACTCGGTGGACCATGCATTGCTGGGCCCATAGGACTCCTCTCAGTGTAAGCAGCTAATACGTACATCTGCGAGTTCCAAACATCGCTAAAACAGATAAAAATACTGGGGAATCTTCCTAAATTCATTTTTTTTTTATACAGAAATGTTATGGCCTACATAATAGAAAAACTACTGACTTGTCAGTTGGTCCAGCAAACATCCACACCCTCCTCATGAAGAGGTCACAAAAAACTGGCTAGCTCTGTATTCAAGCATATTAATGGAAAGTTGAGTGGAAGGACATTTGTCAGGGAAAAAAAAAAAGGTAGACAAACGAAAGAAATGACTAAAGCCTTGAGGAACGTAAAGCCCACTCATGAAGTTGTGGGAAATTCACAAGTTGTGGACAGCCAAACACCTCAGCAGAAGCACAGGCTGATCTCAGTGCATTGATGCAGTAATTCATGTAAAAAAAGACAGAACTTTTGCAGAAACTGATCATTAGTTTGACATGCACCTAGTATGCTGACATTTCTGCATTGGAAATCAATTTTGAATCACTCAGATGTAATATTTAACTTTTCCAAGAACCTTCACCAACCCATCAGCTGTTGGGCAAAATGATCTGAATTAACATTAGTAAATGACTGAAATGTCTCGCCTGTGCAATGTAGCTATATAAGGGGCTTTCACTTCTGGAACAGATCAGTGAAATCAACTTTTTGACTATATTCTACCAATGTTAGGAGGAATAAAATCAGTAAAATCTGTCTTGACGTTGAGAACCTTTCTGTTTCCGCAGCCTATCACCTAAACCCATGACCCTCCTTGGTCACTTCTTTGCCGTGGCGCTGTATGCGACCTACTTCAACTTCAAGTCTGAATCCTGGGGCACCAAACCTCGAGCCCTATTCAAGAGCGGCGCCATCTTGTACCGGGCCTGTACTGTCATGTTCCCCCTCATCTACTCTGAGATCAAGTACCTGGTCTACTAAAGAACACAAGTGTTCATGCTTGTGCCTTAGTTCTGGTGACTATCACATCGGTACTGTGCGTAGTCTGGAAACAGCCCAGATGCATGGACTAATTACACAGGAAGGCCTTAGCGAAGGCCTTGTTTTGGCGAACAGGAAGGCCCTTTGTGCTGCAGATTGTATTCAGGACCTAGCCTAGCATCTACCAGTTTTCTGTATATTTTTGTGTTGGCTTATGGTTGCAATTTCTATTTTTTTAATGTTGATGAAAAACTAATTTGTATATTTTAAACTGAAAGCACAGAGATGGGGATGCTAAACTGAAGGCTGATCTTTGTATTTTCTTTCCAGACAAAATACCATAGTACCTTCAGCTGTTGCTGAGCAAATTTCCTACACTGGTTTTCTCCAAGTTTCTGGTCTTTGTCTGGCTGGATTTTGTGTACATATGTTAACTTAAGAGAAACAGGATTAGGTCATGGGATAAAGCTAGAAAAAAATGACGGAACATAATGACCTTATTTTTAATAAATTCTTCTACTTTAATGGCTTTCTGATTTTTATTTTGCAATACACAACAAATAATCATACACCATATAATCGGAAGCGTTTACCTGGTCTTCATTTTGGTTACACGAGTGTAGAGGAATAGGCTGAGGGGTTTTTACGCAATAATGTTACATTCGACCAGCAGATGGCGCACTCTCACAATCAAAAAATTCACATTTTTACTATAAAGCAGATTAGGCCACAATTAACTGGATTAAGTTAAACTCAAGAGAGGATATAAGGACGGAGGATGACTGATGCAGGGTATTTTAGAAGAAATGCATTGAGAGGCTCGAAAGAGACTGATTAGATTTAGAAAAACTGATGTGGAAAAAAACCCAAAAATGATGGATCTACAATGATTTAGATATCAGTTTTTCGGGCCTTTTCAATTACAGCATTGCAGATAAAACATCTAATTTTTCACAATGTAGTTTTTAGTTTAAAGAATCTTTTTGGCCACATGTTAAGACGCAGGTCTTCTTCTAGGTCAACACAAACTAGCATTTCATTTTCAGGAGGGAGGAAATATGTGCCCTCAACCTACAGCTGAAGCCAAAGTGTTTCAGGAGACGTCTCCACCAGCTGTACACAAGACGAACCTGCCCTCTGCAAAACAGCTGAAGCTGAATCAGGTTAGATGGAGAGGCAGATTTAGATCCAAGGCAAGGCAAGGCAAGGCAATTTTATTTCTATAGCACACTTTCAACACAAGGTAATTCAAGGTGCTTTACATGATTCAGTGATAATGAAACCACATGATTACAAAGCATATAAGTTTAACAGTAATCAATCAGTAATCCAGGTTCTGACAGCCTTTGTGTTCTCGTTAAAGAAAAGCAACCCCACACCGTGATGCTGCCGCCAACGTGTTCCACCATGAGGATTTTGTTTTCAGGTTGATCTGCAGATCTAGGTCAGAAGGTTCAACTTTGGGCTCAACCAATCAGAACACCTTAATAATTCATTTTTCACTTACTTGGAAACTCCAAGCGGGATTTTTTTTTACAGCTTTTGCCCTTTAAATGTCTCTCAAAGACTAGATTTGTGTTGAGCACCAATATTAAACTTACTTGAGCTGGAAATCTCTGGAACTTAGGTAAAAACTGAAGCGTTTCTTGCACATCAATTTATTTATGTGTACGAATTCTATATTATACAATTATTTGAAAAAATAAATAACTATCATCGGTATCCTGATATTAAGGGCCAATATTGGAATTAAAGTTTACTGTCCGGCATTATCGGTATTTACTTTTTTTTTTACTTTTACACAACAGGTACAAAATATACATCAAACTATTTAGCTGCTTCTCATCTCTCTCAAAATGTAGAAATATGAGGCCTGATGTAGTTTCCGAGAAATAGTTTTTTTTACAACTTGCAAAAAAAATCCTGTTTACTGTATTTCTGAGCAAGACTTTAAACATGCCTCTCAGCGCGTACTTGATGACATCAAACCATGCCATCACTTGTAGAACATACTTGTAAGTGGAGCTGTCACCCTCGATTTGGAATTATTTCAGTGTCTCTGGACATTTTATGACGCGGGAGTTTGCATATATCTGTATCGGAAATTAAGGACTACATTACTGTATCGGATATAAGTAAAAAAAAAGCTACCATGAAGCTTCCCTAAAATAAATCAGCTTTTATATCATGCAACATTTACCTCCCAATTAACATACTGTGGTATCTTCTGGTGCTTTTTAAATTTAAAAGCCCAAAATGACTTGGAAAGCAAAGAATGAGAAGTGCCGAGCTCTCGCTGGTTACAACAATTAATTCAGCTTTATTAGTATTTGTACATCACTGATACAATGCTCTGGTGAAACCAAAGAGGTAACCATAATCACTTGCTGTGAATTTCCACATGGACACAAATACTGGTGTGGAAGACCAGAATACGAGGGGGAGGAGAGAGAAAAAAAGAATTAAAGTCAAGATACCATGGGTGGTGTTACCTTCATGCTGGTTCAGACTCACCTGAAGCATAGAGAGAACCCCAGGCCTGCTGCAGTCTTTAAACATTTTATTTCAGTGCCCCCCCCCCCCCCCTTACATCCTCAGAGTGATCCTCCCCTTTCCACAGAGCATTTACCTGTTGATAGTGGTAGCAGCAAGCTTCCTAACAGTTAACAGTTATTATTATGGACAAACAAAGGGAAAAAAAATACTGTACAGCTACTTCTAAGATAATCTAAGAACCTGGCCATGACACTTTTGAACCAGATTAAAGTGCTAGAAGCAACCCATTGATTCACACTTTATTTTTCATATATATATATTTATATAGCATATTGTATTTATATATATATATATATGTATCGCAACAAATCTACTATTTTAACATTAATTTACAGGGTAATATACAATATATAGTAACAGCTGAAATATCAGCACAAATATATCACTGTCACACTCAACAGCAAAAGATATATGATTATATAAAGTCATATAATCATATATACAATATATAATTGTCATATATGCATGTAAAACAGGTAACCACATCTCAGGCCTTCAAATGAAACCCAGAGAAGCAATCTTGTGTATCAAGACGCAAAAGCTTTACACGTTTCTCCCTCCTAGGAGCGCCGGGCCCGGCGGGTTATTTGAGGTCACAGGACAGTTTATTTGCATATTCCACAAATCTATTGCAACACGTTACTGCCTACGAACAGTACAGCCTGCGTCCACGGCGAACGGGGAGCTGGCGGTAGCTGGACTCACACGTACACCCACTGAACGGAACGATACGACGATGATCTGCTTATAGCTATGTGCTTTTGGATGGTGTGCTGTGACGGTGAACGACAGGAGGACTACGATACACGATACGCAATAAGTTAATCCCCTGGGAGGGGCGGCGGGGGGGGGACTGGAACTAGAAAAAGACAAACCCTCCCCAACCCCTTCACACACAGAATTTATTCGCTCTGTTCAGGCTTTAATGTCAAAGTGTTTCTGGATGTTCACCACTAATCACAACTTTTGACACTCCCAATCAAGAGTGATGGAATGTGTTCAGCTTCTGTCTACCGTCTCTCCCGCCAACCGTGTTTCTCTCTCTCTCGCAGCGAGTAACAAAAGTTCTAGGCTGGATCCCAGGAAGTGGCGTTGGTGTGGAGATTCCTTGAGGTCCTTCAAAGCTGTGACGCACTACTGAGGACACATAGGAGGCAGCTTTGTTTCCTGCAGCAGTCCCAAACCTCAGCCAAAGCCATCTTCATGACCTCGGAGAGGCCCCCACCCTGCTCTCCTTGCTGTTTCTTGTACCCTCCCTACTCAGCAAAGACACTGCACAAGGCTGTAATAAGATACACACAAAGGTCATTTTCACAAAGAAAAAAACTAAACAAAAAAAAAAACTAAAAACAAAGCTCCTTTATAACTGCAGTAGTAACGCACAACAAGCAACCAATAGCTGGCTTCCAGACACTGGGAGCCCTGGTGATGTGCAGTTAGGATTGGGATGTTGCCACTGTTCTGAAGGAGAACCACTCCCTGCTGTGTCCTGTATAGGACTTGTTTTTTATTTTTTCCTGTGGTGTGCCGGTTTGTTATTCAAAAGCCCACACCTCTATGTCCTGCACATAGAAATCCTCTTTCTTAGAGAGCATAGGGTTCCCAAATGTTTTACAGGAGTGACTCCGTCCGTGGTACAGGTCTCCGTCCAGCCACAGGCCAAACTCACCACTGCAAGAGAGAAGACACGACACATTTTACAGAGATTCAAGCTGGAGCACATTACCTTCATTATGGTTTGGTTCTGGTTAGGTTAGACCCACTCTTGATGGGCATGAATGACATTCAGTTTAGGTTTATAATGATTTCTTTGTGGAGAAAAAGGCAGCCCCCGTCTCTGAACTGAGAATAAAAATGAGAATCTGAATGAAGTATGTTACATTTATGCAAACTGTATTTAACTTTCAAAAAGATTCAATATGTTGTTTTTCAATTAAACATTACATGGATGGTTTTGTGTCTCAGGCCTCTTTAGATTAGGGCTGGATGATAAAGAAAAAGAGCATATCGATAAATGAATAGTCACATTGATCGATATGGATAATTATCGATAAATATCACAAAATATAATAAATATGTTTTAAGTGCCTCCCCGGTCAATTTGTTATTCTTCAATGAACTAATTTTAACAAAGAATATAATACATTTTTCAAACACTTTAAAAAAAAATCATAATTACGTCTGTAAGACACAGAAACAAATCAAGAGACTTGAGTAACATCAGTAAATACAAAGAAAAGTAATATTATTAACCATTATCTTATATATATTTTTAATTATGTTAGTCATTTAAATTAAAGGCTTATCTTGATGCCTTTTAATCTTTTAAACATTTTACAACACTTTAGAATATTAATGGCAGAAAACTTAGGTTTAGTTTGCCAATGAAGCTTAGTCCCTTTTAAGCTGTTGGCTAAAGCTAACCAGCTAGTCATCAGAGTATAGACGGAGCCCAGAACACTGCAGTCCACTCACTGAGAGCTGAAGCCAGCAGGTCTATCCAACTCTGTTGTGTTTTTTAAAGCGTTGTAGCTTCTGAGGACCGGGAGCAGAACCGAGGGGACATTTTCAAAGCCACAGGTGTTGTTAGCAACTCGACGTGACCTGGGTAAGTTTCCTGTGTCTCTCTGTAAGAGATTCGCAGCGAGCCGGGAGAGGGGAGTCCTGCTTAAGACAGCTGATCGTAGTTTTATTATCGCTACGTTTGAGGTTGTAGTGCGTGGAGGATCGGTTCAAAACGGAATGAAACCTTTACCTGGGCCACTAAAACATTTATCCAGAACAACTTCCTCCGCTGCTCCCTTGCTGTGACATCAAACCGCGGTGAAGTTACGCCGATTGTTCGCTTAGGGACTATTAAAATTTTTTCTGTTTCAGCTCAAATCGTTTAATCCTTTTAGTGTTTTGAAAGGAGGGAGGGGTGGCTGACAGAGCTGTGTGGGTCAGCGTTAATGATTCGTTTGGAGTAAGTAATGATTGTTGTATTAAGCAACCTGGTCGCCTATAATTACAAAATGAGTGAAAACTTTATTTTTCTATCAAACTTTATCAACCCCTTTTTTTTCAATCAAACCATACGTCTATCACTCGATATATATCGCTATTGAATTATCGTCCAGCCCTACGTTGGATCACTGAAATCAATTCTGAAAAGGTGTGATAATTAATTTGCCAAAAAAGCCCAATTATGGAAAAAACTACTAAAAAAGGAAGACCACATTTCAAGCATTATGGGAAACAAAAAGAATCTTTATGCAGCTGAAAAGCGTAAAGTAGTTGAATGCCTTGGACAAGGAATAAAAACCTTAGATATTTCACAAAAACGTAAGCGTGATCATCGTAATGTTAAGAGATTGTGGTTTTGTGCAGATAAAGGCACGTTGGATTAAGAGAGCAGCTGCTAAAAGGCCGTTTCAAAGCAGCAAACAGATATTTGAAGCTGCTGGTCCCTCTGGAGTCCCACGAACATCAAGATGTAGGATCCTCCAGAGACTTGCAGTTATGCTTAAACCTTCCATTCGGCAGATTTCAGTAAATAGGATCTCCTAATGCTGCAAATTTAACAAAGGTTTGGAACCCTGTTGTGAATAATAAATTGGAACAGCGCATATTAAGTCTGTTATTTTTGAATAATACTGCCTTCATTGGGAGATTTGTTCACATTTACATTATAATCTAATGATTACATAAAAAATTATGCTGACTCTCACTTGCATCGACTTTTTAGGTAAATTAGAGAACAATATCATTTGCATAATAATTTGGGATGCAGTGTACCATGTAAAAATTAAAAGAAAGAAGTGAGTATTCCTGAAACAGGTTAATGTATGAGATCATATTAAGTTCAAACAGAAGATGACAGAAAACACCAACAACAGGCTGGTTTACCTTCCTCCGCCAAAAGCCAGAGAGTCCATGTCTCCCTTGATGAAAAACATGTTGTCCCCTGTCCATTTGTACACCTGCAGAGAACAGGTTTTTAGTGGCTTTTTCATTGAAATCACATGCAGAAGACCAAAGCTGAAGTCAGTCAAGATGCTGAAAAGGAATAACAACAAGAGAGCAGCTCTCGTTGCTAAATGAACAGGCAGAGCTACGGTTTAAACTGCTTCAATAATCGCATCACATTTCCTCTTTGCTGACATTTTTAAATTCCTACTGCTGCTCCTACTCTGTCTAGTGGGATGTATTCTGGGTAATATTACAGAAATAAAAGGTTGTGCCTAATGCTCACAGCTACAGCATCTTTCAAAAAATCTAACCCACTAATTTTTGCTCCAGTTGTGTTACAGTATTGAACTTTTAATAAGGAGCAATATTTAATTTTTATCCAAGTCTCAGAGATTTTGTACCTCAAACTCTGGATTGAAGGTAAAGAGGAAGGTCTCTCCTGTGCCATAAAAGCCATCGCTGACTTTAAAGGGTTCAGACGCTAGTGCGCCAAATACCTAAGAAAATAGAGGAAGCAGTAAGGAGAGGCAGAAACAGATTAGGAAGAGTGGACAACTTCCTGCTACTTGTACAGCTCACCTGGCCATCACTGTCCTTAATAACCAGGAGGACTGGAGTGTCCTGGCCCTGCATGGCTCTGTACAGCGTCTTAATGCTCATGCCGTGCTTCGAAGTCCCAAACGCCAGCGTCCAGGGGTACCCGATGGTCCGAGGTGGGAGATTCCTGGCAAGCTGTTTGCAGAGGAGGATGGGGTTTGAACATAAAACGATCAAGGAATCAAGAGGGGAGAAAAGAAAAGGAAAAAAGAGTCACTGAAGCACTGAAAAGGTCACAACCAGCAATGCTCAATTACATGTGCAGTGACATTTTAACGCCCTCTGGTGTTTAAAGAAGAGTAACGGGCTCAAAACGTGGAGATGAGCCACGAGGGGAAAAGGGGTCTGTGGCGCCTGCTGCAGACAGACCAAAGGACTAACAGCTGCTGTTTGAGCAGGGAGATGGAGCCCACAGACATGGTGGGAAAACAGCAGTGTACACACTTAACAGGTACAAAGTAAATAGTGGAGTTATTATTAGATCTTTCAACAGTAAACTGTTAGATTTTGTTGACTTCCTTGAGATCTGTTGGCCTGTCCTAATATTTCCTAAAGAAAAAGTCCTCCTAGTCCTCACTAGAAGCAAATGCCTTGAGATGACATTTGTTGTGAAGTGGCACAATATAAATAAAAGTGAATTGAAAAAATAAAACTGAAAGTAGAGCACATAACCCAAGTCATAAAGTCACTACACTGACTTCCTGTAGCTCAGAGAACAGACTTTAAAATGATTTTATTATCTTAAAAAAATAATCACTAAATGAATTAGCACTAAAAGAAATGAATAATTTATTGTCATATCAAACTTCCAGATCACTCGGGTCTTCTAGATCAAGTCTTCTCTGACTTGATTCAGGGTCAGAACCGACGAGAGTCAGAACCAAATAAGACGTTTCAAACATGGGGAAACAGTATTCAGTTTTTATACTCCTTTAATCTGGAACAAATTACTGAACACGGCAAAACTGCTGAAACTCTGAGTTCCTTTAAATCAAGGTTTAAACCAATCTGTTTAGATCTAGCATCAATTCAGAAGCGAAAACATCATAATTTCTAGTCTAAGTCAAAGCTTTTTGTTACTTCTCTTTATTTTGCTGTAGTCATGTATGTTTTCCTTTTGCCTGCGTATATCTGGAATGGTCCCCACTGATTGCTGTAAACTGCTCATGGGACAGCCATACAGCCAATTATGACAATAAGTTTAGTGACATGTCAAGAACATAAGAACTCTTAGGCCATGTCCACACCTAGCCGGGTTTTTTTTTTTTTTTTAAAACAAAGATTTTCCTCCGCTCCTAAAAAAAAAATAAAAAAACTCCATCCACACATAACTGGATAAATGCGTTTTTCAGCACATTCATAGACGTGGCAAACCAGTAGGGGGCAGTAGTTCTCCCAAATCCCATGCGCTCAGAGTAAGTTTCTATCCTCTATCTTCAGTACGCAGCAGTCAGACAGCTTATAAAAGCAAACAAACAAAACGCGCTTTAATAATGGATGATACCAACACAGCTCTAAGGGCGTAAATGCTGTTTTTGACAGTAAAAGGGTAGGGTAAAAGGCATTTCTTGTCGTGGATAGTGACGTTACGGTTCTTAAAACTCCGTTTTCAACCATCCACATGCAGATACTGAAATCGGAGAAAAAGCAGATCTCCACTTTGGCTGGCGTTTTTAAAAAGATTAAAAAGAATCTCAGGTTACGTGTGAATGACAGGCCAAACCGTAGAAAAATATCTGAATGACAGCCATAACTTCCTCCATGAATGTCTACAACCTCCAGATTTCGTACGAACTAGGAAATTCATACAAGCCCATTTTTTGTGTGATTTTACCTTAAATTTCAGCTAAAACTGGATTTCTGAGCAGTTGTAGATAAATCTTTGTTTGTTTGCAGTACCAGTGTTTATGGCACTAACACCAAATACAACTCTGTCCGTTCTACCTGCTATAAAAGGAAATCCCAGAATGAAACGGCTCTTGACTACTTTTAAACATGTCGGCACAAGGTTACTCTACCTTTTCTATCTGGTCGGCCTCCAGGAGTCCGCTGGGCTCTTTGAGGTTGGGTTTGAACGTTTCAGGCTCCAGCTCGGCTTTGATCGACGTGCCATGCTTGGAGTTCACCTCTTCCTTGGTGGTAATCTACAAGCGCAAACAACTGTTAGACATCAAGCAGGGCTTAAACTTCCAGAGGGCATAGACACTGACTGGGTTCAGCATTAGCTTCACTATCTCTTCCCCCCATTGTAACTGAGTAATGGTCAGGCTGTATAGAAACGTAACCACCGACCAGACACAAAAACAACTATTAAAAGCAGTAGGAGTTCTGGTTATTTTTGTCCAGGCTGGAAGGAAGGAGGAACTAACTTTTCTTTTTTTCTGGGGGGGGTGAAAGTAGTAGTCCTGCCAAAATATGGATGAGCCTCATCTAGCAGCACACTGACAATCTAACCATCTGATGATTCCTGCTTCCTTTGCGAATGCCAGATGATCCGGACTGGTTTGATAGAACTGAGAGATGCCGTCTGGGGGAGGGAATGCTCAATGAAGAGGAAATAAACCCAATTAATTATTTGCAATCTGATTTTTTTCCCTTGCCCTGAACTGTTTATCTTTCCGGATAAAATAGGCTGCCGACTGCGGAGCACTATGCCACCAGCGGCCGAGACCCTCTCCTGTTTCAGACCTACTTCAAACACTGCCGTCCTGCATCGTCTTCGGACAAGATCATTCATCTTGTAAGGGGAGTCTCACTCCGCCCTATCACCATTGCAACAGGCTCTCTTTGTCTCTTGGTTAGTATTTGTGCCTTGTACATTCCAACCGTCACAGAGAAGAACTTACTGAACAACCCTCTTCAAGTACAGTCTGCACATTTGGCCACATTTACTGACTTACAGACAACTAATTTAATGGAATTTAATGAAGCGTGTCTAAAACAAGTCCAGGAGAGGAAGCCAGACACACACAGATAAGACTGATGTCACATGAAAACCTCACAGGCCAACATTTCTGTAGCAGACTGATAAGGCACTTTACCCCCAAATGCATTCCTATCATAACCAGTCCTGCATGTTTAAATAACAGCAGTGTGCCACAGGTGAAACTCAAAAAAATTAGAAAATAGTGCAAAACTTATTTCAGTAATTTAACTTAAAATTTTTTAACTAATATCTGATATCGACTCATTACATTCAAAGCGAGATATTTCAAGTATTTATTGGTTATAATTTTGATGAATATAGCTTACAGCTTTTAAAAACACTAAATTAAAAATCTCAGAAAATGTTAATATTGTGAAAAGGTTCAGTAGGAATCACAATAATGGGGAAGGCTGCTGACTTGACAGTTGTGCAGAAAAACCATCAATGACCCCTCCGTAAGGAGGGAAAGCCTCAAAAGGTCAATGGATGTTCCCGAAGTGCTGCATCAGTCTGGAGAGTATGTTCAGGAAAAGATCATTTAAAAGTGTTTGGGACCTTCACAAGGACTGGACTGAGGCTGGAGCTACGAGAGCCACCACACAGACAGATCCTGGACA
Source organism: Apricaphanius iberus (assembly GCA_028564705.1). Taxonomy (NCBI): domain Eukaryota; kingdom Metazoa; phylum Chordata; class Actinopteri; order Cyprinodontiformes; family Aphaniidae; genus Apricaphanius; species Apricaphanius iberus. Next base: position 242,699 of record JAPXFQ010002461.1, on the reverse strand, counting down.
TGGGCTTCATACAGGGACGCACTGATGCTGGTATTGGGGCCGAAACAGTTCTAATGTACTCGTATTGGTGTCTTTCAGTTAACCAATGCCATGAACTGATACTTAAGATGTGGAAACTCTGAAATAATTTCACAGAAAGTTCTTCTTTTGGCCTTGAAACTTTAGTTTGGTGAAATTTTTATATATATTTTCATCAAATTCTCCATAAATTTTTGGAGAAGCAGAGAAGAAAAAAAAATCTGTCTTCCAATTCATTGCATTTTTTTGTGTGGTAGAAATATCGGCATTGTTACTCTGTATCGGCAAGTACTCGGATGCAAGTATCTGTATCAGTTTGGAAAAAGTGGCATTGTTGCAACCCTGGCTTCAAATATCGTATTCCTTTTGTCAAGCCGTTATGAGCAACAATTTCAGAAGCTTCATTCCTGGGCTGAAGAAAAAAAAAAAGGACTGTAAATCTTACATCTCATTTGGAGACCAAGGTCCCAGAGTGGAAAAAGAATGGAGGAACACAATCCAAGATACCTGAAGGCTAGGGTGAAGTTTCCACAGTCTGTGTTGCTTTGGGAAGCCATGTCATCTGCTGGTGTTGCTCCACTGGGCTTTATTAATAAGTCCAGAGTCAATGCAGACATCTGCCAGGAACTTTTTGGAGCACTTCATGCTTCCTTCTGCAGACGATCTTTATGGAGATGCTGACTTCATTTTCCAGCAGGATTTGGTACCAAACCTGGTTCAATGATCATGGGATTACTGTGTGTGATGGAGAATCTATGGAGCATTGCCAAGAGAAAGATGACGGACGTGAGACTGAATGATGCAGAAGAGCTGAAGGCTGTTATTGATGCATCCTGGTCTTCCATAACACCTCAGCAGTGCCACAGGCTAATAGAATCCATGCTACGCTGCATTGAAGCAGTAACTGATGCAAAAAGGGTCCCAAACCAAGTACTGAGCACATATTCATGATTATACTTTTCAGAGGTCTGACATTTCTCTATCTAAAATCATTGTTTAAGCAATTTTATCTAATATTCTAAATTCTGAGATTTTTAATTGAATTTAAATAAGATGTGAACTTTTGCATGATATTGATTTTTTGTAAAGCCATTCCCCCAATGTATTTACTGTTCACATCACTATTCCTTTTGGCATTGTTAAATCTGGGCGATGAAAGCCTGGAGCAGGTAGGCTAAAGGAGGCCGCGTGGATAGGGACAGAAGCTGACAGAGGGGGATGGGGGGTGCGGGGGTGGTCAGGGCACCTGAAGTCGTTTGCAGAGCGAACGCAGATCTTCGCTGTTTAGCGCGTCAATCCGACGTTGGTACTCGGTCTGAGACACTACCTGGCAGCACAAACACAGGAACAGGTGGAACATAAAAACTCGACCGCTTCAATCTGCTGGCCGTGGGGAAGAAGAGATCAGTTCTGAAAGGGTTAACCAGCAGCAGAAGTGACAGGCAGGAACGCCACTGTTTGAGAGTTGAGAGAAAAGACGGAGGAATAGGCTAGTTTAAAGCACTTAGTTGTTTTGCATGTTTGTGCAATGCAACACATCTCACTACTACAGATCCTGCATTTAGATAAAAAAATAAGAATTAAAAAAAGGAGCTCTGATGAGGATGGGGGGGGAGGAGCAGCGAGAGCCCGACTGTGTGGATTCTCTCATTAACACACAGCAGCTGAGAACGACGTGATGCAACCAAACCTGCCGGAGCGGTTTGTTGGTGAAACCAGCCACCAGACCGGGCTCAACATGGCTACAGTCTACCAATGAGACAACCTGTGCTGCTCCACTCTCCATGGAGAGCTTCCAGCTTGTATGCTGACACTGAGCAAATACACAACCACCATAAACACACAAATTACGTATAAAATATACTTTTTTCTTTTAAACCATGGATGGTCAACAAAGTTAAATGAGATCATGAAAGCTCTGAAAGTGCTGAACTTGTGCCGAAGCAGGAGGTGGGATAGTGTAAAGCGCATTCTGTTTATTACCCATCTAGCTTGAACACATCATCTTTCCCTTTAGTTTCACATAACTTTTATGATGCAAGGACAAAGATATAAACTTTTTTCATTGATCACCTAATATTTAGCTGGTATTAACAGTTTCTCCCCCTCTGACAAAGCATTTCAGACTCACTGTATAACATGGTGTCTGTAACCATGTGTCAGACCTGAGAGGTGCTGAAAGAAAGTTTTTTTAAATACATGTTTGTCCTGAATGCAATGCAGAATAAGATGGCAAGAGTAGTCAGCTGCCTCCTGCTGCCTAACAATTAATACCAGAATAAATGAAGGGCTGCTGTCTTCAGTTCTGTTTATATTAAAACAAATTAGGGAAATTGTGAAAATTGAATAAAATAACTTTAGAAATTTTCTGACATAAATATTAGAATGTTTTGTTATAAAATGGCGAATTTACTCTAGAAAAGTTATATATTTTTTCCTTATAGTCAAACTGTTCACATATAATGCTCCGTTCATGTCGTTACTAGTATAGACTGTATATATTAGGTCACTGGGCAACTTTTAGGGGGAGAAACACCTTTTAGAGGCAGGTTTTAGTCTACAATAAAAATGACACTTTTGTTACTCTAGTAAAGTTATTTTGCTTCATTCAACTTAAACGCAATAAAGGAAATAATGTCATAAAAAATTATGTTATATATCTTGGCAAGAAAGCAAGAACAAATGAGAAACGTTAAAAACTTAATGAACAGTGGGCTGTGTAATAACTCGGGTATAAGTTACAACTGGACACTTTTACAATTTACAGGGAGCTAAAAACAGAGGAGCAGCCAGTGTCAATGCAAACAATAGTGAGAGAGGAGCGGCTTATTTTCCCTATAACCTGCCACCAAACTAGTCGGGCAACAAACAAACAGCAGCTAATGACAGCCGTTAGCACGTTAGCCTAGCCGGCTAACAACAAAAACGGACTCAAAAGAAATATATGTCAGTAAAGGTTGAGAACACGAAGAGAGAACAAACAACATACACAGGTGTACTTAGTGGTCTGACGTGTCTCTTGGTCCTTCCCCTTCCTAGAGAACATTTCCTGCTTACTGAGCGATGTTAAAGCCGGACAGTCACATTACACCACCTTTAAGTTTCTCGGTGTCACTCGGAGACTAGCGGAGGGAGTTTGGCATCAAGCCTGGGAGACCTCTTGACTAAAATAGAAGCTTTTCCCCACCCCTTCAAAGGGTTACTGCCGTTGCGATGTCAGACATGTGTGACATCGCTGAGATCCAATCACGACACTGTGTTAGACGGAAACCGGTATCCTATTGGTTAAAAAGGAGAATGGGTCATACCTATCTCAAACCAAACCCGACAGAACTTAAAGACACAGCTACACAACTGTCCCATCTCTATCTCTCTATTAATTGTGTCTGTCTTATTTGTTAAAAAAGTGCTTTCAAATTAACGGTTATAAAAATAAAAGTTTTTGTTTAACATTTCTAAACTTCTCTGCTTCCGATTCCTATTTACTTATTCAGATGTAGTGGATCATGTTGCCTTCCTTTGCCTGAAGTCTACAGACAAACAAATCAGTCCACTTTGTTTCCTACATCATTCATTTTCATTAAAATTTAAATGCAGGGCACAGGCCTCCGTTGTATCCATTTCTTCCTACAATGAATACACCACTTGCATTAATCACAGGGTTGCCAAAAAGTCTCACTGGACTACAGTAGATCCCGTCTTACTCGGCGCAAAGCAGCCCCCAATCTGACCTTAGCAAAAATCTTAATATGCAGTCATCATCGCTTCTTCTTTCCACATAGCAACTCAGCAGAAAGCACAAAGAGGAAGAACCCACATCAGTGTCACTTTCCCTTCAGAGAGTGTTTCATAACCAAAAAGGCATAAGTAACTAAGAGTGGCGTTGGTCGTTTGTCATTCAGCAACTGAAGGTGACAAATGCTGACCGACACTCGAGACGATCACACATGTGATGGAAGTACCATACAGTGACTCAAGAGAAAGAAAAAAAAAGTAAATTACACAAACATGCAAAACACTTTGGTTGGAAGTTCAGAGAAGCACATTTCCAAGCAAAGCAAGTGTGACATCTTATATAACGTACAGAGTGATAGAAAGCTGACAGAGATTTACTACAACTAATAAAACTAAAAATTATGCAAGTGGTACAAGAAAAAAACAGTGCAAAAATACAAAAGTAGAACACTGAACAGAGGTTTCATGGTTACAAAATTCAAATGGTGTTCAAACAAGATATACACAATACATCCACTGCGTAATGAAAGCAAATCAATTATTTAACGTTTACCTTAGCATACAAATGAATATAAAACCTAGCACATAAACTTGGGTTTCATAGGGTATGGATTAAACCAGCATAGAAGCAGAGACTTAATCCATATCCGTGAGGTTTGATACAACACCAAAGATGCAGCTCCTGGCCAGGTGAGGAAACTTCTCCACTCTGACCTTACCTCCCACTCCTTCACATTAAGGTCAGTGATTGGTTCATCGTCTGGGGTTTCCGCTGCAACGTTCTTTTTGACAACCCTGAAGCCAGGTTCTTGTCCAATCCCCCTGACGCCCTCTCCATACATATCTGGACTCCACTGCATGAAGAACACATACAGGTGGTCCGATCTGAAAGTGAAGAACACGAAAGACATGAACTCGCTGCAAATACAGAGCTAATTCCAAAAGAGAACAGATTAGAAATACACAGAACATTGAATTAAAAGAATAACTCATTGTTATAAATGTTCATTTTATTTTATTGGGACTTAATGAGTTGACAGTACAGGGATCTTGTTTAGATATTAAACAAGAAACCACATGAGATATTTGACACTAAATATAATTTAAAATCCATCACATATTATTAGTTATGATTTTATATCTAAAAAAAACCCAGAAACATCTTTAGCAAATCATCATCCCTCCACCACCGTGTGTGTGTTGGCATGCTTTCTTTGTGCTGATATACTGCTTGGTTACTCTGCCCGTCCCAGAAGGCTTGGGATTTATTCTGATGCCGATTTGCCAACCTGCCGCATTGTTTTTTTGGTGATAAAATCAAAGTGTTCCCTTTGGAAATCCCTTCCAAACAAATAATATTTGGGTGTTTCTGTAAGTATCATGCAATGAACTGTAGCATCGACCATGCTAACTGAGGTCTGAGAAGTTTAAAATGCAGCTTTCATGAAATTTAACATTTTCTTTTTTACCTAATCTCAGATAGGGGAGGCCAAACACACCATTTATATTTGTCTTATTGTGCAAAAGTAGACATTTTTAGCCAATTTTTACATCATTACATTACAATGACAAACAGCAATAACAATGCTTTAACTCAACTATCAAGAAATGACCAAAATCAAACACTAAAGTTCCTATTCACTTTAGGACACTTCCTCATCTGGAATGCCCACATTGTTCCACTTGTAAAGTCTTAAAATGTGGTCCTTAATACGTTCTAAGCCAAATAAACATGCAGTGCTGTGGAAAGCTGTGTTCAGGGTCGGAGCTGTGCGCAGGCCTTTCAGCAGCCGCTCTCTACACTCACTAATGACATGACACCAAGAGACACATCTTGCGGGTCGCCTCCCATCTAGGTCAAGCTACGGCGGCGTCTGAATAAACAATACTGTGAAGGATGCCCTGGCAATCTGAAGGATTCGTGATCATGTCCCAGCACACACCTTGACCTGCCACCATCAGCGACTAGAAAAAACGGTGAGGGACGAGGAGCGGCGTCGGATATGAGCCCCGCATTTTAATGTTAGCTCTCTACCCTATCCCTGGTTCAGAGCAGCATCCATTGCAGTAGACCTGCAGCTATAAGGGCGGGGCAAGTTGTAGCTAAGCAACCTGAGAGTCAAAACAAGAGAGACGTGAGGAGCATTACTTTCCAAGTTCATGGAGAAAGATGATGAGAGGCTTGTGTCAGTGTCTTTTAAAGCATTTACAGATGTACATTGCTGTACGATATGTCCAAAAACATGACTGATGTACATTATGGCAATGACTATATAGACTGCAACTAACACTTGGTTTTCTTGCTACAGTTTTTTTTTTTTTTCAGCATGTCAGCATCCCTTTTAGTCAGCGTTCTGATTGTCCAGAATATCTAGAATCAGATGTGGGGAATAAAAGAACAGCAAAAGTTCAGCTAAGTGGTCAAATATCTTATCTGTAAGTCAGATTTAATGTATGGCAACTTATATGTAATAGCTTAATACACACTGAATCCAAGCAATTAAGATTGAGACAATGCATTCTGAATCTCTAATGAAAAGTTTGAAAATATATTCATGTATTTAAAATTTGTATAATCGTCAACCTAAAAAAAATGTAGGGGAACTTTTAGCCTTAACTCAAGTATATTCATTAAAGAGGGAGGAAAAACATATCAACAATTGTTCTTAGCTGGTGGCATTATTAATACCCCAAACAGTTACTTTAAAATCAAGCTCACATAAGCTTTCTTATATATATATATATAATTTTTTTTTTTTCCGGGAAGACTTGAGTAAGACATGGTGTCCTGTTTCCATGGGGTATAAATATGCAGCGACACAGAGGCTATTCGTTGAACAAAAAACCATACTCATTCAGGGAGCAGAATGGACGAAAGAGATAGAAAAACATCAAAAGCTCAGCGTATGGCGTCGCTAAGTCTTCATGACGACCATGACAACCCATCTACAAACTAATCAAGAGTAAAAGTATTTTCTTTTCAACAATCACAGATGTTTTACACACACACACACACAGTTTGCTAAGTTCTGCTTGAACTTTAAACACATACAGTATGTGTACTTTGGTTAGAGATTGAACTATCCTTCAACAAACACTTCATGAAGGGTAGAGCTGAGTGTGAAGTACAAAATGAAAATATGGAAGCCTGTTTTTTTCTTCCAAAAATCGCTAGGAACCTGCATGACATTGTGAAAGTTTTACATAAAGATCTGATGGTCCAAAACAAATAAGCAAAAAAATTGTTCAATAAGCATAAAATTAAACTTTCTTCCTGACACTGTCTGGCCTCAAGAGCTAATCTCTGTGAAAAATCTGTGGGTAGTGTTGAAGGGACAAAAAAAATGTCTAAAAGAGAATCTAGAACTCTATATCTAGAGAGATTGTGCAAGATGAATGGTCAAAGACCTCTGTATGCCACAAAATTGTGAAATGCTAGTGGGCAGAACAAATTGCTCTCCTACTGGCAAACAGGGCTTGTATGAAGGTCTAATGAAGGGCAATTAATGATTCCCAGTGGTGATTTAGCCAAAAAATATTTCCAAACACGGATATTTTAAAAATCTGTTTGTGGGGGTTTACAGTCGGAGATTTATCTTGAGACTTTTTACATATCTTTTATGTATACACTCTACAATTGTATCCAATCTTTATTCCAAAGACAATCACCAGCCTTAGACAGAAACATGTACAACTAGATATCTAACGAAAACACTAAATCCTTTGTGTGCTGTATTACATTAGCTCAATATCAGGCTCAAATGAATGGCTTTCTAAATGAAAGTAACTTATCAAATTAAGCTATTAGTGCAAGTGGGAATTATTCTTCACATTGCAACGACTCGTGTGGAAGCAGTCAGTCATTTACATTGTGTCTCCCTACTGTGTGAAGAGCTCCAAATGTGATTCCGAGTACTGCTTACCTTGCAGCAGAGACCCAAGCCTGGCTGGGGCAACTTGGGAAAAACTCAACCAAAGCCAGGTCTATAGTTTATGGATTACATAGCATTTAGTGTGAATTATACATGTAGATTATCATCTCATTTGCGGGTAAAAACCCTGGCCAAAGATACATGAGGACATAAGCAATAGGAGGTTTCTCGGCCGTTTCTCGGCTTCAGGAAATGAAGTTAGAGTTTATTTGTCTGTACAGGGAACGAATAGTTAATGATGTTGCTGTGGATCAAAGAAAACACTGTGAAACAGACGCTGGACATGACAAAGAGAAAGCATGTGATATGTCACACATCAAAGGGAACTGTGCTATATAAACAGGAAAATTTAGAGATTTGCTCTAATATTAGAGCGAGGGAAAGTTCTAGGAGCTTAAACGTTTCATGTCACCAAACCAGAATTTGCATCTGTGCTGCATAGAGGTCAGGATAGTCGGGAGGGGCGGCAATACTGACCTCTCCTGTGGCACAGCGAACCAGTACTCGTTCTTCTTGCCCTGCTGGGCGTATTGCTGCATGGAGGCGCTGGCGTTGGAAACAAATGTTTTCTTCATTGGCTTCCCCACTCGCAGACACAGGAACTTGTGAGAGCGATGCTTCCTCCTCTCAGCAGACCCTGTGCCTAGACAAAAATGAGACGGATGATCACAGAATCGTAAAACCAGAAGGCTTATTGCCTGCTCCAGCTGATTCTCAAGGTTTATTTTTTTCTACAAAAACACTCTCATTTACTACTCTCCCCAACAAGATTTTACAATCGATTGTGTAGATCGAAATGACCATTTAATCTGTTAATCTGTGGTTAAGAATTTTTGTAAAATATTTATGCTTAAAAAAAGCTGATATATTTTTGAGGGTTTGAAACTATATTTTATGACACACAAAAAAAGATTTTTTTGAGTCGAAATAATAATGTGAAGGTACTAGTATATATGGATGATAAGTTAGCGACTCAACAAATCTCCGTAAGCACAGAAAACATGGTGGAGGAATAGGATTGCTGAAAATAACGTACTCACCTTATTGGTGAGAAAACTAACTGTAGATGGTCTTAAAGAGTTTGACAGGCGCGACAGATTTTCATCCTCTGAATAACTTTTCCTATGAGTAAATCCTGGCCTGATCATCGGTAGAAAAGGGAAAACTTGCACTATACCAGCTTGGTTCCCTGACCTAAGTATTTTGGTTATTTGGAGAAAATGGGAGTGATGATACTTGTGGGCATAAAAATAAAAATGCCAGTTAGAACATGCTAGCTATTAACGTTAATCCCCCCCCCCAATTTTATATGCACCCTTTTCAGTTAAAATAAGCAAGCTAAAATAAATTGGCCTTTGCGTTTTAATAATTAAACTACCATGAACTTACCGAAATATATACTGTTTTATCATTTCGTGCTCTGTCGGTCACAGCTGCTTCCCTGCTGCTACGCGCCTCATAACCCCCCCGGTGGAAAGGGCCAAGCAGCAGAATACGCGAGCGAAACATGCTGCTCCTGTAACCTGCTGCTTATGCATCCGGCGGAAAGGCCGGATTAGTGTTTAAAATAACAATCTGTGTCATAAGTGGTCATTTCCCACTGTGATGAATTACAGGCAGACTAGGTTCACCACGGTGCAATTTTAAATCTGTAGGGTGTAGGTTTGCTAAGTTTGCAAGCTACTGCTTGCAGATAACAGATTAATGACATCCTCTTCCTTATTGAATAAATCATCTAAATCTTTAGACTATGAATTCAAGTTTAAGTTGGAGACGATAGAACTACTAACTTTGACCAGTTTGGCTACTTGCTTGTGCATTCCTGCCAGAGTTCAGTGTTTTTGACACAAGTTATTCACTCTTCTAGGCAACTTCTAGCTGCAATCTCAACTGCTTTTTCTTCTTCTCGGATTAGATAAGGAAATGACTATCACTGTGACCTTTGTTGCGGGAATATTTAATTATTGTTCTTGCATAATGTTTTGATATGTGTCCGATCGCCGGGCGACGGATGTCAGAGAAGCAAGATATCTACCGGATGTTCTGGCCTTGGAGGACTGCTTCATGCTTTACTATCAGACTAGCATGGACTGGTTCCTAAGGAGTGGGACAAGAAGCCTGAAGAGCTCATGTAGAAAAAAGAGACCAAGACTGATTGCTAAATATTATCTAATGTTTTAGAATAAAAGGGTTGGGAGGTTTGAGTGCTGTCTGCACACTGTTACTCCATGTCTGATCAATAGATAATTAGATCCTTAAAAACGCCTGAAGGACAGAAATCTCCTCTTTGTTCAAGAGATGTTATTTTTTTAAAGAACTTTCAAACCTAACCTTAGTTGAAAATAATTTGTTAAAAACAATAACAGTAAGCCCTTTTATATTATATGCTGTATCCTTGTCCACACCTAAAGATACTGTAGTTGTTTAGTGAAGCCAACCTAATCAAAAAATTCCACACAACACCTTAAAATAAAACAGCATTAAATGTTATTTAAAATGCATTCGTATAACTAAACGTGCATTTTTTGTTCATTATTAATAAAGTACTTACAGCGCTGTACGAAACCTACTCCAACCCCTTTTGATTTTCTCAAGTTTCAACCATAAAGTTTAGTTCATTTATGTAATAGACCAACACAGAGTATATGAAATATTTGTGAAATGGAAGGAAAAGATAGCAGGATTTTAATACTTCAAATTAAAAACATTTGAAAAGCATAATGTCAATTCTTTTTCATCTTTCCTTACTCTGAGAGCCTCAAATAAAATCCAGTGCAACCATCTGACTTGAACAGGCTTGCCTGGTACCTTTACTCTGTTAGCATTTTTTTATTGAATGGTAGTAACCTAACTGTGTTAATTTATAAAAGTCCTGTTCAAAGGTCATAACCCCAGGAGGTTGAAATGTTTCTTGAAGAATAATGTAGCTTGGCTTCAGAGTTCCTATTTCCTGTGTGGGCTTTGTGGATGTGTTCGGAATAATGGGCAGCTCGACAGCGTCTATGAGTCTGCGTTGCAATCATTACCAACAGGGATTCTATCGGTCACATTTTGAAACATTTCTCAAGGGAGACACCTTTTCAGAATCAGTTATGTCTGTAACTGCAGAGGGTTTAGGGGCACTGAATGTGACAGACTGAGACTTTATAGTTGTTGCTTTATGCAACGTGAAACTTGGTTGTATCTTACTGCAAATACACCCAAACACACTTGATGATTACTACTGTGTTCTACACAATATTTCTAATACATTCCTAAGATTCTATGGAGCCATGTGGTGCTGACCATTCTAAGTTATTTGTCTGGCATATTGTTAAGTATGCAGAAATGTGTCATAGGCGAGAATTATGGCAAATAAACAGTCTGGGTTTAGCTGAGTTATTACACTACTTGATATCGATTTTAGAGCCAGCAGAGGTTAATTTTAAGGTTCGGTAAAATCAAATGGGTTATAAAAATAAGGATTAAATATTTTTTCAACTTCATTGAAGTTAGTTAACACATTGCCTTATGAGATATTTTAGTCTACCTTATGTGGTCCGAGAGATCCAATAAACATGTCCGCCTGACTTTGTGATGTATCTCATCTCTCTATGTTTTTTTCATAGAAAGTTGTACTGGAAGGAAATTTTGTTGTACCACTGGTTATAATGCCAAATACAGTCATTCATTCATTCTTTGGATTTGTTACAATGCATGCATCATTTTTATTCTACTGTAATTTCTGGACTATAAGCCGCTACTTTTTTACCATGCTTTGAACCCTGCAGTCAATACAACGGTGCGGCTTATTTATGGATTTTGTACAGCCAACGGCCACTAGAGGACCTCGCCTTTAAGAGGTGGAGAGCGGAAAAAAGCGAGAAAGGCAATTCGTGCCAAAGCAAAAGTTGAACTTTATGAGAACGAGACAGTTTCTGAAAACCAAGTTTTCATGCACAAACCATTATGGAAAACGAAGAAATACATATGATGCCGCTTTTAAGTTAAAGGCAGTCGATCTGGCTTTTAAAGAAGGAAATGGAGCCTCGTCACATATCCTTGGCATCAACGAATCAATGGTGGGTCGTTGAAGATGCCAGCGTGGAAAACTGTCTCAATGCAATAAGACAAAAAAAATCTTTTAGAGGTAATAACAGCAGATGGTCTGAACTTGAAGTCTTTCTTGAAGATTGGCTGAATACACAGAGAGAAGACTGCTGAGGTGTTTCCACTGTGTTCAAATATTAATAAAATCGTAGCTTCCCCAAACACCAATCATTTCCCTGACAATCCCCTCTGTGCACGAAACCTTACATATGGTAATTAAAGGTTAAAACAGATGTGGCTTATAATCGGCTGTGGCTTGTATTATGTGTTGTTTCTAGGGGTGTCCCCAACTAAAGATTTACACATTTGAATCAGAACTGCTGAATCTTTCTATAGTCAACCGATGGTCGACTGATCTAAGTGTGCAGGCTGTGTGGGGGACTGTTGTACGCCGCAAAGACTTATGGGTAATATGTTCATGTTAATTGTAGAATTTCTCCATTTTACATTATAATTTATATTCCAAATGTAGTCATGTTCTCTAGTTGTCCTTTGAGTTATGTTGTTTTTTTAGTGTTTGGTTGTGTTTGTATGTGCATTGTCTTAGAGATGGTAGTTTACAGGAGTTATGTCTCTGCCTCAAGTGGTTAGCTGTCAATCTCTGCCCCCTTATGCTGAAGGTACATAAAACTCTGCCCCCTAGGTGTTGTGCAGGGTGAAAGATGAGAGAAGTAAAAATCAGACACTCATTCTTGTGAATTCTTAGCTTTGAGTGGGCATAATGTTCATTAAATCCTTTATTCTTTAACATTTAGTTTTGCAGCTTTATATTTAACATCTATTTATACTTCACGTAACATGATCGGCATCCTGCAAATGCCTTAAGCAAATGGTGCTTGTTTCTTCCAGGAAGATTCGACCCTGAGAATGGTCTTTCGATGCATCGAATCTTTGATTATTCGGGGTCACCCCTAGTTTTTCCCCTCATATTGGTTGGTGCGGCTTGTATTCAGATGCGGCTTTTAGTCTGGAAATTATGGTATTTTACAATCATATACACAGGGGTTGCAATGTTACAAAGGATGACACTTCTCACTCTGGTACGTTCTCCTACTACTCTCCAATTTTCCATTATTTGCTGTTATTTCAGTTTTTAAATTTAAGTCGTCCGTTTTTTACTCTTCGTAGAAGCTACACCTGGCCTGGCGTCTGTTAAACTCTAACACCTTTATAGAGCGGGACACTGGGTGAGGTACTGCTGCCAAAACGTAATGGTCTCCTTCTACAGATTATTAAGTTTGCATCGTCTTTCAGTCCTGAAGTCGGTATTTAGTTTTAACTCTGTCTTTTGGTGTGTTTTTTGCACCAACCACCACCTGCACTGCACTGTACGGTATATATTAATCTTTGTAATTCGGCATATTTATTTATTACCATTTACTACACTGTCACTTTAGCACACCCTGCTGGTTATACTGTAAATTAGCATGAATATAAAATTTCTGTCTTCTCCAACTTGTGATTTTGAGTTACATTATAGTTAACCCTCTATTTCTATTCTTTTTCATTTCATCCATTGTATGCTTTGAAGTGTTTGTCTATGCTTGGACCAAGTATATCAGAAATTTCCTAATGTTGTGAACCTGTTCACTAATATGATAAAATCTTTCTTATTCTGATTGTGATTCTGATGCATAATCTGTTTGAGGGACTGCTGCAAAGTCAGTGACACAATGCACATGCTGGTTTGTTGGTAGTGTAGTGCTTTTATTGTGTGTAGCTTCAAAATGTTCTGTCCATATAAACTATTTTTGAATAGCCTCTGGAATTTAGGCTGTTGCCTTCAAAGGGCGAATCAGATCACATAAATTTTGACCTGGATTGTGGGATTAACTATTTGTATAAAAGGCAACGAAAGCAGCAGCAGAAAACATAGATATAAATAAAAGCTGCCTGAATGCTGTTACAGATGGCGTTTTGATGCTGGATTTATTTGTTCACAGAGGTTTCTCTTTGGGGCCCACGTGTGTTTGTGGCATTGTGGTGTTTGATGGGCTTTAGTTTATCACCAAGAGGAGCGGCCCAGGCCACCACAGCCGGGGATCAAAGAACTGCATAAAAGCCCGTAAGGCCAGGGAAGCTTTGCAAAGCTGATAGCAGCAGAGAGCGTGCCATTTCCTTTCGTTTTTATATTCCTACTGCCCGCACTGGGGAAGAGGGGAAACAGAAAGGTTATCAGGAAGCAGGATGAGAAAAGTAGCAACCAGAGAGGAGAGAAATTTCACTTTGATTGGCTTCGGATGAAAATGAATGTCAAGGTGCAGCTCAAAGATGACACAGGGCCATACTGATCAGCTGAGATGTCCTGTATCTGCACCTGAAGGTAGAAAGCTTGTTCTTATTGACTCAAAAAATGTGTTTACCCTCAGCAGAGTTCTGTGAGTCGCCCTTTTGCATCGGCTCAGCGTTTTCCTTCTCCTCCGTGCCTTGTTGCATAGTGTCTGTTTTGGAGACATCGGCCTCCTGGTTGGGATCCCCCTGTTGGCTGGCTGAGACAGAAGTGGTGACTGAGCTTTGGGACCCTGGGCGAGAGGTGCTGCTGCTGCTGGGACCCTGGGTCCGGCTAGTGTTGCTGCTGCTGCTGGTGGTGGTAGTCGTAGTAGTGGTAGTGGGTGTGCTTGGTTGCGTATCTACACTGTGCTGCTTGGGTCCCATGGGGGACTGGGTATCATTTACTGTGGCAGTGTCTGGTGGACTGTCCTGTGATTTAGTCTTATCAGGTTCCTCAGACTGACTGACTGAGTCACGAAAGCTGCTTGGTGGCTGAGCGCTGGCAGCCTCCACCTGGGTGATGGTTTGCACAGACTCTGTTGAAGCACCAGAAGATTTGTCCTGGCGGAGGTCCTCGTTGGAAGCCTGCTCCTCCTCCCGAATGGGGGACAGCTCCGTCTCGGTGAAGACGTCTTCAGAGATGGAGCCCTCAGTGCTGAGTGGGATTGTGCTGCCTTCATTCGCCCCCGGGTCCTTCAGACGTTGCTCTGGTTCCTTCTGCTGGGATGGGTGCCTTTCCACTGGCAGAGGCTCCAGGTCACTGGCAACAAAGGTGCAAAATTAGACAGTTACGAAAAACCTTCACATGATCTGCTCCACAAAAAATGTTATCTCCTTAAATTCAGACAAATCTTCTGCTATACCTATAAGTTTGTGCTTCAAATTGTATATTATTGAACCAATCTTTCACTTGCAAGTTTGTTTCTTTTTTAAGTTTGTCGGTGTTTCACTATGAGAATCGCCTCTGTGTAACCTACTACGGAAGCTCCAATGACATCAGGTCTGTCTGTGACAGACAGGTTTAGCAGTGTCCGTGGCTCCACCCACCATCCTATATATCTTATAACACATTTCATCATACAAAAAAAAGTATGTATAGCATATTGAATGATATTACCCTTTTATTTTGAGGGCAAATACAGTGGCTTGGAAAAACCCTACAAATGTATCCGCATTTTCTCGTATTACATCCACAAACATCAATCGGGATTCTTAGACCAAGAAAAAAAGAGAACATACTCATTAAGTGGAAGAAAAATTAACCCTAAACACACCACCATGAAACATGGTAGGAGCAGCATCATGGGAGAAAGCTGAATAAAAGACCAGTGTAATGATAGGTAGAGCCAAAAATGATGGACCCATTGTAGAGTTTGTTAATTTCTATAGGAACACTTAAGATTCCAAGACGTATACCAAAAGCGAAACCATTAGGGAATACTGTAGG
Source organism: Apricaphanius iberus (assembly GCA_028564705.1). Classification (NCBI taxonomy): domain Eukaryota; kingdom Metazoa; phylum Chordata; class Actinopteri; order Cyprinodontiformes; family Aphaniidae; genus Apricaphanius; species Apricaphanius iberus. The sequence continues at coordinate 227,207 of JAPXFQ010002461.1, read as the reverse complement.
GCGTCTGTGGCTCAGTAGGTAGAGCAGTTATAGGTTCAATTCCAGCTTCCTCCAGTCACATGTCGTTGTGCCCCTGGGTAAGGCACTTAACCCCAAATTGCCTACCGATGATTGTATCGGTGTATGAATGTGTGTGCGTTTGTGAGTGCGAATGGGTGAATGTGGCTCCAGTGTAAAGCGCGTTGAGTGGTCAACATGACTAGAAAAGCGCTATATAAATTCAGTCCATTTAGCATTTACTTCTGAATGATTAGGAGTCAATAAACTTTGCTACATTCTCAGGAAGTTTATCTAGGATAGTAGATCATGCAGAGAAAACAAAAACCTTTATTCAATGTTTTCAACAACAATGTACCAGCGTGACTAAATAGTCATCGGCTGGAAGATATCTTCTCTACATTCTGATATGAAAACACACAGACTGTCACACTAATCAGAAACGGTGCTCACTGATTCACCAGGAGCGGACACAGAAACTGAGCTCATGCTGCTGGAAGATAAAAACTGATTGCTAAATAAAATTTAAGGCTTTGCAGAAGAAGGGTTGAGGAGGGACATGAGCATTGAACAGCTTTTGGGTTCACTCTGTTCCTCCATTTTGACCAACATGTTTATTAAATACTAAAAAATGCCTGGTGGAAGACATTTTTATCTATAACAAAAACCATTCAACTTGGTGGTGTCTGCACCACATATCAACACAACAAACGTGTCCAAGCAACTGAAATTTAAGCTTGGAGTGATCAACTAAGGTTGGGTGTAGACAGTCATTTTGGTCCTTTCTCGTTAGATTTATAAGTCTTGAGACAATGTTTGCATCTAGTACACGGAGAAGCGATTAACAACTCACGACCAGCTCCCGATCAGCAAATACAAAAAAAATGATTGAACCAGCTGTACTTCGGCTTTGCAAATGGATCCTCCAGGCATGGGATGAATTAATACCAGAAAACATCATCAATGGCTGTAAAAAGTGTTGCATATCAGATGAACTGGATGGACGTTCTGTGGGAGGAGACAGGACCGCAGCATGATCGTGAGCACAGCGAGGCAGAGGATGTCTGTGAGTAAAAGCCTCTTGCAGACTTCTGATGTGCCACGTGACTTTTGATTTGACATGTCATGATTAAAGTTCTGACTGTTTGCAACACAATGTGTCAGGGTGTTGGATGTTTGAGGGTTTTTCTCTCTCCCCGTCTGCTGAGATCCAGTGTTCCTCCAGGAGGGCGGGGCTAAGACAGTCTGCTCTTGCACACCTGGGATTCATCAACACACAATAAAAGGAGCCTGCTGCGGATCACTCACTGCTTTAGTGTTAACCTGCTTGGTACCTCTAGTCTCTGAATCTAGCAAAACTTCTACGTGTGAACTATTTAGTCAACCTGACTCACCCCTTGTGTCTCTCTCTTTTAAGGAACTCCTTAAGCCTCCCTTGGGATTTTACACTTCAGCCATTCCTGAAGTTATCTTCCCAATCTTGCAGACCTCCTAAAGAGCCATTCTTTGGATCAGCAGCCCACTGCCTCACAAACCTGTCCGTCCTCCAACTTACACCTGTACACCATCTTTCCAGACCTTAACCCAGTGCCCTGCCACTTCCTCCCTAGCATTCATCTTTACCTACAACCAGGTCTACATAATCTTTACCTCCTTCAAATTATTCAACCAGAACTCATATCTCCACTCTTTCTGCAGGGAACCAGTTTTCCAAATCCTGTGAGGAAGCTCAGCCAGTCCTTATTTGTTAAATCTGCTAAATAAACCTTTGAACGCTGATTAATCTCCTGGAGTGTGTGTGCATGTGGGTCAGAAGCCCTAAACAAAACATGACACAATATTGTTGTTTTTTTTTCTCAGTTTTGTTCAGTATCGCTAGTACGTTTCCTGACAGATCCCCAAACACCCTAATATAGTACAGATTATTGTGATTGCATTAATAGATAAATACTAAAGCAGTCTGTAATTATTATTTACTGAAAAGGGTAGTCGTCTTATAATAGGAGTCGTCCTATATCCTGGATCTACATGTGCTGAACAAGTATTTGCGCAGGTAAATATTCAAAATGTTGACGCTCAAGCGGCTGCTGAACACAGTCAGTCCAGGGGATTGGTTTGCCACAATCGATCTCACAGGTGCTTATTTTCATGTGGGCATACATCCAGATCACAGACAATTCCTGAGCTTTGCATTTAAAGGGGTAGCTTACGAGTACATGGTCCTACCAATCAGGCTTACCCTAGCTCCTTGCACGTTTTCCAAATATGTGGAGGCAGCAATACCACCTCTCAGTGGGAGGGGTATCTGCATTCTCGCTTATTTAGACCCCTGGGTTCTAATAACGGGCTCACGGGTGCAGGCAGATGTACTGATCTCCCAGGTTGTCTTACACATCCAAGCACTGGGGTTCTCTGTTAACCACAAAGAGAGTTTGCTGGTTCCAAGTCAGAAACTTTTCTTCATCGGATTGGAAATATGTGCTTGGTCAGGACGGGAGTGCCTCGCAGAACACTGGGTTTGCCACGTTGTGCCGCTGCCTTACGCTCCGCACAGCTTGGGAGCTGCTGGGGATTATGGCTTCTATGGTAGCCGTGGTACCCCTGGGCCTGTTAAGAATGCGGCGCTCTCAACACTGGGTTCGATCTCATCGACTGTGTCCCTCACGTCATCTTCGCAGGAGGCTGACTGTTACCTGGAAATGTAGGTCTGCTCTTCTCCCGTAGAGAGACCCAGGCTTACTGCTCCAAGGTGCTCTGATCGGGAGAGTGTTCGAGTGCAAAGTGATAAACCACAGCTGTTTACCTAAAGGGCTGGGGGGCTTTGTGCGAGAGCATGGCAGTAAGAGGGGTCTCGTCCCCAACCCAGTCTGTGCTCCACATCAATTACCTCAAACTGTCAGCTGTATTGCAACAATAGCACTTTTTTCAAACCGATACGATACTGATACTTGGATTTGAGCACTTGCCGATACAAAGTACCAATACTTCTACCACAGAAAAAAAATGCAATGAATTGGGAGACAGGTTTGTTTTCATATCTGCTTGTTTCAGCAAATGATGGTGAATTAGATAAAAAAAACAAAAAATTCAAATAAAAAAGAAAGATTATGTGAAATTATTGCAGAGTTTCCTAATTATAAGTATTGGTTTACGGTATTGATTAACTTGACCCAATACCAATAGAGTACATAAGAAAGTTATCGGCCCTGATACCAGTATCAGTGCATCCCTACTCTGAAGCGTTTCAAAAAGTACCTAAGTAAGATTTGGAAGAGGTTCGGCAAAGCAGAGGTGGATCTGTTTTGCCTCAAAAGCGAACACACACTGCCAGTTGTTCTTTTCCATGACAGACCAGGATGCCCCAATGGGCATGGATGCTCTGGCACACCCATGGCCCAGAGTTCATTTGTATGGCTTCCCACCAGTGGAGATGGTTCCAGCTGTGTTGGAGAGGGTGTGCAGGCTAAACCTGTCACTGATGCTGGTAGCCCCCCCCAATGGCCTTCGACGTCCTGGTACCAGCCTTGCAGCTCCCTGTCAGCTGCTTGACATGGGATTATCCTTTTCAACTTTAAAGGTTTATCTGGCGGCTTCTTCTAACGGGACCTCTCCCAGGGCACACCCCTTGGCTGTGCAGTTTTTGAATAAGGTTTGAAAACTGAAACCAGTGACGAGGCCCTCTGTTCCTTCCTGGCACCTGATTTTGGTACTGGAGGCCCTGTGTGGTCCCCCTTTTGAGCCAATTGAGTCAACGGACATGACGTTTCTGTCTTATAAGACGGCCCTCCTCCTGGCACTAGCCTCGATTAAGCGAGTGGGGGATCTTTATGCTTATTCTGTGCCCTGGAATTTTTTCAGATAGGTCAAAGGTCACTCTACGTCCAAATGCCCAAGGTCATCCCTCTGGATGATGCTTCTATGACCATGGAGCTTTTGGGTTTTAATCCTTCTCCCTTTGACTCAGAGAAACAGATTAGGTTGCACTGTTTATGCCCACTTTGTGCTCTTAGGGCTAATGTTGACCGAACTCTGTTTAAGAAAATCCAGCAAACTGATGTTCATCTGTTTTGCCAAGCTTTCCAGGGTTGAGGCTCTGTCAATGCAAAGATTGTTCTATTGGAGTGTAGAGGCCATTTCCCTCTGTTACAGTGACAATGGTTTTTAGCTGCCTCAAGGAGTCAGAGCACACTCTACAAGAGGCATTGCGGCTTGATGGGCAATGTTTAAAGAGGTTTTGGTTGGTGACATATGTTGGGGCGCTAGTTGGCCACACTTTTATGCGGTATTATGATTAGATGTTACACCCCCTTCTGTGACTCATTCTGTTCCTTCTGATGGGTCTGAGTTGTCACGTTAGATTGGTTTTTCAGCCCAGTCTTGATAGCTACGTATAGGGTGTTTTTACATGTCCCATTGTCGCTAGTTTTACCGAGTGAATCGACTGAAAGGGAACATTAGGTTATACATATAACCACTGGAGAGTAACGAAGTACAACAAAGGGCTGCCCCATCGTGAAGACCGGCTGTAAAACTGTAAAATGAGGGTGCTGCCAGGTCTTTATAGTTGATGGGCGGGGCCACCAGCTGGGGTCATTCTCAGGGGTGATTAGAAGGATCTTCAGGTGGGCACGTGAGGGCGATGATTTCCCATAGTACATACATTGTACCTGTTCCTCTTTTTCAGGGAACATTGGTTATATACATAATCTAAAGTTCTACAAAGTATTTCCTCAGATGGAGCTACACTCAAACGCACACCACACTTTAAAGATGCAAAAGTTTATTCATCATTTTTGCAATCATTTACACTGGTGGGGCTGTCGCAAAACATCTCACATATCGAAGTCCAGTCTTGTTTGAGACAAGAGGCTTCACAGTGAAATCGAACTCACACTTCACCCAGTTGCACTCTGCAGGCATCTGTTGGCTATTGTTGTGTTAAGTAGGATGCACACAACAGAAACAGAAGTCAATCAACAGAAGGAGAAGCAGCAGACACAGATGATGGGCCTCAGCTGAGATAACAGCTGGACCTGGCACAGAAACCTGCCATTAGCTACACTTAGCCAGCTAAACACAGCTCTGTCCTAAATGAGGCAGGCAAACAGTGGCTCATCATGCACTGTGGTGTTTGTCTCTCGCATAAACTTCATCCATCCTCAGAGGCAGTAAAACAAGCCGAGATTAAAGAAATAATTAAATGTTCAAAACACGAAGACCTGTAAAGGGAAACAGAGGAATCTTCTGACGTGTCATAATGAGGTGAGCAATCACAATGTATGGGTGAAGGCACATTTAATTAAACTTGGTATAATTGCTGTTTCTTCTTCAGGTTGGTTTGATGGGAGAAAGAATTAAACAATGCTGCATGGTGATACCCTCTATTATAGATGCAGCAGCAACTACATTGATTATGAGTCAGCTGAATTTTCGTTATGTTTAGTGCATGTACACAGAAGTTGAAGATGGAGAACATTGCTCTACGACTAGAACAGAGCAAAAACCCAAGCACGGTAAATATCCTTACTCTGGGACCGCCTCTCTGATCTTTGGGTCGGTGATCTCTTTGCAGACGGCGGCCGACTGCACCTCCTCCAGGGGACACATGATGCCGTATTCCTCACAGCCATGGGCCTGAACCAGCGGATCCATGCGGTGAGGGTCGAACATGATGTTGTTTGGAGTCACCAACAACACCCCGCTCACTGCACCCTGACAACAAGGGGGAGGACAGAGAGATAAATGGGTGCTCATTGGGCCTAATGGCATATTTTGCTCCGTGAGGGAACACATGACACTGCCAGTTTACGTTGCCATAGAAACAAAAGTAAAACAACACATATTCTAGACAGACAATATAAAGTTAAGGCAACAATGTCTGCAACCCATGGCTTTAGTGGACAAGTATAATAAAAACTAAGGGATGCACCAATAGGAAAAATTGGGCCAATATCGATTGATATTAACATTCCTGCTATGGCCAATAACCAATTTTTACTGATGTTGTATATATCATAACGCCCCACCCTTTTAACACCATAAAAAATGGTTCTGTTCTTCAGTTAAAAAAATCCAGCACCACTGTTACTGTCACATAATTGAACCACAGAAACACATAACCAAGTAGCAACAGGATGGAAATAAACATCAGATGTTAATATCAGCCATGTATGGTTATGGACTAACATTGGTTGATACTGATGTCAACATATTGTGCATCCCCAATAAAAACAACAAACAAACATACACCGGTACTTAAAGAGAAAAATGAAAGGTTTTCACAAACCTGCTGATCATTCAAGGGGACATTTTTAATATCTGTGCAAGAAACTAATTGCTTTCAATAGGTTTTTTGAGAGAACTGGGTAGCAACACCTCTAACCAAGTAACAGATTTGATCTGCCACCCTACCATTAAATGGTACTCCGTAACAGGTGGGGATCGATAGTTGCTAGACTGGATTATGATGGGATGGAAACTATGGTACTCAAAGTACATTTAAGGAAAAAAAAAAAAAAGAATAAGCTTCTGCCACACCAAACTCAAGGTCAGAGCTAGTTTAGACCATAACTGTTCTAAATCACAGAGTGACTGTTAGTGCTTTAAGAGCTTTGATATGATACTTGCGAATAAATCAGATGTTCAATCCATGGATCGGTGTGTGTGCTAATAAATGACAACGAGCAGAGCAGCCGTCTGGACACACACGCACACTTTGACAGAGGTTGTTAGGCTTTTAGTGTTGAACATGCCATTAGGAGACTCCCATCTGCCCTGATCTGAACCAAACCACAGCTAACTGCCATAATGTATAGCTATCGTGATTGGACAGCATGCATCATGGACGTTCAAAACGCAGCAAAATTACACGTTTGGGGCTTTTTATGTCCAGCTAAAGATTTTGAGGCAAATGAAGCTATAATTCGCTTTAAGGCACAACCAGTCATTAGAGACCTATTAACAGCCATCCTAGATGCATCCTGCTGTAATAAACAGTTGTTATCAGGCTTTATATGAGCTGGTCTAAAGTTACTCTTGTGGTCAAACCAGGGTGTGTCACATGCTTTTTTTTTTCTTTCAATTCTCCTTTTCTAGAAAAAGGTATTTTCTTGAAAATACACTTTTATTAGGCCAACATTTTAAAATTAAAGAAAAGACTCAGATATAATGTAGTTTAACTCAGCTTTAAATTACTTAATGCAGAATAGCTGTAATTTGACTTAACAAATCTGGAAAAAAAACTGAATGAGCGAAAAATGTATTCCTCTAGCTGAATAACTGAAAAACTAACATTATTCAAATTATACCACAATCTTACAGAAGTGTCTAAATCTGTTTGTATTTGAGGAAAATCGTCTAGGTTAACCAAAGTAAACTTACGTTTATAATCGAGAAAATAAAACAAAGTTCAAGGGTTTTAGAAAAGTAATATACCTTGCACATTAACATTCTGATTAAAGGTATATTCAACGCCTAAATAAGTGATTAACAGCTTAGCTTAGCATAAAACGATGTAAGTGGATGGGAAAACTAGCATGCTAGTAGATCCCATTCACCTCTATTGGTTTATGCTAAGACAAAGCAAACGACTGCTACCAGATAAGGAAAATGACTCGGCTGGTTACTAAATGTTTTTTTTTTCTCCCTTAAAACTCTAGGGAATATGGCAACAATTGTTCACTTAGAGGTGGACTATCCATTTAATATTATAATTTTTTTAATTGTGTATTTTTTCCAGAGCAAAAGTGTTTTTAATACCAGAACATTATCAGGAGTACGCATAAAATGAAGAACTCTATGCTGATTGAAATAAAATAACTTTCTACAATTAAAAAGACTACAGAGAACAATATAGGGCATCATGTCTGGATATTTTAAATATTTGTTTTCTTTACTGATTGGCGTGACTTTAACAGATTCATGTTCAGCTGACTCTCTAAACTAGTTTTGACTCCCAACTTTTGAACTCTATGGTGAATGAAACAAACAGCTTTTACATTGATTGATGTGAATTTTTGTTACTGATTTAAGCCTCAGTTTATTTAGGCTGGTTGATGCCTAAATAAAAAGACATTTGTCTCTTTAAACTCCAACTTCGCTGCCTCTTCTGATCAAAAACTTGCTCAGCTATTTATGGACCTTGATCATGTCTAATGATAAAACTTTAAAAAAAAAAACCTATGTAACAACTTAGCACTGAGTAATGACACCAGACTGTTTTGTAGCAAAGTTTTGTGAAAAGTTCACATATCACATGACGAGTGTTTGCGGCTTGCAGTTCTACAGCTTGTTTCATCTCTTAGTTTACCACTAATAGAACCACTCTCGCCCACTTCCTTTTCTTCCACCACATGTAAGGGCAAATGGTTTTACAGCTTTTGTGCAATTCAGGCTCCTCCTGACTGCAGCTGTTTGCAGTTGCCTTACCATGCCGTCGGTGATATACTTGCAGTTGATCTTGAGGAACTTCTCCGTCAGGGCCTCCTCCTCCTCGGAGGTGGATGACACCACTCTGGACTGTCGCAGAGCAGAGAACGCCGGGGGGTGAATGGCTTCTTGTCTTGGGGGAACATCTGATTCCTGAAGGTAGAAGTGTGGTGGAAACAAACAGCTTTTAATTCGCTGCACAAATATAAAGGCTTTTAAAAAGGTAAAAAAAAAACGACCAATAACTGACACAAACCTAAACCTCGTAATAGTTTACAGCTGAAGTAAAACTGTTAATAAAGAATGAGCTGCTAAAATAAATAAATAAAACGCATGGCTCGGTTCATTTGATAATACACACAGCGTGACTAATTTGCGTCTCATTCGATCAAACTAATGTGTTCGAGTCGCTAAATGTATTACATCTTTTCTGCATAGACGGACAATCTGGTTAAAGGAAGTCGGCGAAGAAGAGCCAAGAACAACAAGCGTCCTGTGAGGCTGAAGCTCACGGCTGTAACGAGCTAGAATATTAAACAGACGAGACCGCGCTAACGCGCCCTTGAGTCAAGGTCAGACCGCTGGGCTTCATCTGGAGATGAAGGAGAAAAGCAAAATCACAACCATCCAACTGCATTTTTTTGTCTTCTCGGATGTGTGTGTGTGTATTTTACTTTTTTTTTAATTGAAAAAAAAATATGGCTTTATCAGTTTTCTGTGGCTGTTTAACCAGGTTTTATTCTTTGCAGCATCTTCATTCTTTGTTTGCATGTGTTGTGTTTAGTGGTTAACCACTTTGCATCTCACATGGACATTTTGTGGCTGTTTGCATACTTTGGTTGGCCAATGCAAAAGCGTAGTTCAGGAAAAACGCACACAAACCCACTCATGACTTGCGTCAGTTCCTTCCAACAACTACACAACTGCTTTGAGGCTCATTATATCAAAATTTTTCACTTTGATTTCTTTGGTTTTCCATGTATGTGAGGCAGAGGTGTTAAAAGGATTTACATCCATTCCTACGGTAGTAGTATAGATACTAGGGTTTAAAAGGGCTTCTGTAGAAGTGGAAGTATTAATTTAATCTTTTTACTTGAGTCAAAGTAAAAAAGTACAGGTTTGAAAAGAAAGCTTTAGTTAGACCACAGCCTAGCCACACACCCCCCAAAACGTTTTTTTTTTCTTCCTTAAAGCAACAACGACTACATTATCAAAAAAGTTTAATACTGAAAAATGTAGGATAACTAGGTTACATGTTTCATGTGAAAATGTATTTATTTTTGTGCAATGCAAATACATTAGAGAACCATGTGTGGACTACTGAGTATTCATATACATTTCATGGAGTGGGAGATATAACTAGTTGCCTACAAGTGTAATGGTGCATTTGTTAAGTCTCTGCCACCTATTGGCTGGACTGTAAAGTAGGTCAGGTCATGCACAGTGTGTGATGATTGCCTACAGACCAATAGAGTGTCAGAATAGTAGATGATTAAAACTTTTATCCAACCACAATCAATGTACTCTTTCCAGATAGCACAGTTTATATGAATAGATTTTGTGTCTTTGAGGAATTTCTTTAACAATAACAAGCTGAAATAAAATTAGAGTAACAAGGCTATTTTCAAACTTTAAGGAGAAGAAAGTACTGATAATTGTTGGTTTGAAACGTAAGGAGGAACCAAAGCAGGCTGATATAATTTTTTCCAGTGGAGTATACAGTAGATACCCCACATTTCTACTGAAAGAATTTGTACTTTGTTACTTGAAACAAAATTTTAAAGCTCGATAGAAAACAAACATACAAAAGAAGGTGCTCTGGTCTAACTTTTTGGCCAAGAGCAAAAATACTGTAAAATAGGGATGCAACACTACTTTTTTCAAACTGATACGAATACCGATACTTTGATCTGAGTACTTGCCGATACTTTTTTGCACTAAGGAGCGGGCAAAAAGGTCCAGCTACTAAATACGGAAAGGTTCTAGAGACATATTTGATGCTGTATTTGCAGAAAAAGGGGGTTCTACAGAAACAAATGTAATATTTTTTGGTCTACAACATGTAACAGTTTCTTGTTGCATGTGAGAGACTGTGAAAAAGCTATGATGCTACTTTCATTTGACATATGTTTAAAAAGCATATGAGCGCAGTTAAAATACCAAATGAACTAGACACGGAGCTAAAACTTTCCCCTAGATGAGCTTCCTCCTTCTGTATGCCGTCAGCGCTAGCTTCGACATGCTGTTGTAACTCTGCGATCTGCCACAGATGGTGTGCGCGTTGCCCTGGAAACACGAGGCGTGGTCGGACGATGTTTGTAACAGGGACTGATGTCTGACCAAAGGAAACCTGGTAGAGTGACTGATTGAACACCGGTCGACAGGATGGAGTTTGTGTTTGAAGAAAAGAGGAAAAACGGTTTGGATGTAAGCAATAGAACAAGGAGACAGAAAAGTAGAAACAGAGGATACTGAAGAGAACCAAAAGCAATGAAAGGGCAAGATTTGCAAAAGGACAGAACAGAAAAAGATCAGGACAGTGAGCTCTGTGTAGGAGTTTTCATTTGAGGATTTTGCTCATGAACAGAGGATTTATAAAGTGGAAGAGAGAAGCAGGAGAGAGCTACAGTAGCAGTGAAGAGCTCAAAGATGAGAGTCAGAGCCTACAACAACTGTCTGCTGTCCTCTTGACACCCACCCCTACGCCTCCCCCTCGCCGTCTCCCTGCGCAGCCGACAAACCGCCTGCAGCTACTAACCCACACCGACACAAGCGGCCCAGACACTGGCGGCTGGGGAAGGCAGAGAAGGGTGGAAAATCTGTAAAACGGCCTTAAAAGGAGGAGAAATCTGTAAGACGGAATTTCAAAACTGAGCAAAGACGATAAAAAAACAGCTTCTTTGATCAGCTGAGGCTCATTCTTCCACTGACTTTAAGATCTGAGCCCTGATGGTGGAGTTTAAACAGCTCGTCGTGCACTTCAGCTCAACAAGCGTCACTTCATCAGCGAGTCACCACTGAGCTGTGACTCATTTTTAACCATCCTTCCTCTCAACAACTTTAACATAAAAGGAAAACGGAACGGGCTTCTTCCACCTGGGCGCGTGCAGCAACGCAGCTGCGTTTTCACCGAGCCACCGCCGGCGTCCAAACACGTCCTCCCTCACAACAGAAACAGTCTGCCGTTCCCCGTCATTAAGTCTGGCACCGTCTCACAGAGGGGTGTTATGTGTTGGCAACAAAATAACACCCATCAAACATTCCAGTCTCCAATTGAGTGGATGGTGAAGGCATACTTTCTGCCAATCAACAGAGAGCTGTCCACAGCCGATTAAAAAACGTGTGGATGGATTTTTCTTCTGCTGTTTCGCAGGGTCTTGAGTGGACAAAGTGAAAACACAAAGACAAACTAATGGTAGAGAAAAAAGACTAAATGAAATTTTTCTCAATAAATGACAAAATGTACAAAACAAAATTGATTATTGTCACTAGAACTGGTCTGTTGCTCATTACTGAAGCATTAGCAGTGTTGGGAAAGTTCACTTTTATATGAACCAGTTCAAAGGTCAGTTTACACATTTTGAAATTAACTAGTTCAATTCATAACTGACGTTTTTTAAACTAAGTTCACAGCTTAAAAAATGAACTAGCTCGAAGTTCTTCTTTTTTTTAAGTTGAGGCAAGCTACTCCCCTCAGAATCCTGGCATTTTCCAGTTGTTGCAATCCATTTAGTCCACACTTGTACCCAGCTGCAGCTTTTACCCCGTACAGTATAGTCTCAAAAACAGCTTTTTATTGTCTTTTTTTGAGAAATTATTAAACAGTGAGGTACGTAGGAACCATCTGGGGTAGGAGACTTAGGCTGAACCTCATAGAGCAATATTCAAAGTGCAAAACATTAAACCTTTCTTAACTTTAGTCAGTATTCGATTCTTATTTGTTTGCCCAAAGAAAATTTTTAGAACTCGAGTTATAAAGAGCAACAATTAGCCTAAATTAATAATTAAAGTTCCAATTCCTTATTTGAGTTTACGAAATCTATGCACTTAATTTTTAAAGGCTGTCAGGTTGTCCAGCTGCAGCTGGGAGATGAGAGCTGCTGCTACCGTACCATGTCATCTGGTTTTGAGCGGTAGAGGATTTAGTTTTGTTTTGGTACATGGTTGCAGTGTCGTATTTTAATTTTTTTGTAATTTACACACACCTTGAAAGGCATGCTTCATGTTTCAGGTTTGCTGTTGACGTTGTTGATTTGCGGCGGTGTAGTTACTCGAGATCCGCCAGCAAAGTTTACACAAAAATGTAAGGACAAAAATGTGCAACCTGGAACACTACTAATAAAAAATATATATATATTTTAGGTGGTCACAGGAAGATACCGCTTCATTCATTGATGCTGAATTAATGCTGCTGTAATCACTGGAATTGGCCTTCATACTTTGCAATTTGACACCAGAAACAAACGCGGTGCGACTCGATGACTCGAAGTGTTGCCAGATTTGATCTTTCCTGCCGTTTTAACCAGCATGGCTGGTTTAGCTGGGCTTTTGTCAAGAAGGCTCAAATGAAATCTGGCATCACTTGAAAAAAAAAAAAAGAACTGTGGGAGAGCGCCGTGAGTTCATGAACGATCGTTCAATGAACTCGTTCAGGAACAGCACTGAGCATAAGGCCTATATCAGACCAGCAAACTCCTGTCCATGCTTATGTTTGAGGTTCAAACTCCTCGATCTGATGCAAACCCAACTCAACAGATCAGTGTCATCAAAGCAAGAGCAGTGTTTGTAAGCATGGCACAAATTCATTGGGATGGGTTTCCCCAATCTCATTTAAGATTTCTATTGATAGGATCTTAAGATCTAGATAAGAGCGAGGGTCTGGTTTGGATACATTTAGCCGATATTTACCATCCTTTATATATTGGCATTTTCTATACTTTCTATACTTCTCAGTAGAGTCGATTTGAAGCCAAGCACAGAAGTGGGAATCGCGGTGCTTGTGAAGGACCCCCTACCAAGTCTTTAGGCATATCTTCCTTGGAGTAAAAAGAAAGGATTTGCTTCTGATAACAGCTGAGTGTTGCTTCACCTGGTAAAAGACAAAACGTGTCGCATAGAATCGTTGATAACTGGCAAAATGCTGCAGTGTTATTAGTGTGACATTTTAGCATGCAAATGAGACAAAATAATACATTAGCCCCCCCAAAAAACAAAAAAAACAGCAGCACATATCGGCCATCGGTTGACGGTGACCTCTACCAATCAACAACAGAAAATCCTTTATCAGTCGATCCCTAGTTTGGATATCATGGCGTCTGTACCTAATGTGGTTCCTTTGAGGAAGTGATGAAGGCCATGTACACATGTAGATGGGGTTTGAAAAAACAAAACACAAATATCCTGACTACCCTATTCTTTAGAAAAAAATTCCATCAAAATTGAACTGCATCGGTGTATTGTTACAAGACTGGTAGGTGGCAGATTTTCCTCAAATCCAGGCTTAACTTTCAAAATCCGACGTTGAGCAGTGATTGAGTAGGTAAAAACAAAAAAGAAAGCAAAGAAGCACTTGGAAAATCAAGAACGCCAAAGCAGGGAAGTGACGTTGCAAAACCTAAAAGCCTCTTTTATTCATGTCCACATGCAAACTCTTACAACAGAGAATTCACATATCCTCCATTTGGTGGGATTTTTGAAAGAATCGTTTTTTGATACTATGAAACTGCATTTATGTGTGGGGAATGATCCAAATTGTTGGAAAATATCTTTGTTCGGTGAGATGCGCTGCTCACGTGTGGATGAGGACGAAGTTTCACACTCACTGGAATGGTTCGCAACAAAGCATGAAGTGACATAGTTGTGAGAAGCTCCCCAAAGTCTGTAGCCTTAGCCTCTTTCACAAAAAGCAATCTGCCATAAACCTGCAAGGATGAGCTCCTCTCTCAGCTGCATGTGGTCATTTATCAGTTATCATTCAAACTGGTAATATCCAGTAGATGTGATGGCTCGAAATCAAGCTATTACGGTGGAACTAATGGCAGCATGTGGTAGAATTCAGCAGGGTCTATAGAAGCTTCCAGAAAAAATGTCTGAAACCTTCCATTCTACAGGTTAAGCACATCAGAAGTGTGATTCCTCCTCAGTTTTGTACTATATTGAAGGAACTACCCCTGGCCGAAGTCATTTAGCTGGTTTGACCCTTTAGCACACTGACGAGCAATAATGTGTTTTTGTCATTAATCCACCAACCAGCTGGTGATGATCGCTACATCACAACCTCAACCTGCTTACGTAAAAAAAAATAGTATTTCTCTGTCAGATCAGTAATTTTTATTTTTTCAGGACATCCTGGTTTGAATGTTTTCTAGTCATGTCCAAAGCTGCATCTATCCTAGCTCGATAATACTTTTCAGCCTTCCGAAAGGAGGTGGTCACTCTCACTTGAAGAGAGATGCTCGGGTTTCCCCACTGGACCCATTATTACCTCTGATAAGCAGAAGACAGTTGAATATAAATTTAAGTTACAACCGTTTCTAATTTAATCCTACTGTTTTTTTCCGGGTATTAAAGCATTTGATTGTTACTAACAATTTTATATCTAATTCAGTGCTAAATACCTAACTAGAGTTCATGCCCTCTGATACAGCAGTTAGTATTAACAGCTGACTCACAATGTGAATATATATTCAAATGAACCCGGAATATTTTCTCCCTATATAATTTAAGCTACTGATTTAATCCTTCCAAGTACCCCCCAGGGAATGAGTCCCACTTAATGATTCAAAGTGTAGACTTGGCACAACTGCTAACGAGCACAAAAGGGAAACGTGCAGCTCACAGATCAATATGGCTTTAGGCGACATCGCGCCAAAAATACTTCACATAAGACGCAAATATTGCTTTTCTGTTGTGATCGCTCAATATTTGACCAGCGTTTGTCCTGCACAGACCTCTGAGGCTGCCAGGAGGCATCCAATATTTCCTCAGCTGGAGCCAGAGTGTGATGCTGCGAGGCAGAATACTAAACTCACTTGCTGCTTTATTACATCTTGCACACTAAGCGCCGTCTAGACAACTGGTGTGGCGAACTGTGGTGCGAGGAGGAAAAATGTGAAAAGCAGTAAGGAGAAGATAAACTAAGCCCTCATTAAGGTAAACAATCCCCAATTGTTGAAAAGGTTTAATTTGACAATTTCTTTGCATGGCAGCAATGTATTTAAGAGGAAAGTTCGTTTTTTTTCCAACCCGGACCTTATTTTTAGCAAATATTACTTTCATTTAGTCACAAAGACAAGTCACTTGGAGTCGTTTAGGAGGAGTTCATCCATATAATGGGAGCAAATCCGGGCAGTAGTCTGCCGTCTGCAATAAGGCATTATCTGTCACAAAACTACTTCATTTAACCTTGTTTTGTTGTGAATAATTAGTGATTTGGCGATAGAAAACATCTCAGAGGTGCTGCGTGTAAGCTTCTAGGTTTTTTACAGGCTTTTAATGTAACCAAATTCAATTCACAGTAACCTGGGATTTCAGTGATGTCGCGTTGTCCGCCATTGCAGCTGAAGTCTGCGTAGTTTGCAGAAAGGGAGGCTGTGGAAGCTAAAGTTAGTCCTATTGGTCATTTGGTTAGCACAATTTGGCAACACACAAACCCGAACCATGTTTGTGTCTACAGTAACAAGTTCTGTCTAACTGACCGCCGTAGAGTAAAAGTCCTGCTCGGACTACAACTGGGATGGAGAACGGCAGTGACATAATTGAAATCATGCAATAGTGTAGTTGTCGTTTTGTCTCTAAATCACAGCGGAACCAAACTAATAAGCACTTCCGAGACGTTCTGAACTCGGAGGGGAGTCATGCTAACAATTAATAAAAAAAACACTGCTTAAATGAAAGAGTTTTGGGGCAGATAATGCCTTATTACGGGATGCAAACTCCAGCCCCCATCGACTCCCATTGTATGGATATATGCTGATCGCGACTGGATAAACTCCTCCAAAACAACTCCAAGCAGCTCCAAACTTGTCTGGGTGATATTTGTTGAATATTTGCTAAAAAAATAAGGTTCACGAACAAAAAAGAACTTTCCCTTGAATATTTAAATATAAGATGACCAAATGAACAACTTCCTTTCTAAAATGCCGCATGATGCTATACTTCTACAGTTATCTAGAAACTCTCTGAACAGAACATCTGGGTGTATATATATATATATATATACACACTACCGTTCAAAAGTTTGGGGTCACATTGAAATGTCCTTATTTTTGAAGGAAAAGCACTGTACTTTTCAATGAAGATAACTTTAAACTAGTCTTAACTTTAAAGAAACACACGCTATACATTGCTAATGTGGTAAATGACTATTCTAGCTGCAAATGTCTGGTTTTTGGTGCAATATCTACATAGGTGTATAGAGGCCCATTTCCAGCAACTATCACTCCAGTGTTCTAATGGTACAATGTGTTTGCTCATTGGCTCAGAAGGCTAATTGATGATTAGAAAACCCTTGTGCAATCATGTTCACACATCTGAAAACAGTTTAGCTCAGTACAGAAGCTACAAAACTGACCTTCCTTTGAGCAGATTGAGTTTCTGGAGCATCACATTTGTGGGGTCAATTAAACGCTCAAAATGGCCAGAAAAAGAGAACTTTCATCTGAAACTCGACAGTCTATTCTTGTTCTTAGAAATGAAGGCTATTCCATGCGAGAAATTGCTAAGAAATTGAAGATTTCCTACAACGGTGTGTACTACTCCCTTCAGAGGACAGCACAAACAGGCTCTAACCAGAGTAGAAAAAGAAGTGGGAGGCCGCGTTGCACAACTGAGCAAGAAGATAAGTACATTAGAGTCTCTAGTTTGAGAAACAGAAGCCTCACAGGTCCCCAACTGGCATCTTCATTAAATAGTACCCGCAAAACACCAGTGTCAACATCTACAGTGAAGAGGCGGCTGCGGGATTCTGGGCTTCAGGGCAGAGTGGCAAAGAAAAAGCCATATCTGAGACTGGCCAATAAAAGAAAAAGATTAAGATGGGCAAAAGAACACAGACATTGGACAGAGGAAGACTGGAAAAAAGTGCTGTGGACGGATGAATCCAAGTTTGAGGTGTTTGGATCACAAAGAAGAACGTTTGTGAGACGCAGAACAACTGAAAAGATGCTGGAAGAATGCCTGACGCCATCTGTTAAGCATGGTGGAGGTAATGTGATGGTCTGGGGTTGCTTTGGTGCTGGTAAGGTGGGAGATTTGTACAGGGTAAAAGGGATTCTGAATAAGGAAGGCTATCACTCCATTTTGCAACGCCATGCCATACCCAGTGGACAGCGCTTGATTGGAGCCAATTTCATCCTACAACAGGACAATGACCCAAAACACACCTCGAAATTGTGCAAGAACTATTTAGAGAAGAAGCAGGCAGCTGGTATTCTATCGGTAATGGAGTGGGCAGCGCAGTCACCAGATTTGAACCCCGTTGAGCTGTTGTGGGAGCAGCTTGACCGTATGGTACGCAAGAAGTGCCCATCCAACCAATCCAAATTGTGGGAGCTGCTTCTAGAAGCGTGGGGTGCAATTTCTCCAGAATACCTCAACAAATTAACAGCTAGAATGCCAAAGGTCTGCAATGCTGTAATTGCTGCAAATGGAGGATTCTTTGATGAAAGCAAAGTTTGATGTAAAAACAATCTTATTTCAAATAAAAATCATTATTTCTAACCTTGTCAATGTCTTGACTCTATTTTTTATTCATTTCACAACGTATGGTGGTGAATAAGTGTGACTTTTCATGGAAAACACAAAATTGTTTGGGTGACCCCAAACTTTTGAACGGCAGTGTATATATAGTACTACAGATAAATTTAGAAATGTATTGGTATGAATATATAGTCCAACTGAAAGAATGGAAGATATATGAAGTTATGGAACTGATTTGTAAATGCACGTCATGGACGTCCATTGTTATAGTTAAATCACAAAATACAACAGCCTGAATAAACAACCCAAGAGCTTTTCTCAGTTACTGAACCATGCAATCTAGTTAATTCACTGTCAGGAATAGTTTACACTAAGGTGCTACCCAACGATGCTAAGGCCCTACTATTTGGATCCAAAAACTCATCATCTGGGTTTTATTCATGAGCTGTGCCACATCCCATTCCAAAAATTCCTGAGCGGAATGTTTGAAGGAGCACATTGTTAAGAGACCAAAAAACCCAAACTAGAATCCAATTTATTTTACTTCTATCACAGTTAGAACTCGAAGAAGATTGACTAAGAAATGTTTAGCTTTTGTCCTGACAGAAAACCTTGACTGCAGAAATTGTAGAAACTCTGATTTGAAAAGCATTTCATTTCATTCTCCTTTCATTATCATTTCATTTTGCTGCAGAAAACGCCTGCAGGTGCCACCCAGCTTCGACCTTGAGAGTGAATCATCCGAAAATCAACCCAGAGCTCCCTCTAGTGAGAATGGGAGTATAGTGCATGAGAAAAAGCACAAAAAGATGCAGACTCATTAGACGGCTGGATCAGGACATCATCGAGAACAACCTGCAGTGTTTGCTGGTGTCTTTTCAGATAAACAGGCTGCAGCTCTGATGAGGTGCAACACGTGTCCTGCCCTTCTCTTCATGATGCCAACATTAGATATGCTAGACCAGGGGTGCCCAAAGTGGGGCCCTTGGCCTAAATTGGCCCCCCAATGCCATTCAATTGGGCCCACCACAGGATGCCCTGGGTCTTAAAAATCCATATGGTTCAGATAGTCGGCTAAATATGCAACATGAATATTCTTTCACTGCTGATACTATTTGGGGTTAATGGGCCCAATGATTGTATTATTTAAAAAAATCCTTAACTATACTTATTATACTTAAGTATACTATTTGTATTTTGAGTAAAATATTACCTCTGGCCCACGGCTGTCTGATGGCTTTTTATTTTGGCCCTCTGAGGGAAAAATTTTGGGCACCTCTGTGTTGGACGATTAAAAAAAAGGTGTGTGGTGGCATCAGACACACATGTGACCCAAACTAGTTCGGATTCATTCACAACTATTTTTAGGATCTCGTCCCGGAAGAAAGCAAGGAAGGAGGCTAGGAGGGAGGCAAAAGCAATGCCAAAAGAGGAAGAGACGGAAAAGATCTCAGTAGTATCTGTACCACCAGAGTGAATGTGTGAGCATGCGTGTCAGTGTGAGTGCTAGGAAGGTCCGGGATGTGAGTGCTCACACAGATGACCACATAGAAGACGTGCCAAAGAATGTTGGCTGCCAAATGATCCGACGGCAGCAAGACAGTCAGCCCCAAGTCAGCCAGCTACTCATACATCTACATGTACACGCTCACGTCCTCACATAACACACAGAACCAGAAAGGAAACCAAGCCACAACTACCTGCCAACATTAGCACAGCAACAGCCAAAGGAAGGAACTCAAGGCTCAATTAGAGAGATGCTAAACAATAAAAGTAGACTGGAAAATACTGTTGGTTTGGAAAGAATCTTTCTTTTTAGAACTACTTTCAAACACAGAAACCTGAGACTTACATGATCAAGACTTGCCCTGACCAGGGTGCATTCACACCAGCCCCGTTTAGTCCGCTTGAATCGAACTCTAGTTCGTTTGCCCAGTAAGTCCAGTTTGTTTGGAGAGGTGTGAATGGGTGATCAAACTCTGATTCAGACCAAACAAACAAACTCTACTCCACCTTAAAACGTCGGTCTGGTTACATGTGTGAATGGCAAGTGGACCGGGGCCTGCACCAAAAGCAGGAAGCGGACTATTGTGCAGGGCATCCTGGGTAAATCAAAGCAACTAGATTCTGCTACAAGTCCCCAAATTAGGTCTGTACTGGATTTTCACATTTCTGAAGGTAGAAACAATGTTTCTTCTTTGCATCTTTTATCTGACAGCACGTTACGTACGACTGACATAAATTTAGTTTATAATTTAATTCTTTATACCTAGTTGCTTGTACAAAACGTAAGGCCAGATTTTGTATAAGCTCAGTCAATTTTTCTCCATTTTGTAACTTTGTTCTCCCCATTTTTACTTTTTGTTCAACTATAAATCCAATAAGAAAGAAATGACTAAGAAAAGAATCCAGCGGCACTTGATCAAGCAGAGGTCCTTGAATATACAGTAGACTACCTTGTAAAAATTTTCAGAGCCCCCATACTTAGTGACACTACAACCAAAAGCTTTAATGTATTTGTGAATACTTCCATTTTTCCACTTCTTTTTTAACATTATTGATCTTTGTTGATGAGCTTCATGTCTTTGAGTTGGAAGGCCAGTTTGCCATCACCTTAATCTTTAGCTCCCTCCACAGATGATCTTTCAGATGGAATCTGTAAAATATAAAGATTCCTTTTTAACCTAAATATGCCAGGGCTATGAATTATTTTGAGCTAAGTACATAATTTTCCGTGGGCAAGGACGGCGTCAATCAAAGAAAAAGTTTAAGGAACCTATAATGACTCTGGAGAAGCTGCAGTGCTCAAACGCTCAGATAGTAGTATCTGTTCATAAGAAAACCATTAGCCGGGGAAATGGGACACTGGATTACAATAAAAATTGGGAAAGAGATGAAAGGAAAAAAATGGATATGCACCGATCCCAATACTTATATCAGTCAACGGACCAATACCATTCTAATGTACTCGTATCGGTTAAAATGTGGAAACTCTGCAATAATTTCAAAGAACAAGCTTTAAATTTTACATTTTTATTAATATTTAATTTTTTATCTAATTTAATATCATCTGTTCTCTAACAAGCAGAGAAGAAAACAAAATTGTCTTCCAATTCATAGCATTTTTTTTATGTAGTAGAAGTATCTGCAGTGGTACTCGATATCTGCAAGTACTCAGATCCAAAAATCTGTGTTTTATCGGTTTCAAAAACGTGGTATTGTTGCAAACCGTAGGAAAAACTGAGTATCACCCTAAAAATCTGACAAAGATCCATTTCATATTACCTTTGAACACGGCCAAAGCTACTGAGGAAAGGTTTAGATCAAATCATCCTCATGTCTTAGGATGGTACAGAACAAAAATCATAGGGCAGACGCTCTTCATTCAATCGGACTGAAACATGGGCAAAATCGGCAGGCTTTAGATGTGCAAAGCTGCTGGAGACATACCCCAAAAGAATTACAGCTGTGATTACATCAAAAGCTGGTTTGTTAAACTATTGGAAGTCAGGCGGAGCTGAATTCAAATTAATGGCACACTTCTTAGACTTATTTGTAAGGAACGTTGAAAACAACTACCTTATACTGGTATGCCACATAAAACAGAGCGCATTGACATTTGTGGTTGGAATGTGACAAAATGTGAAAACGTTCAATAGGTATGAAAACCCTACGCTCTCAGCTCGGATTATTTTTAAAGTTACTTTCACAGCTAAACATCTTTTTAAACCACTCGCAATAGTCCATCGGGTCTACTACACTGCACGCACCAAAACTGAAACTGCTACGTTGTTGCTACACCACCTGGATAAACTGGTAAGCATTTGATATCCTACTGAAAATGCGTGTATCTTAATAGTTTGGTAGTCAGGCGAATCGAGTCCATTCATGACGTGGTAAGGTGGCCAAACAACGAGAATGCCGGATATGGTTAAAGATGGCGGCTAAAGCTAAATAGATGATCTTTGATACTGTGCTAGGCTATGGTTTAAAGGGGGCGGGGGGACATAGGAGGTAAATTACTAATCTACGGGATTCGGGTCGGGACTGGACTCTTTCTCTCGGGATTTTTTCGGGACAAGATTTTTTTTGGGGGGGCTGTCACGTGATCGGGACGTGACGGGAGTATTTTTTGGGGATCGGGACGGGACGGGAGCGACGATTGATTCCCGTGTCACCCTCTAATTCAGACCATACCTCTAAAACCAACCAGTAGAGCTCATTGACATTGTCTGAAAGTGAGGACCAGGCTAAATGTCTTCACTTTGTATTAAACAGTCCTTAATTAATAGATAAAAAATCTGAAACGGTAAAAAAATGTTCCTCTGTCCAAATGGTAGACAGGAGCACACACACACTGCCTCCACCAACACAAACAGAGGGCTGACACACCAAGTGAGGTAATGTTCCCTCCGTTTTGCCTTCTGAGCACACTTCCTTTGCCTGGAATAATTGCTGCCTGGCTGCTTGTCTGGGTGAGCGAGCGAGCGGCTCTGTTCATTAGCTGCTCTAAATATCAGACGCCGCATCACTTTTTAAGGCTTCGTTTCCATGCAGTCATGGGCCCGCTCTCTGATCCTCCCCAGTCGCGAGCCGCAGCACATGCTCCCGTTCTCACAAGCAATGACCTAAATAGATAAGTGGTAAATGAATGGGTGGGGGGGATTTTTCTTTTTGCAGCCGTGGAGAGCTGAACCTGTCGGAGACGAGAGCAGACCGTAAGGAGAAAACGCCCGTGCTGGGGATGCGTCGGAAACCCAAATTGCCTGATCGGCGCAGAGAGCGCGATGGCAGTAGAGGAGACCTGCAGCATCCATTTTCTTACAAATTTACAAAACAAGATTCCCGTTTCCATAGAGACCAACAAACAGTCACATTACTTAAGGGACTAGTTGGCCTTCCTGCGGCGCTCAGTGATTGGATCGTTGAGATGCTGCAGACGGTACCTGAAGCGCCGGGCTTACGCTGCTGCTTTTAAGAGCTGTGAGGACAGGATATGTACGGCTGACTGGATCAGACTTGCAGTCGCAGCACACACAGGCAAACAGGGAATCAATCTAGAGGTTTTTTTCTGCATGCAATGGTGTGTGGAGGTAGGCAGATTTGCGATAGCATGTTGTTAAGCTGGTCCTTCTTGCAGAGCAGAGATAAACCCCAACTGTATAATTCTAGAGCCTAACCATATTTATGTCACACATCATTGTCTTGGTGAACTAATAACAGATCCAATCGACTTGGTTACTAATTAAAGCAAAGAATTAGAGGAGGAAGTTTCAATAATAGGCAATTTCACACATCCACATTCCTGAGTAAAATGCTCTAGACAGCTTTCTTGTCTGCTTCATGCTTGGCAACAAATCCACAAGCCAAATCTCCTTATGAAGAAAAAAAAGTGATGAATATAAATGAGCCTGATGCACCAAATAATTAGGTGGGCATGCTTTTGGATGAGTTTAGATGCATACAATGCATTTATGTAGAAAATGAAAATAGAATTTTGGTTTACTTTTAGTCATGATTCGTGTTGAGTTTGTTAGAAACTCCTTTTGTGATCAGTGAATACCCTAACAATACTTTTTCACATCAAAGTGGTTAGCAGGCAAAGGCAGGTTTTAAGAACCTTCTAGAAAGGAAAGGGAATTTTCTGTTAAGACATCAGCTATGCATTTGGCTGCTACTTTAAAAATAAAAATTGATTTCAGTAGATAACAGGAAGGCTGAGTGGAAGGCGGCAAAGTTGAGCTAAAATAAAAATATAGATTCTCTACAAATTACAAACAAAAATATTTGGTTAATAATGGTAGCTGCACTGATCATTCTAAAATAAGATTAGGGGCTTAAAGGTACATGGAAATCACTTTTAGGCTACATATTTAGGGTTTTAGAGCTATGGTTCAGTACATTTTCTGTACACTTCGTTCAAGAAAAATAAATACAAATGAGCATAAGACTTTTGCTTTTACTTCGATCAGAATTTAACAAGCAACATTTTTACAGAAAATATTCCTTTCAATTCCTAAAATAATTAGATTTTCTTTTTCTGTTCTATAACTTTAAACAGTTGAAAGTGCTGACTTGATGGGGTTAGTGTTATAATAAAAATAGTCCAAGCAGACATAGCCAGAGTAGGAACCAATATAACCACTACTAAAAGTCAGTGTGACTTTTCAGAAATTTTTCAATAAGTTAATTAATAATATTTATTTTTGAGAAAAAAAACATTGTTAAAAGAGAAAGTACAATTTTTTGCAACCTGGACATTATTTATAGCATGCATTACATTGATTTATTCACTCAGATAAATGTTTGTGGGACTTGAAGTCCTTCAGGAGAAATTTAGTTAAATTTGCGTTATATTCATATAAAGGCAATTGTTGGCTCAAAATAAGCCATTATCTGGCATAGAACTCCATAATATCTTCAATGTTTCTGAAAAAAAAAGGTGCTTCCCTCTTAAATCACTTTGAAGTTGTTTTGGTCTTCTGAAAGCCTAGTCTCCCAGCTATTCTTGAATAAAGCGTAGGCAGCTGTTGGGAAAATCCCTTCACATCAACAGGGATTCAATTAAACATGCATTTTATTAAAAAAATAAGGACTTTGGGCTGATTGTAGCCATGTGGAATAAAGCTCATTTTACCCCAGTGTCAGTGATATTTAAATTCAGCTTGACTGTTTCAGGTCTGTTCTGTGCAGAGCGTGTTATGGACCTTATTGCTGTTAAAAATGCATTATTGCATTTAATGCAATAAATATAAATATTTAAATGCAATTCTGCATCATATCTGAGGACTTTCTTGGAATTCCATTTATAAATAAAACAGCAGAGCATCTTTCTCAACAATATTAGGTTGAGAGTTATTTAAGTAGAAAAAAAAACAGTAAGTGTAAGCTGCTTTTTAAAGTGTGCAAAACTTTTGAGTTCTAATCTTTTTTTTAAAGGAGATAAGGCGTTTTTTTACTTTGATTTTATTTGTAAAGATAGCTCTGTCCAATTTAGGAGATGATTGACCACTCTTTGTATTCTGGTTTTTCTTTTCAGAATATCACTATTGTCCTCTAATATGTATGCATTTAGTTATAAAGATGTGAATTTTCCAAGTCTTATTAAAGGTAGAAAAAATATTCTAGCTTCTATTGATCATAATCTTTGAGGAAAAGCACGTAACGGCTCCAGTTATTTAAGAACTGTGTGCTGTAACAGCCAAAATGTCAGGACAAGTTTTTGTTCCATCCTTTTGAATAATATAAATAAGAAATATAATTGCTGTTTGCAGCAAGTGGCATACAATGAACTTAATCATTCGTCTTATAAGATGAGTCAGAATACAATTAAGAAAACCTGTACCTGAAAAGCCTCATTAGTTCCCTTAATCTTTGAAACAAGCCGTATGGATGTTACAGGTATAAATCAGATATTACATACTTTATATATAATCATTAAATCTGGAACGTATTAACCTAAACACGGTTTTGCCTCAAGGTTCTAGAGCAAAACAACTTTTATACCGGATTTATTTTTGTGATTAACAGAACCGACTGAAGCTGTGATGAGGCAATTTTACACTCTGGTCTAACGAAGGAACCTGAAACAGGAAGATATTTAAGATGATTCAAAAATCTCCTAACGTAACGAACAGATAAGTCTGCAACTGTTAGAGGGCAATAAATAAATAAAAAGCAGAACTTTAAACCCGCCAACAAAAACCCAGGGATGGGTCGGGATTTCTGTATATTATGTAGAAATATAATTTGTTAGTAAAGTGTGTAATGAGGTAGTGAGAAAGAGGTATTTGTGACACCTCTGCAACACAGAACAATCCAGCCTGTGATTTTAAGTGACGATCTCATTAATGCAGAAATGAGTGAGCAACAAACACCTTTGAAGGTATCAGTGTTTCAATGCAAAACAGCAAAGCAGATATGTTTATTTGTCATAACTGCAAATTCTGAGCCTTTTTTGTCCCTGAAACATATACTTGAATGATATTACTCGATATGATATTGATCTCATCTATAACCCTGGCTTTTTCTGCGTGTGTGAGATTGTGCATCAACGTACCGTCGCCTTCTCTAAATCAGCTTCGGAGGAGGTGGGAGACAGGGGGCTGATGGGACTGAGGGAGGGGGAGCTTCCCACACTGGAGACGTACTCGGGATCAGGAACGTACAGAACCTGCAAACATAACCCACGTTTGTATTTACACAGGTGCTGCCCACACCAATCACTCACACACTCACACACATACCAACACAGGTAAAGAGGGAGATTCTCTCATGCACAGCGACGAGATACGTTTGATAAGGCAAATAACATGAAATCAGGGCGAGTGTTTCATGTTATTGGCAAAATGAGCACACAGAGGGAAAGTGACAAACGGGAGAATAATTAGCAGTAACTGGATGTTGTGTCCCCTGCATTTCCTGGTTAGAATATTTAGACTAACTTTGCAAGAATGTATTCTATTCACAGCGTTGCTGCTGAATATTTTTCTTTGCATTATTGATGAGGCAATGTGCTTTCTTCATATAATTTTATTCACCGTTTAGTTTTTAAAATGTCACAAAAAAACAAACAAACAATCGTTTCAATTCCCTTGACCCAGGATGACATTCAGGAGCTCTGTGAACCACCTACAGAGTAGAATAGAACAGTGGATCTAAATGGATATTGGGCTTTTTCTTCTTTAAACAAGGGTCTATGGAGAAATATGAGCAGCAAGCATCTTCCTTTTAAGCCTTCACTTTGGATAAAAAGAGGGCACTTCATAATCTACAGAAGGTTGTTTTTTTTTTTCTACTAAAGTGAAACTGAAAGATGTAAATCTGATCAGTTATTCAAATTTAGAAAGGGAGAGTCAAATGAAAAATACAGAGGAAACTAACACTGACTGATAGTAAGAAATAATACTTTTCAAGGTTTGCTTTCATGTTAAACCTGAATAAATTCTGTAAAATGTATTTTTCATACTAGGTTTTGAAATGGATTAACCCTGGGCTGTATCCTTGCAATTGTTTATTTTGCAGTTAGTTCTTCTCCGGATTAGACAAAGAAGGCGGTTAGTCGGAAGCTGTCAGTAATAAATCTGACCTGTAGTAAAGCGCTGCGTAATACTGAACTGCAAATATGCACAAGTGCACTGTACCCCATGTTTGGCAGACTGAGACTCGTCGCTGATCAAGCGGACTGGGTCAGCTGTCTGCCTATAACGTTGCGTAAAAACATGCTGGTAACAATGGCATGACATGGAAATGTAGACACATAATGTCTGCAAAGACAGAATGTTGTCTTGCCTAAACTTGATTTGTTTTAAACGTCTGAAGTTAGCCAAAATATGGGTCTGTCAAAAACCACTTTGAGGATTTTTCTATTTCTCTACAGACTCACTGCGATGCGATATCTACACATCAGCTAAGAGAGCGATTAGCGATGATAACTACTAGCAGGTGCTAGTTGGAGCATTTAGGGAGTTTTGGACTGAGGTGTTGTGGATTACCACTGATTCTGCTAGGTTAACCTTACTCTAAAGGAGATTCATTGTCTCAAACTTGAGTAAAAATATATTAAATGGCAGAGAGCAGAAATTTGGATTTGCGAATACATTTCTTTCTCCCTTTTAACGAAATATTAAGAAAAATAAACGATCAGGTAGACATATAGATTAAAAAGTGTGGGGCCAAAAACTCAGCCTTGCAGAAGACCATGCTGTTAATTACAAAATTCTGATGAACAACTTCCAGAATTGATTTAGGTAATAACTAAACTTTGATAATTTGGTCTGGGAGGTTTTTGAGATTAAATATGAATCAGGCTAAAGCTTTTTGGATGAAATAAACTCAATCTAAGTATTGGACCACGACTCACTAAAGCCTAGTTTATAATTCTATGTAGGGCTGGGCGATATGAGCTTAATTTAACATCTTGGTACATTGAACATTTAACCTCGATAACGATTAGTGGACGATAACAATGACCACATTACCGGTGAGAAAGTGACGGGGGCTGAGTAAAATAGGTGATTTTAGTGTGCAGTCGTTTATTTTAATTAAAATAAAATATTTAAAATATTTTACATTGGAGCAAAGGTGGGAACAGGCGGCGGCTTCCAGCAGCAACTCAGTGGAGTTAATATCTGCTCCGCCTGAACAGGATCTGAGCGGGCGGAGCTGTTGAGCTAGAAGCGCTCTGCAGCTCCAATGCTGCAGTAACATACCTACGTCCTCCACGTTAGCGTCTAAGTATCTGATAACACCAATAAAAATTAACTTTATGTGTAGCTAGTCACATTTTTCTGAAAAACAGTCGTCATGTTGAGGGAACGGTTTATCTAATATGGTCTTTTTGGTGATTTTAAACACAAGAAGGTGTAGAGAAACAACAACACAGAATGCTGTGTTTACTTGCATTTTTTGTATTCTATGAGTTGCACTTCTATTAAAAAGCTTTCCAGTTTAATCAAAACGTACTTTCTGTCACCATTGCTCCTTCAGGGGGAATGCGTTCACAAGATGAAGAAACTACACTATTTAACCGGAAACAACACTGCATTGGTAGGCATAAAAAGTCAGCACCCCCTGCAGTCCTGATGGGGAATTGCTTTGCAACACTGACACAGAAACGGAGAACTATAAATGAAAAACGTCTGGGTGCAAAGTTGCTGACGGAGAAGTATAAACTAGTCTTTAACTGTCCTTACTGCTCTCTGTTCTGTCTGCTATGCTTAGGTAGAGCGAGGCGCGCGGTTTGGGATCCCTTCAACTGACTTGGTTTTTTTCGGTGCCAGGAAATGCAGAGACAAAAACAAACAGAAATGCTAGTCACTTTCCCATAAAATAATTAGAAATGAAGAACAAATATTAAAGCCAGGGAGGCTTGCAAAGTGTTTGGCAGGTAAATTTTGGTTAGTTTGTGTGATGTGAGAACTGCACCATCAGAGGCTTGAATCCAAGAATCACATATGTTCTTCAATGTTTTTTAGAAACAAAATGGGTCTTACAGAATGTACAACAGCCTAATGGGACGAGTGATGCTGTAATTAGCAGGCAATTAGGACAGATAGAGATGTGGTTAGTGAGTCAGCAGGCTGCTCTGAGAAAGTAGGTGGAAAAACATGTGCACCACTAGGTGTTCCCCCCATTTTTTCAGATGTATCCACCAAATGTAACACAGAGTAACTTTGTGTTGAAGGCAAACCACTGAATATGCAGAACGGAGAAGCAGTGAAATGAGCTTGAGGTGTTGGTGGGGTGACTGGCGGATCCCAGGCTACAGAAGGACAGTGAAGGTGTGCTCGGCGGTTCACACCTGGCCAGGCACCACTGCTCTGGAGAACAGCTTGTTGAGCTGAACCAGCTCGTTGGGTGTGGTGTCAAACTTGAGCGCAATGCTGTTCAACGTGTCCCGTGATTCCACCTGGACCGCAAAACAAGAGAGAGGACAGAAACATCACAGTGCTGCTCCTGTTCGCCGCATAGCCTACAAGCTGCACAGACCAAAACATGACGATGGGACACACACCACGAAACAAGCAGAGAGCAAACATCTAAAGAGCAGAGCTGTGAAATGATTGCTGTAAAGGGTTTGTTTTCTGCCTGTTAGAATCTGGGATGAGCTCCGATTAAAGCTGTCAGCTGTTGACCGGGAATAGTTTATGTTGTTGCTTGCAGGGATAGAAACTGACAAGAATGTCCTTTGTTATCGCGTCAACCACAGGCAAAAAATGTCTTTTTTAATGACAAAACAAGGCACACAAAGCCCAAGACTATAGTCACAAATTAAAATAGCTGTCTGTTGTAACCTAAAACCATATACAGTAGAGCTGCAAAACATAAGCAGCAAACAATGAACTCTAATTTACAGCTACAGGCTTCAACTAAACGCCCAACTGCGTAGAAGCGTTCTGGGTTTGGTTTTACAAAAAACTCTCAGCTGCTCTAATGGTGCGTTCACACTAGGGCCCGACCGATATATTGGCCGACCGATATATTGGCCGGCCGATATCGGCCGATATGGGGTTCATGGATATCGGTTATCGATAGAAAAATGTCGATAATTTAAATTTTTTATTTTTTTTGAGGGTGCATGACAAAAAATGCATTTGAGATACTTATCCAGCAGATGGCGCCAGATTCATAATTTCAGGTCTCAGTTAGGAGTGGAGCTTAACACACGCAGCTGACCAGACTGTTACGTTACGTTTTTGTAAAGAAAAAAGTGGCAGAGGTGAGTAAAAACAAAGTTTTGAGCATAGGCCCTATTTGTTGTCAGTGGTGAACTGTGAGATAAGCAATGACAAAAATGTGTTTCCCCCTCTTCCTTCATCAGCTTAATGTTTGCCTTGTGGCTTTGTGTCGAAAATTCAGGGTGTGAATGGTTTAACCTTCCCGTTTCCTTGCTAAAACTTAGATTTTTACAAATAAAGTCCTTAAGTCCATATCTTAACTGATGCGTTAGATTAAATAATGTATCAAATGTTTCTTTTCCATAAAAAAATGCCGTACCAACAGCACACAGAGTGCATGACTTTAACGACCCCGCAGACCATTATAAACATTAAAAGTATCCGTGTTGGTTTCGTGAAGTGTGGGTGACCTCAGTAAATCCTCAATAGCGACTTTGTCACCATTTTAAATCTACTGTCATAAACCATAACTTAACAGTCTGCGATGCTTGAGAAGAAAAAAATCCAGGAAGAGCCCTACAATGTTTGCAACAAAGAGTGCAGCGCCCAGTTCTTAAATTAGAATACTTAGAAGTTGGTCGCTGTGTGCTGTTTACTTTTACTTTAACAGGGTTTTTCATACATAGGAAGCCCAGCGGCGACCGCCACTGTCTAATTTATTACCGCCATCGGCTCACGATGGGGATATAAATAAATACTTTCAGCACTGCTGTCGGGTCTATTCGCTCAATGGTCGGGATTTAACTGCAGTTAGACAAACGCAGCAACAAAGCTGGTTATGCGCTGTTTCGATGGCGCAATTTCTTTCCTAAAAATTGCCTAGCGACAAATCTGGCGACATTTCTGACAACCGTTTACTTTCTGTGAAAATTTGTCGCCGATATTCCCGACAGATTAGAGCCGTCTTGTTCTTCATGTTTGCAGAAGTTTGTCTGCATTATAAACTGCATGCACACTTGGTACATTCAAGAAACATCATGTGTTCTGTGTTGTTTTTGAATATCATTGCTAAGTAAATCTTATTTAGGTTATCTGGAATTCAGCGATTTACTGAGACTGTTATTTGGTGTGTAGATAGGCAGAGAAGGCAGGGTTTAAGCTGAAAGTACCTTTTTTTTTGTGTGGACTTTATCGGCCATTATATCGGCTATTGGCCTTTGCTATGGTTTTATGTCGGTATCGGACCCTGAAAATTCATATCGGTCAGGCCCTAGTTCACACCGCCCAAAATGTCAAGTTTACATGTTCCAAGTCTATGGTTGAGGCTGTCAGAGTCTCCGTGGTGCTTTGGCTGCAGCAGTTTTTAAAAATGTTTGCCTTTTTCCACGTTTCAAAGCAGCAAAAGCCATCAAAGCAGAAGCTGAGCTAGCTGAACTTTTGGCACTGTCCCCTGATCGTCAACCAATCAGAGTGTCTCACTGTAGTGATGTTGCCTGATGTCGAAGTTGGCTAGCCAGCCATTGTCCTCCATTGTTTAAAACATCTGGCAGAGAAGGGCCCGCCCACGTGCTTTGCAAGCTTTAGCCTTAAAGATGTTTAAGCTTCAAACTAAAACTAGAGTCCTAACCTCATGTTTCAGTTCTTGCTCCAGATACCGACAGAAGACCTGAAAGGTCAGTAGGGGCACCAGAATGAAGATGTATATCTGATAGAGAAGACCAAGATCAATTATGGTTAAAAAAAAAAATCACCAAGAGCTTCCTAAAACCAAATTCATATATTTTTTAACCAGATTGTAAAAGGGACAAGATAGTAAATGTAGAGAGTCTTTTTCAGATTTCCTGGAAATGACTTTTGAAGGAGCTGTAATGAAGCAATGGTTCTTTTAGAAAAAGCAAAGTGCAATAATCTATAGTACAAATCATAAAAGTGAAACAAAAGTCTCTGCATTGAACTGGGAGAAGAAAAAAAATCACTCTGGCAATGTTCTGTAGATTTCAAAATATTCTGTAATTTCAATTAAGTTCATGAAACTTAAATTTGAATCCACTACTGTATGACGCTGTGGTTTTTAAACTGATCTGAATGTCGGGGTTTTTTTTGCCAGCGTCTGAAGTTGAGCTGTGAGTTTCTCTCTGATTTTTCTTTTGTGGCAAAAAGTAAAACTTTAGTTGGATCTCGAGTGGACATAAAAAAAGCCTTTGCCATCCCTTACGTAATATCTAAAATACAGCTAAAAATTGATGGAGCATCAGTGGACATGACTACGTACAGGAATATAGCTGTGTCTACAGCATAGCTATGAAAATGACATCACATAAAGGAATACAGAGGATAAAAAGTGCGGGACGTAAAACACGGCCTTGTGGAAAACCATAGTTTATATGATGAACGATCTCCTTCACAAAGTATTTTCTATTGCTGAGATATGAAGCTGAAGCACTTCAGGACACTTCTAGAAATTCTAATCTGACGGGGTAAAACTGTGTGGTCAACAGCATGAAAAACAGCCCTAAAGTCAAGTAGCACTCGTATTAGAAGTTTTGTTTTTGATTCACATTGTACACGATGTTCTCTAGAACATCTAAAAGTACAGCAGATTCTGCTATATGATTGGAGCTAAAACCACAATAGAATGGCTTAAATCAACCGCATTGTCTGGGTGTATTCGTCCGATTATGAGAAGGCTGGTTCAGTCGACTTCAGCCATACAAAGGTTTGTACATGCATTTCAAAAGTTCAAATAGAGTCGGACTAAGGCCATAATTCAGTGTTTTTGAACCCTACTCTTTAAGGCACACTACCCTGTATGTCTTAGGTGTTTGCCAGCTTTAAAGCACTTTATTTCAGTTTGTGGTTGATTAATAGGCTTTTGTTGAACTGAAATCATTGGAAGGTGTTGTGTTAAAACAGAGAAACATCTAAAACATGCAGGGAAGTGTGCTTTTAAGACCAGGGTTGGGAAACACTGGATTAAATGATAGTGTGGTTGATAAATAACAAGCCTATAACCCAAATTTGGCTAAATTTACTAAGGGGGATCTAGAATGAAGTCTTCCCAAACATGATGCAGTATTCTGCACCAAAAAATAAGAAAAAAATGCCCAAACAACTCAGTAATGTTAACAGAAACAGCAAGTCAGCAACTCTGGGTGTCTGGCAGCTTTATGAGATATACCAGGGCTGGGCAGGGAAGCATTCTCTACTATTTAAAAGTTTGAGGTGACTCTTATAAGTTAATTTAAGAAACAGAAAAACAATGTCTTCTTGCTTCCAACCCAGTTTGCTGTGCATCTGCTTAATGGCCAGCTGAAATGCAGTCAAATTTTTTTCTGTTTAGTTATGAAAATATGGTGGTGGGAGTAGGTCATGTGTATGATATAAACAAGTTACTGATACAGAAGGTCAAAGAATCTGCAGGTCTGGGTTTACTCATTGGCAAACATCATCCAGAACATCAGAATAATTAAGGTAAAGTTCTTAAACGGTGAAAAAAAAGAGAGGATCCATATTTACTTCAACTACTCTCCTAATTTTTTACCTAATAACTACTTCAGAAAACTTCTCCCTATTCTTCTTTGTTAATAATCTGTCTTCCACTCTGCACAGCCCGGGGTATTTATTTCATTTTTGGCACATCCTCCTGAATCACATCACACAAGCCGAAGAGGAGGAGGCAACACTTCATGTTAGCTGGGATTTAGCAGATCATGCAAGCTGTTGGGGGTTACACCCTGCGCTCAGCTGCAGCACCCTGTAGTGTGACACAGGTGCGTTCGCCTGTCTCCACCAGTTAGGAGACACACAACGGAGATGTGCTTCATGTGTCTGAAATAGTTAAGCGTCCTACATGCCCCCAAACAAAGCTCTGTGTCAGAAAGCGTCTGCGTGTCCGGGAAATGAGGTGTAAGTGACGATAGTGCACTCAGGGGACAGAGGTTCTTATAACCAGCCTGACGGGACAAGCTCTGAGCTGTGCGTCTTCTTTTTGTGAGCATGGACACTAGTGTGCTTTGGAGCAAGAGTCATGGGGCTGCCTCTGCTAGCTTTGCTTGTGCAAACAGCCCCACAAAAACACAGAACAATGACAGCTTCACCAAGTTCTTGACACAACAAATAGTTTCCAAGGAAGATGCCATTGCTCAGACAGACAGACAGACAGGAAGCTAAGCTAAAAACAGAGCTGGTGAGGCAGCGACATATGACACTGTTAGAATCACTTCTGTGGAATATCAGGGGTTTTTTCTACAATTTTAAGGAAACAAATAGGAAAACGCACTCATAAAGAATAAGAAAGCAGAACCGATTTAACAGTGTTTGGAAACCTTTGCTACTCAATATTGCGGCTACTTAAATCAGCTACCTTCAATCTGGATTTCATTAGACAATGTTTTCAAACAGAATAGAGGTGAAGTGTGCATAGCACAGAATCCAGCTGGTTCAAGCCAACTTAGGATCTGAAAACTTCTACAAATAAGATGACAGAAAGAGTAAAACAAACTTGTACCTCGTATTTGAAGCAAAGCAGGCTTGCAGACGAGGCCAGTAGGGGTTGGGGAGTTGGGGTGTGTACAGTAATAGAAAAAAAATAACATGCAACTTTCTTTAAATTCATTCAGGACATGTTCTAAATCATTTAAATCTAATATTGAGTTAAAATCACACAAGTTTCAGGCTGTTATTGGCTACTTCAGCAGGAGGAAATCCTGCAGGTGGTTGTCATTACTGGCTATTTGGAGTGTTGTGCTCCAAAGCCTCAGTAACTCTTCAAGGTGCATTCAGTTCCTGGTCCTGGAACCTTTTTTGTGATTGATTCGATTCCCTGAACTCCGTGCGTCCAGTTGAAAACATCCGAGCATTTGCACCAAGTGCTCAGAGGTGTGAGTACCATCTGTTAAAATGGCGGAAAGCAAAAACAGATTTTTCCGTTACCACTCTGAAAGTTCATTCAAATTCAGAAAATATTCGTGACCCCTGGTCCTGATACATAGTTTGTCGTGTCTTATTCCCCATGACCATCACCGTAAAATGCGTTTTGTGCCAACAGACTGTAGCTGAAGAAACAATCATATTCAAGTAAATTATTACCTTAATTTTAAAGTCAAGATTCTTAAACTCAACACTGAAGGTTGTTAAAAGGAAATTAAAAATTAACTTTTTAAAACCGTATCTGGATTTAGGAGCATGTCAGTGCCTTATGACATTCCAGTACCATTCATCTCGTCAGCCGCCCACCTAAGAAGAGGCTACGGATGAGGAGAGACTTCTCCAGGCATCCCGGGGAGTGACACCACCACTGATAAATCATCTCTGGATCGACTCTCAGGGTAACTGACGGGTAAGTAGGAAAGTGGCTAATGATGGTAGAAATCCAGCTGGAGCACTCCATAAAAGACGAATCACCACCAAAGTACAGTGACAGGGATCCTCCCTGGGTCACCGGTTTTGGCTCCAAAGTGCAGCTCATTAGCTTTTGGAACCAAACTTTCCTGCGATTCTGGACAATTACTGGCGGCAACATCCTCTACTGCTGAGCAATTAAAAGAGTGGGTGGAGGAGAGTCTCGAGACTCTCTTTATAACATAAAAACAGACTTGGGCTTGAAACAACAGCTGCCCTAACAGCTGTGAAGCCCAGAAAGCTCAGCAGACACAACAGTGACTGTTATAGAATTGTTACTGATCAGTGCTAATGTAACCGCAGTTTAGAGAGCTCTTAAAGCGGCGTGGGCGGGACGAGAAGAAGAAAAAAACAAAAAACAGGAGATGAGAAGGCTCTTTATTGTGGGCTTCGCTGACTTTAGATGGGGCCGACCTCTGGGGGGGGGGGGGGACAAACTAATAAGAGCTGAGCTCGGTCACGCTGCTGGGATTCAGTCTCCCTGACTCAGCAATGAACCCGCCCCAACAATGAACAATGCAGAACAGGGATGCATTGTGCAGTATGGATTGGATGGTAAACTGCAAGCCCAATAGGTTTAGTGTAAGCAAAGTGCAAGTGATGCACATCCTCTGCTGCACCTTTACCTTGCAAAAACTGACATATTTTAGGTGTTGCCTCCTTTATATGCAGATGTCTATTTATGTTCGCCAGGCAGACTTCCTTGAGCAATAAGGGCGGTATTTTGAAATGATTAGATTATCCGCCTTGATTAAATTTTAATTTCATCATTTTCTTGGAAACAAATCAAATTAGAGAGCATCTCTCATATTTCAGACGCTGTCAGTTACCTTTAAATTTATGCTGCATGTTCATCAGGGCAGATTTAAGGCAATGATTCAATCAAAAATAGAGATTAGAATTAATAAAGGCTGTAATAAAGCCAAACTCCTTGCAACTTATAAAACGCCACATGCATAAGGTATTTGGATCTTCCCTTCATCCATTCACTGGCTGTACCTTAAAGGCAAGAGGCAAGGTGCACCCTCGACAGGTTGTCTGTCCATCACTGGGGAGACCATTTAACCTGGTTTGACTGAAGGAGGAAGCCGGAGAAGCCAGAAAGAACGACTGCATGCATGGTGAGATGATGCTAACGTTCTACAGAAAGGCCCCAGGCCAAGTTTCCAATTCAGGCACTTGAAGTTCCGATTTTGCCCACAGAACTGAGCAAACGAACCACAAGTTGGATACACCTCGGCGTCTTTTATCTTGCTGCAGAATAGGAAACCACTAAAGCTGAAGAGCTACGATCACAGTAGGAGGATGTGGTGACAGCCTGGTGACCCTTCTGAAACTCCACCTCAACTCTCTCGTTGCTAACAGCTCCTCTTAGACACCTTTGTGACAGTTGCGACGTACTACAAGACCCTACTGTTCGTTGAGACAAAAGCAACAAGGTGGTTTGAAAAACTGCCATGCCATGCATTTAGAACAGCACAAACAAAAACAAGAAACCCAAGCATTCATAAAAAGTTAGAATTATGTCTTTGTTGACTCCTGATGAAACAGCAAATGCCTCACTCCACGAGTATGCCGGTTTGAGAGACAACCTTGGTGAGTGGTCAGTATTTCAAAAGGGAAGAAGATTTTTAAGAAGATACGTTGGTTTATTTAAGTGAGAAGGATGAAGAATTAATCAGACTCCTTTGTGTCAAAGCCTTTTATCCGGGCCGCGTCAGCAAAGCATCGATTCATTCTAGTTGTGACTTACGCTGTCCGATATACAGAGTATAGAATAAAAATCTACACACCCCGGTAATTAAGCAGGTTTCATCAAATTGAAGGGGGGGAGATGTGAACCATCTTACACTTTCAATGTGACTTTTACTCCATACAATTCAAGTGAAAGAAAAACTTTTAGAGGGCTAAAATAGGGGAAAAAAAGCTATAAAAGTGTGGTTGCCTTCTATTTAAACTACCAACTTTTGATTCAGTTTTTGCAGTCTCATTCTATAAGCATCTCAATTCTCCAGTATATTAGTAATATTTGCCCAGACTGCTGCGAAAAGCTCTCTAAATTCATCTGATTGTGAAGCCACCTCTTTTCCACAGTTGCCTCGGGTTACAGAGATCCTGACTTTAGGAAAATTCAAAACTTAAATCTTCCTTTACTTTACAAAGCGTGTGTTGACGTTGAAACAAGCATGGTCTTACTTTAGCTTCCAGCAGATACCCGAAGCTCTGGGTCAAAAGCCACTATTCTAGGGCTAAGATCTATTGTTGATTTCATCCACCTTGATAAAGGGTCTGGTCCCAAGTGAATAAAAAAAAGAAACCCAAGAGAAAGGTGCAGCATCCAAACTTGTTAGACTGTCAGATATACAGAGTATGCCCATGAAACCCCACTGAAAAAGCTGACATTTATTTAGAGTAGGCCTAATTCTGTATAACAGAGGGCCAGGTGTGTGTAATAATGAAGGATGCTAGAACTGAATCAGTGTGTTGGTTTAATACGGGTTTACACACTTTTAGATTTACATTTGTTTAAAATGTGTGTGTAGACTTTATTTTTATATCCACTGGATGAACTAATCGTATTTTTCTACATTCTGACCAACAAGACCTTGGCTCATCTCTAATGAATACTGTTTTTACTCTAGCATATCTCTGGAGTTGAATAAAAACCTGTCAACAATTACCTTTTCAGTTTACTTAATCCTTATATACAGATTAGCCAGATAGAGACTCTAGGCAACTGGCAGATGTGCATTTGGATGTTTTAAAACCTCAGGGATCCAACCATCAATTGTACAGCAAGAAGAGCCATCTCTAGGTATATCGAGTGGCAGGGGACAGCAGACACGCAAACATGAGCCACTGAGAAAAACCTGTCATTGGTACATTAATAGAAGGACACTGATGGAAGGGAGGGAGGCAAAGGACGGTTATGGTTACTAATGTCCAGTGGACCTTACCGTCCTACCCTCTGGATCAATATGGCTAATTACTTATCTCAAAGTAGGACGAATACTTTGTTCCCTTTCTG
The DNA here is from genome assembly GCA_028564705.1 of Apricaphanius iberus. NCBI lineage: Eukaryota > Metazoa > Chordata > Actinopteri > Cyprinodontiformes > Aphaniidae > Apricaphanius > Apricaphanius iberus. The sequence goes on along the minus strand of JAPXFQ010002461.1, from coordinate 188,537 downwards.
TTGGGGTGATGCCCTCCATGAGTGAAGAAGGGCGAGGTTGGCAGCAGGCCTGGAGGTGACTGACATCCCGATAATGGCCACCATGTCGAACAAATGTGGGCACATACAGTAGATTCAACAAGGACATTTTGGACTGAACGAGACCAGACTAATGTGTCTGTTAAGTATTCAGCTTCCATCTTGGTCATAACATTAAGCATGGAACATGAGGAAAGCTCGTTGAGTGCTAAAGTGCTACTGTGAGAGGTCAACGTGGGAAATGACTTGTAATCACAGAGCTACACATTTAATTGTGACCATTGCATTTAAGCTGCTGGCTGCCTATTTATACACGTGACCTGCTTTTAGATGGAGACCATCAAATGGATTTTCTTTCAAGTTAAATTGACATTGAAAGCATAAAGAATGTGAAAAGTTGAAAGTAAAAGAAGGATCAAACTTGAAATAAAGCAGAAGTTTGTGGTGAATCCAGGTAATGACGCCATCTTAAGCCATCAGTTTCAGGCTTAGACTGAAGGATGAGGCGCAGCTTTAGCATGACAGTTGCCATGGTGACTTTGTCGTTACCACTGAATGGTATGTGTATTGTGTGCAACTGCGTCCTTGCTGATCATTTCCAGGCCTAATTTTAGAGCTTCTACAAGAGAAATGGGAGCAACTGACATTCTGTCCACTTCAAGGAGACACTTTGCTCTTTCACTTCCACGTCCCCGAGGATTCTCCTTTCTGTCAGGCTCTAACCTGTTTCTTCAGTGCTACAGATGACAATGGCTTTTTCCCCATTGTTTTGCAGACAGAAACTGATGAACCTTATGACACTGAAGCACAGAAGGGGTGCAGCATGATACAAACATCCCAAAGCTGACTCAGCATTTGATTCGCAGAACGGTAAGGAATTGAAGTGCCTTGCCCAGTGGCAAATCCACATGTGGCAGGAGGAAAATGGAACCCAACCCACAACCTCTGGACTGCAAGTTGGCTATTCATTCTTTTGTGAAAAAATCAGAAGAGTAGGGCAGCAGCGGCACACATTAAACGCGTTCTGCCAAATGGGGAGTGGTCAGTTTAATTCCAGCTACCCTCACCATAATCTTTAAGTATCCTTGGGCAAGAGACTGACCCCTAACCTATTCTGTATATTTTTTTGTTTGTTTTTTTAAAGACTAATAAAGGTCCCACTACATTTTTGTTGTTGTCTGTCATTTCGACTGACTGGGTCAATAAAAGAATGCAGTCAAAATTTATTTTACCTTTTGGTTTTTAAAATGATAACATTTTTAGTAGCGTTCAATTAAATTAGTTTTAATAACATTTTAACCCAAAGAAACTGAACAGGGGGTCTACATTGCGCCATCACATAGGTTGAATGTATGAATTATCAACATTTCACCTGCTGTGGCCTGAACGCTCCGTATGAAGCTGAACATGCTCCCCTTGTGTGCAATGCAGGCTGAATCCTTGCTCTGCGGCCACACTGGAGACTAAAATTAAGTTCCACTGTTGAAATGAGGGAACGTTTCTCCAATTGAAGTGATCAGGTTTCAGCAAGACTCTCTGAACAAGGATTTTTCTGATCACTTCAGCAGGACGAAATATCGCACTATGTGCTCCTTCTGCATCAGCGGTTAAGCAGCGTCGCTCGATCAGTGCTGGTCTGGGTACGGTCCGAGTTCAGACATGCGCTCTGAAGCCCCCATAACTCCTCAAGGCACGGTCAGCTCCCTGTTATCGTGTTGCATTAAGTACGGTGTCCAGATCTGAGATGATGCTCAGATGCTCTCGATTCAGTAACCTCAACTCTGTGCATAATGTTGAAAATGTCTGCAAGTGTGCATCAAGAGGTCAGGGGTGTTAACTGCAATCTTTCAACATGAGTGAGGGTCTTCAGATTTTTCTGTCACCTCCTTGCTTCATCGTGACAAACAGAAGTGGTGCTCACATGACTGCAAAGGAAGCCCCAATCTGCATCTCCACTCGAAGAACCAAATATAGAAGGGTTTTCTTGGCTTTCATGTAAAACGATCAAATCAAAGATGGTTTTCAAAACATGTTTGAATTGTTTTCCAGTTCAATTACAATAATATTAGCTGGCTTTATGCTGTATCAATATCTAAGCATTTTGTGACCTGCAATAGAAAGCTCTGAAGGGATGCAATAAATAGTCAACCCTTGAATGCATCTGCTGACGATCAGAACCTTTCTTTTGTGTTTCTGGACAAAAAAAACGTCTACCAGATAACAGAACATTTTAGTAACAAAGATTTCAAATTTAGCTTATGCTGAGAACGTTCTGTTTTATTCCAGGACAACTTCCAATGACCCCATCTCATCTCACCAGCTTTCCAGTTCAGCTGAACAAAAGTTCCTTTCTTGGTTACAGATTGCAGATGTAAGCGTGTGTGAGGAGCAGTGTGTTTGTGTGGACATGCACACACACTTGATGACTCCTCTGACGTCTAATGTCAAGCCTTCTAATGGTCACCCTGCTTCCATCCATCGCAGTAAAGCCTCACTAAACCTGATGACCGCTGGCATACATGGACCTTCTCCACTATCATCAGTCTCTGCACTAAAATAACAATATGACTTCTTTTTTTAATTACAGCTAAACAGTAGTCGACTGTTAGTATAAAAGTTCAGGTTTTACTTGAAACAAACTTGTACAGAGAAAGTTGGGAGATTTGGGGGTTTAAATATGTTTTAGTTTACTTTGTCCAGAATCCAACCTAGTTGAATGGCTAGGCTTTAACTGAAGACCACCAAGTGGGTGATACATTATTAAGAAAACAATAAATGCCGGCCTTTGCTGCAAAACTGACGACCTCCGGGATCACCAAAGTCAACAGGACGTAACCAGTGGGAACCTTCAAAATCAGTGTAATTTATCGGGGTGAGGCTAGCAGCTTTTTGTAGCATAATGTATAGGGTAAAATGAAAAGGATCACTGGTGATTTGATTTCTCTGGATAATTTCCATTCCAATTGTTACATTAACCCAACAGCCTGGACCGTGTGCAGGAGAGACCTAATGACTTCCAAATAAACAAGTGACTGGTTGATCCTATGATCCATGTGGACGAGCTGAAAAGTCAATGCACTAACAAGTCTTTGAAAAGAGATTCTCTTTTCAGAAAAGTGACACAAGGATTCTCTTCTTTCTACAACCAATTACCATACCTAAAAGTCTAGTACTCAGTCCACTTAATTAAAGAGAAGGAAAGTGACTGTCAAAGCACAATTCAATGCTCTAGAATTCTTCCAGCTAATTGCCACACTAATGAAACCTATGAAGTTCCCCCCACAGTTCTGGTTATTTTGCCAAAAACTATCTTCAAGATTTACCTCTAAAAAATGCCTTGGGGGGTAAGACAGTCAAATGTCCAGAAATCTAAAAAGTATTTTTTTTTTAATTTTGACTCTAACCCATAAATCTAAGTCTACAGGACACTAGATTATACCAAGCTTTAAACAAACCCATCAGTTCTTTAATATATTCTAATAAATATGGGTGATGATTACATTTTACTAACCAGCCTCAATCCAATATATTTGTTTTAAGTACAACCAATCTATTCCACACTGACCTAAGATGGTCTTGTGCAGTGAAATTGCAGCTGAAGATACAACAGTTTTGATATAACAAAAAAAAATATGATACACAAAGTGGGACTAAGGAGATTCGGCCACTTTGACTTGACAAAAGGTTTTGTTTTTGTACCGATCAGTCTAAAAAAGTCAATGTTCTAGTGGTATAGTTCAAATAGTAAAACAGGGATTTAAACTGGACCCAAATATCAATTTTTCTGTCAGTGGGTTTGAGGTTTCAGATTGATGACAAATTAGTACCAATTTGCACAGAAATACTAAATAGATGCAATGAAGCAGGCATTTGGAAATGCACCAATATTTTCCACTTAACTGGTTGGGACTGTTAGCTGGCTATTTGTTAACTCAAATATATGATAATTCTCAGAAAACCCAGCATACCTGCTACCAGATGCTGCTAAGGACAACACTCTTCAGTGTAGAAGGCATTGTTGGACAAAGACTCCACAATGGGAAATTTCATCATCAGTTGATTAAAATTGTTTAAAAAAAAATATTATTTCTGAATGATGGCTGTTCCTTATGGCTGCTTCAAATGAGAGCTAGACTTTGGTGGGTGCTAGTACTGCTGCTCCTTTAATGCGTTATACTTTTACGATTTTGGTCAATGTTTAAACAGCGAGGAGGACTTGGCGAGCTACTTGGATTTGATATTCGGTAGGCTTTTGTATTCCAAGGCTCCTGTATTTATGCTCAGCACAACAGCAATATGTTGTGGCCAATTAGAGCTACTCTGACTCCTCTAGATGGTTACAGAGAACATCATAACCGGGATTACCTCTACAGGCCAAGCAGTCCAGATGAACCAGAATAGGTCCTAGACTGAACCCTTTACAACATACCTACCACCTTTCTATCTGCTCCTCTCCCTGCCAGCTACCTGTCCAACAAAAAACAGCTCTGTCATAATTAGCAAGATCTTTTATTGCATGCTAAACTAAAACAAGCATTCTGTGTCATTTTAGTTACATAAACTAGAGCCTTTTCTTATTACCAGACGGAAAGACTCAATAAGGAGCTCTGTGGAGATCCAATTCTCTACCTTGACCCTAAAACTTTCCTAGTGTGATAGAACTGTGTCAGGGAACAAATCCAGGTCGTTGTCTTACACTTTAAACACTCTTTAATTGGATGCAGGTCAGCAGAAAGCTCGGACAGAGCTGAATGGACTGGTGCTATCAGCGTCTAGCTAGATTGGCTAGGTTATTTCTCAATACAAAAAAGAAAAGCCGGTGTGAGAAGGTAAGGCAGTGAGTGAGGTGGAAGGGAGGGAGGGAGATGGCATTGATAAGGAAGCCACAAGAGGAAATTCTCCTTTTTCCTGTGTGTGCCAGGCGTTATTTATAAACTTATCTGCTGTCGAGTGAAATCAGGAAACATTGGCGGCGGTCATCACTCCCCCCCCCTTCCCGTGCGGGAGATGAGTTTTAAATAAAGCTGCTCCTCGATCAATGGGACTCGATCGTACCCTAAGCCCTTTCCCTGCGTGCCACTGCGGCGTGTCAAGTCACAGGACGAATACCGCTAATATAGAGTAGGGCAGTGTGGGAAAACGGAGACAGAGAGAGATGGCTGACAAGAACAGGATTAGTATGCCATATGAGCTCTGACTCTCCATTATGTTTCCCAACCTTCAGCATTTCTGTCCATCTAGTTGACTCTGTTCTCCTTCTGTATGTATCAGGGATATGACTCAGAGTTGGGATTGAAGAAATATGCTGGAACGGTGGCGGCTGCTGAACCCCTTGCAAGGTAAACAAGGAGCGTGTCAGTCAGCGGGAATGGGATGGATGAGTGACAGGCTTGGCGGGCAGCAGGGGTGGAGTCGCCGGTGGGTCAGTTTTAGCAACGGCCACAGGGGCTCTTGGGGCAAGCGTGGAACATCGAGACACCTGAGGGCGATGGGATTCAGCGGGAGCAGGAAGCGAGGAGAGGAATGACAACAATACACCACGAACCCAACACTCCCTCTCCCACCCTTCGCTCCCTTTTCCTCTATCCTTCCCTCCTCTCGTCTTCTCGCTCCATGGCAGACGGATGAAGCAGAGACAGAGCACCGCCACTCTTCACGGCTGCCACGGAGACAGAGGTGGGAAAGCGGCGTCAGACTGCAGCTGGATTTGAGGGTCATTTGAAGAACATGAGCAGCGAAGCAAAGCAGCGAGAGCTCTGTTTTCAGTTCATGCCTGGGAACAGGAGTCCGTTCTCTCTCTCTTGCTCCCCCCCCCCCCCCACCCCACCCCACCACTCTTGCCACACAACAGCTAAATCAATAGAAATGACAGCGCTGTTGGAAGGTCATTTGCAAGACCAGGCGAGCTATGTGGTGGAATGTGTGCCGACTTGTCGCGCGCGCGGGGAACAAATGCCGGTCCTGCCAGCACTCCTGCCTGCGTGTCCTGCTCCGGTCCAGCTGGAAGAACCGGACAGTGCTGTCACAATTCCACACTTCCTTCCCATACACCAGCAGGGAAAATGGTGATGAACAGCTAAACAGACGATCCCTTAACAGGACACACATTTTCTGAAATGGAATTCTAAAGCTGCTCTGCATGCTTGTTTACACACAACCACGCACGCGCGCGCGCACACACACACACACACACATACACCTCTTTATGTAAACAGTTCAGGAATGAGGTACACGTGTTAGGCAAACAAATATCCATGAAATAATTTCTGTCATTACTGGTGATCTATGAAGAATGGCCAGATGGTTTCCTGCACAACACAAACAACAACTGCTACATGTTTAATACTGCTGGAGCTGCTCAAAGCTGCAGAAAGAAGCACCACCAGCAGCAGCAGCTGCTGCACAGAAAAGCACAAGGAACACTTGAGGACATTAAGACGCGGCACTCGGAGTTTCGTGCACGCTACTCACAGAATATTCAATGGTCCCTTTGGGTCTCTGGAACGACATGCGCCTCCCATCCTTCTTTTCTGGAGTCTTCTTCTGGCCGGTATCTGAAAGCAAACGAGGCAAGGTGCGCATTACATTCATGTTCCCCTCTCCCCCAGCTTGTCACAAGCTGCCGTTTCCCAGCCTCGTGGGTAGACAGCTCATTCGTCAACAGCGAGCAGGCAAGCCAGCCAGCAATACGAGCTGTGAGCGCCGGACCCTTCTCTCTCTCCTCTGTGTGTTTCTCGCTCTGCCTCTAACCCGCTGCTCCAGCTCTCTCTCTATCATGCTGTCCTCCCTTCGCTCTGCCTTGCTTCTCCCTGCCTTTTCTCTTCAGCCGTCGAAAGCGATTCACCTTGCCTTCCACCCCCTGTTGCACCTCACAGCCCAAACAGTGCGGTCTGACTTCCATGGAGAGGTGGGTGGGTGGGTGGGTGGGGGGGGTGGGGTTGAGGAGAAGAAAGATCCAAATGGGATGTGGTGTACGCTAGAGCTGCAAAGGGAGAGGAAGCAAATTGGGGGCTAAACCAGAGGGTGGATGGGGGATAGGGGAGGGTTGAGTACTACGTGCTGGTTGGGTAATGTAACAATGATCCAGGAAAACAACAGCAGCTAATGAAGAAGTGGGCTGAAGGTGTTGGAAGATGTGACCCCTCTGTTAAATGTCTAATTCATGTGTTTTCTCAGTAAATCTGCTGTGCTCTCTACTTTGAATAAAAGCTCTGGCTTCCGTTTCAGGTGGTTGTAGTTTGTCAGAGGAGAGGGTTAGGGAAATGACAGACTTAAGAGCTCAACTCATCAATATTCATGAGATGCAAGGTCTTTCCTCTGATTGGCTAATAAGAATCATACCTGCAAACTCACAAGGTGTGAAAAAGGTGACAACTAAAATCCTGTAGTTGGGGGCTGAGGGAATCCTCCCCCGGAAAAACGTTGTGATTTTAAAATCACAACGTTAAATTAGCGTTCTAATGTAGTCTGAGATGAAAATAAAAGCAGACAGACACAAAAACTTACTTCAAATTAAAAAGCTGTTTATAAATTTTGTTCAAATTGAACGTGATATTTCCACATTTGATAGCTTTGATATTCTGATAACTGCCATAGTTTGCAGTTTTTGCAAATATGATTATTTGGTGAGTGGAAGGATACTCTGAGTGCTCTTGCCGTTTGCCTGCTGTATGAAACTTTGTTGCGAACCTAGTTTTAACTTGATATAAGGCAGACATTTGTTTCATTAAAGCGGACACTGCCTCGAATAGAGAATTGTGCTAATAAAGTGGCTGCATCGCTCCTCAAGGGAGGTGGGTTTGGTTTTCAATAAATCTCCATATATTACAGAAAATACCTGTGAGATCTACCAACAAATTAACCCCAAAATATTAATAAATTGTTGCTCGACAACCAAGGAACATGACACACCGGTATTTCTTATTAATATGTCGCTGTAAAATATATAATTCCCCCCCCCCATTATATCTTCCAGTTCATGTGACCACAGGTGACACAAAAATCAATCTGGAAATTCCTTACCACAGCTAAAGAACCTGACAACAATTTGACATTTGATTGCATAGAATATTTTACATTAATACTTTTTCTGTAATATTTCAGGTTTTCCTTCAATGGCTTCCAGCTCATGTGAGCAAGTGATATGAAATCAATCCTAAAATGTTTTAATACAACCAGTTGGATAGAGCTGTTTTTGCTCTACCTTGGTGTCTTTTTACCAACAGCTGTCTTAGTTTTGCACTTTTAATGAAAATTGTGTGATTATGTATTTCCAATATTTACTTTTTGTATATATTTTTTTATTTTTCTGCTTACGTCTTCAACCTTAGAGACAAGTTAAAATACCAACTGTTCTAAAATACTGTCTATATGGTGTTTTATTATTTGTCATTCAGTTATAAAAATATTTTACCTTATAGATATTATAGAATGTAAGTGTGTTAAAGAAATAATGTCACAGTTACTTATCTGTGAGGAGAGATGAGTATGATGAAGTATGATAATTGTCCACATTAACGGTAACATTAACATTTATGCTGGTTATAGCCAGTGCTTTGATTTGATCAATGGTTTAATGGCAAACTAAAATAAGTTTGCTGTGTTTGCAAATGTAGCCTATAATAATATACCATCACAGGCTACATTTGCAAATTTTTACCAAAAGTCAGTATGAAAGCTTTGTATGAACAGCTTTGTTTTATAAAATTTTCCAGTAAAACATTGTTTATTGCCTTTTTAGTCCATGTTGTATCAAACTTATTCTGTGCGCCACACCGCTTGTAAATGAATGGGGTATGTGCATGTTGGATGTTACCATCTTGTTTGAGTTTGTTACCCTAATAATGCACAACAGCTTTCCTGAGAAGGAAGCATCCTGCATAATATATAAAAAAAGATAATTGATGTTTTTGTTTGTTAGTTACTTTGCTGTCCTGAACTACTTGTTTTAAACATGGAATGATGTTAAGGTAGTAAAGGAGAGGAGCTTTAAAATCGTGGTTAGAGAATACGAGCAGCTGGGGTTGGGAAGGCAAACAGAATGAACACAATATACGAGTAGAAATGGGGGCTGCAGATGATAAGTGGGTTAATGGTGACAGAAGATGTTAGAAGTGAGCTTATGGAGAATATTGGGGGCTGGGGGGGAAATTGGACGAAGGAGAGAGGGTAGATGGAATATTGAAAGCAAGGAGATGAACGACCGAAGCAAAAGATGGGCCAGAAGATGATAGAAACTGCTGGGAATATAGAAGCTTTTCCCAATGTACTGGTTTTGATTCATGGCTTCTACAAGTATTATTTGTAAAATTGTTTTACTAGGTTATGGTCACGCAGTTTATGAATCAACCAGATGATGAATTAAACAAAAAATCTCTATTCGTCCTCCCTGAACATCCCATCTTTAAGAAATCCCCTTATTTGCCACTTCCTCTAGGCACAATGTATATATGTAGCTCAAAAACATGACTCATACACCAGTGTAGCTATTTCTGGGCTTGGGACTGCCTGGAAGAGAATGAAAAAGGGAGGGAGGATCAGAGCTGATTCAGGTGTTTTTAGAGCTGTTAAAATAGGGGGGCTTTCTTTCCTGAAATCAACACTGAAGGACAATTAGGGCTGGATCATTATAGAATTATATATGTAAAATAAATCTTATTAAAATAAATGACCAGGAATGCTTAATTTTCAAAATATAGCGGTTACTTTTTGACTTATAAATGAAATTAAAAAGAAATAGTAAAAATAAGAGGATAAGAGGTGAAACGTCTTCCAAGACAAATTACCAAGTCCAGTTGCGTTCGATTGAAATTTCCTTGAGATAACAATGACCTGGATGAATGAGAATTTTCACAGGCTTATAGTCAAAAAGGATTTTTCATTCACCAATTCACCTCCGCTCGTTCTGTAATTTAATAAAAAGAAAAAAAAGTAAAGGTTATTTAACATTAAAATGTTTATTTTTCACTTAAAATTTTTGTCTGGTGGTCATTTTTATTTATGTTTTTTTTTTATCCTATTCATAATCATTTATTGTAACAAGCAGAAAATAACTTAAAACCCGTCTTCCAGTTCATTGCCTTTTTTGTGTGGTTGAAGTATCGGTATTGGTACTCGGTATCGACAAATACTCAAATCGGTTTTGTATCGGTTTGAAAAAAGTGATATCGTTGCATCCCTACCACAAATGCCATTTTTGACTCATAAAAACAAAATTTAAAGATAACATGTAAACTGCTTTTTTATTTTCCAATTCAGCACTGCTCATTATGTAACTTAACAATAAAAATAAATAAAAGTTATTAGTTTTTTTGTTGTTTAAAATAATAATAAAAAAACAATGGAAAATAAGAGGATGTCTCAGTTTTCCTCTGGGTATTGGTTGTCTAAAATATTTAAAAAAATACAAAAAGGATAATAAAAAAGGATAATAAAAACGTATTTTAAAGAAAAATATTCCTTCTACTTATAGTGTCATTCTGTCTTGGGAACTCAAAGCATACTATTTCATGAAAAAAAAAACACGAAAATCTGCATTTGGTATTATACCTACATAAAAAGGTTGGCTTTTTCTGATTTTTAGCCAAAGTTATTAAAAGCCATTGTGGAGGGTTGAAAGAGCCACAGGTTGGAAACCACTAGACTAGATTGTTATTACTAAAATCATAACTCCTTGTTCTTTAAACTAAATCTATTCTCATCTTGTGTTCTTAATGTATTGCTCCACCCCTACCATCCTGTAAAATCCACTTTATAGAATAAAAAATAAGGTTGAGTCTTGATTTACTTTCTCCCATAACAACAATTGACTGATCTCATACAAATGTAATTTGTTTACCCGATTACTTCAACCAAATATCAATTTACCCAAGCACAGAGTATATTTAACTCCGCAATACATTATTTAGATACATCATTGAAATACATTCTTGAATGTATGTACTTTACAGGAGAGTTAAAATAACATTTATCAGTGTAATAACTTCATATTAACTTTAAATAACTTGTAGCAGTATGAGTATTGTGTGTTGATCAAACACAGTGTAAGCACAAACCGTGGGTATTTGGCAAATCAATTATTTAGCATCCAAATGAAAACCCTGGAACAATGGTTACTTTTGAAGAAAATGCATAGCAGGGACCGCCGATTGGAAACGATTGGGTTTGTGTTGCTATTTAGAGGCAACGCATCATAGCTCTGATTTCATGCTGCCTTCTTCTGAAATATAATCCGAGCAAGTCTTTTGTTTAACTCCAGGTCATTCCGGTGCAGCCGACATTAACTTCCAGCTCGACTTAGTGCTTTTTTTTTCCACTGCAAACACGGCTTTCAATATGAAACATTCACTACTAAAGAGGGTGCACATAAATCCCCCTCAAATAGCTGAAATAACAGAGCAGGGGACCAGGAGGAAGCAGGCTGGAAAGAGGCAGACAGATGGGCAGTGGAAGAGTCAAGCAGATATGCATTAGCAGCAGGGATGTTGGCACACGGTGATTCAGTGATTGGCCTACGATTAAAAACTGACCCACGGAAGAAATTTGTATTTTCAGGACATGGCAGTATAGCGTGCAGCAGAGCAGAGAAAAAGCATCTTTAAGTGGGAACTGTTGCTTGAAAGGAATCTGTCATATTTCAAATATTTTCTATGCACTTAATAAAAAAAAAACTAAAAAGCTTAGTGTGTCAGATTGAATTTGTTTTTGTTTTATATCAATATTTACATATTTGTTGTATTTGAGTAATGTCAGAATAGAGAGACAAACAAATTTTTTTTTTCATAACTTTTATCAAAGTCAGAAGTACACGTACACTTCCTGTTTGGTAGAATTGCGCCCAACTTTTTCACTTGAGCCAAACTTTTCTGGTTTCCTTCAAAAAGCTTTCTACAATAGTTTGCTGGAATCTTACTGGTTTTACAAGGGAAAGAGACGCCTTCTTACAAGTTTCAGCCAGCATCTTCAAAAGGTCATTTGCTCTTGTCCTCGGATTGATTTCCACATTCTGCACCAAAAAAAGCCTTCTTCTCAGGGAGTCCGAATCCGTCTCCTTCCAGAGCGGAGTGACGGTCCAATATTCCCATGTTTTGACAATTAGGGATGTGTATAGGCAAAAACCTGCCGATACAATATGTATCACGATACAAAGGGGATGCGATATATTGTGATATATTACGATACTATGAGTAAAACAATATATTGTGATTTTTAAAACTATAGAAAACCTGTCACACCATTCTAAACACTCTAACCTGTTTCTTCTACAACACATCCAGTTTTATTATTAGATCTAGTTTAACCACTGGAACCAAGAGGGTGAAAACAGCCATCAAGCAGCGGTCATACTTTTGATTTTAGGACCAAATTAAATTCCAATTCTTTAAAAAAAACGTTGCTTTTGAATATTGTGCAATATTGTGTCATAAAATACCGTGATATATTAGCATACCGATATTTTGTTATATCCCCATTGCCAATGATTGTCTGAACGTGGGAACTTCAGGCATCTATAAATTAGACCAAAGGATGAGCCGTACTGTTGGAGGTTCACTTTTATTTTCCTTGTGTCTTGGTTAATTTCTCGTGACTTTCCCAAGATGTCAAAGAAAGAGCATTTGTGTTTAGGGTGGGCCTCTATATGCATCTAAGGGAGTGCCACCAATTAATTCAAATGGAGTCAGCCTATCAGAAGTTTCTTAAAGTGCAACTCGCCTCCAAATCTTTTTTTTTTTATTATTATAAACTGTATCCATGGGTGTCTAATAATGCTGTCTCTACATGTCTGGTAATTATTTTTGGGTATTTAGTACATTCTAATAAAAACATACATATTTTCTTTTTTTAGTAAGTAATCGTAGCACCCTTGGGTTAGGCACAATCTTACATAACCTACTAAACTTTAAAAAGGTATTTCTGGCACATAACTAGCTACGGATATTTAAGATCCAAACAAGGTCTTATTTATACATTTATACAAACCTTCAAAACTCCACTCAAGCTTCTTTAATGATTTTTGCGACCATCTTTCTGTAATATGTATCGACTATGTCCAACTAATCATTCTAGGAGACGTCCACATCCATAATGACAACCCTGTCATTAAGTGATACTCTCCATTACTTCGGCGTGACCCAGCATATAAAACAGCTAACACACAATCGAGGACACACTCTTAACTCACGGTAATTATTAGCAAAGGTTTAAAGATTTCCAACATCTCTGTAGTTGATATTGCGTTATCTGACCATGTTTGTGTTTTCTTTTAAAGCAAGATCCCCGCTAAACAATCTAACCAAAGTGAAACCACTGTAAAACAGTGTTTCCTTTGCGATAGCTCAGCTGAAACCTTTAAATACATTTACTGCTCATCCTCATCTACACAAACTCACTTAACACACTGGTATTCAACTATCTCTAAAGTTTCAGACATCAATGATGCCATTGCTCTAACTAAAGTTAAAGTAGTCTTGGGTAGAAAGAGGTCTCGATGGACTAGCGATCCATTAGTACGTAGTGTAAAAAGTGAGTTTTGACGAGCTGAGAGAAAATGTTAGAAAACTCCACTCCAGGTTGAGATCTACAAAGAACGACTGAACAGATAGTACTTAACTTTTAAAGATGCAAGGGAATCATTATTCTCTCAAATCATTAACAGAAACACTTATAACGCACAGACTTTGTTTGCAGCAGTTGAGAGACTAACCACTGCTCCAGGACAGCAAGCTCCTGAACTAAACTTCACCAAGGCTTGCAATGAATTTGCCAGCTTTTTTACTGAAAAGATTTTGACAATTAGAAGGTCAATCTGTACAGCAGCTCCAAACCCATAACCAGTGTCACCCCCCATGTAACAATTAAGCTCCTCTCTCTTGCTGTCTCAATAACTTACCCACAAAGTTTCTAAAAAAATATAAAAATACAAACTAATAAAGTATTCACTGTCATTAGGTCTAATCTGATTCAAATGGTTAACACATTCCTCCTGTCAGGAGTCTTCCCCCAGGCTTAAAAAAAACAGCAGTTATCAAATCACTACTAAAGAGGAACAACCTAGACAACGCATAAATGGAAAACTAAAGGATGTCTGGTTTCCGTTCTCATCACAGCACTGTGACTGCCCTCGTCAAAGTTTTCAATGATATCTGCATAAATATAGACCGTCTGGTACAGTACTTGGCTGGTTTGAGTTGTACCTTGAGAACAGGAAATTCTTTGTGTCAATAGACATTTTTTCATCAGAACCAACAAATCATATGAGGGGTCCCCTCAGGGCTCTATTCTGGGGCCTCTTCTGTTCAATATCTACATACTCCCACTAACCAAATTATAACAGCTAATAAGATTAGTTACTATAACTATGCAGATGACACTCAGTTTTACATTACCAAGAGGTGACTTTGTACCCATCCAGACCCTAAATGAATGCACTGAACAAGTCAATAGCTGGTTGTCCTATTACTTCCTCCAGCTGAACAGAAACAAAACTGAAGTAATTACTTTTGAATCTAAAGATAAATGATCACGAGTGAGCACCAAGCTTCAGTAAATATATCTAGAATCTACTGATCAGGTCTGAAATCTAGGTGTAAAATGGACTCAGACGTGAACCTCCATGGTCACATAAAAGTATAAAACAAGGTCAGCCTTCTATCACCTGAAAAACATTTCTAGGATTAAAGGACTAATGAGGTGAAGTGACCCCTAAAAACGTATCCATGCATTTGTCTTTAATCGGCTTGACAACTAAAACAGCGTCCATACAGGTCTGCCTTAAGTGTCAATCAGACAGCTGCAGCTAATCCAGAATGCCACTGCTCGCATCCTCACTAGAAGCAGGAAAGTACAGAACATCACCCCAGTTCTAAAGTTCTTACACTAGCTCCCTGTAGCTCAGAGAAGAGACTTCAAAATACTCAGAGCGCTCACCAAGTTTGGAGGAGAGTAGAGGATTAAAGAAAGGAGCTAAGCCACTTAATGATTTTTCAACTATTCTGTCTGTCAGCTGCGCACACAGGGACAAAACTGGGGATCCCCCGACCTACTATTTATATTGTGAATGTCTAAGTAAGTTGCTCAATGTATGAGGTTTTTTTCTATTGTCTGGGTCATGCTCTCCTGGGAGCAGGACATAGAGGAGCAGGGTTTTTTTCTCCATCAACCACCGACCCTGACCTATCGTAAATCCTCTTTCATATCCATACATAGGAGTGCCGCTCGATGGCTGCATACCCTTCAGTAGATCTTGGACGGACTATACTGTAAACTTAATTTTGTTGTACCTCTGGTTTCAATGACAATAAAGGCTAATCGAATCTAAAACATGTTGAAGACCTGTTATTATACCAACTACTCAGACCACTCAGTACATCTAACTCTATTCTACTAATCACCCCAAGAATCAGAACCAAACATGCAAACTCTCAGTTTCAAAGCTTCCTTATCTGGACCAAACTTCCTGACAACTGGAAAGCTGATGAAACACTGAGCTGCTTTAAGGTAAAACTTAAAACCGTTTACAGAGTAAAGCAGCTCTAAATAGCTGGGGCAAAACCACTCCAGATTAAATTTCTGGTTTGCTGTTTTTTTTTACTTTCTCTAATGTTGTATTTTTATGCCTTTCATGTTTTATTCTTAATTACTATTTAGCTGGTTTTTTTCATATGTTTTGCTTATTTCTTTACCACTGAATCATCTAAAGCACCTTGAACAACCTTGTTGAAAGTGTGCAATACAAATAAAATTGCCTTACCTTGCTTGTTCAGTTTAAAACATTACACTTTACTTAAATACTGCCATTTTAAAGTATAAATAAAGTCCAGTCTCTGCCACACCTCTGTAGCGAGTTGGAGTTAAAAGAGCAATGGAAATATTGATGCCACCCGGCCCTCCTCCGCTCGAGTTCATCAGTCCACCAGGCAACACCTCCTTTGGCCGCATTTTTCAAACCGCAAAAGTAGCTGGCGGAATTCTCTGGAAGGGGCCGAGTTTGTCTGTAAGCTAAGAATGGCTTCATCTGGGCTTTTTTTCTTTTTTTTTTTAAAGGCACAATATATTTGAAGTATGTATACTTCTGAGTTTGATGAAAGTAATAGAACTGTTTAACAATTCTCCCTCTATTTTGACATCTTAAAAACAAAAAAAATATTTGTTGATGTTTTTTGATCAAACAAAAAAATCTGATTTGATGTTTGACAGTAGAAAGATGTGCTTTTTTAAAATTGTGTGTAGATATCTGGTGAATGGGACATAAAACCGTGAGATGAGCTTTGCGGTCAAGACAACAGCTGAACAGAGTGTGCGGTATATAACTGCACTAAAGATATTTAAGGTTTATTTCTGTTTAGTTTATGGGTCCCAGCAAAAAGTTACCCTTCGGCTGTGGTTAATAATTGGTTTATGTTGTTTATCCCAAGGCACCAATGATTCTCCAGTTTATCAGAATCAATTATCAACGCTAGTTCATACTGCTGTAGGAACAACTAGGTAACATATTAGGAACATAGATGAACCCAAAATGCAAGATTGTATTGCATTTACATTTTAAGATTTGTTCTCAGTGTGACGCAGTACAGAAGTTTTTAATAGTTTTTAAAAGTTAATTATAAAAATTTTTTTATTAAAGAACCGGCAGATGTGCACAGCCTTAATCTACCACAACAGTATGCATGCATTGCGAGAACACAAAATCAAAAGGAATATGCAGAGGCCACACAGGGCATGCATGACGGAACGTGCCCCTGACTGATGGCAGTCAGAATAAACAGCTATATTCGCACAACCACACAGTAGAAAAAGAACAAATCTTTACTGAGGTGAACGGAACTCTCTAGTTATTCAATTTGTTGCTCACTGGAGTAAAACAACTGTTTCTATAGCCGGCGTTGAGCTTTTTTTACAGTTGTCGTTTCCAATAAAAGCCATTCTGAGCGGCCCGTTAGCGCTGCTGAATTGCAAGAATGCCGGGTCAACTGTGAGAGGGGAGCTCTGAGACTGGCACAAAGACTGAAAGAAGCCGCTGTGCATCCTGGCAAAAACAAAGGCTGCCTCTCAACAAGGTGGAATGGCTCCGATATAATCAAACAGCTCAATTTTCACTCCTTAATAAGCTTCAGTCTAAGATACCGAAGAGGATTTCAGGCATTAAAAACCGTGATAAATCTAATGTTAATGTCAATGTATCAATTACACAGACACACACATTTATATATAAGGACTACTATACAAGCTACACAAGAATCCCAGATCAGTATGTTTTTGGGATTTTAAAGACACAGTTTGGTATATTTTCATTACACTTCAATATAGAACAATAAACAAACGATTTTTAACCAGAGTAGAAAAAGAAGTGGGAGGCCGCGTTGCACAACTGAGCAAGAGGATAAGTACATTAGAGTCTCTAGTTTGAGAAACAGATGCCTCACAGGTCCCCAACTGGCATCTTCATTAAATAGTACCCGCAAAACACCAGTGTCAACATCTACAGTGAAGAGGCGGCTGCGGGATTCTGGGCTTCAGGGCAGAGTGGCAAAGAAAAAGCCATATCTGAGACTGGCCAATAAAAGAAAAAGATTAAGATGGGCAAAAGAACACAGACATTGGACAGAGGAAGACTGGAAAAAAGTGCTGTGGACGGATGAATCCAAGTTTGAGGTGTTTGGATCACAAAGAAGAACGTTTGTGAGACGCAGAACAACTGAAAAGATGCTGGAAGAATGCCTGACGCCATCTGTTAAGCATGGTGGAGGTAATGTGATGGTCTGGGGTTGCTTTGGTGCTGGTAAGGTGGGAGATTTGTACAGGGTAAAAGGGATTCTGAATAAGGAAGGCTATCACTCCATTTTGCAACGCCATGCCATACCCAGTGGACAGCACTTGATTGGAGCCAATTTCATCCTACAACAGGACAATGACCCAAAACACACCTCGAAATTGTGCAAGAACTATTTAGAGAAGAAGCAGGCAGCTGGTATTCTATCGGTAATGGAGTGGCCAGCGCAGTCACCAGATTTGAACCCCGTTGAGCTGTTGTGGGAGCAGCTTGACCGTATGGTACGCAAGAAGTGCCCATCCAACCAATCCAAATTGTGGGAGCTGCTTCTAGAAGCGTGGGGTGCAATTTCTCCAGATTACCTCAACAAATTAACAGCTAGAATGCCAAAGGTCTGCAATGCTGTAATTGCTGCAAATGGAGGATTCTTTGATGAAAGCAAAGTTTGATGTAAAAACAATCTTATTTCAAATAAAAATCATTATTTCTAACCTTGTCAATGTCTTGACTCTATTTTTTATTCATTTCACAACGTATGGTGGTGAATAAGTGTGACTTTTCATGGAAAACACAAAATTGTTTGGGTGACCCCAAACTTTTGAACGGTAGTGTATACACACACACATATATATATATATATACACACACACAGACACATATATATATATATATACATACACATATATATATATACACATATAATATTATTATATATATATATACACATACACACATATATATATATACACATACACACATATATATATATATACACATACACACATATATATATATACACATACACACATATATATATATACACATACACACATATATATATATATATATATACACACATATATATATATATATATATATATACACACATATATATATATATATATATATATACACATACACACATATATATATATATATACACACATACACACACATATATATATATATACACACATACACACATATATATATATATACACATACACACATATATATATATACACATACACACATATATATATATATACACATACACACATATATATATATATACACATACACACATATATATATATACACATACACACATATATATATATATATACACATACACACATATATATATATACACACACATACACACATATATATATATACACACACATACACACATATATATATATACACATACATACACATACATACGATGGACTGTCGACTTAGTGAATCAATAGTTAAGACATTTCTGCTATATGAAATAATTTGAAGGTCTACTCATGCATGCACTTTCAAGTCATTATCTTCTTGTCTTCAGTCACTAAGAAATAAATAAATACAAAATAACTCCATATCCAAAAAATCCCTTAAGGATGTGAAACACTAAACTGCTTCTCTCACAGAGAATAAAGAGAAGAATAAAGGTCATCTGTCTCTTCTATACAGAGTGTGTTGCACAGGTAAAACTATTGATAATCTAAATACTAGACTGAAACAAGAAAGAACGACATCAAAAAATACAATTTTTTGATTTGAAGCCATGCAATCTGCTGACATTGAATCACTGCGACTAAATATATACCCCCCCACTACACTTTGTACACATCCGTGAAAACCTCAAGCAGCTGACTTCATGACAAACATTCCCTTTTGGGTCCGATAGAATACACAAGCAGCCAATTTCCCTGTGCTGCCTTGTTTTCCCTGCCTCCTGGCTATATCCAGCCAGCCTTCCCCAGCGGGTATTTTTAGAACCCCCCCCCAAAAGCAGGCAGGAGCTCTGCACCACTGCCATACTGAACAGGTGCTGCACAACATCACACAGAACAAATGGAGACTTCTCTCAAACATTTGTAACAGAAGGAGGGATAAGGCTGAGACAGTGGGCGGAACCATGTGATGAGGTGCTTTTTAACTCTGCACCAGAGCAATACTGATTTAAGATTATTTCACCTATCTGACTGGAAGAGAGCAGCCACATGTGAGGTACGGACAGTGGTGATTTTTTTTCATAGACTGTAAATACATTGGACAAACCCTCAGATGATGTCACCTATAGGTTTTTGAAGAGAAGAAAATGAAGCCAACTGGCGGTCCCCACCGCTGCAACCCTAGTCGCGTCACTAACCTCATCACTCTCAGAAAATACAAAAATGGGCAAAGAGAGAAGCACTGTGAGGGTAGGGGCGGAGGATTGACACTCCGAGCCGACATAGCTACAAGCTAGTCAGGAGCTAGTCCGGAGCTAACTGAAGCCAACATAGGCTGCAGTCGCTTTCAGCCAGAAGACCACAGTTGAGAGACTCTTCCCCCTTTTCCACTTGGTTCGCTTTAGACCCCGAAACACATCTCGAGGGGGGATGTGTTTCGGGGTCCAGAAGGCATCGGCTCCAGGCCCTTAAAGTGCTGCGCAGATCACCTGTGTGGCATTCTAGGATATCTGTTCAGCCTGAGCCTGTTGGTGGGCGAAAGTACCACAGCTGTGGAAGACCTCCTGTGTAGTAGTGGTACCCAAGACCTCCCATCCCAAGGACCTCGGCAGCTACAGGCCAGTAGCTCTGACATCACTTCTGATAAAGACCCTTGAGAGGTTGGTTCTAAATCATCTGCGCCCCTTGGTGATGTCTTCTTCAGATCTGCTGCAGTTTGCTTACCATACTGGCATCAGAGTTGAGGATGACATCACCTACGTCCTGCAGCGAACTCTGACTCACCTGAAGAAGTCTAGAAGCACTGTGAGGATCCTGTTCTTTGATTTCTCCAGTTCTTTCAATACCATCCAGCCATGATTTCTGAGGGACAAGCTGAAGCTGTCAGGAGTGGACTGGACTATCTCACAGGACGACAGTATGTGAGGAAACGGGGCTGTGTCTCTGACACACTGGCCTGCAGTACGGGGCCCCACAGGGAACTGTGCTGGCACCATTCCCCTTCACTCTCCACACTTCTCCATCAACTCCCCATGCCACCAACTACAGAAGTTCTCTGACAACTCTGCCAGAGTCGGCCTAATCACAATTGAGGAAAACTCAGAGTACAGAGAGTGGACTCTGGACTTTGTGGACTGGTGCCAGCAGAACTACCTGCTGATCAATTCTGGGAAAACCAAAGAGTTAGTGGTGGACTTCCGGAGACACAGACCCACCACACTGACACTGGTGAACATCCAGGGAACGGACATTGAGATAGTGGACTCTTGGCGAAGCATCAGCCCATATCAAGCCCATTCTCTCCCCCACTGCTGGCGAAGCAGAGAATTCTTGGACCGTCTGTTACTGTAATCAATGCCAGAGCAAGCCATCTTTGTCCAATAAGTGCATGATTAACATCCAAAACCAAAGGAAAAAAAAACGAAGAAGCAACTGATGGTGAAGTTCAGAAACATGAAATGTCTTGAGTCTGAACGTTAGTCAGCGGCTGAAGGACGTGCTCGAGAAAACCGGGGGGGGGGGGGGGGGGGGGGGGGGGGAAGCAGATTACGGCACAAGCTGTTAGCTACCATTAGGGAATAGCATTAGTTTAGATGGACCTGTCAGTCAAAAGCACACACCCCTAGGCCTTTGAAGAGAGAGAGCACAGGTCTGGCTCCTCACCAATTCCTCCCTCGCCAAGTTTCTACTCGGCAGATGGGCTAAAGTTTGGGGTTACCTTTTCAAGAGATCGCACAGGTATCGATTTATTTTCTGGGATTTATGGAAATTTTGTGACGGTCCACAATTGAAACCACTGCCTTCCAGAGCGAGCGTTTGGCGGTGATGTATCCGCTTCATGAGCTCAGCTCTAGCTGAGACGCCTTAATGAAACAAATGTGTGGAATATCCAACTACCTTAAAAGCGGCAAGTTTGGAATGCATTTCAGATTACTGCTAGAATAAATTCAATGGTAACTTTCACTGGAAGATTCGTTGTTGTGACGTCGCTTTTTTCTTTTTTAAACTGGAGAGTGCGGTTGTTTGAAATTCTGAAAAATCCTCCACTATACCAATTCTTCTGTGGAAGCATGTCAGCTGTTCGTTCAGACCACTAAAAAAGCTTTGTTGACTTCAGTAAAGGTTGATCATTTCACTCCTTTGCCATTTCATACTTCTGGGTTTTGGTCTCTCTATACTTGACATTATTGAATCAGAAAAAGAGCATTCTGCAAAAGGATGTCAGACCACACACAACAGATGGATGTTATGATGAACTGGCCTGGAGAAGACTTGAGCAGATAACAGGAAGTCTTGATGTTTAAAGGAGACATATTATGAAAAAAAAATCCCTTTTCTTGGGATTTGGGTTGTTATTGTGTGTCTCTGGTGCATATACATGCATATAAATTTGGGAAAAAAGCCGGACTATTGGAATATCCACACCTCCTCGGAGCTGTCTCCACCCACCAGGTGATTGCTGTCTCCACCCAACAGGTGATTGCTGTCTCCACCCAACAGGTACAGCAGTAAACAACAGTTTACGATTGGAAAGCACTTGTTCAGATTAGGAAACACCATGATGCAGCTCCACGCAAAATGCTCCGTTTTTGGCTGCTCAAAAGAACTCAAAACACTTTATCGGGTCCCAGTGGAAGAGGACAGAAGAGCGGCATGGGTTGACTTTATTCTTTATGGTAAGATGCTGGTGGTAGAAGAAGCAACCGCGGAGTAGAAGGGAAACGCGCCGCCAAATTGAGCTGCTGAGAACGGGTCAAAAAGACGTGAGATCTGCGGCTGCTTGGTGTTCCCCTGGGGCTTCCATCTGTTCCTCTCTTGGTGGGTGATCGGCCCTGCGCTGGTCCGCCTGCGGCTCCTGCGCTCTGTGGGACTGACTCTGGATGCATGCGCCTCCTGCCTCCTTCATGTCTGTGTCGATTCCTGTAGGACGGATTGACGGTTCCTTACACCAGCTATCAATCACTTGCATGGGGAAACCTTATTCAGACCTGCATGCTAGCACACACACATAGGTGTGGGGACATTGGTGCGGACGGACATATCTTGAGTTGAGGTTATTGTCATTAGTTAGCTTTTACCAGGAGCTTAACAGAAACATTAATATTGTGTTTATTAATCCATGCTTGTGTGTAGTGAATGTGTAATTCTTAGGTTTTATTACTTGATCTGAACTATTGGTGTGGTTCTGTTCAGTTGGTTGTTTTTGTTTGTTTTGTTTTACTGCTTCTCTGCCATGCGGCAGAGGTGGAGGACTGGGATGTTTTCTTGTGTTTTTTGTTTGCCTCCCTATCTTGTGTCGTCAGTTCGCGCCTCTGCTGGTGCGGTTTCTCTTCTTCACCTTCTTCCTTTCTTCCTTCTTTTCTCGGTTTCGTGTCCATGACTTCAGGAAATTGAACCCGCAGTAATCACTAATAAAGATTTTTTAATACATATACATCAAGTGGAGTGTTACAGCAAAGTAGTAATACTCTGCTTGGGAAAGTAAATCTGTTGGGCTTTTACTTGGTAGTCAGACACCAATTCTGAGTGGCAAACTGCTAGACAGGACACGTAAAAAAAAAAAAAAAAAAAAAAGACGTGAGATCTGCCGCAGAAGAGCAGCATAGGTTGGATTTATTTTTGATGGTAAGATGCTGGCGGTAAGGGCGGGGAAGGCTGAAGACCTGCCGCCGCACGGAGCTCAAAGAGCGGGGTCTCTGCGGTGCTAGAGAGCTGGAGTCAGCTGATGGAGCTGGAAGGCTTTAGAGTCGGCGTCTCAGGAAGATATCAGAGTTCCAGGTAAGCAGTTAAATCTATACTTTTAACTTTAAGTAATTTCTTCAATAATCATTCAGAAGTATTTTTGCTGAATTCTCTGAGTATCAGGTTCTCACACAGAAACATTGGGGAGTGGAATTATCAGAATAAAAATATTTTCAGTTAATTTTCAATTAAATCAAAAATACTTTATTGATCCCATGAGTGGAAATTCAGTAGTTTACAGTACAACCTGTCCACAGATCCAGGTCACTGAAGAGCAGTGCTCCCATCTGTATTATTAGTATTAACACCGACAGAGTAATTGCAACCTTTATGTTGTAACATTTTTTATCATGTGTCTTGAGTTATTTATCTGAGTTGACCACAGTGGTCACCATAGAAACTCTGCATGAGTGCTGATTTCAACTATGATAGTGTTAAATCTCCACTTTTAAATTTGCTGTGCAGAAGACTCCCCTCCTACAGGAGCAAATTCTGGTTCAAACATGTTTGGTTGAACTCATTTTTTTTCTTGTATGGTTTAATTCCCTTTTTTGTGTGTATGGTTGAACTACTGCAGCAGCCATGTCCATAACTTTCACACATAGTGGTAACAGTCATTATGAGAGTGGTGGGCGTGAGCAAAGATTTTAGAAGCGTTGGGCGTGGCCAAGTTAACAGTAAGCTCATTAATATGTAATGATCAGCAGAAAACAGCACAATCTGCAAGGGGCTGAAACAGAGAGAAATACAGGTTGGTAACTATTGTTTCCTACAAGTTATTTCCAGGAAACAACTTCAGAAACATGTTTTCTGGAACTCTTAGACCTATTTTAAATTGTGGAAAAATAGTCATAATATTTTCCTTTAATGTATTTTACATTGAGAAGGAAAAGGCTGTGGGCTTTAACATGGCATACAAACTCCTATTTCCTCAGTGTTTTCCAGATTGGTTATAGGTATTTGGCATGGAAAATACATCACACACAAAGTAGTTTTTAATCTTAAAGTTGGTATTTGGCTCAGTATGAACACTAGGGAAACTTTGTCAGATTAATTAATTAATTATTTCTTTATGTTGCTCCTGCTGCTCTGTTTTACAGATGGTTTTTCATGATTACTTGCTTGTGCTGATTAGGGGTAGGAAATATGACGATTTAAGTCTGTTTCACAATCTACATGTTTGACGATGTCATTTTTGAGAGATCGTTTTATCGCGATTCAGTTTTGCTGCTGTATTTCTGCCTCTGTATGTGAAGGGAAGGCTGAAGTCGCCCTCTCCCTCCCTCTCAGTGAATTATGAAGGGAAGTCACATGACTGTGATGATGAAGTCACATGACTCTGCATAGTCACAGGACTCAAGGCAGTGCTCATTTCTTAAAAGGGCATGATCCCCGCTAAACTAAAACACATATTTTTGTGAAATATGAAATATTTGGTATATCGCCCAGCCTTACTAAAAACTGGGTGAGGAACAGCCAAACTCTGCTACCAGGGTGAGGTTGTGGAAGGTAGTTTCATGTCATGGCAAGACTGAGCACAGCGACCAGACATAAGGTAGTTATACTGCATCAGCAAGGTCTCTCCCGGACAAGGATTTGGAAACCAGGCCAAGCAACTCAAGTATGTGTAAAACATAGGAACTGGGGTGCAGAAAAAATGGCAGCAGGTGCTCTGGAACGATGAGTCAAAATTTCAAACACAGTATTTGGCTGTAGCAGAAGCCCGTTTGTTCATTAAAGTGCTGGAGAGCGGTAGAATAATGAGTGTGTGCAGGAAACATTGAAGCATGGGGGAGGTCCTTGAACATTCGGGGCTGCATTTCTGCAAATTAAATTGGAGATTTGTTCAGGTTTAATGATGTTCTCAATGCTGAGAAATACAGAGATATTTATCCATCATGCAATACCATCAGGGAGGCGTATGATCGGACCCAAATTCATTCTGCAGCAAGAAAACAACCCCAAACACATAGTCAAAGCCATTAAGGACTATCTTAAGTGTAGAAGTCCTGGAAGTGATGGTATGGTCCCCACAGAGCCCTGATCTCAACATTAGTGCAGTCCCATCCAGTGTGTCTGGGATTACGTGAAGAGACGGAAGGATGTAAGGAAGCCTACATTCACAGTAGATCTGTGGTTTGTTCTCCCAGATGTTTGGTACAACATACCAGCTGAGTTCCGTCAAAAACTGTGTGTAAGTGAACCTAGACGAATTAATTTTGGTTTGAAGGCAAATGGTGGTCACACCAAATATTGATTTGCTTTAGATTTCTCTTTTGTTCATTCACTGTTTTTTGTTGATTGATTCAGCAATTTTGAAAGTATTTTTTGTTTTTGCATTTTTTCAAACCTGACTAAAGATTTTGCACAGTACTGTATATTTCAACTTCCAAAGCTACATTTTAATTTTTTTTAAATACATTAATAATTTGGAATTGCATTCTACAGAAAAAAATTAAAAATAAGCGATTGTGAGAATTCGGAGAATGGGGGTCTACTCTGATTTGGAATAAACGTTGCACTTAGATGTTTTTTTTTTTAGGATTATTTGTGAATTTGACTCAGTACATCTTTCATGACTACGGATAACATTTTTGGTACATTTTGGTACTCATGGCTGTCAATTCCAATTAAATAGATGTTCAATAACCAATCCAATATCACGCTTCTTCCTCTATACTGCTCGACTTTGACAGTGTATCAAATATTGGAAATGTAAATAAGAAAAGTTGTTTTGCCTTTTTAAAGGAGAAAGAAAATGGCCTTGATGCCTGTTAATTAACCTCTATAATTGCAATAAATCACTATCTCTTCTAGCTGAATTATTTCCTCTCATAAATTAATCAGTTAATCAGCTAATTGCTTCTGGCCTGTACAGGTAAACACAATATGTAGAGGTTTTACTGTGTCAGTGCTCCCCGTATGAAACGCAACAGAAAAGCCTCACAGTTTGTTAGAAATGACCCATTAGGAAACCATTAAATAGACAGGATAGACTGCGACGTCTTCCCATTTGTTTTCCTCACAAGCTAAGCCTTCAAATAGCATTTTTCAACCAATGCTTGTTGCCATTTAATCTGGAGCAGGTTTGTCACCATGGAAACAGTCATGTACACGTTATGAGAATGTTAATGTAACCGTATGCTACCAATGACACACCCCAACGCAGATCAGTGTCCGCATTCCAACACTGAAGGTTTTGGCAGGAAGATCATCTGCAGCTGTAAGCAGAGAAGCAACAGTGCATCCAGTTAACGAGATGAAACCATGCGCGATACCACTGGGTTGACATTTTAACTGCCAATTTTTTTACAAATTTTGTAGCATGTAAAAAATGCAGTAGCAATAAATTTTTATTGTTTAGGGTAATGGTTGGAAAACGAATTCATTTTTCCCTCATATTACTTTCTCATCATCAGTCTCCAAGCCTTTCTCCCTAAGCTTTCTTATCTTAAGCAGACTGAGATCTAAATCACAACCAGAGCAACCTACCAAATATTGCATCCACTGCGTCCTTTTGCAGGGATGATTTGATATATCGAGCAGCTTTGATTTGAACAATCTTTAATCAGTGTAGAACACTTTGGTCCAGTTTAACTTTTCTATCTAATATTTTCCTACGGCTCATCCTAAGGTGTTTCCACCAATTTCAACCAAATGTTTCACAAGTTGCCAACCATCAAGGAATCACTGCTCAAAGTAGAAGTAAAACAAGACAATTCAGGTATGATCAGTCTAGAGTGTTTTGGGTTTTCAATGACAGTTGATCAAATTGGCTCTAGCTTTCTTAAACAGAAATCAAATGGCATCAGTTATAACTAGTAGTGGGCAATATAAGGTATAAGGTAGAAATGATATAAATTTAGTCAAAAGTAGAGATTTTTACTATACCGCGGTTATGGATTTTGATAATGTCATCAAACTGTGCCTATATACTTTTAACCAGGTACACCAGATATTGAAAGTTTAAAAAAAAAAGTCATTTAACAGAAAAGAAACGTATGAAATATATGTAAGGGGTCTTTTGTGCAATATTAAAGCTATATATAAGTAACCAGAAAAGCAGACAATGTTGAGCTTTAGTTTTATAAATGTGTGAAATTTTTTTTGTTCAAAATATCTTCATATTTGTTTGTTTTGAGAATTTTTGTGCATATGTCCTTTAAATGGCATTCTAAACCTTTTTAAAGTTGTTTTACTACTATGTCTCTGGAACGTGTAAATGTTCATAAGCGGTCATTTTAACATGACAGCAGTGAGTTTTATTTTTAAACCAAAGTTTGAAGGCCCCTCCCAAAACATCCCTTCTCTCCCCCTCCTGCAAGCTTTCCACTCCCTCTATTTTTCGAGTTTGTCGCTGTACTTCCCATTGGGTTTTTTTTAATGAAGTTGATGTAGCCCCGAGTAGCCGGGGAGTGACTAACTATTTAGCAGACGTTTGCTATGATTTCTCCATGACCACTCTCTGCCATCGTGGTGACTGTAAACAGGAAGACAGGGAGCTGCACGTCTGCGCGGCGTCATCTCCACTGGTTTGTGCCATGCGCATGCACGTCGATTGACAGGCGACGCAGTAGAAACCTGAATTCTATTGGATAAAAAAATTTGCCGCTCAGTCTGAACTCCATAGGGGTCTATGGGAGGATGGAGGGACTTAAGAAAAATAACAAATATTGTGGAGCAATAGCCTTTTATCAGAGTATGAACCAGACATAATTTTAAAGATATATAAAACTTAAATACATGAATAAATTATTGGGAATGCAGCATTAATAAAACTTGAAAAGAATATGATCCCAATCCTCGCTGCATCAAACTGTCTAAACCAAATACGTTTTTTTAACTATTCCTATACTCACTTCCCACTTTTTTTGAGCATTTATCAAAACAGTACAGGTAATGAATTCACAAAACACCTTCAGTTTCCTTAATTACAGTTTGAAATTAAGTAATCATTAATGGTTCCACTCAAAGTAAAAAAATGAAAATGAATTAGATACATTGCTTTTGAATATTAAAACAATATCATGACACAAGAAATTGCAATGTATGGCCGTATCAATTAGACCTGGTTATCGATTAACATTTCAAGAATAGATTTGATTCTGATTCACAAACGTTAAAACTGATTATCACGATCCAATGTACTCTGTTCCTATTCGATATTATTATGGTTCGGCACTATTAAGTACATTTTTTGAGCTATTACCTTATTTGTATGCCTGTAATTCATTGACTAGACACTGAGTGAGTAACAGTTTACCGTTTACTGTAATAACCCTTTCAAAATGCTAGTTTGTTCTGCATCAACCACGGAGACTTCTAATGTGATTTGCAGATTTGCAGCAATAAAATAACTCTAAAGTATTATTATTCTCATTAGGTTTGGAGGAAAGTTTGTCTGCAACAAGCTCTGATGTTTGTTCATTAAAGTAAAATCTTTTAATTGTGTAAAGCACACACTAATGCATTTTTAATTAAAATGGCATTCCCTGCTTAACACAAAGAGACCAGAAGGCTCAGGCCGAACATTACATGCAAGCTGGAATAAAAAGCATCCAGCTGATCTGGACTCTGGTTCCACTGACATGCAACATGCTTCTAAAGGAATTATGTCCCGTTACACCGATGTTTACACGTCATATTTCAGCGTTATTTGTTAATCACCTATGATTCGTTACTATCTACTGTGGTTCAATATGGAAGGAATATTTCCAATCCGATGTTGATGAAAGTTTTGAATTATGGCAGACAAGCTGTTGTACTCAGTCTGACAGAGTTTTGGGTTATTCTCTTGTTAATCGTGCCAGTCGTCACAAGGAAAACAAAATGAGCAGCTGCCACCTTCCAATCGTCTGGTTAATGTTATGGAATAGTAATATTCACTGAACACTAAATCCGTTTTATTAGCAAAAATATTAGCAAAGACTAAAATGATGTCAGCGTAAGATTAAATGGGTTTGTGGAAGGAGTAGAAAGTGGGAAACAATAGTTAAGACTACTGGGGTTCTAGCTCCAGTCTGGATCTGTTTCTGCTGTCTATATGGTGCCACGTGCTAGCATTTAGTTTTTTGGCTGACATGTATTTGTTTGAACGTAGGAATAACACAGAGTTAGAAATAAAGATTTGCATGGCACAGTTGATGCACAGATGACAATCAGTCTGGGGATTCCATTTAATTTCAGTCTTTTAAACATATTCCTGTCATTTTAACTAAAACTGCATTAATCCAAAGTAGAGACGCAGCGTTGAAAGATTTGTGGACAATTTCTGATGTCGATATTCATTTTAGCTGATTTAGTGTGCATAAAGGAGACATTTGACTATTTTTCCACAATTTAAAATAGGTCTAAGAGTTCCAGAAAACATGTTTCTGAAGTTGTTTCCTGGAAATAACTTGTAGGAAACAATAGTTACCAACCTGTATTTCTCTCTGTTTCAGCCCCTTGCAGATTGTGCTGTTTTCTGCTGATCATTACATATTAATGAGCTTAATGTTAACTTGGCCACGCCCAACGCTTCCAAAATCTTTGCTCACGCCCACCACTCTCATAATGACTGTTACCACTATGTGTGAAAGTTATGGACATGGCTGCTGCAGTAGTTCAACCATACACACAAAAAAGGGAATTAAACCATACAAGAAAAAAAATGAGTTCAACCAAACATGTTTGAACCAGAATCTGCTCCTGTAGGAGGGGAGTCTTCTGCAAAGCAAATTTAAAAGTGCAAATTTAACACCATCATAGTTGAAATCAGCACTCATGCAGAGTTTCTATGGTGACCACTGTGGTCAACTCAGATAAATAACTCAAGACATGATAAAAAATGTTACAACATAAAGGTTGCAATTACTCTGTCGGTGTTAATACTAATAATACAGATGGGAGCACTGCTCTTCAGTGACCTGGATCTGTGGACAGGTTGTACTGTAAACTACTGAATTTCCACTCATGGGATCAATAAAGTATTTTTGATTTAATTGAAAATTAACTGAAAATATTTTTATTCTGATAATTCCACTCCCCAATGTTTCTGTGTGAGAACCTGATACTCAGAGAATTCAGCAAAAATCCTTGTGAATGGTTATTGAAGAAATGACTTCAAGTTCAGAAGCTCTGAAAAAGAAACTACTTAGTCAGCCCCTTCACCTGGACGGCATTAAATTAGCCTCCAGTAATAAAGCAAAAAACCTCGGTGTCATTTTTGACCAAGATATGTCATTTAGAACTCACATTAAAGAAGTCTGTAGGATTTCCTTTTTTCACCTTAGGAATATTGCAAAAATTAGAACCATCCTGTCCAGGAATGATGCTGAAAAACTAGTCCATGCCTTTATTACTTCAAGACTGGATTACTGTAACTGTCTATTATCAGGTAGTCCACAGAATACAATTAAAAGTCTTCAGTTAGTTCAAAATGCTGCTGCTAGGATTCTGATGAATATTAAAAGAAGAGATCACATTTCCCCTGTTTTAGCTTCTCTTCACTGGCTCCCAGTAAAATCTAGAATAGAATTCAAGATCCTCCTTCTGACATATAAAGCCCTTAATAATCTAGCTCCATCATACATAAGAGACCTGATTGTTCCATATGTTCCTAACAGAGACCTTCGCTCTCAGACTGCAGGTTTACTGGTAGTTCCTAGGATTTCTAAAAGTAGAATGGGTGGCAGATCTTTCAGCTATCAGGCTCCCCTCCTATGGAACCGGCTCCCAGGGTTGGTTCGTGAAGCAGACAATTTGTCTATCTTTAAAACTAGGCTAAAAACTTTCCTCTTTGACAAAGCTTACAGTTAGAGATATGTTTATAGGTAGTTAGAGTCAGGTCAGACAGGTAGATAGGAAGAGACAGGTTAATGTTAGTAGTCAGGCAGAGTGTCAAAAGTTAGGAAGAGATAGGAAGAGGTAGAGTAGCTAGGTAGAGATAGATTATTATGCAGGAAAGATCAGGAGCCGGTCGCGGCTACCGCCGCGGAAGAAATGCGCCCCACGGGGGCCAGCCAGCGCCGGAGAGGGGTCCCTCAAGGGGATCCTCCCGCACAGTGCGGCCGCCCATTACCTGCCGGGTTGAATCCCCCGGGCAGACTGTGCGGACCCCACCCGTTTATCTCTTAAACGTTTCTCGCCCTCTTCAACTCTGTCCTCTCAGTTCTGTCTATTTTTCCTTAAGATAGTTGTCGACTATCGGTCTCGTGCCGGTATTTAGCCTTAGATGGAGTTTACCACCCACTTTGGGCTGCATTCTCAAACAACCCGACTCCGAGAAGACCCCGGCATGACGGGGGCCGTTACCGGCCCTACACCGTCCACGGGTCAGGAGGACTCAGACAGAGTGTTGGTAGCCAGGTCTCCTAGTAGCTAGGAGACAGGTTAATGTTAGTAGCTATGCTGCTTTAGGCTAGGCTGTTGGAGGACATTATTAGGGTCTGTTCCTACTTTCTCTCCTACTTCTCCCCAACTGCATGATGTGCTGTCAATTCAAGCACTAACCTGTTTTCTATTATAGTAGGTGCTCCGGATTAGCCCTGCTTGACGACCCTGACTAAGATGGCATTGCAGTGACGGAAAATTCTCCACGTCCTGCAACAAACTTCTGCATCAGTTCTATTGCTCTTTCTGTGTCTCTGTTATGTATTCTCCAAGCCACAGACGGTCGCGGCAGATAACCGCTTGTGCTGAGCCTGGTTCTGCCGGAGGTTTCTTCCTGTTAAAAGGGAGTTTTTCCTTCCCACTGTCGCTGCATGCTTGCTCAGTATGAGGGATTGCTGAGAATTCCACGACGCAATCTTCTGTGGTTCTGTAATTTCTACACTTAACATTGTATTGTAATAACTCTTTTTGTAAAGTGCCTTGAGATGACATCTGTTGTGAAATGGCGCTATATAAATAAACTGAATTGAATTGAAAGTTAAAAGAATAGATTTAACTGCTTACCTGGAACTCTGATATCTTCCTGAGACGCCGACTCTAAAGCCTTCCAGCTCCATCAGCTGACTCCAGCTCTCTAGCACCGCAGAGACCCCGCTCTTTGAGCTCCGTGCGGCGGCAGGTCTTCAGCCTTCCCCGCCCTTACCGCCAGCATCTTACCATCAAAAATAAATCCATCCTATGCTGCTCTTCTGTGGCAGATCTCACATCTTTTGACCGGTTCTCAGCAGCTCAGTTTGGCGGCGCGTTTCCCTTCGGTTGCTTCTTCTCCCATCCTCCCCGCTCTTACCGCCAGCATCTCACCATAAAGAATGAAGTCAACCCATGCCGCTCTTCTGTCCTCTTCCACTGGGACTCGATAAAGTGTTTTGAGTTCTTTTGAGCAGCCAAAAACGGAGCATTTTGCGTGGAGCTGCCACATGGTGTTTCCTAATCTGAACAAGTGCTTTCCAATCGGAAACTGTTGTTTACTGCAGTACCTGGTGGGTGGAGATAGCTCCGAGGAGGTGTGGATATTCCAATATTCCGGCTTTTGACGTAGAAAGCCGGACAGGTTTTGAACAGCTCAATCAGAGACTGAATGCAGGATCAATTAAGAAAATCATATTAACAGCATGGGTGTTTTTCCCCCCAAATTTATATGCATGTATGTGCACCAGAGACACACAATAACAACCCAAATCCCAGAAAAAAGTGATTTTTTTCACAATATGTCTCCTTTAAGCGTTTAGTCATACTAATTACACAGATTCCCCCCCCCCCAAGCATTAGCTGTATTGCCTGTTGGGTAATATTTTCCCCAAGTCAACACAGAGTAAGTGTGTGTGATTGCGTTAATGTAGGAGGATTCGATAAATGGCTCGCCTCTGTTTGCCATGATTCAGCTCTGTTGACAGCAGCACCATCTCTATACTATCTATACACTTGTACATCATGTACACTCAGTTTTATAATGCTTTTTCATTGCAGCTTTACCATGACAACAAGCAGCACTTGTGATGATTTGCCTTAAGCGCCGCAAGACCAGCATTCACTTCTGTTTTCAGCACAGAATGAACAAATAATAGTTGCTTTGGCTTTGTCACAGAAATCAAACATCAAGAAAGGAAAGAATGGAGTAGGGCTGTCAAAAAACAAGTGCAGTCTGCACTACAAAAGCGCATTTTGGCAGTAAATCCTGGTACTCGTCAGCAGCAACACAGCGGCAACACTGACCTCTCAGGTTACAGCACCAATCAATAGAAGGAAAGTGATTACCTCAGCTATGAGGAACACCAACTCTGCATTATCAGAATTTATCGAGCTAAAAGCAAACAGTACTGTTCCTAAGTAAAGAATTGGATCAAGCTACCAGCCCCACGGACTAAATTCAGAAATACGAGGTCCAGTACAGAGTTGTGAAATAAAGTGAGAAACCGAAAATCACCCAAAAGCTTCCCTTTGAGCTTTCAGTGGTTACTGGTTGCCATCTTTTGATATAAACTGCTATGCTAACTTTAAACTTGATTGTTTTTACTTAACTTATTTATAAGTTGAATTATCAAGGTGTTCAACAGGATTTTTAAAATCTACCGATTTGTGTTGCTCTGCTTTTGAAAGCATGAGGTTTTCCAAACAGCCTTCAGCCAGAACAACAAATCAAACTCTCCCTTTCAGCTGCCGACTGTTTGGTTACTGTAAAAAAAAAAAGGTACTATGCAACTCTGAAAATTGATTTTTAAAGTGTTGTATATTATTGTAGTGTAGAGTAATGCTGAGAGATGCACTTAACAAGTTCCCCCCAGCAGATACAAATTCCTGTTTTTTTTGTCCTAATCTGCTGATTCAAACTACATAACAACATAAAATATTTTTATCCAACAGAAACTGAAGGAATTATAGAATAAGCCAAATTAATACATCAAAGCACCCTTCCCTTTCATTTGAATTTTTTTCATGTGGAACAGGGGAACCAGTATTTCATTAAAGGTGATCTCTGGCCAACTAATTCATGCATCTCTCTTAAGCCTAGTTTATACTTCTACATCTACGTCGAAACTTACAGACGCAACACCATTATCCGTCGATGCAAGGTTTTTCCGTCACCTTTGCAAAAACGGACGGAGTAGAGCCCAATTTTCTGAGTATCCGTCTCTGTCAATGGAGAGTGTATGCATCTGATTGGTCAGTTTCAGTAACAGCCAGAGATCGCTTCACCAGCACGGGGCTCTATAGTCGCTGTAATCAGTAGTTAATGCAGCGTTTGGTCACTACATGCTTTATATTGAAAATGATAATTAGTCTAATCTGGTCTTTTGGTAATTTTGAACACAAGGAGGTGTAGGAAAACACGAAAACAGGCTGCTGTGTTTGTTTCCATGCATTGTCAAGAGTATTCGGAGCTGCACTTCTAGTGCAGAAAAACCTCTGTTTCGATGGGAAATATGGAAAACTGCATGTATTAGCTTCTCCAGTAGAGCCAAGATGGTTTCCACTGAATATAGTAAAGCATATTAAGGTATATTTGATGTTTGATCTATTAAATAGGCAGATCAAAGCATTTTTAGAAAGGTTCTCAAGTGTTTGTGGATTTTAAGCTTTTCAGAAGTGGCTAAGGTGACCAAGCCCTGCAAATACCCGGGGATCAGAGTAAACCAATTATCCTACGTACGCTGGTATTTCTACTACTTTGCGTTGTCCGGTGGACATGTGATGGGACAAAATTTGGCTTTTCAAACTCTGAAAGAAGGCTCTACTAAGGGTTTAGGAAAGAAACTAAGAGAATGATTTATCAACTATAATGTATTTTTTTTAAAGTAGTCTTAGCTGCATCACATTCCTGATGTATTTGTTTAAAGGGATAAAAAGACAGGATCAGTAAAGTCTGCAATGTAATGCGCCTGCTTGTCTAACCAGAGTAATGGTCAATCAGTAACAGAGGCTGCAACAAACATGCAGCTAGACAAGTCTGCTGAGATCAAGTGAAGGGAAAAAAAAGGAGACGATTCTTCAAATCCATCTGCATAACTAACCACAGTGGAGGAGGAGGAGTGAGATTACACATGCTGATAAACTTTCGGTTTCCAATAGTTGCATTTCCTCTTTCGTATAAACTGTGGTAGGCTCTAACAGAACCACAGACGACAAAGTGATCCGCTTTCACGTTTTGGTTTTTTACCGTAAGATTGACTGTTTGGTCATTTGGAAACAAACCAGAAGTGGACATTTCTGTCAAAGATTGACAGATAGTCACTGACTTGACTGAAACCCTAAACCAAGTACCTCTGACCTTTCTTTAACATTTCCAGATACAGCAGCTTTCAATGCGTAAGGCTACAGCTTCCCTCTGAATTTGAATAAATATACAAATATAAAAAAACTTTACAACCCCATAGATGGTAAATGAACATTCAATGGATTCTTGCTCAATAATAAGCTAAGTTTTACCCATGAAGTGAGAGCTTACTCCGTTTCTTGACTCAGCCGGTTTAAACCTGCTTCACTTCGTACTTTACCAGCAGGGACCCTGAGTGCTGCTGGTAATGTCCTTTAAATCTGGATGATCAGCAGCACCCCAACAAATCCTGATCACAGGAAAACGGGTCTGGAGCAAACACTGAGCAAAATACTTGGGGGAAGAAGTGGCATTCAGTGACATGAACCAGTTACCTGTAAAAATATAGACACAATCCTGGGCGATGTGTTTTATTGTTGTATAAATCATCTATCCCTTAGGCACATCCCCTTAACCTTTTTTTAAAGTAAAAAAAATAATAACAAAATCCTCAATTAGATCTACAGGAGCCACTTTTTTTCTCCTTGATTAGAGCAAACAGAAAACATCCTGAGCTGTGATTTTTGCCCCTATTACCGACTGTTTAATATATTCTTTGAGTGGTTAGATGAAATATATTGATTCAATTTACAACAACAGGTTTTGAAATTGTATTTTAAGTAATGAATGCTTTTTATCATATATTCCTTCTAATCATTTGGAGGCCTCCTAACCAGGAATTTACCATTTCTAAACTAAAAAAAGATATATATATATATATATATATATATATATATATATTTTTTTTTTTTTGTGTGTGTGGAATGAGCCTAGACTTACTTGTATTGGGTCTAAACTGTAGTTGCGGACCATTTGCCCATTATCCCACTTCACTACAGAAAGATCTGAAAGTACAACCAGCCCAAACAGAGACACAAGCAGCAAAGCCAGGGTAAAACTTTAAGAAAGAATCCCTCCTAAGGTAAAAATCACTTCCAGGCCTTTTTTTAGGACTGCAGTTTGGATTTCTGCATCTTCACAGTGAGGGAAATTACTACCTGCATGTTTACTGAGGCAGGGTGCGGATGGGATGATGAAAGAAGAGCGGTTGAGTCACTCAGAACAGATCCTAATTACCCTTCCTTAGCATCAGCTGTACTCGGCACACATGCATGTCTTTCCCTTTCAACATGACAGAAAAAAAAGCTGACGTGGAAATATGAAATATCTGAAGACCGGCAATTATAGCATAAAGCGCGTAGCATTCTTCAACTTCCAAACATCTAGGTCTCTCGCGGCACGTCTACAGCAGTTGTCAGTTTTCTTCTTTCATCCTACTGTACGCAACTTCGGCGAGCATGATCCTGTCACCAGGGGACACCGTCAATTTGTACTTTCTGCAGAATCCTGCAGCACGGTCCCGCTTTAAATGTCCTCACAAGTTCAAACTCTGGTCACAGTTGCGAAAGCCGAGAACAGGTGGTCTCTGTCATTTCAGCATTCCCGCAGGGATCCTCGTTCACTCCCCCTCCTTAGATGGAGACATAACAGAGCGCCGTTACGCCGTGTACAGGCCGAACGTCATGCTAGCGCAAACTGCTCGAGGACTTTTTGAAAATTAATGTGATTAAAATCATCTATTACAGTGGTGAGAGCATCAGCAGGTTGAGCATTCTGAATCATCCTGATAATTGCAGTGGAGTCTGTGTCCACGCTGAGCGTGAACAGCTTTAAATGGGAGGATGCCCTCTGGGCCAGGAGCAACTTGGAGAAAATCTAATCATACACTTATTGTCTGATAGTTGTATTTTGTATGATCACCAATATGAATTTAGAGGAAAAAATGACTACAGAAATTGTGCTTTTGCAATTGTCGATAAGATTACAACATATTTAGATAACTATTCTCTTGGTATTTTCTTAGATTTGTCAAAAGTGTTTGAGAAAGTGAATTTCAAAATTCTTCTTAACTGAAAAAAATTATGAAATAGAAAATGTTGCTTTAAGATGGTTCTATAGCAATGGAATATGGCTGCATTAATCAGAATTCTAATACAGCTAAACTAGCATGTGGTGTTCCCCAGGGTTCCAAAACCAGATGGCATTGCTCTTTTTTTAAACCAAGTACAGGAGAGATTCATGGAACTTTTGTTTTGAACTCGTCCATTACATTTGCATGTCGATAATATAATACTCGTCATGTATGCGCACACTTTAGCGTATATGCCAGACTCAAAATAAATGATACCACAGGAACAGAATATCTAATTTAGATACTAATTTTAGTATCAATTAATATCTAGGTATCGATTAATTTTCCAACCCTAGTAGAAAGATGTTGACACTATATTTTAGTTTTGTATATCCATTCATGACACAATGCAATTGTGTGTGGGTGCTACATGTCAGTTATATCTTTAAAATTTTTTTTAATAATATGAAAGAAAAGTTTGTGTGAAACTTTTCAAATGGACTTTCTTCATCAGCTCCTCTTTTTATAAAACAAAAACCTGACAATATTTAATTGGAACATATTGTATAACTCTTTATGTACAAGTGTTTACATTTAATTGCTGATATAGCAATAGTTATTATATTTTAATTTTTTTTTTTTACATTTTCCACAGATATACATATATGTGGAACAATACCGTGCATTTATTTCTTTCATTTTGTCAGTTTAAGGTTAAATATGGAACATGAGCATGACAGCGACATCTAGTTTATCTAGGTTGTAGTTACAACAATAAAAACATCATTCCAGCGGTTGGGTTGCCTGGTTACTGACTATACGCTGAGGGACCAACCCAAACTGTGTTCAGTGAGGATTTGTATTTTACAGGAGTTTAACTGACTAGCAAAGTGAACGAGTTAGCTTACCGATCCAGGAGGAAAGCTGCTGTTTCCAAGTGTGTTTGATGCCGTGGAAATGTTTTGTGTGGGTCCATATAATGTAGGCTTCACTTAAAACTACTGTAGTTTCAGTTCTTCTGCACTCACTGCTCTCCTGAGACTGATAACGACATCTTCCGGTGCTCTGAAGCAGCTGCTCGATTTGCTGACTCCACCATTTTTCCCAGTACCAGCCAAACTGTGCCATCAACCCACAACCTGAGGCCGGTACTGCCTGGTTGATGTTAACATAACGTCATTGTCACGCCCGGTTAAAATGTACATTTTATTATATTATAACCCCTCTGAAAGCCCCGTGAATGTATTTTTTTATGTAGCTTTTCAAACAAAATTTTAAAAAATTTATGTTACCTGTAGGGCTGAACGATTTTGGAAAATAATCTAATTGCGATTTTTTTTTTCTTCAATATTGCGATTTAATATGCAATTATTTTTGTGGGGCTTTTGTCATGCATTTTTTAATTAATGCAAGCAAAAATATTGTGTATTATAAACAGATTTTTATACATAATTTATTCTATTCCATAAGATAGACTTATTTTAAGACAAAGGCAAATATTAAAAACTTTATCTACTTTTAATCATCACACTCGATGGTCATCAGCCTCGTTCTGCAATCAAGGTTTTCTTCCTTTTGATCCCAGCTAATAATTCCCTCCGGCTGCAATGTTTTCCTCCGTGTGATTATCCAGGAAGTAGGATGCTTGAAGGAACAAGCTCTGATTTTTAATTCTCCATCGATCTAATGCACTTTCAGTCTCTGGTATGGCTCCGTAGAGGGTTTGATCACAGGTCAGTTGTTGCAAAATAATCTGCATTTTTCGGTGCGGCTTTAAGTTTCTGTCGGCATTTTTTATACAGCGCAGGTAAAATGTGGCTAAAATGTGTTCGTGAGATTAAATCCTAGCTTATTCATCATGCTTAACAAAGCATCCTTTTGGCTATAAAACCCGTTATAGCACAAATTATTTCCGTGTGCCGTTTTTTTATGTTCGTAAGGAGCGATTCTTTCAAACAGCTCGGTCAGCGATCCCTGTCGGCTAGTTTGTTTACTGGAAATTTAAACACTGGTGGCGGTCAGTTTAGCCGTGCAACTCTTATATATGGTGGTGTGATGTTTTTAGGTGTTGATAAAAGGTTCGTACTGTAGCCTACCTCGTGAGGCAGCAACAATACCAAGACGGGTTCTGCATAATACCTGGCGTTGCGCAGCATCAACATTTTCATAGCAGATATAATTTCTCACAACTGATGTACTGTTCCTCTTTGGTAACAAATATTGTGCAGTGTTGGATTCTGTTAAGCTTTAGGTCATTTTATAACGGGTTAAAGTGCAGCGTTTCCTTCTCTCCCTGCATTGTTTGAGCTGTTTGCAAGTCACGTGACTTTACCAGGTATGTTTACATCAAGTCAAATCGCAGCCTTTGCGATTAGGAAATCGCATTTTACCAAATTGTGATTTAATTGTATACGCAATAATCGTTCAGCCCTAGTTACCTATGCAGTAATCATGCTGATTACACAGCATGATTACTGCACAGGTGTGCCTTATACTCGTCACAATAAAAGGCTAATCTGAAATGTTCAGTTGTATCACACAGCATAATGCCACAGTTGTCGCAAGTTTGGAGGGAGCGTGCATTTGGCATGCTGACAGCAGGAATATCCACCAAATTTGTTTCTCGTTAATTGAATGTTCATTTCTCTAAAAATAGGCCGTCTCCAAAGGCGTTTCAGAGAATTTGGCAGTACATCCAACCAGCCTCACAACCGCAGACCACGTGTAACCACACCAGCCCAGGATCTCCACATCCACATCCAAGATTGTCTGAGACCAGCCACTCAGACAACTGCTGAAACAATCGTTTAGCACAACCAAAGAATTTCTGCACGAACGGTCATAAACCGTCTCAGGGAAGCAAATCTGCATGCTCGTCCTCCTCATTGGGCTATCCACCTGACTGCAGTTCGCCGTCGCAACCGGCTTGAGTGAGCAAATGCTCACATGCGATGGCGTCTGGCACGTTGGAGAGGTTTTATCTTTACAGATGAATCCCAGTTCATGCTCTTCAATGCAGATAGCAGACAGTGTGTGTGGCATCATGCGAGTGGTTTTCTGGTGTCAATGTTGTGTATCGAGTGGCCCATTGTGGCGGTGGGGTTATGGTATGGGCAGGCGTACGTTAAGGACAAAGAACAAAGGTGCATTTTATTGAATACCTTTGGAATGCACAGAGATACCGTGACGAAATACTGAGGCCCATTGCTGTGCCATACATCCAACAAAGCAAAAGATTTCAGCAAAGGAGACGTGCTTACAATCACAGATTTAGACAGATTTGTGAACATTTGAAAGAAATTTTTATTTTTAGGGATGTAAGAAAATATCAATATACCAATACATCACAATATTTTATTTCATGATAGTGTATCGATATTCAAAAGCAAAGAATGGATTTTTTTCTAAGAATTTTAATTAAAATATTAAAAACTATTGTAATTTTTGTCATAAAATTAAAAGTATGACTGGTAGTTGGTGGAATGTTTTTACCTTCTTTGTTCCAATGGATCAACTAGATCTAGTACTAAAAACAGGTTGGAGTGTTTAGAATGTTGGGACAGTTTTTCTACAGTTAAATTAATTTGTAAAAATCACAATATATAGTCTTACTCATGGTATTGTGATGTATCGTATCGTCCCATTTGTATCATGATACATATCATGTTTCAGATATTTTAGTTCATCTAATAAAAAATTGAAGAAAAAACAAAACTGTTGCAAAAGTGTTGACAATAATTGAGTGCAAATAAAGTAATCTGAAGGTGCAGGAGGAGTTTAAAGTCAGAAGGATGTGGCGGGGGAGGTGAGGCTGCTTCCTCTCCCTCTCTCAGAGGTGCCACTGAATCAGCTCTTATTAATGGAAAGCACGGGTGCATAATAACCCATTTGAGTGATATTATAGCCACTTAACTCAGCCTGCTTCACAAACTAAACGTTATTTCTGGACGGTTATACAGAAGCAACACTTTGTGAGCGAGGGCAATCACACGTTCTTGTAATGTTCCTTTCAGACTCGTTTAATGGCATTTATTGCACCACATTACCAGCGGAGTTGTGATCGTTTCAAACAGCCAGACGATCAGTACTAGAAGTTTCAATAGAATACATAAAATATAACAATTTAGGTTTTCTGCACAAAAACTTCGTTTATAGGGTCAAATCCAACCACTGCAGATGTGTGGCCATATTAATAGAGAAATCAGGTAGGGAAAAGATTGATCCTGGTGGTAACTTTTTCCAGTTAGTGAATACACCAGACTAAGCATCGCAACACCAACACTCTTCAGTGTTGAGAGCTGATACTAAGTGAACTAGACTTAAACCCCTCAGTTTTCAGTACAATATCAGTATCGTGATATAGGTCTAAAAAGTAAAACTGGGTCGATATTAACGATCAATAATTGTTTCCATCTGGTTGCCGTTTGTGATTCAGGAGGGAGAGGATGTTGCAAATGTGGCATTTGTTCAGCCATATCAGCGTTACCAATTGTCTCCAACAGAAAGTAGCTGAAGTTGACCCAGAAAGTGACTCGATGTTGGCAGATGACGGCACAAGCCAATCTGCATATTGATCCCGTCACACAGACATGATGACGTAATCACTCATGTGGCGGTCTTTAATTTCTCCTCCAACATCCAATACGAATAAAACCAGTTCACAGTGTCAAAAACAGAAAAAAAAAAAAAAGTGCAGCCTCCGAAGGTCAACAAAAGATGGCAGAAATAATGGGAAGAACGTATCGAACGACTGATTGTGGGTTTAACGGATGGTAGATATTTTGGAAAAGTATCAATAGCCGATTAATCAATCGGTCAATAGTAGAAAGTGACAGATAGTTCATTTGGCTGATAGTATTAGTAGTTATTGCTAAAAAGGCAGATAGTTGATAGCTGATTACTTGGCTGATAGTAATACTATAAAAGAGCGAGCAGGCCCAGAAACACAAGAAAAGGATTGGAATGTAAATAATAAAACTTTAGTTTCAGAACTTACTGTAGAACATATTTTTCACAAATAAAAAGTAAATATCCAAATAGAATATGTACACTTATAAAATCTGTGTCATAGTTTGACACATTTTAAACAGAATCTCTAAAAACCGGGTCTTGAGGTCTTCAAGAAGAGACTGTGAAAGATAATATACTATTTGTATTGTTTTATTTTGCCTGAAGCCATGATCACACTGTGAGATTATCGCTGTCCCAGACCTTATCTTTTGTTGTAAAAAGAGTCGCGATGAAAAACGGTGAGAGTGCGTGCGACGCGACGGTCTGTGGTCGTGCAGTGTGACCTGCTGCCTAACAGCGTGTCAATGGCAGCTACGGCCAAAAACAGC
This sequence comes from Apricaphanius iberus, assembly GCA_028564705.1. Lineage (NCBI taxonomy): Eukaryota > Metazoa > Chordata > Actinopteri > Cyprinodontiformes > Aphaniidae > Apricaphanius > Apricaphanius iberus. Next base: position 145,567 of record JAPXFQ010002461.1, on the reverse strand, counting down.
CCTCAGTCTTCAGACAGAGTCGGAAAGTGTACGACTCCGAGTCCGCCGTTGACCAATTAACTTGCCTTATGAATGACATGTTAACTAGGATGAGTGGCTGATGAGGCTTGATCTGTAGCGTTGCGCTGTGGAACCATCTCCGTCCACACAAGTGTTTTCCCTGCGTATTAGAATTGATCTCCATCCACATTAAAACGACTGAAAACGCGGATCACGTGACCATTCTCCAACACTGGTCATGCGCACGCCGGTATAAACAGGAAACAGATTGACGATTCCTCAGCTGCTAGCAAAGACATCAAAGCCAGTAAGGCTTGTAATTCGTTATCCATGTTGCAACGTAATGTTATCTTCTGGGGAATGGTCTTGTGATGGGTGGCTGACGAATCAGAGAAAGATACAATGTGACCGATGACACCCAATCATAGAGCCGAGTGTGATCTGCTGCTTCATCGTTTCTAAAGTCCTCCGTTTCGAGACGTCCACACCAAAAAGCCGTCCGGAGTTTCAAAACGAAAAACGGGGTCGGCAGCGTTTCTAAACGTCTCCATTTTGGGTCTCCGTTTTTGCCGTTTTAGTGTGGATGGGAGGTGCAAACGTAGCAATAGGTCTCAGTTTCTAAACGAAAACGCAGTAGTGTGGACGGGGCCTCAGCCTCCAGCTCTGCATGTGACTCCTGATAAAAATGCAGGTAAAGGCACCGGTGTTCGCCTCTCTTATCTCATGTTTTATCTCACCTTTACCAACGGGTCTCAGCCCAAAACGCCCCAGCTAAACAAATTTAAAAAATATTTATTCATTCATTTTTTTGCTTAATAATGTAAATATTGCAACAGTTTTGTATGAAAAAGAAAAAATTGTGAAACATTATAGTAGAGGAGCGCCAGAATTCAGTCAATTAGAAACACTGCATACTCCATTAAACTCGCTACAACGTTGTTTTTTAACCTCTGCTACCCAACTTCTCATCTAGCTGCTCTCATTTGTTTCCTTTTAAGGGGCAACAGTCTATGGTCTCAAACTGCCCCCCCCCCTCCCCCCATGTCTACTCAGCCAACAGGAACGGGTGACTGCTAATGAACCCTACTGCCATCAGTGGGGTTTCAAGAGCAGCAGAGAGCATGCATCTGATTAATCTTTGTCCTAATTAGAGCGAACAATTAACCTGTCCGCTACCAAGCCCTGAGGCCCAATGTCACTGCATGAGCTGAGTAACCCCCCACCCCCTTTTTACTATGCGCTTTTACCCTGCAAGTATTCACAGCATTAATGCCAACTAATAGCGCAACGCGGTTACTGTAATCTACCCACAGATTCCATGAGCTCTTTTATTTCTATAATTACAATATTCTCCTCTGCATTGATGGGTCACATCAGAAAGTAAGTGTGAGAGGCCAGGCAGAGGGTAGGGAGGGAATAATCCAGTCTTCATTAACAGGGAGATGAGAAGCGCCCCCCCCCCCCCCCCCCCCCCCCGAGCGCATGCTTGTTCACTGGCTGGCGAGCGAGTGGACTGTTGATGTGAAACGTTTGGAATGCTCGAACAGCTACACGCCAGGCGTCCTGAAAACAACGCTGAGAGGAGGAGGACACGAACCCGACGAGATCCTCCTCAACTGTCAGCAGCTTAAGTAATGAGAAACAACAGGGGAAAGCAAGACACACCGCGTCAGGAAGAGCATACAGTTTTAAAATGACTGAGACGGCAGTAAATTACATGTAATATCCAAAACCTTACATGTATAAAGTAAAGCAGAATATAGCAATAGAAGACAAAGAAGTGACTAAAACTTTACCTCAGTAGAAACTGGGTTTTTATCTTCTTTGGGCTATTTAACACTACGGATGCACCGATACAGATACTGGTATCGGGACCGATGCCATTCTTAAGTACTGTATCGGTAAAATTTAACTGATAACATGAACCGATGCCTAAAATGTGAAAACTGTAATAATTTGACAGAATTTGAAATTGTACTTTTGCTGTCATTTTTTATTTCATTTTTCTAATTAACCATCATTTGTTGTAACAAGCAAAGAAGAAAATAAAACCAGTCTTCCAATGTATTGCATCTTTGTAAGAAAGTGGTGGTGTTTGTGTGAGTGGTGGAGGTCACTTTTTCACTATATTCAGATGTAAGGAAAAATATGATATAGGTAAATATTTGTTATCAGCCACAGCAGTGATGATATTAGTAACCCCCACCCCCGTTTTAACCCAAACAGTAACTACTTACTTTACCTTCATTGATGTGCAAAGATGATGGAGGTGCGTTCAGGCGCGTTACTGGTGCACATTATCATTGACAGCTCTCTGGTGGATATGCAAATATATTCACCACTCGCAAAAATGATTCGTTTATACAGACCAGGGGGAAGGACTTGGAGATATAATACAGTAACTGTTGTACAGTACAGACCAAAAGTTTGGACACACCTTCTCTTTCAGGGCGTTTTCTTTATTTGCATGACTATTTACATTGTAGACTCTCACTGAAGGCATCAAAACTATGAATGAACACATATGGAATTATGTAGGACAAAAAGTGTGAAATAACCTGGCCTCCAAAGTCACCGGACCTGAACCCAAAGGAGATGATTTGGGGTGAGCTGAACCGCAGAGTGAAGGCAAAAGGGCCAACAAGTACTTAGCATCTCTGGGAACTCCTTCAAGACTGTTGGAAAACAATTTCTGGTGACTACCTCTGGAAGCTCAAGAGAATGCGAAGCAGTAATCAGAGCAAACGGTGGCTAATTTGAGGAATCTAAAATATAACATGTATTCAGTTATTTCACCCTTTTTGTTTAAGTACATACAGTAATTCCATGCATCATGAGTTCATTCATAGTTTTGATGCCCTTAATTGAGAATCTACAATGTAGTCATGAAAATAAAGAAGAAGCACTGAATAAGAAGGTGTGTCCAAACTTTTGGTCTGTACTGTATATCTTGGAAAAATGTCAGTCAAATTTACGTTTTTTTAAATCACTTTAAAAATGTTAAAAAATGTGTCCCAGTTTTTATGTACAAGAGCCGTGTCAAATAAACATTGTTTTCCTTTTTTTTCTTTTAAGGACAAACGTGCTGCCTGTCTCTTTGCATAATGATTCATTCCTATTTAAACACAGCACACCTAGTTGCCACTTAACAAGGTCCACCTCAGACTGCAAAGGGTTTGCTGGACTTAGGAGCATTTATCAATACTGTCCATAAGCAGTCCTTTTCACAATAGTGGTAGCAACAACATAAACAGAAAGAAGGATCCTATTACCTGACTTTAACTGCGTTCAATAAGCTACTTAAATGCAGAATTTTAGTCTGGGTATACACAAAACCAGTCCAGAGATCGCAAATGGCCCCAGGTCACACATTGAACACCCTTGGTCAAAAGAGTGGGAACTCGAGATGTGCCAATTAGGCTTTTATTTCTGGCCAATCCAGATGTCTTGTTTCTTTGAAGGCCTGACCTGCAGATTCTGTTTTTTTTTTTCCTCCCTGAGGACTATAATGTGTCAAAGCACCAAGTATGAGTTGCAGGTTCTTTGATTTAGGTAGTAGCTTGCTTCTAATCTAATAAAACATGACGAAAGAACGGGATTAAACGCTTTTCAGCATCAAAGCAGCCTCCCTAAGATGCATCGAAGAAAATTATAATGTCAACCAGAAATTGGAGGAGTTCTTAGTGTGAATGCATATTATGAATGATTCTGTTTCGGTTTACATTAAAACCTTAATACATTACCTATAACCTGCTATTTGAAAGCAGCAGTTCCTACACAGGTCAAAGTAGGACAACATAACTTGTGCTGAATATGATTAGTTTATAGCAGAGTTTATGATATAACTGTTAAACCCATTTTTAAAAGAATGTCATTCCTGGCGTGCAGAGCACTGAAAGTCGGCGTTTAAAAGTGCTGAAATTGTCCTTTAAACTCGTTTCGAGTAAAAAGAAGCTACGAATCACAAGCCAACTTAAGCACTGTCAAAGTTTCGTTAGACTTAAGGGGCGTTCAGGGACATGAACTAAGCTCGGTGAGAGACGACAACTTGCGCAACAAACTCCAAAATATACCGCACGTTTCGAAATTCGCTTTCAGTGTCGGTGTAACGACGCTTCTTTCCAGCTCGGTGTCCAAACTGTCAACTAGCATAGCTTAACGCTATAAACCGACCTGTGCTGTGGTGGAGGGTGTGTCTCTCTTCGAGTGCTGTCCCAGCACCGTGCGGCTGCACCGGGACGGTCTCCTGTCCGTGTCCCGGCCACAGTCTCTGAGAAATCGCGTCTCTGACAACTCTGGCACCGCTGCCCGTGATGGAAAATATGAAGTCCATTACAGCCGCGGCTGGGTTAGCCAACAGTAAAAGCTTCGACGTATTTTCACACCAGGGGACATCCCACAAAACCTGCGCCGAGAAGTCACAGGTTCAAACCCGTGGTGTTGGAAGGCATTAGACGCTCTAAGCATTCCTCAACAGCAACTGATTCAAATAAAATAAGAGGCAACTTTGTAAAATTAATTTTTTTTTAATGATTCTTTGCTGATTAACATTTCTAATAGTGCTAGTTACATGTCTAATAATTATTTTTCGTATTTTAGTTAATTTGAGTAAAAATACAAATTTTCTGCCAAAAACAGTCAGTGTAGCGCCCTCATTCGGTTAAACTTTACACGGCACTTAAATTTGAATCGGTCAGTGGTAGGCCTACTACAAAACCTCCTGGAGCTGGAATGGGGAGCCTAAGTTACATCCTTGTATAGTCCCTTACTATCAGAAAAAAATTAATAAAATATGAAAGAGAGTAAGTGGAGCCATGAAGTTATTTTTGATCCCGTTTGGAACGTCCACGGATTTAAAGCTGCAGTCCATAAAACGAATTTGTGTATCAAAGTTTTCTAAATCTTTAAAATGATAGTTTGGTTCCATACTATGATATATGGGCGGTGCGGGTGTTTGACAATATTTGATATTCTTCTGAAGTCCCTCCTTCCTCCCATAGAGTTCCAGCTGTCAATGTGCATGCATATTGCACAAACCTGTGAGGACCTAGGCCACACACACGGATCGCTTTGTGTCTTCCTGGTTACTTCTTTTAAAAAGTTAACCATGCCCTGGCTAACGAGAGCTACATCAACTGCAGAAATAAAAATAATGAAAAGTCTGGTGACGGAAATTGTTAGAGAGACCAGAATGGGATTTACATATGCGTTTCAACAATGGAAATAGCTTCATATCTTAAAAGGCTTTAAAACTAACGTGGCAATTCTGTTGTGAAATAGTCACTTAATCAATAAAGCAAATCAATATAATGTTTTATTAATAAAGTACATAATGATATGCTGTGAAATCAAATTGATGATCCCTGAAATACTCCAAATGAGAGAAAGCTCCCGTTTTCAACCTGGTGCAAAGGTTACTTTGGGACGTGATGGACTGGAAGAAGAAAAAAAAATGGTTGTGAGTTTAGCAAGCAGGAAGGAGCATTAAACGTGGAGAAACCCACTATAGTGGTGGCTATGCTGGGGGAGAAACAGTGGATGAAGTCAGAGCCGGCATGTGGGTCAAGCTCTGTAAGGTCTCAGTGAGTATTTCAAGTGCTAGGTAATGCTAGCTCTGTGACGTCATATGCAACTTCTGATTTGTAGTCATTTTAATTACCAGCAAATAAATAACAAATCACATGAAAGACACAGTCTGAACGCCCATCATTAGTTATCATTTATATTGAGGTACAGGTGCAGCATATGTGTGTATGTCAGATTCAGGATGTAAGGCAAAGTTGACTAGAAAATAACTTATTGCTCCATTGACTTTTTTTTTGGCAAGGTAACCCACGGGCTGGTTCTGAGGGAAGGAGACTTTGGCTCACCGGTCCGCCAGGCAAAGCTTCCTTTCGCCACATTTTTAGAACTGGAAATGTAGGTGAAGTAAGACTCTGGTAGGGGGGTGAGTTGCATATAAAGCCCTCACTCAGTAAAGTTAGTGTGCCTATATAGGCACACTAAGTAAAGTGTTAACACAGCGCCTCCCTTCAGCCTGGTGGCTGTTAAGGGGAAAGTTTCACATTAAAAATGAAAGCTTTGCTTAGTACAAAGCTTTTGCTGAACGAAAGCAAAAAAACAGCGAGGGGCCAACTGTGTATTGCATTTTGGTCAATGACATCACAAATGGCACAGCAATCAAACTTTGATAAAGATTCTAAAATCATCATGATGCATTCCCGTTAAACTTTACATGTCTGAATCACAGAGAATACAGAGGACCCACAGGTATTCACAGGGGTTGGGGTCCACAGCCGTTCCCAAATCCCCAAAATCCTCTAAAAACTCCTGCTCGAAATGTGTATAGCTGGCTGTTTTAATAGTTCAACCACCAAATACAACTTAACCTGCTTTAATAAGCGCTTGGTAAACCGTCTTAGCACTACCACAACATTCACAGTATTTTTTATCTCCGCTGTTGGGGGTACAGCCAATCAGCACCAAGCAAAATAAATGGTGCTCCTGGATAGGCGGCTTTACAGATGACTAGGGATGTTTGAAAATATCAATATGGTAATATATTGGAATATTTAATGTCACAATATCGTAACAATATTAAAAACAAAAAAAATGGATTAAAAAAAATATGAATTTGAATTAACCATTAATGTTGACAGTATTTTTTTTGTAAAATTTGCAGACCCCTAGTTAGTGGCTGTTTTCACCTTCTTCGTTCCAGTTGATCAACTGGGTCTAGTAATAAAACACGGTGTGTTCTGTTTGAAACAGGTTGGAGTGTTTAGAATGCTTTAACAGTTTTTCAACAGTTAAATTCAGTTTTAAAAATTACAATATTTACTCTGACTCATAGTATCAATATGTGTCATTTTCTCAACACATCTTTGTTTCATTTTGTCCAACATTTGCAAGCTGTAAACTCTGTCCAGCGAGAAACTTATATTCTGTAATTGATGTTTTTAGTTCTCAGTTCAATTATTTCAGTCCAAGCACATGGAACATTCACAAGATGTCACCAAAATCACCATGTCCCCTTTAAATCATCTTTCAGAAAATGATGCAAGTGCATTGAATTATATCAAATCGCATTGTTGGCTGAATATTGTGATATATATCGTATAGTGAGCTGAATATTGTGTATCGTACTGTGGGATTAGTGTAACGCTCCAGCCCTAAAGATTGCCCACACAATCGCTTGTCAAGTTGTGAAACAATTCATAGCTGGGTATTTCTGCTTCTGAAGCTACTTTCTCTTTGGAATATGTTAGATATGCGCAACGAAAAACTTCAATTCAATTCAGTTTAGCTATATAGCACTAATTCAGGAAAATATGATAGTAGCCTTATATTATGTCACCAGAAAAAAAACTCTGGTTTGTTTTTTTAGGAGGGTGGTTCAGTAAATAGTTTACATCAAAATAAAACAAAATTTACTGTGAAATATTGTTCCATAGATGACAAACTATATATAGAGTGATTTTGACTGATTTCACAAGAAAGGTTTAGCTAATTACTTTAATTATGTTGCCATTGTTCAGTTTGTACAGCAGCCTGTAGTACAAACACTGATGGAGTATATAACTATAAACCCAGAATACGGATGCAGATTTTTAAACATTGCAGCCAGCTTTTATATTTGCTCCTGAGATCCAAGCTAACATTATTAATGATTTTATTTTATTAGCTGGCTGCTTTTGATGGGACAACAGCTCTTGGTGTGTACTCATATCAGCATGCAATATTCAAGGGATTAAACATTTTAAAGCTGTTAGGGGATGTTGGACTGAGCAGAGACACATCCACCTAAATAGTGAATGTAATTACTATAGAAATGTCACTCTCTGAAATGAGTGAGAAAAAATATAGAACTTTTTATAATCTTAATGTTTTGATCTTGTGTGGGTGACTTCGTGCTCGGAGATCGACAAATCAGTTTTAACTCCAAGACCAGCGAGCCGTCTGCTGGTGCAGTAAGGGGGCAGGTGAGTGAGAGATCTGTGAGTGAAGCAGTGATGGACAGGATGAGGCTGTTATAATTGGACAGCGGGCTTAGGTAATGAACTTGGAGTCCTTAAATGTGTTCTTCATCCCGGAGCAGAACTGTCCTGCTATGAAAGGAGCCTCTACAATGGTTCAAGGAAAATGAGAGCACTGAAGGATCCTGCAGTATTTATGCATTTGGTGACTTTAAAAACTCTAAAGGCGAGAGTAGTCTTTTCTTCCTACAAGGAAAATGACCTGAAAGTCATTTGTTGCATTTGTGGTTCCCCAGGTGAAGCTGAAACAGCTGCTACAGTTGCAGTAACTACACTTGCAGGATGGCTACATGTGTGCACCATCTGCTGACCATCTACGGTACTGCAGGCTCTAGCTTCTGGAAGGAAGAATATGTAATGGTCATGGTTTTAAATCTAAAGATGACATAGATGACATTCTGGCTTCTCTGTTCCCTGATCTGACCGTTGCAGTTACAATTAATTTAAAAAAACAACAACTTTTTTTAATAAATATGAATAATAGGTTAATGAAGAAATGGATATAAAGCTTCAGCTGAATATATAAAGCACCCAAAATAAAAACAAAAATGATGTATGCAAGGATGAAACAGCAGCATATAGAAGTTCAGACACCATGCAAACATTTTATCACACTATAACCAAAAGCTTTAATGTAGTTTAAAATTATTTGGATGCGTCAGACTGACACAAGGTAGTGCATAATTGCAAAGTGGATGAAAAATTCTACATGATTTATATGTGGGACTTCTTCTGGCTTTTTCCTTTACCACTCTTTCAGAATGTCAGACACAATCTAAATCTGAGGTGTGGTTCTCCGGAGCTCTTCCAGAGTTACTTTGGGCCTGCATAGCTGCTTAGCTCATTGAACTATGCAAGTAGATTTCCATTTGCACCACTCTTACATTTTTAGATGACTGACTGAACAGTTTTCTTTGAGAAGCCTAGACTTCTACACACCTTTCTCTCTGGTGTGTCTGCTGTCACCTCCAGAGAACACCTGTTTTCACATTTGAGGTAACATTGTAGACTCCATTTACTCATCTGGGGAAGGTGATTCGATTTTACCTGGGGTCTGATTTCCAAAGTGTTCCACAGTTTTTCAGATTTTCACTAGTAAAAATATTCTAAAAGATGTATCAATTTACTCCAACTTCAAGACCATGCCCTGCTTTTGTTGGTTCATTGCATAAAATGCCAATAAAACACAAATGTGTGGTTGTGATGTGAAAAAATGTCAAAAAAAGTTAAAAAGGCGTGTGAATACTTTTGCAAAACACCGTACATGCAGGAAACTACAGTAAGAGCGAGTTAGGTTTCAGTAAGAACTGAACAAGCAGCTTTGACAGTGATTAAAGAGGCCCCTGATAGGCTTTCAGGAGGATCTAATCTGACTAACTCTTGCCTTCTGACAATCAGCAGTCCTGCTGGTGAGCTTGGCATCGTGTTCAGCTTGGTCCCTCAATGCGACTCCCACAACCTCAGTGATGTACTGTCTAGCTGCACGGCCGCCCGAAGCGTTCAACGAATCATCCGTAAGTTCCTCAGAGGAGCCTGGAGTCCTGCTCCGTACAGTGGCTGGGAAACACACGGTGCACATCCCAGAACACAACTATTTCATCTAAGAACAACTTCACCCTCTAACTAAGCTATGGTGTGATCAGAGAGGAAAAATGAAAGAATTCCCTCTGTTCTCATAAAACTACATGAGCATCATCACTGCATGGAAAGTACACAAATCACTTTGTTCTACTTAAGCCAGCATGTTTGATGTGTATTGTGTTTTTTTCAGAGGTAATAAAAAAAAAAAAGAGTTTGGAGCAATCTGAATCTGTAAATTCTGTGAAGCAAGTTTCTTCTCACAGTACGAGATTTGGGTTTTTGTTTTTACATACTGCATTCATAATCTAAATCACCACCTTTCTCATCATTTTCTAACGGGGTCGCCTGTAAAGCATCCTTGTAAAACAAGATGGTAGGCCCCGGGTGGGTTGACATCACTCTCGGCTATGGAAGTCTAAGTAGTGCATTGGTTAAAAATGTTTTGTTTTTTTAAACACACACACAAAAAAAATCTTGGTTTTACTCAAATTAGACGTAATCCAGATACATCTCTTCTCCTACCAATGCGGCCGGTAATATCATGGGTAGCTAATATATGTCAGAGGAGCAGGGCCTTCTTGGTCCTGATTTACAAACCAACACTCCAGCAAATCATTCTGGGATTTGAAGCATAATTGGTGCATGTGGAGTCTACCAGCGAGCCATCTCTAGTAGACATGTGGAATTATCTTGTGGGTAAAATTAAAAAAAAAATAAATCAGAATGTTGGCCAAATATGTACACCAGAGTTGATCATCTGTCAAAGAAGGAGAGTAGGATACGGCACGTAATTCAAGTTGACAGACATAGTCACGTAAAAAGGGCTCATCATGTGTATACACTACCGTTTGTACATTAACATTCAAACACATACGGGCACCTAATGCAGGAACAAGTTCTCGCACAATCCCAATCTGCTGTAACAGCTGAAATAAACAGGACGGACGCAGCAGAGTTTAGTCATGCTGCACGAATGTACCTGCTGGCAAACACAGGCAAGGCTTTCAGTGCGATCTGTTTAGGGGCTTTATGGAGGTACGGCTTGATGGTTTCAGATAGTCATCGCCGTCGTGATGAATGTCAGATGGCGTTTCTGAAGCGTCTATGGAGCTGGAGCGTAAACAGCGAACGTACATTGTTGAGAATTTCACCGCCGTTCTGCTCCATTATTCGGCAGCTCGTACAAGATGACGACCAATAAAGAGAGTCGGCTGCCAGGAGGAATCAGACGGAGGCCTCCGTACAATGGCAACAATCGCAGGTGTTAAACAGCCCTTGTCAGAAAATCCCACACCCTCCCTGACTTTACCTCTCAACAAGCCTGTCAACACTACAACAGATGAGCATGTTTTTCACGCTGGCAGCGGCACCCAAATATTCATGAGCGGGTAACATGACTCAACCGCGTTACGTGCCTGTTAAGAGCTCAACAATGCCCAGCTGAATCACCGGATCATCTGGAGAAAGAGGGCCGTTTCATCTTTCAGTGTCAAAATCTGACTGCCATCACTCAAACATGCTTCATCAAGTCATTATTTCTCAAGAAAAACACATTATTGAATTTGCACCATCCTTAACGCTTATGTGAGCAGCACTCAGATCGTTTGGGCCCATGAGTCATAACACAGCCTAACAGCTTTTAATAAAATCGCCCATTAGTCCCGGTTCCAAGAGAAAGTGTGCGGACAATTGTGAGCAAAGCAGCGTTTGAAGTAAACAAATCGTTTGCGAGTCAGAATTGCCGACTAACAGGCAATTTTTGAAAGAAGCTAAAAAATGTACATTAAATGTGTTTGCTTTGACACTGTTCACATCATGCCAGCGGGGAGAGAAATCGGAAATGACCAACTGTTAAGCCTATCAATCTGGCAAAGTTTTTTAAAAAAGGGCAACATTCAAAAGATTTGAAGTTTTTCAGCAAATGCTGGGTGAAATATTCACAGGTGAAAAGTAGTTGGATAGTTGAACATATTCCACGGAGAGGAAAGCCCAGATTACCCAAAAGATAAGCCCATGCAGCCGTTCTCCCCACAAAAAAACTCCCACTGTGACTCTACAGGCCTCAGCTAGCATATTAACTGCTAGGTAGTTGTTGTTTGGGAGCTGCCTGGAGAATCTTTCTCTAGAGAATGCAGCAACACAAGACTTTTAGAACGATAACCTTTGATAAGTTGACATCAATCATGCCTTGTCCACACGTATCTCACAAAACGTATCATACACACGTAAACACAGATTTTCGGCTCCAGAAATTATATATTTTTTTAAAACAGGATGGACCAACAACATTTTTTTTTTGCCCGGCCAAAGTGGAGATCTGCGTTTTCTCTGTTTTCAGTATCTGCGTGTGGACGGATGAAAACTGAGTCTTAAGTGCCGTAACGTCACTACCCGCGACTTAAAAATGCTCCAACATCACTTCTGCGATCTGTGTTTAATCTCAAAAACAGCATTTATGCCCTCCGAGCTGTGTTGGCATCATCCATTGTTAAAGCGCGTTTGTTTGTTTGCGTGACTGCTGCGTGCTGAAGATGGACGACAGAAAGTTACTCTGAGCGAATAGGATTTGGGAGAACTACTGCCCCCCACAGGTTTGTCACCTCTATGAATGTGCTGAAAAACGCATTTATCCGGTTATGTGTGGATGGAGATTTTTTTCCTAAAGGAGCGGAGGAGAAAATTTGTTTTAAAAAAAACCCGGCTACGTGTGGACATGGCCTTAGTCAGTGAGTTTCGTCCTGAAAGTGTGAATTAAGTTTCTGTTGTGTGCTTAATGTCTCTTTTTAATATCCTAAACAATCAGTTAGTGTGCGCACATGCACATTAAAACTAAGCCATGGTAATAATCTAGATAATACCTTTAGACAAATGGGAGTCTTCATCCAAGTTTACATGTCAGTTAGAAAATTGAATTACTCCACGACGCTAGGTGGCGAGATGTGCCCCTTTCACCTTGGCATTCTTCCTATTGGCTTATGACGTCACAAGATGGCAAGCAAATGCGGGCAATAATGAAGCAGACGGAGTAAAAGCCGGATATGCCGGAAAAATGTACAACAACAACGCTGCAGCACAGTACACTTTGTACGTACTGTACTGTCTGATTGTGTTGTTGCTGCTGTGTTGTAGTCGCACAGGTGTTATTCCTGCTTCTGTAGTCTCATCATTTCCGGTAAGTGGGTGCCCAGGAATGTAACAGCTGTAATAAGCTGGGTTGTGACTTCCATAGAGAGCAGTTCAGCTTTTTAACCGTGTTATCTTGGTGTGCTGCATTATCTCGATTAATAGCAGACAGTTCAGTTTAAATTCAAGTACGACTAAGGCAATAATTTGGTATTATCTTACTGCATGTAAAGCCACTGATGTTTGGTTTTTTTATTACTGTTATTACTGTTGAGTCTACTTTGTTTTTACTTGCATTTTCTACGAACTTTGAATTATTGCTCACTGTTAGAGTGCAGTGTAATACGCCAATTAGCGTAATGTTGATTGAAAAAGGTATAACCCAGAGCCATCCACCATGAAACCCTTCCCCTTGAGTTAGCTTAACTGTTAGACTGAGATATATTACTTTGACCTTTTTTCAGTTTAAATACAAACTGTTTAATCTTTGTAGGCCATAATGTGATGAAGGCCATAACCTGGAACATCTCGTTCTGGTAATAAAAGTCAGTTTTCAGTGTTGCTTATGTCCTCACCATCATCAAATATTTCTCCATCTCCGGGCAAACAGGTGAGGGTGTGCAAGAACCTTTGGGATTTCCAACCTACATAAAACGATATTTGTCGAATATCATACAGCATATCAGAGTAAATCTCCCACACTAACTACCAAGCATGGTGGTGTAGGGTTGAGGATTCAGGCTAATTTTTCCAAACCGGATCCAGGCCTTTTGCGGTCATTGAATTGACTATAAACATGTCGGTATATTAAAGTATTCTAAAGCCACAAGAAAAACTTAACTTAACAAATAAAGACGACTGTTGTAAGGTATTACACCTAAAGGTGGTGTGTCCTCGTCTCCTCTGACATAACTGTACATTTCAGTGATCTCCATACTTTGTACTTCATTGAAAAAGCAGAAGTTGGGAAATTCTTCAGACTTGCTCTATAAACATTCTAACTGCCTATTTCAATAGTTCAAACATAAAATATTCCTTAATAGATTAGTATACACAGTGGAAACTGTTTTGGCTATACTGCAGGGGCTACCATCTACAGTCTTCCTTATTTCCGCTCTGGGGGGTACAGCCAATTAGCACCAAAGAATAAATGCTACAACTGGATTGGACCTGGACTGGCTTCCCAGCTGAATCAACTACACTATAAACCCAAATTAGTAATCATTACTAAAGCCGCTTATGGTATGTGATTGCACTGGGATGTCTAATTTTTACAAAAATCAAAAGACCAAACAAATCAAGCTTTGCTTACATTACGTTTTGTGTCAAAGATAATCCCTTACTAAAGAACTCGAGGTTTTAAAACTAATGTTTAAGAGTAATTGCCTTAAGCATTACTCATGTTTATCAGATTGTATTTCTGGAATTTAATAGTTAGATTTATTGCATGTAGTGTAACCATAATCTTATTTTCTAAATCTACACATTAACAGACAATAAATTCTCTTCAGAAATATATTGCAGTAATAGCGCATTAGTAACTTTCCACATATTTAATTCCAGGAATAACATAGTATTCTGCTTCAACCAACAATAGCATTATTTGGTTTGGTTATTTGTGGTTAACATTTCACATAAAGCCATATAGTTGATCTGTTGTGATACGCTCCTTTGTCGTGGTGTTGGGTTAGCTGTGTTGCTGGGATGCTGAAAGTTAAATGGGAGGTGTGGTCGTTGATTGCTGGACCTTTCCCCCTGTCCTGATTGGTAGATTGTGATATGACCAGAGCAGTTTTGAAATTAGGCCCCTCCCCTTTGTTGTAAAACTAAACATGCCAAGATATCACTACTAAACACGATTGGTGCAACTAAATAGTACAATCAACTAATGTTTAGTAATGATAGTCGGTTTTTACAAACATAACAGTATAAGTAACGATCACTCAAAAGTTTAGCTATAAAAACAAAAGTATGCAGGTGGACAGGTGGATTTTCCCAAGTATAATTTAGACTCATGTTCCACCAAGAAATCCACAACAGATGAATCCACAAATAAGTGAGCCACTGAACTGATAGGCAGTGGGTCCACTGTACTAGCCCTCATGTGAACACAATAAACATTTTTCCTATGTGAGAAAAATTCTGGGACATAACTATACACAGAGTAGCTGATGCTTTTTTAATGATTATTTTGTGTCCCGGAGAGACACAAAATGACCAAACCCTTCAAATTGCTTTTCTTCAAATCATATGTTATTTCAAGAAGTGGTTAAAATAAACAATAAACTTATACATAAACACAATAAAGTAAATCGAAAAAAGAACTGAAAAACATTAGATGTTTTACGGTGAAATAACACATTCTTATAATAACTACCTCTAAAGCATGTAATTTAAATTTTTCTGGTTTGAGGCCCTACTTTTTTTGTTTTTCCCCATTTAAACATCCATCAGCCAGCATCAGAAAACAGTTTCCTGATTTAAGGAAACGTATCAAGTCTGGCCTACATCCCACCATCTAAGGGTAACACAGAATGCAAACCAAACGAAACCGGCTGAAACAGTGCATTTCAGATTACGCATTCAGACTGAAATGCTTAGCAGAACTGAACGACTGTGAAATAAAGGAGCAGATGGTGTAAAGTAAGTCAAACCCACAGGTGCTTCCTGGTAACCCATTAGTTATGACAGAAGGGACAGAACTGGTTCATGCCAGTTTTATAGCCCCAAGTTTAAATTATATCTATTTAGCATAGAGATACTACACAATACAATGGGAATAAAATAAAAAATAAAAGGACAAAATACAGAAAGAGGAAGGACAAGTAAATTACAGAAGATAACAGAATAAAAGTCTTGACTGTCATTGTACCACGAGGCACAAATGTGCCACAGAGATAAGAATAGCTATATAAAAAAACAAGACAAAAAAGTAAAGATAGAGAAGATCTAGGCTAGACTTGGAGGAACATAATCCCCACCTACTTGATTTTCAACCACTTAAAAGCTTCAGAAGATTACAACCATGGTTCAGAAATGGAGGTTTCTGTTACAAGCTATGCTGCAACAACCCAAAGCATCGTCCAGGCATAATGAAAGGGCAAAGACTTAAAGAAAGTTGTCAATTATGTGGCAACAAGCCTGATATTTCTGCCTTACATGTAAACGTTTAACTGGCAACAAATTGTGAATCATCTGGGAGACAATAAAAAATAAAAAGTAAAAAGAAGTGGTGGCAGAATAATGCTGTGGCAATTCTATAGTGAGGCAGGGAAGCTGGTCAGAGTTGACAAGATGGATGGAGCTTTATACAGCACATCGTTGGAGAAAAAAAAAAAGACTGGGCCTGAGGGGATAAGTTCATCCTACAAGTGGCCTAGTCAAAGTCCAACCCCAAACCTAATTGAGAAACTATAAAAAGTCTATAAAAACACTACCTTACTATTACATTTCCATGTTTAAACTAGGCACTTCTTTTAGTTGTTCTATTACAGTAGTGGATAATTTAAATGTATAAGTTAGAAATAATATCAATTTAGCTAATGGTAGAGATTTTGATTATAACGCCCTACTGCGATTACACATTTCTATGATGTCATCAAGCTGTGCCTATATACTTTGTACCAAGTATGCAAGAAAAATAAATACTGACGGTTAGTGTTTGCCTTTACTCTAGATATTGCAAGATAAAAATTTTTGGTTTACATTTAACAGAAAACCAATTTGTTAACCTTAGAAGCATGTTTAATTCAAATATGTGCAGGTTTCATGTTGTGCGACATTAAGTAACCAATAAAGTTTGAACTTTATGTTCATAACATGTGGCTTTTATTTAATTTAAAATATCTTTATCTCACCTATGTTTGGAAAAACATTTGAATATTTTTTAAAATCCATATCGCACAATATAGGCCTGGGCGGTGTACCGGTTCATACCGAAAACCGGTGTTTATTTTCATTATGATATGAATTTTTAATATACCCCTATACCAGTGAAAAGCTCGGACAACTTCCGGAACGTTTAATGAGGCGAAGTGTTTCAGCCAGGACCCAATTTCACTGCTACGCGCTCTTCACCACAGTGTAGAACATAAAGTTTTTAACTAAGTACAGCTGCTGGCAGGAGCGAAGCATACAATTCTGATGAAGTAATTCCAAAAAAGAGGAGCCTCGTCTATAGTTGAAAAAGTTTATTGGCTTTAAAATGTCAAACGAGAACCGAAAGGCATACCTTTTACAAACGCTATTGAAAGTAACCAGTAGAGGGAAGTGGTGAGCACTATTTGACCGTCTGTAGGTCAACGACGGCAAAACCAGTAAGAAAGAAATTAAAAATAGAGGTACATTTGTTTTACATACCATCTACGATACTTCTGCGTCTTTTTTTCTGTTGTTATATGAATATTAACAAGCTAATAATCACCTACGGTCGCCATGTTTATTTTACTTCTTCTTTGGCAAAATCAGATCTGAGTCTATACTCTGTCCCCTAGCGGGATTATTCAGTACTACATGCATAGCAATTAGAAGATGCAATTTGTTGCTCGCGGCGCGAGGTTTAAAAACAATTATACATTCAGCCTTAGAACATCAAGAATGCCCACTAGAATCATAATCATTTTAATTATTTTTGTATCATTCACCTGTGTCTGGAAAATATAATATGATGCAGTCTATATGGAAGTAAAATGGGTTATTTAAAGCATATTTTTATATTCTTCATTCTTATAAGATAATGTGGATATGAACGGTCTTGTATGGCAAAAAAAACAAAAAAAACAACAACAAAAAAACAGTTAAATACCGTAATACAGTTATGTTTTTTAAAACATACCGTTATATGAACATTTTGCCACACCGCCCACCCGTAACACAACACATTTTCTTTCAATTGCATTCTAAACATTTTGGAAGTTGTTCTGCTTCAAAGTATCAGGATAGTGAGAATGCTCATACGCAGTCATTTTGACATATATCAAGAAAAAATGTATATATCACAATAGATATAATTACAGCACATGCTTTAGATTATATCACAGTATACATTTGAGGCCATATCACCCAGCCCTATTCTGTTATAGCCTATCTTATCAAAAACTATTTTTTTGCATGTTATATTAAAAATGAAGGTCTATAGCTCATCTTCTGTTGCCATAAGACCTCTATAAACAATTAAATACAGACTGCATGTCATATTCACCTTCATGAATGATGTCAGTATGGTAAGAGGGCGGGAAGATAAACCTGTATTTCAGCCTAATGCTTTTAGCAGAGGTAGGAAACCTGATGGCGGGGGTGGTGGCATGTCATCCAGCCGGACACCGAGCCACCACCGTTACATTTCAACCCACTGTTATTGCCCGGCTCGTCTCCCAGGACACTTCTACAGGGCGGCTAGCAGTGATCGATGAGCGGTGGCGCCAGAGCGGCCATCCCTCAGCGCCTCGTCCGCTGCCCACATAGGGTCATCTATCCTCCGTGGGCGTCTGCGCTGTCTCAGGCCTCGGCAAGACCCTGGGCGGCCTCGGCGGCGGATGACCACTGGCTTACCCTCAGTAACACATCGGTCAATCGCTCTTTCCGTCTTGTGCATGCATTTCATACTACCCCCCTAGTGAGAGAGCCGTGTAAGATGTGGAGATGCGTGACAGCTTCCAGAAGACACTTAATTATAGGCGCAGAAGCAGACAGGGGGAAGGAGGAGAACACGGGATGATGGGAGACGGTGAGGGAGGATGGGAAGGAGAAAGGACATGCATCAGACATGCACCACTGCTCCCTTCATGCACGGTTATTTATTAAAATAATAAAGCCAAGCGGAGTGCTGAAGGTTAAGTCCACAATAAACCTGACAGGGAGACAAAAAGAGGAGCCGCAGCACAGGCACTGCCAGGCAAATAAACAAAGCAAACACGTTGTTATGTCACTGTCCACTGGCTTATCTGTGCTGAACCCCTCCGCAGGAGTTAATTACCTTCCTTTAAAGTCAGACACAGCCATAAATTTCATCATTACCCTAAAAAACCTCTCATAAATCACTTAGCTCCATCAAACGGTGGCTCTGTGCCCCCAGACGGGCATAGACTCCACCCAACGACACAAAAGTGCACAAGGAGTGGTGCAAAACTCAGAGCCAGACTGACATCTAAAATCCAAGACGGATGCAAAACAGGGGTTCTTCCCCTGCACCCCCCCAGCTGCTGTAAAGCTGTCCTCACCTCAGACACTCGTCATCCATCACCTGACATCGCTTGGTCCACAAGTACACTAAACTGGATAATGAATCCCACCCTAGATGGATATGTCGTCGGCTAAATTACGGGCCACAGACATATTGCATCTTTTGAGGTGTGAGGTGTCTTTGTGGTTTAATGGATACAACCTTGTGGGTAGGAGCAGCAGCAAAAGTCAATTAGGAACCAGTGAAGATGTAATTAACAGTGTAGGGAGGGACTCATTTATGATAATGAGTCCATTATTGGAACATAGTTAATGCTATATGTTTACAAAATAATCAAAACGGTTTTATATTACCAAGTGCCTCACTGAATAAATATAAAAATAATGTAAGTCAGTCACACTCTCAAATTTCCTGGCGCTTTATTAACTCAAAGAAAAACTAAGAAAATAGAGATTCTGGTGACAGCTTTGTAGAAACAGATGGTCCCCCCCCCCCAACTTCTGAGTGCTTCCAAGAGTAACACGCTCTAGTTTATATACACAAAAATATGACCGAAGCAGAAGCCTCTAGGCACGAGTTGCAGTACATCAAACTTATATATCACTGGAGAAGGGACCAGATGTTGGAGTCAAACAGTTGTGACAAAGTCAAAGTTTAAACGAAACTAGTCTCATACCCTGTAGATCTCCCTTGTTTTGAATGACAAGTGAACACCAGGGCTGGGTATTGTTAGGAATTTCACAATTCGATTCCATTTCCATTCTTGAAGCTTTGATTCGATTAGCTTTAATGTCGATTCAATGATAAATAAATGCATTAGTAATTAAGTACAATAAATAATATGTGCAGTACTACCAATTTTTAAGAACAAATTGAACCCAGCATGTTTCCTGTCATGGTACGGGAATGTTGTACATGTGTTGTACAACGCTGAACGCACTCACCAGAGTGTTGCCCACAGCGCCGCCACTGGCCGGTGGACTGAATCAATTCATGGGATTTGATGAATCGATATCTTTACCCAGCCCTTCTGGACGCAATGCACTACCACTACCAAACGGTGTCAGTAATGCAGCAAGTTGTTTTCAAAGAAGAAGACTGGTTTTATTTTAACCCAGTAGCATCCAAGCTTTTTGCCATGCGAGGTCAAAACCTCAACGTTAAATTACTTGCAGGCTAAAAGTGTTATAGTATTTTCTCCCCAATAGAAATTCAGAAAGAATTATTATTATTTTTTGTATCATTATGCTGTTCCAGCTCTGTCCTAGGATGCCCCCATGACCCAGTGCAGTTTTTTTTTGTACAACAGCATCACTCATCACCAGTGCATGAGGCTGTTGCCGAACTGAAGAGTTCTTTTAATGACAGACTGCTGCATCCTAGGTGTACAGTGTAGTTTTTTCTTTTCACATTTTGTAAATAGTCTGTCTTTCTTAATACAAAGAGAAGTGCAAGTAGGGCTGGAGCGATATGGCCTAAAAAAAAATCTTCGGTTCATTTCTTTTTTATTCCATTTAAGGTTGGTTTTCCCCAATTTCTCTGCCTACTTATTAAGGAAAGCAATAAATGCAAACGGCAGGCAACGTCTGTAAAGGATTCGGCTACGGTTAGCTGTTGTGGCATTGTGGTTTTGTTTGTTTCGGAGAAACTGGCATTTTCCATATTTGGCTGTATGCCTCTCTTTAAGGTGTTGGAATAGATTTGTGGCACTGCTGCCTTTGACTGCGATGGCTCTTGCTCACAGCTGTCACAGAAAAACCCATACCAGTTCCAAACAACATATGATTTTATTCCTGTCTTGGAAGTAGATGTTTCTCTCTCACCGATAGCCATTTTGTCGCTTGCTTTTGCTGTTTTGTGTGTGCCATGATGTTGTTGTCGCTCGCCATACCGATATGTGAAGCTAACGCTATGGAAGCTCCAGGGAGACAAAAATACGTCATCACACAAAAACTGGATTTACGTATTTTTTAAGTCGCCTTCAAACAAAAATGTGAATTTATTCAATTTATTTTTCGCCCAGGTCTCCGTGCAAATATTAGTTTTTACATGATCCTACTCTTGTTATACATTTCTTGACTTTGAGTATGCTATTATTAAAATCTACACAGTATTGTAGTGTTGTACTTTTGCCCTTACTAATAGAGTATTCATGTGAATTCGTTACTTTGCTGCCGTCATGCCTAAAATTCTTCAGAGTGGAACAATAGAGAAAGGTTCTATTATGTACTATGTGAACAAATCATTGCATCACAGTTCCTTTTCTGTCTTGTTATATAACACTTCAGCCGGAAGAAATATGAAAAATAAAGTGCAAATAAAGCATTTATAGCTATTCCTAATTTCAAAACTACAGCTGTTTAATGAGGCACAGGAATAATGTATTTCACCAAATAAAATCAACATTTGTCGGAAAAGAAAATGTTTTTTATTTTTTATGTTAGCTCAGGTTGAGTGTCTTAGGCGTATCGTTCTGTGAGGACAAGCCATCAGAGCAATATCACATCAAACCAGCGGGGCACATAAATGCCCGCAGCTTATACTTTTAAAATGTCTGAACAGACCAACACTGACATTGTGAAGGATGAGAAACAAACGGCAACGAGAGCAGGCAGCCATGACCCTGAAAACTCGGCACACGGTGAGTAATGGGTTGACTACTTAAATCAGTACCGTTTTGGGTTGCTCCAAAAAGCTCTATAATAATTTCTCATATTGCCTGAAAATGGAATGCATAAATGCATTCTCAATAAGACGTCTGCCATAACATATTCAATGCACTTATCCTAAATAACCCTCAGAAAAGGTAACTGAATATTTGAGAGAGGAGAAGCATTTTAAGCAGGTTTCCTTTAGAGGCGAGCACCTTTTCCAGGATTACTTTGTTTCACCTTGGTAGGAAAACAAAAGCATATAGACCTCCATTATTTCTGCTCCGCCACTGTCCGACTCTTCTAGAGTTCTGCCTTACGGTGATTATTCTAATCAATGACCTTATGTAGAGAACTCAGAGCGGCGCGTTGGCCAGTTTAATGTCTTCCTCTTGTTACTTTCTCTCCAAGGTAAACAACTACAAAGGAAATGTGGCCCTGAAAGCCTAAGCGGCTGGTGTTGTAATATATAGAGTTGTTGGGGTGGTTGGGTGGGGTAAGGATGCGAGGAGGCGAAGAGTAGGGCTCAAGGTGGATGTGGATAAGCTTTAATCGGGTTGGAATTGTTCTCAACTCGAACCACTCTGGCCTGGATCCAACTTCCCTATCGACAGTCATGATCTTCACTGATTGGGTTACAAGCTGCAAGGACAACGAATGCAAGACACAAAGAAACTAAATAAAAAGCACTTAAGGAATACCTCTTTCAGGAAAGGTACTGCTCAGATGCTCAAAAAGATGTAACAAACGGCAGCAAGTTTACCTTGATCTGTATTTTTGGATGAGATAATCAGTCACACCTGTTCTCAACTTTAAAATCCAATTTGTGAGAACTTACAAGCTTGGAATAACAGCGTCTGGGTCATGTTTTGGGTCCGCCCCGAGGTTTTCTCCCAACGGTACAGAGGTTTGCCTGGAAAACCTGCGAAGGAAGATATCCGAACCCCCTTAGCTGACCCCTCTTGATGCAAGGTAGCGACAGCTCTACTTGAAGCTCCATCTACTGTATCTAATGCAGAAGCCAAACTATCCTATATGGAAGTTTTCATTTTTTTATTTTAAAGGATTTGTGACCCCAGTGGCCTTCATTGGCAGTGGGTAGTATAGAAAGGGGAGAGAAGTGGAGGAAGAGACATTCAGTAAATGTCCGTGGAGCAAAGTCGAGCCCAGGATGACCACTTGGAGGACTAAAGCCTAGTTTATAATTCTCCAACAGCAAATTTGCATGCAGATGTATTGACGGAGATGTTTTTCGTTTATGGCTCTCCGTTTCTTTCTCTCTGTTCTCCATTCATTATTCAGCGTTGCAAAGCAATTCTTGGCCGGGACAGATGGAGGTGCTAAATTTTCATTGCCTCTATACCTACTATCTGCGTACTATCGCAGCAAAATGTCAGTTTTTTCTTCAGCATTTGAATGCATTTCCCCTTCAAGGAGCAATGGATAAATGGATTTTGATTAACCTGTAAAGCTTTTTATTAGAAATACAGCTCATAGAATACTCTAAAAACGTATGGAAACAAACATAGCAGCATTTTTTATTGTTTTACTACACTCCCTTGTGTTCAAAATCACCAAAAGACCAGATTAGATAAATTCTCCTTTCAATATAAAGCATGTAGTGCCCAAACGCTGCATTAACTACTGATTGCAGCAACTAAAGAGAACAGCTCTGGTGAAATTATCTCTGGCTGTTTCTGAACTGACCAATCACAGGCATACGCTCTCCACTGATAGAGACTGATAGTTAGGAAATGGACCTCTACTCTGTCCGCCATTTCATAGGTGACGGAGAGCCCTTGCGTCAACAGATAATGGTGCAGCGTCAATCCGTCTCCATCAAAACAGAGTAGTACAAACTAGGCTTAAGGCCTCTGAACATGGAACGGCTGTCCTAACAACTTCGCCCCATGTATAGAAGTTCTTTTTAGCTACTTGGTCATGATCCATAAATCACAGCAGAAGGGTTAAAATGTAGACTAATTGGTAAGTTAAGAGCCTTGCTTTTTGGCCCCATCCTAAGATACTAGTTAACAAGACATTATACACCAAGTCCTCCACTTGATGCAGATACTGCCCCTTTAAATAGCTCAGATTCAATAAGCAGTACACGTAACAATAACCAGACCAAAACAGCAAGTAAACTGTTGATATTTTAAGCATAATTCTTTAATTTAATTTTTTATATTTAGTTATTGAGGCAACAGTCAGAGGGCTTCTGGTTGATGTGTGATGGTATGATGTGAATTCTCTGTTCAATTCATTCAGTCTGAACATAGTAGTGCGCAAAATAAAAGGTATGAGGTTAAAAATTATATAAATTTAGCAAATGGTAGAGATTTTGAGCATACTGGCCAACCGCGATAACGCATTTCTATGTCAGCAAGCTGATAGCACATGTTGATGAATTCATCAGGCTCTGCCTACTTTGTGGAGTACCCAGGGAGGGAAAATCCGTATGTTCAGTGTCTTTACACTAGATGTTGTAAATTTAGAATGTGTTCTTCTTAAAAAGAAAAAAGAAACCTGTTGGACTTAGGGTAGAGCATTTTATTTGAAATGTGTGCATCTTAATTTTTGTGCAGAGATACATTTTTAAATACGTAATCAGGAAAAAAAAAATATTTTGCCTTTTACATTTAGCACTTCATTAGTTTGGAATTTGTGGTATTTAGAACATTTGGCTTGTATCTTTTAATTCCAAATCATCTTCATGTTATTAGAATTTTTGTGTAGCATTTTTTAAAGATTTGTAGCACATCTCAATTACTAGCTGAAAGGTCTGAACGGCAACTGTTTTTTTAAAAAGGCTTTCAATAGATTTTTAAGTCTGTTCTGCTGCAATATGTCTGGTATGTGAAAATGTTCAAAGACAGTCTTTTTGACAAACAGAAGAAAATAGCGAAATAAATATTGTTACCGCAGATTATATCGCAATACAAATTGATGGCCTTATCATCCAGCCCTAATTGAAGTATCTATCTATCTATCTATCTATCTATCTATCTATCTATCTATCTACCTATCTAATCATTAACCCTAAATTATACTATACTATCTATTGTTTTTATCATGTCAGTTAAAATGACAGAACCAAAAATATCTAACGTGACCTCTGCTCCTAAGTTACTGTCTTAAAGTTTTTATGGAAGGATTTTAATGATGTGCAGCAAAGATGGAGTCTACCACTAGCACTAAAAACTAGACATCCCTGATCATCCCTGATCCCAGCAGCAGTCTCCAGCGATCGTGGTTGATGGCCGCTTGTAGTGAGCCAGGTTCTGCTGGAAGTTTCTTGCTGTTGAAGAAATTTTTTCAATGGGCTTCCTTAAATAGAAGACTTTTTGAGTGATTAGAATATTTGTATAATTGTATTGAAATTACTTTTCCTGTGCCTTGAGATGACTGTTGAGAATCTGTGATATATAAACTGAATTGAATTTAAAGTAGAACTGGCATGAAATTCCCCGCAACGTTTTGGCCCTTTTTAGCTACACTCTAAGTACCTTAATACTATATCAAAGGATTGCTTGCCGTAATTCAGCCTTGTTGTAGAATTGCAAGTGTGAACAGAACAGCAAGGTAGCCCTTCTGTTAGCATTAGCACAGAACGACTAGGTTTCGGAGGGCGGGGCCTCGGCTATGCGCTTCTGTGGTCAATGAGTCTCTAACGATATTTCGAATATTCAACTATAATATATAATCTTTTTCCCCCCAAATAAAAGCATACTAACACCAATGCTACATAAACAAACTGGGGTATTAGCTGTGAAGCTAATTCTGAATGTTAGCTAAGAAGCTAATTGAAAAGTGAACAACTCAAACAATGCCACAATGTGTACTAACAGCTGAAGGACATTATTGAGGAAATATGCGTACTTGTACAGGGATATTTACTGGTTCACGGAGAGTTTGTATTAATCCTGGTAGAAGTTTAAGACGATCTGTGAATCCACTGCTGTATTGTCCCAAGTTAGAAAAACAGTCGTCCAAGAAATGTTTGCCACAAACTACCACATGCTTCAGCAGTCGGTCGGGCACATTCCCAGCATAAATAAAATCTATCCACAAGCTTTTCAGGGGCTCAGAATTGGGGAGGACAAAAAGATTCATGTTCTCTTTTGTACACCCAAGTACAGTGCAGTTTGGATGTGGTCTGGACTGTTGGTTTGTTGTTTGCCTGTTACCGTAGCTATCCGCGCCATGGAGGGAGGGAATTGCAGGGTGTAGTTCGGGTAAGGGGGTAATTGGCTGGAACTCAACACGTAATGTGCCGAAACGTGTTGTCATATGCCGAACTGCCAAACAGCCCGTTTCTGACTGCTAATTTCACTATGTAGGCAGAAAAACAAAGGAAAGACTATTCAGTCACTAACACCTTAGGCAGGCTGGGGAAACTATAATATATGATCAAAAACCTAAAAAAATGCAAATTTCATGCCAGGTACACTTTAACTGAAATCCTTATGGGAGGTAACAACATCAAACACCCGAACCACCTCAACAAACTTATTTGCCAGGGCAGTAAGAAAGGTACCAAGGAAAAAAAAAAGAAAATATGACTGAACAGGACTCGAACACATGAACACATATGAGGGTTTAAATGGGACTTTAAAGCTCAGATTCAGAGGTGGGAGAATATGGAGACAGATATTTAAACTATGTTTACAGGAGAATGTATTTAACCTAATCATCATCTTAAACATTTTGTTTCCAAACGACTGGTACAAAAGTACCAAGCGCTTAATTAGAACACATGCATTGCGTCATGGGGGAATCATTGCAGTTATCGATACTTTAAAGCACCAGATTACTGCCACCAATGCCATTCTGTTCTCATAATGTCTGGAAGTGACTTCATAACTGCGTCATCGCTTTTCTGCTTCTTCAAATGCTTTATGCTGGTTTCCATCACCTAAAGAGTTTTTTTTTGTTTCAGAATAAATATATTAACAACCAAAACAGAGCCGTTTTCAGTCCCTAAATGTATGAGCTAAAGAAAAACAAACATCACCAGTCATGTGAAGTGGCAGATCTTATTTTCCCTCCACTGTAGATTAAATCAATAGCAGGGACCGTTCCAAGCAATCGACAGTGGAAAACTGCTTACTCTTCATTTGAACAATATGTAATCAATTGCCGGCACAGGATGGCTGCAGACCTTTCCAAACTAAGTAGGGGAAACTGTGGGATTACTGGCTCGCTGGCATTTATAAATCGAACCCAATGAGAGGAGCGCCACCAAGAGACTCCCGGTCAACGTAATTGCACCGGCAGGCCAATAAATCCGAGGCACGGATCTTTTTACAGCAGCGCTGCAGTAAATTCAGCTGCTTTTCCCGACACTGGCTTTTTTTGCACAACAGAAGGAAACATTTATGCTTTTATGGCTGTCTAAAGATTAGAATACAAAGAATAAAAAAAAGAAAAGAAAAAAACTGTGGCCTTGGTTGCAACAAATCTCTTGCTTTTTTTGCTTCTGGCCAAGCTGTGATTCAGTGCAATGATTAAGATCTGTACAGTGTTGACTCATCCACATGACAGGATAATCCACTGTGGAGAAACATCTATATTTGTTCCCCTGTGCATCAGTGAAGGTAGAGTGCTGTGGAACTCAATCTTTTGAAGACACAAAAAGATTCAAAAGTCACTGATTATCCCCAGAATAGTTTTGTCTCTGATGAGGTTTAAAAATGACAAATGTCAAAATATAAAAAGGGAACTTTGTAGGTGAACTAGTATGATACTGTTCTAGTGTACAGTGAGAAAGCCAGGGATTATCAACTACTACTATGAATGCCTGTGTCCTGAATGCATAAAACATCAAGCAAACACACTACTTGTCCTCTCCTGAAATATCTGAGTGCTGTTCTTGCTGGGCAGAGATGCACCCAGATATTGGCAAGCCACCAGAATCAGAAAATAGTCTCCGCTGGCTGGTTAAACGGTTTGTGGGAAAATTGTTTTACCTCACAAACAGGTTCTGCTAACAACCAATCACTGTTGACCCTTTAGTGACTTTATTGTTACAATCAAATGTACAGACTGGCTTGGTGAATCTTTACAATAGAATTACTAGTGATTATTCAAGCCACTTTCTGGTGCTACCGGAGAGTTTCTCTGAATCCCAAAAGCATGGTTGTTACCCTTCTTGTGACAGTCTTTGGTTTATGTGTAAAGTTAAAAGTTAAACTGATGATCTGATTCAGATAATTAAACAAACCATAGGTGTGCAAAACCCCCTTGGATTTATAGAAACCACAGAACTGGCCTATCATCTCAGGGATGGGTCCTAATACACTGAATTAAGGTCACTTCATTAGGCAACCCTTTCAAACAAGCTTAATAATAAAACCGAACATCAGTAAAGTCAATAAAGTCATGCGGTTTCTTTCTGAGTCTCCTTTATTCCTCCCATTGTCAGCAGCACTCATGAAAAGGAACATTCTAGATGGCAAAGATTAATTCCAGCACCCGTCTGGTCTGGGCGAGAGTGTGAAGGGAGCTAGGAGAATAATAAGCATGGAGTAAAAACTCAAAACAGAGCAAAATAAAGGTGACATTCTCTGCCTGTAACCATGTTAGCATCAAATCCTCTCCATTACCGACTAGAAATCAGTTAAAGCATACCATTAACCTTTGTGGTAATGGCTGCGAGCCCTCGCGGGGCCTGTACACTGACCTTCCTGTCTGTGACTCATGGGAACCGGGATGCAGCTCTATCATACGTTACACTGCAGGCGGCTAACACAAGTTCCACCTGATTTAAACAAATCAGCTGTTTTATGTTTCTAGGCATAAATAAAAAAACTCCAGATGTGTTTGATATCCCCATTAGGATTTGCAGCCACTTTGTGATTTAAGTTTTTCACAATCTTGCAGCTCTGGAGGCACATTGTTGCCAGGCTTTTATCAATAGACAGAAAAAACGGTGGCACCTCAGGCAGGAGCGCTTTCTCTGGATTAACTCTGGGGGCTCTTACACATATTTTACTCAAACAGACTAAAACCTTGGTGTTTTCACAGAAACTAACTGTGTGCTGAGAAAAGAGTGTGTGGCTAGATTAATTTCCTTTTAAAGAGACATCAGAAGCCCTAGTTAAGTTAAATCTTCCACCAACATGTTCAGCTTTCATTTTTATATTGCATTGTATATCCCGAATTACAGTGCTTTAAAAACACATGTTCCTTTTCCATCTCTTATGTTTTTGCAATCCGTCACACCTTGAAGGCCTCATTCTCCGAAAAACCGTCCAATAGTTCTGTTTGAAATATGATCGGTCAGTCTGTGTTGCTTATGCATGCTGCCCATGAACATTTTCTCCAGCCCCCATTGCCAGCATTAGCCACAGAAAGGAGCTAGACAGCAAAAAACGAGTGAGTTAAAAAAATAGCTAGTCCCTTCTATGTCTCAGCTAGGAAAAGTTAGCATTCATGGTCTTGCCTAACAATGCTTGCAACAGCCCATGGGAAGGCTGTATTGATTTTGCAGCCAGCAGAGAGACGAGCCTTTCTCGGCCAGTAGAAGCTAAAGCCTAGTTTATACTTCTAAGTCGAAGGTGAAGAAAATAAACTCTAGCTAAACAGAAACGACACTGAAGTGGTAGGTAGAAGCGCAATGAAAACTTAGCACCCCCTGCTGTCCTGGTCAGGAGTTTCTTTGCAACACTGAAAAAACCAACGTAGAACGAATTGACAGAAACGGAGAACCATAAACAAAAAACGTCTCCGTCAATAAGTCTGCATTTGGGTGGAAACTTGCTGATGGAGTAGTATGAACTAGGCTAGCAATCGTTGCTTACGATTAGTCAGCAACTCGGTTAGTAGAAGATAACAGATAGGGACTCAGCTAGCAGAAGTTAACCGATAGCGACTTAGCTAGTAGAAGTTATCTGTTCGCAATTCTGATAGGCAGAAGCTGTATAAAGACATGACTCAGGCTAAGGAACCATCTATCGATCTAAAGAAATGTCAATCTAAATAAAAATAATAACAGATGAAAAAGGATACAACATCTATTAGTGCAGAAAGGGTGACAAAGACCTTTTTTAAGACTTTTGGGACAAAAATGAACAACAGTTAGTGGATTTACATGTAATAATACAAAATTTAACTCTTCAGGATCTTGGATTGTCTCAGTGTTTTCTGTTATGGATTTTGATCTTTGTAGTTGGTTAGCTGTAGTTAAGTCTTTCGTGTAGACCAGTTTCTTAATAGTTCTTAATCGTCTTCTATTGTAGTCCTCAGTTTTTATGTCCTTCCACTGTTTATTATTAGTTTGTTTTCCCTGCTCCTTCCTCCATCTCTGTGTGCCGGTATGCTCTCCTTCCCAGTTGATACCTGTTTCCTCTGCTGGCTCCCCTCCCAGCTGCCATCACTCATTTCTTATCACCTTGTCAGGGTTTGTTGTCATTTTGACCTCTTCCTCATATAGACTCCTCTTTCCCATTCATTCTGTGCTAGATTCTTTCATTGCCTTAGTCTCACTCCATATGTCCTGGCATCCCTGTGTCTTTTATCCATATTTTTCCAGATTTGCATTGCCCCCTTAGGACCTGCTACAATTGATGGAACCATGAATACTGCTCTCTGCCAAAAAATCTTCAAGGAGAATGACCAGCTATCACTTTGTGGTTCAAGTCCACCTTTATAGCAATGTAAAAGACTTATTGGCAGTTATCACTAACAGTTATTGAAAGTTGTTGCTAGTAAGGATGGCAGAACAGATATTAGCTTTAGTGGCAAATAACTTCTTCCTTCAGGGGCAGCTTGGTTAGGACTGCTATTTTCCCTTAACAGACCAAATGATCAGTTTGAAACTGCAATTTTGAATCAGCTTGTGTTGTCTTTGTCTGACATTAAAATCAGTTTGATCTGAAACATTTTAGAAGGACAAAATAACAAAAACTGAAGAAAATCTGAGAGTAAATGAATTTCAGGCCACTGTACTTATTCAGCTGGTAGGTAAGATTAGCAGAGCAAGATAATCAGTTATGTTGCTCTCAACTTGCTTGTCCAGACAAAAGTAGAAAGCTCTTAATTACAGAAGAGGGAAACAAGGGAGGACCGAGCACAGACCAGACCTAGCATGCACAATCAGGCTGTAGCTCAACAAACACAAAGTAATATTGGTCTGGTGAGGCAACAGAGCCAAACACAGAGAAGCAGAATGATCGAAAAGCCACAGATTTCCACAAAGGCCGGAGCGAGACACAAAGACTGAGAGGGAGGAAGTATGGGTAGGAAAAAGAGGCTCCTCTGGATTTGTAAAGAGGCTAAGCTGCCTTCT
The DNA here is from genome assembly GCA_028564705.1 of Apricaphanius iberus. Lineage (NCBI taxonomy): Eukaryota > Metazoa > Chordata > Actinopteri > Cyprinodontiformes > Aphaniidae > Apricaphanius > Apricaphanius iberus. Next base: position 114,706 of record JAPXFQ010002461.1, on the reverse strand, counting down.
GGTGCTACGTGACCAGCCTGCTCTGCCAAGGCAAGACGGATCAGGCTTATCTCTGCGCGCACAAGCAGCACCGCTGGCAAAAGCACTTGGCATAGCCATGGGTTCTGCTGTCTGAGTGTGCCCAATCGCTCTTTTCCCACCACTATCATTCACGTTTTACAGTTGTCCTCTATCACTGTTGAAGCCATCTCTCTCTATTTTAGGGATGGAGATGTTAAAATGCGATTGTGGCCACAGAGTAGGGTTGATGGCTCACATTAGAGGTGGATTTTGTGGCTGAGGTTTCTCCTTTTTCCTGCAAGCTCATCTTTCACAGCTGGGTTTCCAATTGTCTTGTTTGGACTAGTTCAGCAAAATCAATGAAAAGGAACTCCCGTCCTGCTCAGATGTAGTTAAGTTTGAGGAAGTACAACTAAAAAGAGTGACAACAAACATTCTTGAATTATCTGCCAGCAATAAGATGCATGCATTAGTGTTGCCTTGTTTCTTTTCTTTTGGTGCGTTTCAGTCATGGAGAGATGCATGATTCATAAATATCTGCAATTAAGAAACGTTTCAGTCGTTAAATATCCGTCTAGAAACACAAAGCCATGTGTTATGAAGACAACTCGAGTTGTGTCATTTAAATAGTAAAAGGCAATACCAATTATTTGCGATACTACATTTTAATGCCAATATCAGCCAACAATATAGAACATCCCTAGTGATTATATCATGTTATTTTGATTTTTTTATATCATTATACTTATTAAAAAGGCTTCATACAATGCACACTATGTACCAGTACATTTAATATGGGCATGAATAGCATTCATTTTTTCCAGGGTGGAATAATTGTAAAATAGACCTTCGACAAGGTTCCTAAAAATAAAAAGTGGATTGTAAAGTTGCAATTTATCATGAATTTCCATAAAAAAACTAAAGCTCAGCTTTATGTTTTTTGAAAGACACATAACCACAGTACTGGGTGTATGGGAAACAGCTTTGGCACAGCCATTAGGGATGATAAAGATTACTATAGGATCCGTTTTTTTAATATAATTTCATCACGATACTCTGATTAAAACAGACATTTTGATTAAGTATGAAAACTATACACCACTTGGTGACTTTAATTATTGAAGCACAAAGAAAGAAGCTCAGCTCCTATAACATCTCACTCATTAGGAGCTAAAACTGAAACCCCGGTGGACGAGTCAGAGAGGATGCTTCATAAATGATGTGTAATCTGATTGTTCCTAATGAGAAGGAGAGGAGAGAAATATTGATATTTAGAGTGATAGGCTTAAACCTTCAAATTTACATTTGCACAATGTCACTTACTACGATGCAGGATGGACAAATAATAGATCAAGAGTGAGATTAATTACGTAATTTTGAAGGCTGATCAGATTTTCCATTGCTGTTAAAGTATGGAAAGCTCGGCCCAGTTATGAACAGCTTGGATCACATCTCATCTTAAAGGAACCTGTCTGGAACTGCATTTTTTATACATTGGGGAAAAAAACAAATTTGAAAGCCGCTGAATGTGCATGTTGTCCGTCTTAAAAAGATGAGGTCTTAGGTCATCATAGGTACATTTCAACTGTGAGAGACAGCATGAAAAAAAAGCAGAAATCACATTTTATGATTTTCAAATAATTTATTTATACGTTGGTACCTACTAACAAGCAAGAATTCTGGCCCTCAAAGACCTGTTACTCCTTTAAGAAGCTCTTCTATCCTCCACTTGATCCCTGTATTAATGGCACCTGTTATAACTCGCTATCTGTATAAAAGACAACTGTCTACACCTTTAGACAGTCAGACTCCAACCGCCATCATGGCCAAGACCAGAGAGCTGTCTAAAAGACACCAGGGACAAGATTGTACACCTGCACAAGACTGGGATGAGCCAATCGACAATAGACAAACAACTTGGTGAGAAGAGACAAACTGGTGATCACTGACAGTCTCTATGGACCTTGGGCTCTATGCTAGATCTCACCTTGTGGGGTATACATGATGAGGACAGTGAGAAAACAGCCAAAAACCACTCAGGGGAACCGGTCAATAATCTTAATAGAGAGATGGGACCATATTAGCAGAGGTTACCAGTAGTAACAAATTAAACTGTCATCGATTAAAATCATGCTGTGGTCCCCCTGCTTAAGGCAGCACATGTCCATACCTGGCTAATGTTTTTCCAGATAGCATTTGGATGATCCAGTGTAGGATTAGGAGAATGTCATGTGGTCAGATGAGACCAAAACAGAACTGTTTGATAGGAGGGGAAAGAGTGCTGAGGAGCATCCCAAGAACAGGGCTACACAACATGCTTTGGGTCCGCTTTTCCAGTAGGGGGAAAGGACAACTTATCCGTATTATGAAGAGGGGCCATTGATCCTGAAATTTTTTCAGCTAGAGTGTGTGTACAGTACTTGAAAGCAATATAATTTTTAGGACCTACAGTTGTCGGCACTTTGAGAGTATGTTTCTAAAGGGCTGTCCATCTGTCTTTGCAAAAATACCTCAACTTCAATTGGATTTGATGGACAGCATCTGAACAACAGTTTTGTTTCCTTTGAGTCTCACTTGGATTTTGTTCAATGCTTAGAATCACTCCTGGGAAAAATCAACATGCTTTGACCATTACCACTGCCTAAAAGTTCCACTGTCACCAAGATCTTTGTATGTATGCATACAGTATTATATGGGGCATTGTTAACCTTTAGGTTTTGGAGGACAGAATCAAAAGAAGCTTGGCCTGCTGCTGTGGCGTGTAGACCACGCGCCTGTTAAAGCTAATTAGCTAAGAAAGCCATAATCCAGAGCTATTCAGAGACCCAAGCACGCATAAACTAATGTAGGGCCTATCAATATGGAGAACAAAATATATTACAATAAGGTTTTCATATCATTCAATATCAACACATTTCATGATAAAAAAAGAAATCTCCATTTTTGTCAATATTTAACATTCAGGAGTTTTATTTGAAGATTTCAGAAGGTTGTTTTTTTATTTTAAAGATTTTCTTTTCAAAAGTAGAAACATGTCGTTTGACGTACAACCATTTTGGAGAAATTAGGTTAGGCCTTGGCGGCAACGATTTAAAATGAAATCTTAAATGAATAGGATTCCTTGAGGAGAAAACTTTTTTTGACTGACTGGAATGTTTGGAAGCTTGCATGGAAATGGCTGTTCTTATAGATGAGATGACATCCATTTTGAATTGTTGCTATAAAAACAAATATATAAGAATTTAACTTTTCCGAGAACCCCTTTTCATAATTTTGCTAGCCTGTGGGTTTGTTTTTAGACAGGCATCTTGACACGAGTCAAGAGTGACTTATAGCATGATGTAATGGAAAGAATCCAGTCAGTTTTCAAAATAAAACAGCGTTAAGACTCGCAAAATAAATAAAACATTGATAAAGTGATTTATTATTTCTGTACTAAATGACAGCCTAAAAATTTGCGACCTCTGCTTTAAATATTTAGTTAGTAGTATAAGCCAATTTATTGGGTTGTGTAAACAAAATAAACATATGGACGGAATGACAACAGGTCTGCCTAAAATGTATCTGATTTGTTTTCTAATTAATAATAATTAATAGAGCTAAATACATATGATTTTTACTTGTAAATAAAAATCGTGAAAACCCTGTATCTCGCCGTTTTCACTGGTCATTTTGCATTGGTTTGTTAGAAAAGTTACAAGACAATATGCTCAAGTTGGTGGAAAAATGGGAAGCTATTTAAGGTGTAATAATACTTCTGCCAGGTTCTATAGTTGTTATTCTGAGAAGGAAGCTTTTTACCTGGACTTCCCAAGAGATGCTAACATCCCAGAAAAAACCCTAACCCTAACCAGCAAAGAAAATCGCACAATCACAGAGCAACACATCTCTGAATAGGTAATTACTGGCATTTTTCTCAGCATGCTATCTTAAATTAGAGCTTCTAATTAGTCTGAGCAAAAAAATGAAGATGAAGGACGTTTTCTCCTCTGAATAAAGTGGTGCTCTCATGTAAAATCCCCTCACTCTTCTAGGCATGTTTAAACTTCTAGCTTTAAGTAAGAACAGGAATGAGAATCCTGCTGAGACTACCAAGCAGGCGTTTCATCCCTTTTTAAATTGTTACAAAGGTGCTTAAATGCCCGGCTACGGTTCGGGCATTTAAGCACCAGAGATGTGCCACCTGAGACAACCGCATCAGACACAGAAAAGAACTGGGAAGAATAACCACTTCCAGACTTCCCCTGATGCAAATATGCAGCTGCTGGGTAGCACAAAGTACAGTTATACAGGACAAACACAACATCCTTTAAAAAGCTGTGGAAAGCAGAACTGAAGGAGCAATAAGGTAGCGACTTCACACCCAACCTGACTTTTTCGATCTACCGAATATCCGCCAATGGGAATGTGGCTGCATCCTTAAAACTGCAAATCAAGCAAAGCTTGTTGGTTTGTCCCCCTTTTTCTTTTTAACCCTGAAATGAAAATCCAATGAATAAGTAACAGCAGAATCAGGCAGAGGAGGCAGCGCCAACCGCTCTTTAGGGGCGTCAGGGTTCACCGGCACGTGTCGTTCCCTCTTGTTTATTAGCATTTCCTGTGTCAGCTGCTCTAGATAGAGCATACTGCTGTGCTAGCAGAACAAAGCAGTCAGTCTATCTCTGAGCCATGACAAACATGCACAAAGAAAAACTATTTTTGCCCTCCAAACAAATTTTCACATAAAAGAAAGTGATTTGTGATAGGACAACCCCCACAGGGTGATCAGTGCACCTTTTTCTAGATTTGGTGCCACTCTTCGCATAAACTTTTCATCTCACAAAAATCAATACTTTACTTGATACGGTTTCAGTTAGACAGGAGTGCATAACATTGCAAAAGCAGCCAAGGTTGGTGTCACAGCTTGCAGCGATCCTTTGGAGCAGTCTGTCCTTGTGACGGATTAGCCATCTCCTCACACCCCCGGTCGGACACGCAGGAAATACATTAGCGGATAATAAGGAAGAAGCTTCAGAGGCGCAGAAAGCGAGAAACAGCAGAGAGATGGTGCCCAGGAGATGAAAAAAGCAGATGGAGGTATAGAGGGAAGGAGCTTTCCTCCAGATACAGACTACTCCACTAACATAATGTGAAGGCTCTCCATTGTTTCAACAGGACTACAGGAGGCAAGGTGAAGGGTCACAACCTGCCTTTGCACAGTTCAAATTATGCCAGAAATCATATAGAAAGGGAACCATATAGATAGGAGTGGGTTGGTTACTAGTCTCACCATTTATTGCGATTTTGAACAGGTTCCAATTTCAAAACTGATCACCTTCTGTTATAGCCATTTGATTTTTTAAAGTCATTTTAATATCAGAGAAAATTCTGTTTTTGTCGCAAACTGTTGGCCAGCTGGCTGATAGAAGTCTCGCACCGATTTTCACACTTGAAACAAAAATGAATGGGGCCATTTGAAAACATGAAAAGTCACTGAAAGCAAAAACAATGAAAACAAAAGACAACCCAATGAGTTCATGAGTGATCAGATTTCCATGCACGTGTAAAACTATAAAAATATCAGCAAAGGGTAGAATAGTCTGTGCACAAAACGTCTGAAAGGTAATACTGAATGTAAAGGATGTCCGTCCAATCCGGTTGTAGGAGTAAGAAGTTCTAAAGAGAATTCCAGACATCCCTAGCAACAGCGATATGCTCCATCTTATTTTCAGGAATCTCCAGGCTTTTCTAGGTCAGAAGGCTTTTTCTGGGTTTGCCCCCAGGTCACTTTCTGATTGGACGTACCTGGGAAGAACCCAGGGAGGCATCCTGATCAGACGACCATACGACCTCTAATGACTTCTATGGATGTGGAGGAGTAGTGGCCCTACATACGGATGACCCTATATATTGACGACTCTAATCATGTTCAATGAAGAGCTCTGATTGTAAGATCAGTTCTTTCTTCAACTTGATCGACTGTAGGGCCTACAATCCATCTATCTGTTTCTTTTCCAATAATAAAATACAACAATAATAAAAGAAAGTTATAATTACATGGGGGACATCTTCCTAAAGGGACTGTACATAGTTTTAAGCACAAATAATATACTGCTCAGAAAAATTAAAGGAGCACTTTAAAGAAACCCATTAGATACATCAGATCTCAATATGAAGTTATGAAGATATCATACAAATAACGACAGGGTAATGTCTTAGGAACAACAGGATGCCAAGTCTTTTAATGGAAATAAAAGTTTTCAGCCTACAGAGGGTTCAATTGTGTAGAAACCCTGTGTGCCAGTAACATCTTGACAGGTAGATTCCGAATAATGTTAGTGGCCCACTGCAGTGATTTATTATAAATCATCGCACTAAATATCTAATCCTATATATATATATATACACACTACCGTTCAAAAGTTTGGGGTCACCCAAACAATTTTGTGTTTTCCATGAAAAGTCACACATATTCACCACCATACGTTGTGAAATGAATAAAAAATAGAGTCAAGACATTGACAAGGTTAGAAATAATGATTTTTATTTGACATAAGATTGTTTTTACATCAAACTTTGCTTTCATCAAAGAATCCTCAATTTGCAGCAATTACAGCATTGCAGACCGTTGGCATTATAGCTGTTAATTTGTTGAGGTAATCTGGAGAAATTGCACCCCACGCTTCTAGAAGCAGCTCCCACAATTTGGATTGGTTGGATGGGCACTTCTTGCGTACCATACGGTCAAGCTGCTCCCACAACAGCTCAACGGGGTTCAAATCTGGTGACTGCGCTGGCCACTCCATTACCGATAGAATACCAGCTGCCTGCTTCTTCTCTAAATAGTTCTTGCACAATTTCGAGGTGTGTTTTGGGTCATTGTCCTGTTGTAGGATGAAATTGGCTCCAATCAAGCGCTGTCCACTGGGTATGGCATGGCGTTGCAAAATGGAGTGATAGCCTTCCTTATTCAGAATCCCTTTTACCCTGTACAAATCTCCCACCTTACCAGCACCAAAGCAACCCCAGACCATCACATTACCTCCACCATGCTTAACAGATGGCGTCAGGCATTCTTCCAGCATCTTTTCAGTTGTTCTGCGTCTCACAAACGTTCTTCTTTGTGATCCAAACACCTCAAACTTGGATTCATCCGTCCACAGCACTTTTTTCCAGTCTTCCTCTGTCCAATGTCTGTGTTCTTTTGCCCATCTTAATCTTTTTCTTTTATTGGCCAGTCTCAGATATGGCTTTTTCTTTGCCACTCTGCCCTGAAGCCCAGAATCCCGCAGCCGCCTCTTCACTGTAGATGTTGACACTGGTGTTTTGCGGGTACTATTTAATGAAGATGCCAGTTGGGGACCTGTGAGGCGTCTGTTTCTCAAACTAGAGACTCTAATGTACTTATCTTCTTGCTCAGTTGTGCAACGCGGCCTCCCACTTCTTTTTCTACTCTGGTTAGAGCCTGTTTGTGCTGTCCTCTGAAGGGAGTAGTACACACCGTTGTAGGAAATCTTCAATTTCTTAGCAATTTCTCGCATGGAATAGCCTTCATTTCTAAGAACAAGAATAGACTGTCGAGTTTCAGATGAAAGTTCTCTTTTTCTGGCCATTTTGAGCGTTTAATTGACCCCACAAATGTGATGCTCCAGAAACTCAATCTGCTCAAAGGAAGGTCAGTTTTGTAGCTTCTGTACCGAGCTAAACTGTTTTCAGATGTGTGAACATGATTGCACAAGGGTTTTCTAATCATCAATTAGCCTTCTGAGCCAATGAGCAAACACATTGTACCATTAGAACACTGGAGTGATAGTTGCTGGAAATGGGCCTCTATACACCTATGTAGATATTGCACCAAAAACCAGACATTTGCAGCTAGAATAGTCATTTACCACATTAGCAATGTATAGCGTGTGTTTCTTTAAAGTTAAGACTAGTTTAAAGTTATCTTCATTGAAAAGTACAGTGCTTTTCCTTCAAAAATAAGGACATTTCAATGTGACCCCAAACTTTTGAACGGTAGTGTATATATATATATATATATATATATATATATATATATATATATACATACTACAGGACGTCGGGCCCTCAGACGATCTTTTCATTAAGTCTTCACACCAGTGGCCCTCTGGAGGTCATTATGTAGGGCACGAGCAGTGCTCAGCCTGTTCCGCCTTGCACAAAGGAACAGGTATCGGTCCTACTGATGGGTTGAGGATCTTCTACGGCCCTGTCCAGCTCTCTGAGAATAACCACCAGTCTCCCGAAATCTCCTCCATGTTCTTGAGATTGTGCTGGGAGACACATTTAACCTTCTTGCAGCAGCACGTGTGGAGGTGCCATCCTGGAGATGTTGTACAACCTGTGCAACTTCTGTAGGGTTAAGGAATCGCCTCATACTGCCAGTAGAGATAATTACTAAAGCCAAAACCAGCCAAAAAAGATCAAGAGGGAGAAACTTGAAATGACCTCCACATGTAAAACCATTCCTGTTTGAGGGTTTTCTAATTGTTGCCACTGCTGTGCACCTGTTGTTAAGTCCATGAACACCAGCACAGCTGAAAGTGATTAACGATGCCCTCAGCTGCTTAACCAACCAGAAAATTATCAGACAGGTTTAATTGATTTCATGCCAGGCCCAATAACAAAAGTGTTCCTTTCATTTTTGTGAGCAGTTTATATAAATAAATATATTTAAATCGAAGAATGGAGCGGATGTGCATTTTTGCTTTCAAGGAGATTCTGGACTTGTGATAGACTGGTGACCTGTCCAGGGTGTACCCCACCTCACGCCCGTTGACAGCTGGAAATAGGCACCAGCCCCCCCGCGACCCATGGAGGACTAAGCAGTTCAGAAAAGGGATGGATGGATGGAGATTCTGGACATGTATAAAAGGCAGAATTCTACTATTTTTATGTGTTTTATTGATGCCACTAAAGCTGTTTTGTAAATTGATCCCTTTCATGCGCGTAATAGGGTTAGAGAGGGGCGTATTCTAGCTCCCATTTTTTTATATTTAAATGGATGATTTGTCAAAAGAGTTAAACGACTGTTACAGGATGTGTGATGGGAGCAAAATAATCACCTAATGTACCCAGATGACTAGGTGAACTTCTCACCGTATAGAGCAGGCTTCAACAGCATACGGTTTGCTCACAATATGGTGTGGAATTTGATCATTACAATGAAAAGAAGAGAGATATTCTGGTTGTCAGAAGTAGGGAGGAGCTGAATTTAGCATTTCCTGACTTTTTCTGTCTGGCTCTGTTCTCAAAGTGTGCTCTGGTGTAAAATATCTAGGACATCACATATCTGAGGATCTGTCTGATGACATGGACATCTACAGACAGCGTCGCTTACTGTATGTACAAGCTAATACATTGAGATGAAAGTTTGGAACGTCAACTGGTCCAGTGAAGGTGAAGTGAAGACTCTTCAAAGCCTTTTGTACTGCGATGTACACACTGCTCATCTGTGGAGGAGTTCTAGGGAAGCAGTATACGAAAACTCATTGTAGCATACAATGATGGACTTAGTTTGATGCTTAATATGCCAAGACGGTCCAGTGCATGTCAAATGCGTGTTAGTGCTGAAGTACCCACGTGTCATGCTGCATCAGAAGGTTAAAGGACAAAAAAATTGTTTATTCAATCTCTGATTGATCCTGTGCGAAGCTCAGTGATGTTTGGCTCAAAATTATGGCATCACTGGCATATTAGCTTTTATGTAAATGTATGCACTCTGGATGATGTTTAAATGTTTTTAATTTTATCTAATCTTTTTTATTCATTTATTTTTTTACTTTTTTACATCTTTTATGGACTCATGTGCGAGTGTCTTTTAATAAAGTAAACTAATCAACTAACAGGGATGGGCGATATAGCTAAATGTTTATATCCCAATATAGCTCAGTTTTTATGCCGATAACGATATACTTCACAATATAGAAATTTTTTAGTTCATGAATAGTTTATAAAAATTAACTACGTGGAAATGCAGTTTTAAATGATAGATGACAATAAAACCACGCAGACTCATCATGTAGTGATCTCCTTCCATCTGCGGGAGCTATGGATACCAGTGATCTTATAGGAGAACGGCTCAGCTCTACACTCTGCCTTTAAATTAAACATTTTATTTGAAAAGCATCAATTTTTTGCCGCGATACCTGCTGTCACTCATTTTGTTAACTTTACAGCACGTTTTGGCAGTAGGGTTTTTTTTCCTCTCTCCTCATGCAACCTCTTGGTTTTATTTGTTTCACTATCTGCGTGTCTCCTATGTAAAAGAGGGATGTTATGTCGAAATGTGTTCTCCCAAAACGTTTTTTAGAGCCAGCGTCACTCAGAGCCGGAGCCTCCGAGAGATGCTTTTTCCTGTTCAAGCTGTGCATCGGGAGGTGAGGCGACACACGCAGGTTGACAAACTTTGGGTTGTCTGATAATCTTATTTAAATCCCTGGTCTGAAACGTGTTTGTTACCGTCTTCTTTATCCCTGTTTTTCCATTTATTGCAGCACACGAATGCCATAAGGTGCATTTTAACGTAATTTACTGCTGTAAAACCCTATCGTGGCTTAAACGATAGAGATTCATATAAAAAAATAAAGGTTTTCTATCATACTGACAATATATTTCGTCATATCGCACAGCCCTACAATCGAACATAAAAATGTAACATTTCTTCCTCATACATGCTCCAGCAATGCCCTGGTCAGTAGAATAAGCCCCACCCTTTTTACAGTGGTTGCCGTTTATATGCCTGTAAATTCACCTAAATAGCGAGTGTTCAGGTGGAAAAAGCAGATTTCTCGAGTGGGCAGTTTCCCAGGGCAGCCTAGGTAATGGCGTCATGCACGTTTACACACTTGTTGTAGTGTTCACTAGCTTCATCATAAACAGCCACGGAACGAGAGGTAGCGTAAAAGCTGGATGGAACCAGCTGAGCATAGGAGAAAACCTTCAAGAAGCAGCAAAACTTCAGCCCAGACCCCAGCTAAACTTACACAACAGTAATATTTCTTACCTCAGTTGAAGTCATGGCTGCGAATCAGTAAACTGTCCAGGACGGAAGTGACTCAACTGTTGTTTCTGTTAGTTCCTGAGTGAGCTCTCACACACCATGTCCGCCTTATGCACAAAAATTACCATTCAGTGCAGTTACACTTTTAGCCTGAGGGGACACTCGCAAGCGAAAACCTTTCAAACTCTACATAGTTGCTTTAAAGACAAAAGGGAGGCCCGGCAGAAATAGTTCGGGAACCACTGTCCTACATCATGCCTACAAATGTATTTGGGTACAGAAATAAGAAGAGAAAGAACCGCATGGAAGTTGACATTAGCACTGGGCCACCAAAGTATTTTCTCACTGCTGTAGTGGAGTAAAAGGTCAGGGGAGGTCATGGCAATCTGAAGCTGAAACGCTTGGAGTCTGAGGAGAGCTGGCATCAGGTGTCACACCTTCTCTAGAACCTTTTCCATCCAACTCCTTTGGGTCCAGTTTGCCATCCTTCCCTCTCCTCCAGTATCTCATGTTTCCATAATCTTTACTGTATCAAATATTACAGTATTGGGCCTTTCTCTCTTACTTTGTTTCATCCCTTCTCCTTTTACTAAGCTTGCTTGTTTTATTTTTACCTCAACATAACCATGACCATTCTCCTACAGTTCTTTCCACTATTTCGTCACCATCTAATCCTTTATATTCAGACGTTCCTTTTGTTAAAAAAAATTGCTGTTTTCATTTCTCTTTACCCTCATCTTGTTTCCTTATTTGTTTGTTTTCCTATTTCTTATTTCCAGTTATCTAATTTTACCTCCACAGCATCTCATTCTTTCAATTTCTTTCCTCCGTTTTACCCTCCAATTAATTCGTCTTGCTTCTATGCACCTCGATTTGTTCTAATCTTTTCATTTCATCTCAATGCTTTATGTTTTATCTTCTCAGTTGCCTAGTTTGACTCCTCTTTCCTTGTTAAGTTCTTCCAATGTTGTTTCTCTGCCCTTTCCTTCACCCTAGACTCGGTAGTTTCACCTGTTCTCCATAGAAACAGGGATGTTGAGTGAGATAAAACAAGAACAGCTACACTCAGACTGTGTCAACCTGGCTTTTGCCCCTTTTCTTTTTTCCTCACTGACATTCGAGTAAGCAATGACTCCTCATCTTGATTCAAAGGACATATGCTTTTAATAGAAGACGACCCCCAGCACCATCAATTGAATGGAGAGGGTGGGGGTGGTCATTTGTCAGGTTATTAAGATGTCTTTTGCAAAGAGGCTGGGCGCCACTAATGACAGAACTGTTTCGAGCTTTGCAAACTAGCCCGGCCACATGATTAGTATCCCATTAAAATAAATTAGCATGATCAGCCCAGTAGGAGCAGCCCAGTCTGGGTTTGACACCATTAAAATGCCACTGGGCTACGCTTGGAGCATCCCATCAAAATAGGACCTGGAGTATTGTGGCACTCACTAATCAATGTCTCATTATGTGCTGCTGCAGCGTTGATGCCTTATTTCTGTAGTCTGAGTGAAAACATGGGCCATGATCTGCATTTGGTTTATCCAGGCCAATGATCAACTCCTCTTACTTATGTGTTCAAGGCCTGCTCAATGTGTTACGTTTCGGCTCAAGGCGTTGAAATATAAAATAAGTCAAAGTTGTGCTTCGTTTCATGGCTGACTTATGGCCACTGTCTGTGCCTTTAAAAAGTAGACAAACTGTTGTTGCTGAATCAAATCAAACTTTATTTATAAAGTTCATCCAAAAAAAAATGCAGCGCCAAGTGCTTTTAGATTAAAATGACCCACATTCCCATCCCTTCCCCAAGATTGTAAAAACAAAATGACAATTATTCCCCATTCCTAAATACACAAACACACGTACACACACAGATACCTTCCCAAAACGCATATGTAGACACTGGGCTGAGCACAGATGAGTCGGGTATGTAAGGAAAACGGCATCAGGAGAGCCGTCTGCCCCGACAGCAGCGGGATAGCGAATGGATGAAAAGAGCTGGCAGAAATATCCTCAGTCAGTCCATCAGAGCTGCCAAACAGTTATCCCCAAATTTCCTTTATTGACTATCGCCCACTGAGCTGATACAGACGACCACAGATCAATCAGCTCCCTGATCTGATCCGGGCCGGAGGGAACGAGAAGAGTCGATGAATGATGACTCTGTAGGGGTGAGCCCACACAATCATACACAAACGCACCACACACACACACACACACGTACACACAACCACGGTTTCAGCAGGGTAGTGAAAGGTTGTGAATTAAATGAGCTCAAATTAAGCCAATTTAAAGGTAGTAAATAAACCAAATTTGAGTTGGTAGTACATTATTTGTCACCACTTCAATATATTTTACCCTTCCATTTCTTCTGATTAAAAAAAAAAAGTTTAACAAAAAAAAAATCCTGATATTTGTGGACAATATGTAAAGACTAGTTCAGTGTTGATAGCCACGAATGGTTCCGCTGTCTGATCTGTTGTGAACATGCCAAGTGCCCGGATAATATATTATCATTAACGAGCTACTTTCCGTGTCACAGCTGGAAATTTAAAGAATGGCTTAAAAACAGGAATTTTTGTAAAGTGGCCACCAGATCCTAATTCATAATCAACTCTTATAGAAGATGATCTGATAGACAAACCGCTTTGTTTAGCAGGTTGGAGTATGCTGACATCTTGTGGCAAGAGATTCTCCAAAAGTAAAATATAGCATTTCCGGGCCAAATGAAGTCTCTGTAGCTAACCGCTGGCAGGTTGCTCTTCTTTTTTTTAGTTCTTTAAATCTGCCAGCCTGTATTTCTGTTCTTATTTTGAAGTAAGAAAAGAAGATGTTCTTGAACTGCCCCGTTGTTGGCTAATAAAGTGTACTGGCTAGCTAACTGACTGCGTCACTTGACAGCAGCCTGGTGGGGATTCTTGGGGAAAGTTTTAGAAGTATAAAGTGAGCATCACAGTATTTTGGAAAACAAAAAGTAAAAATTAATAGAGTGATTAAACAAAACAAAACAAAAAAACCCCAACAACAACAAGACATGTGGAATATTAGTTAAGACTGTTGGAATACCCTGAATGGCTAACAATTAGCTCCAAACAATGCTAAAGCTAACATCTTTAAAGAAGCTAACTGCAATTAATCATCTGAAATTAACAGGACACAGGACTGATGGTAGCGCTCAGCTTTTCTTCTCCGGACAAGCCTTTTTCCAGATGCCCCAAACAATCAGAAAGAGGCTTCATCTGAGAATCTGACTTTGCCCCAGTCCTCAGCAGTCCATTAGCCATACTTTCTGCAGATCAATCTGTCCCTGATTGGTTTGTTGGAGAGAAGTGGCTTCTTTGCTGCCGTTCTTGACAGCAGGCCATCTTCCAAAAGTCTTTGCCTCACTGTGCGTGCAGATGCACTCACACCTGCCTGCTGCCATTCTTGAGCAAGCTCTGCACTGGTGGTACTCCGATCCTGCAGCTGAATCCTCTTTAGGAGACGATCCTGGCGCTTGCTGGACGTTCTTGGATGCCCTGAAGCATTCTTAACAAGAATTGAACCTCTTTCCTTGAAGTTCTTGATAATCCTATAAATTGTTGATTTAGGTGCAATCTTAGTAGCCACAATATCCTTGCCTGTGAAGCCATTTTTATGCAACGCAATGATGGCTGCACGCGTTTCTTTGCAGGTTGTTAGCTTAAAACACAGTGTTTGCCCTGCTTTGGCTGCTGCTCCACACTGCCGGTTAGCTGACTGAAATAGGCTTCTTCTCCTTAATTGACAAGAAAGACGTTTAGCTGTGCCACTGATCCATCTAAATAAGGTAAAGGTGTTTTAGCTACAGCTACCAGTTAACCTATGCAGTAGCTAACTGATCAATTATATATATAAATATAAGCACTATAAATTAGTGCTGTCATGAGATAAAAAAATGTTTGCGATTAAGTATGATCTGTAATTAATTAATCTAATTAATCTCATTTTAATCTAATAGTAATTGCTGAAAAAAAATCATCTTGAGGTATTTTCATTTAAATTCATTACTTTAGTATCGTTGAACAAAGTCCGATATATATAATTAAAAAAGTGATTTTATGAAGTAATCTATTGAATTTAACAAACTTGAAGAGATGCGATCCCAGCATTTACATTCTGCTGTTTTTTTTTACTAGTCCCAAGTGGAGACTGCAGCCTTCTGTCGGGTAAATATCTGCTCTGAGTCCAGCTGAATTACATGTTAAGACAACATGTAATATACGCCTCAACGGCCGGTTGAGCTCCACTGTGCGGTGCAGTATGGTTGCCTTCTTTCTGTGAGCGGTCTGAGATGGGAGAGCGCCCCATTGCTCGGTGAGAAGAGTAACGTTACATGTCTCACCCGAAAGTCTTTAATAACCCCTTAACAAGTTGGTAGATTTGTCACTACTCGCTTTTATTTTTGAAAGAAAATTGCTAAAGTGATCTAAACAACACTAAATATAGATAAATTGTGTAGACTGTCTGCAACTCCCGTCTCATTCTCACTTCGCCCTACACCCCTTCTACGATAGAAGACGCTTATGATAAGTTAACAGCCAAGCACTGTAAGTAATATAAGAACTGCTGGTCAGCACAAGAAGCCCAAAGCATAAAAATGGATTTCATTTAAAGGCAAGTGGCAGACACGACAGGGAGAGGATGAGCTGCTGAGTTCTCGCGAGAGCTGTGCATAGGTGAACATGGCGGTTATGTGGTAATGTATACACCCAGGTAAAATAAGACAATCATTTTGAATCAAACGCAGCTTCTAAAATAACCATCAAGTTACTTTTTTTTTCTCTAAACAACCTGGACGAGGAAACATTGGATTCGCTGGAGTGCTACCTAGACGAGTGCTTTGATAACATCGTTATGGGTAAGTCACGGAAACCTGCTTCAGATACAACAACGAGCACACCGTCGCAGAAGCGCACTCGTTCCGAGGCTAGCACATCCACCGACTCGCCAGATAGAAGCTACGGCGACATCCTGGACTCAATAGACAAGAAGCTAACCAGCCTGGACGCCCGTCTCGCGCTGGTTGAGGTTCTTCATAAAGAATTTCAGGCTCTGAGGGAATCGCTGGAGTTCAGCCAACAACAAGTAGCTTCGCTAGTTACAGAAAACCAAACACTAAAAGAAGACGTTAAAAAACTCACCGAGGGAATGAAGCAGCTGTCTGGAGAAAACAAAAGCTTCAAGGAGTCTATCCTAGACATCCAGGCCCGATCAATGAGGGACAATCTTGTTTTTTCGGGGATACCAGAGCAGCCTGAGGAAGATGCTGAAGTAGCCGTGCGAAAGTTCATTCAACACCAACTGAAACTGCCAGACGACACGGTTAAAAGCATAACCTTCCATCGGGTTCACCGACTCGGAGGTAAGAAACACAACAACACCCGCCCGCGACCAATTGTTGCAAAATTTGAACATTTTAAACAAAAAGAACAAGTCAAAGGACGCGGGAGAGAGCTACGGGGGACGAATTACAGCGTTAATGATCAGTTTCCGAAAGAAATCCTGGACAGAAGACGCGTGTTATTTCCAATTAGAAAAAAACATATTAGTGAGGGCTGTAGGGCTACGGTTAGTGTGGATAAACTGTATGTTAACGGTCAGCTGTTTAGGGACCCTCAGGTTACTCCTTGGCTTTATTAGTCATATTTAACAGAACCAAGACAGAATTAGCTTTATCAGACAACTATAGTTTAAAAAAAAAGCACAGCTCAGCAGGCTGTTTTTGTTTGTTAATGTGGGTAGGGGCAGGGCTGTGCACTTTTTTTTTTTTTTCTTTCATTTTTTCTTTTTCACTATTATCTTTCTCACATGTGTACAACCAAATCTCTTTATCACCTTTTTTCCTTTTTCTCTCTCACACACACAGACTTTTATCATGGCATATTCATGTTTTTCCATCATACTTTCATTCTGTACACACCTGTATGGTGCATTATTTGCCTCGCTTTATCTCTGCTTCTGGTTTTTTTTCAATCTGGCAACCCCATGGACAAACCAAAATTACACCTATATTCATCCTTGGCGATAGTACATATCTAAGGTTTATCTTAGCTCTATGAATCCTGTAAAATTTATAACATGGAATATTCGCGGCGCTAGCTGCAGAGATAAAACCATTAAGATTTTCAACCATCTTACAAGATTGAAGGCAGATGTCGTCTTACTACAGGAGACTCATAAATCAAGTTCAACAGCTAATGATTTAAAAACACCAGAGTATCCTAATATATTTTCTTCATGCTATAACTCTAGACAACGAGGAGTAGCAATATTAATAAATAGAAATACTAATTTTAAAGTAATAGACACAGCTACAGATCCAGAAGGTAGATTTATAATATTAAAACTATTTATAAATAACCAAAAGTTATGTATAGTTAGTATATATGGTCCAAATGTTGACGACCCCTCATTCTTTCATACTTTCTTCTCGGTTCTGGCTAATCACATGGATTGCTCACTTGTTCTTGGGGGAGACTTCAACTTTGGACTAAATGAAGAAATAGACAGGCTCAGTACAGCAGGGACTCAGCGCAGATGGCAATCCATAGATATAGTTAAACAGTACATGAGCGATTATGGACTCTGCGATGCATGGCGATCGCTTCATCCCAACGACAGAAAATACACTTTTTACTCAAACGTACATCATTCTTATTCTAGATTGGACTATTTGTTAGTCAGCAGCTCACTGTTGAATGACATTTCAGACACTGAGATACATCCTATAGTGATCAGCGATCACGCTCCTGTTTCTTTAAATTTAGCAAATAAAATTGCAACCCTTCAATATAAAAATTGGAGATTTAATACATCATTACTTAAGGATAAAGAATTTATTAAATATATTGAAAAAGAATGGGCTTCATACATGGAATTTAATGATCTCCCTGGTATGTCGCCATCCACTCTATGGGAAGCAGGGAAAGCTGTGATTAGAGGTAAAATAATTTCATTCTCATCAAATAAAAAGAGAACAGAAAATAAACATGTTCAGGAATTAGAAGAAACTATTAAATCATTAGAACCTTCCCTGGATAAAGAGAGCTTAAGTAAAATAAGGAAAGCAAAATTAGAGTTAAATGAAATTATTAATAAAAGGACGCAGTTCTTAATCCAAAGACTTAGAATAGAAAACTTTGAACATAGTAATAAATCAGGTAGCTTCTTAGCTAATCAGTTAAAAATAAATAAAGAAAAAACAACTATATCTGCAATCAAAGACAAAACTGGGAATATAATATATGACCCTGAAAAAATAAACAACACTTTCAAAGAATTTTATGAGACGTTATACACACCAGAGATAAACCCTTCAAATAATGATATTGTACAATTTCTGGATAAAATAACTCTTCCTAAACTTTCAGACAGTCAAGCAAAGGCCCTGGATTCACCGCTAACAGTGTCTGAACTCCAGGAGGCCCTCCAATCTATGCCTAATAATAAAGCTCCAGGTCCAGATGGATTTCCAGCCAGAGTCTAGTAAAGAAATCTGGAATATTCTGTGCACCAACATTTTACAAAATGTTAACAGAAACAAAGGAAAATGGTCGAAATACCACCAAAACCTTGAATCTGCCTACATTCAATCTTCTATAAACCGAGGAAAATACCCTATGTCTCCTACATTTATCGTCCGGATATGCTCTTATCAATGTGGATCTGAAAATAATTGCCAAAGTCTCTTGCAAGAAGGATAGGAGAAAATAACACCTTTAATAATCCACCCGATCAAACAGGTTTTATAAAAGGTAGGCACTCTTCCCAAATTCACGTCATTAATAGATTTAATAGATTATATTTCCCCACTGTACAAACGTCCAAACCAATAATATTTATCTTAATGCAGAAAAAGCATTTGATAGAGTTTAACTGGATAATTTTTATTTGCATGCCTAAATAAATTCGGATTCAGTAATTCTTTTTGTAAACTGGTTAAATATATATACATCTCACCAACATCATGTAGTAGGACCAATAATCAAACATCATCAAGTTTCTTTCTTCAGAGAGGTACCAGAGCAAGTGATGTTCCAATTTCTCCCTCCATCTTTGAGCTATTTTTATTGAACCATTAGCAGCAGCAATCAGCAAAATAATTAGTGTTAAAGGTATACAAAGCAACAAAATAGAACATAAATCAGTTTATTAACGCAGAGATGTACTACTTTTTCTACAGCAATCACAAACATCCTTGTATCAGGTAATTGAGTTAATAAAATCTTACTCAAGAGTTTCAGGACTATTTCCATAAATTGGGTTAAAAATCTACAGTCCTTCCATCAACTGTTCTTACCAGAGTCCTGTTGCTTTGCAGCTCCGGTCCGAAATATTACATATCTAGGTATCCATATCTCACCAAGACTGGGCAGACTTATCTAAGCTAAACTACGTCCCACTTTAAAAAAAGTGAAGATGATCTGTCAACATGGAAATCCCTTCCAATATCACTTATTGGAAGGGTAGCTACCAATAAAAATGATGGTTTTTGCCTTAGAATGCAATTATTTATTCTCAATGATGCCCAAGCAAACAGCACCTGATTGTTTAGATCTCTGGACTCTTCTGTTTCTAAATTCCTTGAAAGATAAACTATCATCTTAAAAACACTACAGAAGTCCCAAAGATAAAGGAGGTCTATTACCTACCAAACTTTCAGTCATTATTTCTTAGCCAACAGACTCCAATACACATCAAGATGGGTAAAACACAGTTATATCGATGAGTGTGGGTAGCTGTTAGAACAGACACTATGCAATAAAGAAAAAACTTTCAGATCTACCATTTGTTAGCTTGTATCAAAATATAAAACAAATAATGTTTCAAAAGTATAAATTATCAGCTCCTCTCAGACAGCTTGTGGGAATTTCTTAAAATGACAAAGACCTCACATTCCCATGCAGGCGTACACCCAACTGGAATAACCCGGATATCTTACAAAAAAAATCATGATTAACTTTCCGGCCTGGATTGTAATCAGGAATTGAATACCTGGAGGCATATAATTTGATGGAACAGACTTATCCCTTTTATACAATTGGTTACACAATTCGGAATTGAAACAAGAATAAATCTTTAGAATACCAACAAATTAAAATCAATTATAAAAAATAAATTAGGGCTCAATACAGTTGATTTTACAAATTCCAGGAAAAGTTTTTAGACTCCTTAATCTAACCCCCCAAACTGCTATCTAAAATAAACAAAACATTAAATATAAAAGATGAATCAATAGCCCTATCCGATTTCAAAATGGGAGAATTGGACTTGTCCATCTCAATAGATCAAAAACCTACTGTACTCAAATTATCAATAAGAACCTTCAAAATTTCTTAAGAATCCTAATCTACATTAATAACACTATAAAATCCTTCAGAAGTGCATTAAACAGGCAACGGAGTTCAAGATGGGTTTAAATACCCGTCTATACCTGTTAAACAAAGTACAAAGCAATCTACCATACAATTATATCATGCTCTTTGGTTCTGCGCCACCTGTTAGAAATATTGTACCTCAAGATTATGTGATAAGATCTATCAAAGGGTCTGAAATGTAAATATCACACCTGCTCCCAGAGTTTGCTTGCTGGGAAATATAGATGAAGTTACCCAAGGATACAAAGTCTATGCAATTATTTTACATCGCCTTAGTGCCATCCTAAGAAAAATATCCTCTTGAACTGGAAAATAAAAATACTCTGAATATTAATCAATATATAGATCTATCCTTCTGGATTACATTGGTTTAGAAACGGCAACTGCCTCCACACTGAACAATCTTTTCTGGTCACCGCTTGATGCAGTTTTCCATCACCTATGGGGTCGGCCCTTGATACCTTCTGTGGGACCACGGTGTGCCGATGTTGGACTAAGGGATTTGGTGGTGACTGCGGGAGGTCTTGGGGGTGGGTCCGCTTGTGGTTCGGCGTAGTTGCCGAGGAACCTCGCCTGGGGTGGGACTTTGGGTCTTTGAGTGGTGACTCCTAGATTGCTGCATGCGGCGCCTTAAGAGGGGTCGTGCTGGCGGACACGGGTTACTGGCCTGTTGCTGTGCTGCTCTGGGGGGGGCTGAACTGGGCCTGGGCTCGGGGTTCTGGGCCGGCGCGCCCCCCGTCTGGGCCCATGGCGGGGCTTGGCCGGGTGGGGCCGCTGCCGGTCGGTGCAGGCTGGTGGGGGCCCTTGTGGTCGGCCGTGTGGTTGGCGGGCGGCTGCTAGTGCCCTTTCCATCTCCCCGTCTGGTTCCTGTCGCATGCTCCCCGGTGGTCCGCTAGCCGCGTCCGGGTTGCGTTTTCGGCGAGAGGCCGTGGCGTGTGCCGGCGTCTCCGGTCCCGATCGGTCTATATTCACACTGGACAATGGCTCACACTGGGTCTTGTCATAGCCCTCGCGGGGGTGCTGGGGTGGGGTGGCACTGGCCGGTTAGTTGGTCCGTCCACCACAGTGACTGAACCAGTTGTTTGGGGTGTGGGCTGGTGGGTGGACGTGTGGTGTTTTCTGTTGCCACCAGCCATCTGGTGCGTAGAACAAGGCTGGAAGGTGATGTCGGCCTCTGGGGATTGGCCGCCCGGGGAACTTTCGGCCCTGCTCACGGGCCCTGGCGCGCATGTCCCGGTGGTACCCTAGTCGGTGGTGCGCCGTGTTCCGGCCTCGTCCCGGGTGTCACTCGGACGCTGGTCGGTGCCTGGGCGTCTCTTATTGGCTGGGGAGGCTTTTTACCATCTAGCACAGGCGCTCTTTTTTTGAAACGGGGTTCGCTTGGGACGGGAGGGGGGAGGTGCGTTGAGGGTTAGGAAGGTGGGGCTAAACTCAACCTGGGTGTCTAGAGACATGTGTATTGTTAGCAGTTGTGAATGTATGGGGAGTGATCTTAGGATATGCCCCTGGCATGGGGCTGGTGATTGCCGTGGCCCCCCATGGGGCTTGGCGTATCCGCTGCCCGTGGCCCCGACTGGTAAGTGCTAGTAGCCGGCCCCACCCCAGGTGGATCGGGTCCGAACGGGGTTGCCTATTGGAGTCAGCAGTGGAGCTGGCTCCTTGGGGTTGGCAATGGTCCCCCCCCCCCCCCCCCCCCCCCCCCCCTCTATTTGCCACCCCCCCCCCCCCCCCCCCCCCCAACCACCCCCAGTTATTTTCTCCCCATCCCCGATGCCATCTGTCCACCTGCCTCCTTCATTCACCATTCACAAGGCCTTGGGACGTGGGCACGGTCACTGGGGTGCGGGATGTGAGCTTCCGTCTTTCGCTATACCCCGGTGGCGGCCTGGTCCCCGATTTTATTGAGCAATTTAGACACTACACTTCAACATTTACAGGGAACCGCACATGTAGGACCTGGCGGTGTGGCGCCACAAGGCGAGTCCTCCTCCCGTTTGAGGGGGCCTCGCCTGTGGTGCCGGCACCCCCACTGGTTAAACGCATCTAGAAACTGAGTGGCCCGGGGGGGGAATATGGGGGTACCCGCAGTATTCCCAAGTCCCCCCCCTCTGTTTTTAAGTGCACATTAGACAACACGCAACAACACCACATTGAGCTGGGGGAGAGAGGCTGGGGGTCTTTCCACACCCTCTGTTCGAGGTTTGACCATCAGGGTCGGAGCCCGATAGATCATCATCGTCCGTCTGTCGGGGTCCTGGTGCTGGTGGGCTGCTCTGTCCGTGTGTGGTGCTGTGGCGGTCCTACTTGTCCCCGACCTGGTGGGCAAAGGGGGTCTGTCTACCTGGGTGCAGGGGCAGTGTTCTCTACTGGGGTTTCTGTCCCTGGGCCTGGAGTAAGTGAGTACTATGGGGGGTATGAATGAGGGTATAGCGGTCCTTTTTATTCGTATGTCCTGTATTTGTAATAATGTGTACACAATAAGGGGAGGGTTACGTATGAGTGTCCTTCTGTCTGGTCTATGATCTACCTGTCAGGTTTGGTTATTGGCTGCTCTCTGGCCTGATGCATCATCTTTCCCTCCCCGTCCACTCCCGTCGTGATGTTGCTCCTGCCCGCTGTTTGATGATGACTCTCGAATGCTGGGGCTGGGGGTCCCGGTGCGGCGGCCCGCTTCCGGGTCCTTGGAGTGCATGTCGGGCGTGTCCTGGGTGGTCCGGTGTTCGGGCGGCCGGCTGTTTCTGGCCGATGTCCACCTTGGATTGACTGGGGCACTTCTTTATGGGGTTCCGGGTTTTGTATAAAAGGTTGGTTGTCCGTCGCGGTGGATTGGAGGGGACCGGTGCCTGGCGCCCAATCCTCCTGCCGGTTCCAGGACTTCAGCTGGCTGGTCTGTTCGCCTGGTGGGGCTGTCCGGCATTGGCTGGGCCCCTGATCTTGGCGCCCCACGTGGGGCGGGATCTGGACCCTGGAGCTGGAAGATCTGGATGTCCAGGTGCCGGCTGGGCGCGGCCTGGGGAGGGCGTACATCCGCTGTGGCTCCCTGGCGTGTGGATGTGTGGGGGCGGGCCGGGTTGTTGGCGGTGGGTACTGGTCCGGGGTGGCGGCGGCGTGTGTTGTCCGTCGGTTGGCTGCGGGTCCTCCTTGCCTGCGGCGGCGGCGGGGGACCCTTGTCGGCTGGTCACTGGTTGGGGCCCCGCTGGGGGGTGGGGTGCCCCTGGTCCCCGTGGCCTCCGGTTCCTGGTCCGGGCCCGCCCTGGCGTAGCCGGTTACCGGCGGAGCCCGTGGGCTCGTCACTGCGATCTCTCGGGCCCCAGCATCGCGGCTGGTGGGTGCTCCCCTGGGGCTTCCATCTGTTCCCCTCTTGGCGGGTGATCGACCCTGCGCTGATCCGCCTGTGGACTCTGTACTCTGTGGGACGCTGGATGCATACATCTCTTGCCTCCTCCATGTCTGTGCCGATTCCTGTAGGACGGATTGACGGTTCCTTACACCAGCTATCAATCACTTGCATGGGGAAACCTTATTCCGACCTGCATGCTCGCACACACATAGGTGTGGGGACATAGGTGAGGACGGACATATCTTAAGCTGAGGTTATCATCATTAGTTAGTTGTTCACAGGAGCTTACCAGAAACATTTGTATTATGTTCATTAATCAATGCTTGTGTGTAGTGAATGTGTAATTCTTTGTTTATTCTACCAGATCCGAACTATTGGTTTGGTTCTGTACACTTTGTTGTTTTTGTTTTGTATTACTGTTTCTCTGCCGTCCGGCAGAGGTGGAGGACTGGGATGTTTTCTTGTGTTCTTTATTTGCCTCCCTGTCGTGTGTCATCGGTTCGCCCCTCTGTTGGTCCGGTTTCTTTTCTTCACCTTCTTCCTTTCTCCCTTCTTGTCTCAGTTTAATGTCCATGACGTCAGGAAATTGAACCCACAGTAATCACTAATAAAGATTTTTCATACATATACATCAAGTGGCGTACTACAGCGAAGCTGTAATACTCTGCTTGGGAAAGTAAAACTGTTGGGCTTGTACTTGGTACTCAGACACCAATTCTGAGTAGCATACTGCTAGACAGGACACGTTATAAAAGAAAAAAAAAAAAAAAAAAAAAAAAAAAAAAAAAAAAGGCAAGTGGCATACAGAAACAATAAAATTAAATATAAAAAATAGATTAACGTGATTAAAAAACATAGTGCACTAAAAATGGTTATAATTAATTAATCGCAATTAACGCAATAATTTGTCACCCCTATATATAATCTATAAAGAGGAGATTGGAAAAATAGTACATTATGTTAAGCAATAACAAAGTGAATTTGAAAACAACTAAACATTTCCTTAGCAAGAAACTGCTAGCTCAGTATGAGGGATTGCTCAGGAATTGCTGTGGTTGGAGTCTGCATGATCCGGGCACAACCTCACGCCGATGACTCAACGCAATCTGCTTACAACCCTTACATAGAAAACTTAACTGATTAGAATGTTTGTATAATTGTATTGAAATGACGTTTGTTGTAAAGTGCCTTGAGATGACATTTGTTGTGAACTGGCGCTATATAAATAAAAGTGAATTGAATTGAATAGATCCATGTAAAATGCAGAACTTCATGAGCTATTGTTAAGTGGTATTTCATGTTCAAGTGGCCACCATCATCAACAAGGCAATGTAGCCTTTAATTGCCATCAAAGTACAGTAGTATATTTGTATTATTAAGAAATCCAAACATGGTGGATCACCTTCAGAATAATAAATTTGTTTCCCTTCTTGGCTTACTTTGAGACGAGCAACTTTCGAACTGAATTACCACTTATCAATGAATGTAACAGGGAAGCACTAAACTCCTCAGTTCCCAATTACTTTAGCTCAAACTCACTTCATTAACTGTGTGAGGTCAACTCCCCAAAGTGTACTCAACTCACAGTGCAGCAATCAACCCTGTCGGCCCAGACACAGAGCCAGAGCAGACAATCAGCCCCCGCATCATAGACGCCAAAAACAGAAGCCATCACAGCGGTAAATATCATCTGTAACCTATAATTAGAATTTGTTGGCAGCAGATAGATTGGGAGTTGAGAAACAACTGTAAAGTTTGTCAGGTGTGACATTCATGTCAGCATGTTAAAGAAAAGGCACAGAAATGGCCGTATTTGTATAGCTCTTTACTTAGTCCCTACAGGACCCAATGAGAAATATATGCACAGGATAAAAACAAGATAAACTAAAATAAGAAAGCATAGGAGGGAGTATTTAATGTTTTAAAGTCAAATTAAACTTAAAGAGTTATATATTTTAATATGCTTAACGGACAGATTAGCCCCAGACCACCCAGTATCATTTACCTATGGTGTACCCTCTCTTTAGTTCGACACAACGAGGAGAGCGCAGCTGGGAGTTGGTAGTGTTGTTTTCCTGCACCGCCAGGCCAGTGGTCGCCTTGGCAACAAGTGGTGGAGCCTTGTTGCGGGGCGAGGCTGGCACCAGAGTTGGAGAGAAACCTTGACTGGCAATATCCACCGACTGAGACTTCTGCTTCAGCCTGCAGAGGGAGAGCAACGAAGCACAGACACGGAAACGGTTAACATGACGGACAACAGCATGGAGGCTTCATTAGTAAACAAGGACAGAACAGTTGATCTTCACAGTTCACAGTTCAAAGGCAAGGAGAAGAAATGCATCTGATCCGAAGCATTTGCAGTGTGCTGCGTTACAGAGATGTAACCATGCAAGGCAATTTTCTTATTGGCAAAGAAGTGAGAGAAGAAAATCAATAGGTTAATCACACCCTTGTTGAGGGTGAATTCATTAGCATCAGTTGTCTCCCCCCGGTGTAGAGCTGTCTACTGTACAGAAGGTTTAAACAGCAGGGTGTGGAAAGGGAACAGCAGGAGTCAAGGGAGTAAGACTTTACTGAAAACAGCAACGAAGCTGCAGCCAATTTACCCAGGTAAAGGGGTAGAAGTTTCCCTTTCATACGTGCCAGATTAAACTGTTGTCTTCTTTTAAAATGTCAAAAACGGTTGATAAATGGACCAGAATGCAGATAAGTATAGAAATGACATGGTCCAAAGGTCATGCCTGTTTAATCAACATCTTCACCTTGGAGATTAAAACGCATCAGGACTGAACATTAACTCAGCTTCAGAACAAATTTAAATATTCTACAGAACACCATCAATATAAAAAGTTCAGGTTCACATTGCTAAAAGTTTAGGTCCGAAGCAGATCAACCAATTAGCCATGATGTGTTATTTATTATGATCGCTGCACTCCTTTTGCCACAGATGTCAGTTTTTGGGAATGAATCCACAGCCTACATGACTGTGCTCCAG
Organism: Apricaphanius iberus; assembly: GCA_028564705.1. Taxonomy (NCBI): domain Eukaryota; kingdom Metazoa; phylum Chordata; class Actinopteri; order Cyprinodontiformes; family Aphaniidae; genus Apricaphanius; species Apricaphanius iberus. The sequence continues at coordinate 87,971 of JAPXFQ010002461.1, read as the reverse complement.
TTGCAAATCATGAAACCTGTGGGGTTGCTAACAACTATTAGCTGTAAATGCTGCTCACAATGCATTTCTCAGCTTCTTATAGGTTTAAACAATAAAATACAACATCTACCTAACAAGGATTCTCTGCATTCCAACTTTGGAAGTATTCCAAGTTTTATCAACTCAATGGTACAAAGGAAACACCACAAATCTAATCAGTCATCTGGAAAAGTTATGAATGAAAAACTAAAAAGGGCAAATGGGGAGACTAATAAATGGAAAACACAGAAGTTTTAAGTGCAATGTAGTTAATTGGTCCTAGCCTTGTATACTAACATCCCTTTACTAGCATGCTGTCTTTTTTCATTCCTCTGCTGAACAATAAGACATTTCTATCTATATATTCACCATTAGTTCTACTTTGTGTCCCTGTATGGTTACAAACAATAATTATGTAGACTACGTGTGCTCAGATAATGACTGGTATCATATTATCTAATATTATTATTACTATAATATTATTAGAAAGAAGTACAGAATGAATGCCCTAACAATAAGGAACACTTCAAATATAAAAAACACACGGGAAAATCCCTGTTACAAGTAGCGATATTATCAGTGCTAATTTCTAGTATATGTTGTAAAACCAGCATGGTGTGTTTCTGACCTTGTTTACTAAATTGATAAACCGCTATTTTTTTAAGCCACTTGTTTGACTTCTGTCATTCTTTCACGTCCACATAGTGTGCTCATAAATATTTAATAACTGTTCCTGGCAGGAAGAGTAATACTATTACTGAATGTAGGGGCCTTTTAACCCCATAACCAATAAGAGATACACGCTTTTTTTAAATCGGCTATTTCCTTCTACATGCGGACTAAGAAATGTTCATATGAGTATTATGACATTTTCAGTCTTGTTCAAGGTCATGGCCACAAATTGCAAATATGGTTGATTCACATTTGCTTATACAACAGTGAGAAGAAAGCAACACTAAAAATTTACGGTGAAAGCTTTGGATCAGATTATTATCACTATCTGCATATAACTGAACTGAGATATTTGGACTGGATCAGACCTCTGGGTCAGTGAATCTTTAAATTCAATCTAAAGATAATGGGTAACCACCTTACAATGTGCAGTTTTGAACACAGCCGTGATACCATTTGGAAACCTAATATTTGATGAGTCAGTGATTTATTGAACAAAGACAACTATATTCAAGGTAATTTTTCCTATGAACTGGTAGGAGTGGCATAATAGAAAACAAGCCCATCTGTAGGATGAACATGTGACACATATCTGAGCAACAAAGACATTTGGAACAACACGGCTTATTTAAGATGACTCATTTGATGCTACCTACTGACTGAGGTCGAATCAAATCTGTCTCCAACAACAACACCGAGCCTATTAAAAGGCTAACAAGATCTTTGGTTTAGGTTTTACGTTTAAAGTGAGCTAACGAGGCTAATCTGAACACTTAATCCTGCACTCGACATCCAGTTGGCCCCTTTACAAACTGTACATCCACAAAGGGATCGAGGCAAAATAAACATAGAACCACTCTAACCCCCTGTTTTGCACACTCACAGAATTATATGCCCCCCCAAACACACACACACGCACACACATAGAAGGTTTTAAAAATACAGCAGCAAAAACTTAGAGAAACTGAGTGAGGAACAGCTCCTGAAAGAATATCTGTCTGTAGTCTGATAAAAAGTCCTGAAACAGCACTAGGAGAGTCCCAGCACTGCGCTTTCCTGCACGCACTTTCAATCATTCCAGCAAAACTGCTGACGCAAACAGAATCTTTCTGGCCATTTCATCCCCTCATGCTCCAAGGCGACATACATGGCAGAGAGTCTAAGTGCCTAATGAAAGTGCATAATCTCCATGGGACTGCCGTCCATCACAGTTTGTGTTCCGTCCAACGACAGAGAAACTAATGCAGAGGCCCGGTTGGAACACACACCAGGCTCATGCAGATGTTCACTGCTGATGTTTTTTCACTTCAATTGCACACTTTCAAATAGGTAACATCATTCATTCATAGTTTGTTAATGTACATTAAAGGGGACATATCACGGAAATGTAACCTTTTTACCCCTTAAATGCAATGTTTGGTTCATTTAGAGTCTAAAAATGCAAAAAAAGCAAAACAGAGTCAAATCAGGTGTTTGAGATATTTTTATATGCTGTTTTGGTACTGTTTTTTTAAGCCATTCAGTTTTCTCTATCACCTTTAATGACTTTTGAACTTTGACTTTGACTTTTATGTTATAGCACTTGCACTAGAACTGCTAAACAATGTCATTGACGTCTGGCTAAACATTGAGTAAAGCAGCAATCTTTATTTCTTTCTGCAAGTTTGTAGTCCAGGCTCAGGAATGACGATGGTACAAGTGGAAAAGTCAAAATGTTCTATGGTTGGATGTATTAATCCCCATGATTCTTTACATTGTTCCCCTGCATCAGAACCTCTGCAAAGTGCCTGGTTAAGTTCATTTTTTTATGGTAGTTTACTCGCATCTTTGGGGGAAGTACTTTGGGGGAAGAACGAGAGCTTCGTCTGCCAGCATCAAGAAGATTTTGTTGAAACACTTGACGTACTGAGGGGTCAGTCCCATCAGACAACGGAAGTGACAGACACAGCGTTAAGCTTCAAATAACACTAAAACAACAGCACACTTTATTTTAGACATTCTTTCATTTCTGCTTGGCCATTGTTTTGACGGCATTAGCTTTGGACCTGCTTATGTTTGCGCTACGTGCTCTGTACATCAGCTCCCCAATGACCTACATGTTTTAATAATACTATCACAAGGTTCTGGCCATGGATTATTTTTCAGCTTTTAGTCTTGGAGAACGCATGATCCTAGCAAATTCAATGATTTTACCATGATGCTAGCAGTAGCACACTTAAGCTGCATTCAGACCGCATCCGTTGGATACGTCGAGCAACGCATCCAGCGGATGAAGTTTGACATATGTACTTTTTGGCTTCCATAGCCTGCTTCTGAGGAAAAAACAACGCATGGGTGGGGCTTCCTCTGCTGCCATACGTTCTGAACTATAGTGGACCGTATCGAGAGAGTGGCTAGGCTTTATTAGCTAGATAAATCTAGACAACGTTGACATCGGGTGCATCAGCGCTCATTCTTCAGATGCGTTCTGAGTTTGGGGAGTTTAACCATTTGCTCCAGGAGCTGCTTATGGATGACTTTCGCTTTCAGCGCTACTTCCGTCTGTCCCGCGCCTAATTTTACGACCTCCTCGGCCGCATCGGAGCTTAAATTTCCTACCAGGACAACAACTACAGGTTTTCTGTTCCTCTTTAGGAGCGCCTGTCCATCTGTCTTCGGTAAGTGTTATTTATGATTTTTTTTAAATCTGCGTTTGTTGAAAATGTTTTCACTGGGCCCGCGCTTCATTCAAGATACGTGTATAGTGACATAACTACAGTGAGATGCTCTGATTGGTTGCCGCACTGCGTTAACTGCGTTGGGTCCGTCAAAAGTTCAGTTTGCTGAACTTCTGTGACGCATGCGTTGGTACGTTGCCGTATGAAACCCAAGCGTCGTTGACGGAGCCAACGTACTCAACGCAACGCAGAGCCCTTGAGGGACCTCTGACGTACTCTACCATAGACTTTACATGTAATCATGCCGCAATTGACGCTGACGCATGGGCATGGTCTGAATGCAGCATTACACCCTTGGGTCTTCTTATGTGGAACATATGTTGTGATCATTTATAATTAAATTAAATGGACTTAAACTCCTATTCATCTTATTATATTGGCGTTACTATAATAATATGGTATCAGACCAGCGGTTTGTGTTCAATTGTTGTTAGTAATATTAAAAGAACTATAACATATGTTACTGTAAAATTGTAACATTTTTCTATGGTGTCTTTCATGCAGTCTCCTTGCTTAAACATACAATAATCATTATTTAGTAAAATCCTTTTCTTCATATTTTAAGGCTAGTTTTTATAGCTTTTAATTTACACAGTAATGTGTTATTGATGTCTTGAATGCTTTACTAAACAAAGCACGTTACTATACTTTTAATTATCTTTTGGAGCATTAAACAGTTGTCTCATACAGTAGTTAGAGGGTATGTTAGTAAAAAAGGTGCTGCTGGATAAAAGACTGTTAACGTGAAAGTTTCTGCACCATTAGATTGCAGTAGCTTTTTTAAACTAACCCCCCCCCCCCCCCTCCCCCATATGCAGTGCCTCAACTGGATTTAAAGACACAGCACAAAAACGACTCATCTAGACTCTTCAGAACAGAGGAGTAGAAGAGAAGCCGGTAGAGCTACAATGGGGAATTCAGACATAGGATATGGGGAGCCTAAGTCTCCTCCCCTTCCTGTTGGTCCATGGGTCCCCTGGCCGAAAAAAACAAAAACGAATGGAAGTCAATGGAGCAATAAAAGTCATTTTCTGGTCCGCTTTGTCTTACATCCTGAATCACACATATGTTTTACCTAAGTTTAAATGATAACTAATAATGTGCATTTCAACTGTGTTTGTCAAGTGATTTGGTATTTATTTCATAGTAAAAATTCACAATTAAAATGCCTGCAAATCAGAAGTCAGAAGTTGCATATATGATGTTAAGCAGCTAATGTGAGATAGCACTAGCTATAGCACTAACCTAGAGCTTGTAGAGCTTCTCCTCCATGCTGGCTCTCACTCCACCGACTGTTTTACCCCCGACATAGCTGCTACTTTCCACATGGAATGGCAGCATCCTGGAGGCTACGACCTTCGCTGTCTTTCTTCTGCAGTTGTAGTCTGTTAAACGTTTTTACACAAAACCTAAAGTAACTTTAGCCACCGGTCGAAAATCAGCAGTTTCTCTGCATCAAAATTAGTTTTTAAAATTCACAGACATCATATGTTTGATCCACGGCGCATTTCAACCGGAATTAGAAAATAACTTATCACTCCATTGACTCTCATTCATTTATTTTGGCAGGGGACCCATGGATCAGAAGTGGAAGGGCGTGACTTAGGCTCCCCATACAGTTCCACACCATATAGACTACAACTTAATCATTCTAATGTAAAAAGTAAGAATTTTAAAGCATAGCATGTCCTCTTTAACTCATCTGATTGTATGTAGCAAATAAACCTCCCTGTATGTGCCAGCAACTGCTCAGAGGAAGTAGTGTGTTTGGATGGCTCATAATGAGGTTGGAGAATAAGTGGGAAGCAGAGACCTGCTGCTGTTAACGGCAGTGGAGGACGAAGAGAGCAGGCTGTTGGGGATGCCAATCTGTGTGAAGTTTACCCACACTCCCTTGGGAGCTGCTACTAATTACAGTCTCATCAGCAGAATAGAAGCCCCCCGGTTTCCAACTCGGTTTAATGGAACAACGTCATGGCCTTATAGGTACCAAAGTCAATGATTCTAGGGCTGCAACTAACAATTATTTTCATAATTGATTAATCTGTCGATTATTTTTACGATTAATCGATCACTTTTATTAATAGTGTAATATGGCTATGACTTTCACTTTTCCATTAAGAACAAGGAAAACAAGAGAATTCGGCACCGTTCGGCACAAAGAGGGCCATTCGTATTTTTGTCATGTAAAAGTTATATTTTTCATTTTAATATCACAAATTTTGTTCAGTAGAACTAAAATAAACACTTTTGGGCATTTTTGAAAAAAATCTGATTATAATACAGTGTGTGTATATATATATATATATATATATATATATATATATATATATATATATATATATATATATATATATAAAAGAAGAACCCATCTTTACATGGCGGAACTGCAAAGGTAGGACAAATATTACCACTGAGTTTGAAAAGTGAATCCTTCTTGTGGTCATTCTTTGGCTCATATCTCCGGTGCTTTCACGTAGCTGGTTGCTGGAGGCCTTTTTCAGAATCGGCTAGGTCTCTGCTATTAATTTGAGTGGTTGCTTTTGTGTGTAGTACAAAGGATTTTCTCATTAGAGCCAGAAATATGGCAGCTGAGTAGACGAAAATATCATTTTATTTGTTTGTTTGCAAATATTTATTTACGTGGCATCTGAGTTGTGATTGTCATTGGTAAAAATAGTATAGATAGCCTTGTAGTGCTTGGTGTGTTTAATTTGATGTGCATTATTACTATTTTTTCTGTAGTGTGAGAGTTGTACAAGTCCCCCAATTGGGGCACCCTAGCGTGTAAGGGGTTAAAGAATCTAATCGATTACTAAATTAGTTGTCAACTATTTTAATAATCGATTATAATCGATTAAATTGATTATTTGTTTTAGCTCTAAAAGATTCCCCCTTTCTTAGGGTTAGTGGTTAGGTTTAGAGGTATAGTGTGCATTTGCGTAAGGGTGGGAACATACCGGTAAAGGTTAGGGCTAGGGTAAGTATTAAGATTAGGAATAAATTGATTACTAAAATAAATGACAGTCAAAACAAAGTACTAGTATGGATAAAAAACATAATGGTGTGTGTGTGGGAATGTATGGGGAAAGTCTAAGTGTGTGTCATAGATCTGTTGAAAAGGATGAGACCAAATCAATAAGTTTGTGTAAGAAAGAGAGATGGAATGATAACTTGGTACAGAGGATTCGTTCTGTGCACAAGCCTTTTTTTCAAAAGCGGGGCTTTAGGGTTCAATAGACTCCCATTTATCCAAGAGCCACTTAGTGTTTCTAAGCACTTCTAAAGAAAATAGTCTGAATTCAGCAGTAGTTACCAAGAAACACAAAGGAATATGACATTTAGAGGAAAAAACAACATCAATTTAGAAATCTTAAAAAAAAAAAAAAGATTATGACAAGACAAACTGTTGGGCTTACAAGTCCAGGAAACTATATATAAATAGGCAGTTCCAGTATAATGGTAGAGCTAAATGTTTCTGCTGTTCTCTATCCTTACAGTGTGCATACCTGGCATACCATTGCTTTGATAAAACGCTTAAATTCAGTTAAAAATAAATAAATATTCCATCATGATGATGTTTATTTCAAGACGTTTGTAGCTTTCCTCCTATTCTTGGAAGCTGTTGGTAGTCATTGGCTACCAGTGTCAAGGTTTACTCACATTTCAAAAAGTTACATTCTTCATCCAAGTAGTAATTTCTTCCACACTTATGCCACAATTTAATGTCCCACTGCTACTACTGCCCTCTCCCGTCTGTTGCTGTGCACTTCCTAGAAAGCTGGCTGAAAAAAAGGCTACAACACGTTTCAATCGCTTATAAATAAGACAAAGTTGTAGCAGATAACTTAAACGAGTTCCACTCATCCAACCCTACAGAATACAAAGCTGTTGCAAAGTACAGTAGATAAGACAAAGGTTCCATGTTTGGTTGCAGGAAGGCTACATGAAGAGACAGCCTGACTAACCAGCAACAAGCTCGTTCTTCTTGTGCTGCTTTATACACAACAGAATGAAAAAATCTGTATATTTTGTGCAACAAACAATACATTTGAAGATTCCAGATGAATATTAAAATCCAAGTAAATGTTCTAAAAAAAAATTGCAACCCCTTGAGGATAAGCGGTTCAGAAAATGGGTGGATGGATTTTCTAGAAAACAAGTATAATAATTGACGGTTTTTTTGCAGAACTTGCAGGGGAATAAAGGCTTTTTCTTCAGCTGTAAGTGATATAAGAACTGCTGGTCAATTGCCTGAAAGAAAATGCTGCCATGGTTTCCAGACTTAATAGTAAAGAAAAATAAAAAATACTTTTCTGTCTTATTAAAAAAGGACAGTTTGTGAATATACCATGTGTGAACTGGAAAAAATCTACAATAATTTTAAAACTTCTACTAAACTAAAGTTGATGTAACTAAAAATTATATCATCTTTCAAACCCCAAAAAAGGACAGTTTAAAATGACCTATTAAAAGCCTAAAACATGACATTTATGTAAATGATAAGTGTACGTAAATGTCTGATTGGTTCTGGTCATGCTACAGAACATAATGATGAAACCAGGACCTGGGCTAGACTGGGGACAAGTGTTTCAAGATCCTTGGGGTATAGTTACATCCGGGGGCTTATCCAGCCGCTAATATTCGGTCCTCAACCGTAGAAAAGTAGAACAAGCTGCATTAGACGGCTTTATCGCCTCACACCACCGAGGAGGGGATTGGTGATGCTGCAGGTTTGGTGTTTTTTGAAGCGTGAGAAGTGTTAAATAGGCTTCATTCTGATGCGTACACCGGTCTGTGTCTGTTCTGCAAGCAATGAACTTGTTATCATCAGAGAGGAGGGGGGGTAAACAAAGACACCAATCTATGAGCAAACACTCCCAAAGACCAAAAGAGGGAGGACATTTTGCTCTGCGACGGGACGCTGTGCTTTATTTTCAGATCTGCCAAGCTGGCATCGCTTAAATGTGCGACTCCACAGGAATCCACGTGGTCTGGCAAAGCATCCAGAAACAACGGGAAGTTTGGGGCCCCCGAGTCAAAATGTGCTTATCTCGCCCCTACTAACAGGGATTAGACAAAGGGAAAAAGAGAGCTGCGTCTTTACATCGACTTTCTCTGCTTTAAATCCAGCTGCAGCAGCATAACGTCTTTAGTCTGACTTCTGGTAGCACGACGACCTGCTTCGGTCCCAATACTATGAATGCTGCGTTTAGAGTAAAGAGAGAAAAACAACCCTTTTCAATCAATCTGACAAAAAAAAGGGAAACTTTAAAAACGTTTCTATGCAAATGAAAAACATTCTTATGCTCAAGTCTGATGTGTTTCTATTGAGGGATTATCAAAGAGAGTTGATGACATTTTCATAATGGAACAGGCTTTTTAACATTAGGGGAAAATTGTAAATTTGGAGTTTTCAATCAATAGATTATCTTTAGATGCAGTGTGTGAACAGTAAACCTATCTAACAGAAGTCAAGGAGCCAGACACATTGAAAAACAAGCAATTTTTATCATGATCTAATAATTTAGTATGGTCCCCATACCTTTAGCCTGAATGTTTCGTGATCCACAATACCTTTTCATTGTGTTTTATTTTGTATTTTTTTTGCGATCGTGTTTTTAAGGACACATTTTTCTCTCTGTTTAATTTCTCCTCCTGCTCAAACTGGCCACGACGGCAAACTGTTCTCATTATTGTTACAGTTGTCTTGTTAATTTTTATGTCCATAAGGGACTAAAGATAGAAATTAGCTTTGGGCTATAACCTTCATATTTACATGTACATGTTTATACAAATGTATGGTTGCCGTTGTAAATAAAAAAAACTTAGACTAAAAAAAAAGTGAATTAAAGAGTTGTACTTTTAAAACGAATTAATCGTGATGAATTAATTACAAAGCCTCTGATTAGATTTTTTTTATAAATATATATATATATGCACATACACGAGAAAATCTGGAGACATGATTGACTGATCTCCCTGGTATTCACAAAACGCAGTAGGCTTGCATCAAATTGCTTTTTGATCAGATTGCAAAGTTTTCAGCTTTTGAGGTAGGCAGTCAAACAAAAACGATCAGAAAACTGTGGACTACCTTAAGCCCAACAATAATGAGTCAGCCCCGCGTGGAGCCTGGGCTCCCAGCACTCAAGAAAACGGAGAAGAGGGGCCAGCAGCAACCTCTCGCCATGCATGTTAATGAGGAGTTCTGTTGCATCCTGAAGCTCTAATGATATCTCAGTGCACTGCTCTCTGCTTTTCTGTCCGACAACTTCGCATATTGATGTATGGAGCCGTGCACCACATCACGCTCACTGGCCCTCGCTAAATGCCACCAGAGCTATTCTGTGTCAAAGGGCGGATGAGGCGGATTTGACCAATGATGCTGTAAAGTTGGTCTGCCCATTTGATAAAGTGGTGACCGCAACGACAAAAGGCCAAACCCCCTGTTAGGTGGAGATAAAAAGAAAATGCCTGGAGAAGAAAAAAAAGAATCTGTGGATTATTAATATGAGTAAACTGAAAGTAGGCGTATCTCAGTGTCATTTATATGGGGGAAGCCTCTCATCTGTTTGACTAGTAACAGAGATTGCCAATATTACTTAAAAACGAGGCCCATAGTTTCCTGGACAAATTAGTGTTCTAATTTGTGCTCCCTCTCTGCACTAATTCAGTGAATTTACATGCAGTAAGAAAGTTCAACAATTACCTTAGTCTAACTGAAATGAGACTTTTGAAATGCGTTTATACACCTCAGTCTGGCTGGTATTGAACCGAACTCAGAAGCTCGACTAAGCTACCCAGATAATGCGATTGGGAATCGGACTTCTCTTCATCCCGCCCCCGCCTCTACTCCCTCAACAAGTTAGAGACACGGAAGTGCGATTCAGCAACAACATAGTAGTATTATGAGAAGAATATGGCGGCTAACACAAACGTAAGCCGCTGATCAGTGCATGTTTTGGACTGACGAAGAGAAAGTGCATTGTGATTGGGAATATCCTGCTTTGACTCCATCTGCTTTACTCCCGCCAGCCTCTGTTTACTGTCTGAATGCAGCTGCTCTAACCAGCTAACAAGTAGGGGTGCATGTCGCCATGTATCGTCGGGGAGTTGAACGAACTTCATTCAATAATTCGATTTTCTGAGTGATATGTAAACTGAGACTCTGCTCTCAACAGGGGGGAAACCCTTAGTCCGATTACTCCAAAACGCTTGATTTAGATGAGTATGTAAACATACGGATTGTCTCAGACTCGTGTTTTTTTTATTTTTTTTATTTTTTTTATTGTCTCACTTTCTTCAGCCTGTGGCAAAGGCAGACAGAGAGCAACATCAGAAACACTGGGGAGAATAAAAAGCAGTGGAGCTGTCCAGCTGTGAGCGTTTCAGTCAGAGCTGTTAAAGTCACAAGGAGATGAAATCTCCTGTCCAGATGAGACGCAGCGAACAGAGTGCAAGTAAAAAGAATTCAGAAGTCATTTTATTTATGTATATGGAGAATAAAACACACTACTAACACTACCGGATATATTTTAGATTATAAATACAGAGAAGAGAAAGATAAGATGCAGATGAAATAGATTCACTGATCTTTTCTATATCTTGAAGTCACAAGTTTTAGCAGATTCCAATATCTTTTTAACAAGTATAAATTATTTATATTTGTGAATAAATAGAAATGTGGCGTCACCTAATATGTTAAAAGTAAAAGAAAACCGTATTTTCTCAAAAACAGAACAAAGTCAGAAGGAAGTCAACCTCTCTTCTCTTTTAATCCCTCAGTGTTTACATCTACCACAAAGGTAGCCTGTATTCCAGTTTACATCTCACTCAGCAAAACGAATTACTGAATGAAGTGTGTTTGACTCCGCAACTCTAGGTGGCGACATGTATCCTTCTGCGCTGTTGGGTCTTTCGGTTGGCCTAGAGCGTCACATGGATAATAAACAAATACTGGCTGCAGTTAAGCAGATGGAGTAAAGGCAGGATATGAACAGTGATTGAAAAAATGGGTCTCAACAATGCTACAGCACAGTACATGTTGTATGTACTGCACACTCTGATTGTGTTATACATATTTTGGTGCTGTTGTCGTACCAGTGTTGTTATTCCCACTTCCCTGGCATGTAACCCCAGAAGACGGACACACCTGGGATGTCATTCACATGATTTAGATTCATTTATTAATGACCACACTGTTGTTTTACTTAAAAACAGTCTTGTCCACAAAAATTCACCTAACATGTCTAAGTGCTACAGTGGTTTTCAAAAAAAGAGTTCTTCTTTATGTTGCTGGGGAAAGGCTTCAAAACTTAAAAAAATAAACAAACAAATAAATAAAACTACAGTATTTTCTGAACTATAAAGCGCCCCCGATTATAAGCCGCAACAGCCTGCTTAAGGGAAAAGCACAAGTGTGTAAAAATACAAGCTGCACCCGATTAAAAGCAGCAGCTGTTTTAACGTTGATTACCATATTTAAGGGAACGTGCAATGGGAAATTTCAGGAAAGTGATTGGTGTTTAGGGGGAATATATATATATATATACATACATACATACATACATACATACATAGACACACACACACACACACGGGGCGATCCAAAATCTGTAATTACTGAAAAAGTACTTTTTGTGATTTGAACTAATGATAGCAGTGTGAATCCAGGTGTTAAAGATGAGTTTTCATGGTGAAGAAATCTTAAAAATTGTAGAATTAAATCACAATCTGTGCTCTCACTGTGCTTTCCTAGTGGCTAATATTGCTGTGATGATGACCGTACTGGCTGCAGTTCAATCATGTTCCCTTAACTCTTTTCTTCCACTACAGTCTACACCTAACTCTGTGAGCATGACATTCTATATCAGTGGAGGTCCAGCCACCTGTCCAGATACATTATAATTTACAAGGAGCACGACTGCATGGTACCTTAAATGTAATACTGCAACTAATAGCTCATCTAAGCAGAAGTTGCCCATAGTCACATTTGACACAGGGATATTCCAACGATGAAATAAGTTACTGGGGAGTGTACATGCAGATGTGTAACTGCAGGTGTCGAGAATACTTGAATACAAATTCTGGCGAAACCCAGGTTTCCTACATAAATTTCCACAACAGTCAGTTCTTTTGTAAATAAAATTCTAAAAGATTAAATGCAATGGTTTGTAATTGATTTCAGCAGTTCGTTTGTAAAGGTCTCGTTTAGAGAAACCGCACAATACTTGTTCTTTTTGAAATCCTGTCAGTCACTCGGTTGCAAATCCATGCTGCACATGAACCATTTTGCCAACCAAAATTTCCCGCATTAGCTGCAGGATCATATCGACTCCTTGGAATTCGTCTTCGAATGCCACCAGCAAAGTACAATGGTATGTCAGTTGTTTGTTAGAAGACAGTTTAAGAGTCGTGTTGCCACTAGCCAATCAGATGCATTTGCATATCGTGAATTTTTATGAGTACGAATCGTATCGCACCAACAGCACAGAAAATCTCCCAACAGCCAGCCAACCATGGAGCTCCATCCAATGATTTCTCTGTAACTTAGGAGCATCTCTCAACACTATCAAACATCTCCAGATAGAAAAAACAGCCCATAAATCAACGTTTTAGCCTGAGGGCACACAGCTAGTGGAAAGACAGATATTTCTATGAAGTGCATTTATATCACACTCAAACACCCCTCGGCTCCAACTTTGCGCTTGACTGAGGACTTTGCTGACGGAGGGCTAACTTTCAAACCAAAAACGAGGGCATAGAAGAGAAATTATCCGTGCTTCATTATGATTGAAGGCCATTTTTCACCTGCTTTACTTTATGCCTTTCTGTGTATGACTAGAGACACACACAGGGAGCAGCCAGCAAACACCGTCAGACTGGGCACTCAAATCATGCACATGTTTCAGAGGTCTGGTCAAAAAAAGTCCTTTAGCCTTCTATGGTCCTCCTTTCCTATCTCAACTTACTGCTGCTGGGTTTTAGTCCTGATCTCATTTGCAGAACACCAGTGACAAACAGGAAACGATCTGTCAGCCTAAATACCACTAGATACCACCAGAAATTAGAGGTTGTTCCGTGGTAGCTCTTAGCAGTGTATGTAAAATCTATTACAGCATTCTAGCTGGGAAGGGTCAGAGATGGAGGCACTAGGAATGATTAGGCAGTCCTTTCTAAGGCTTGATCTGAAATCATCTGAAGAAATCTGGTGACTGAAATCAGACTTTTTTCACTTGACTGGCCGACACTGGTCATCAGCTTTCAGGAAGTCGCATAATTTCCCTGTCTGTGAATACAGCATAGCACGACCATATCACGCCAAGAGTCTACCTCCCAGAACCCATTACTAAGGGAGGAAGTCCCAATAACGGTTTTCAGTATGACAGAGGTAATTGAAAATAATGGGGGACAAACCGTTGGGAACAGAACGTTTTTGAACACCCTGTGGTTCTGCAAGTTCTACCACGTACAAATTATCGAGGGGTCTAAAATGTACATTCTAGTGGGATTTTCACCGTGAGAGAACATTTAAAATTAGAATTTTTTTTTATGAGACGCTGTAAATAGGGACGCAAACTAGTCATATAAATGGGTTCATCACATCGAACGCTGAAAATTCAAACATTTTTTAGCTACATCTATTATACAGTTTTACAACTTTAGCACCTCTCATCTTAAATAGACAGGAAGGATTTTCAGTCTTTACAGTTTGCTCGTTTATATTCTCCTCAGCAAATGAATGTTAGCGGTATTTTTTTAGAAGACGCAGGACCACAGTGGGCAGAGAGTTCAGACATTTGTGGTGCTTCACTGCGATGGAACTTCCCTAATGGAGGAAAGAAAACCCCGTTAGAGGTGGTTCACAGAATCATTTTAATCCTCCTTCTCACTTTAAACAAGACCGTTGGTGAAACAAGTCCCCAACCTGACCGAGAGCAGAAGCGGTGAGGAAACTGATCGTTTCTTGAAGCACAAACCTTTGACTTACTGCCATAATTAACGAAGATAACAAAAAGTGCTAGACGCCAGCGACCTCATTTATGCAGTCTCCTTGGAATAATACAGAGCAGCCCTGCTGTCTCACTTGTCTACAAATGAAAGACACATCGTGTCACCACTGACAAAATGACACTTGTCTTATGAAGCCTTTCATTTATGTAGTTTTTTTTAACAAGGTGCACATGTGTAGAAATGATGCTAAAGTAAGTATTTTTGAATTTTTGTCTGACCCAACACTACCCCTTTACCCAATTCATAGGAACATTTCCACTATCGGAAGGTCATGGTAGTTTTACCGCATGTTCATGGTAAGAGTACCTCTTCAATCCCCTGGGTTTTTGGGGCCATTTTAGGAACCAATTAAGTACCAGCTTTATAGTTCATTCAGAGCGCAACCTTTGTCAGCGTCAAGCAACGCTCACAAAGCGAATAGTTCAACACGTATACACAGAAGATACATCTTTAAGCAGAAGCTTGCAAAGCTAGTAGGCGGGCCTTTCTCTGCTGGATGTTTTAAACATTAGCGCACTGGGGTTGGCTAGGCAGCGTCGACGTCGGGCAACGCCACTATAGTGAGACGCTGTGATTGGTTGTCGTGCTGCGTCAAGAGCGTTACGACCGTCAAAAGTTCAACTAGCTGTACTTCTGCGTTGCTAGTTAAACGCAGGAAAAGCTTGAAAAGTTGACGGCCTCAATCATAGACTTAACATGTAATCTTGTCACTGCCAACGCTGCCGTTTGGGGCAGTGTGAACGTACCGTTAGGGTATGTACTCGGAAATAGTTAGGTAGAGTCACTGGAAGAGAGCTACTCACCAACCTTCCAGACTATATAACAAGCTACATTTCTGGTTTGAAAAATGTGCCAAAAGGAGGCGTTGCCAGGCGGACCGCGGTATGAGCTGGGGGAGGGCTGGGCGGGGTCAACATTTCTTTCCTATTCCAACTGCAATTCACTGTGGCAGGGTGTGACCAAGACTGGGCTTGTTTTATACTCCGCAGCAGCAGGACTGCTGTTGTCACAAATAAAGGCTGATTTCTAAAATAAGGCTTGATCCTGTGATTCAAAATCAAGTGCAGTGTAAAGTTTTAACCTGAAGAGGGCACTCCACTGACATTTTTTTTGGTAAAAAAACAAACAATTAAAACAGATTTAGACAGTACTAGTATTAACTTATGTATTTATACAGTTTATCAGCAAAAAAAAAAAAAATTTGAGGGTGAGTTGCACATGCTTATTGGTTGTAATTCAGAGGGAAATGCCGCCAAACACCCGGCTTTGTGAAACTGGAAGAAAACTTTGCTGGCGAAGCAGTTTATAATGACCAGTGATGGGAAAGTCAGTTTAAAAAAGTAATTTGTTGTAGTTACTAACGTGTTCAAAAAAGCAACTAATTTAGTAACTGAATTACTCTATAATAAAAGTGACTAGTTACCAGGAAAAAAAAATTGCTATACATCAAACAAATTAGATTTTCTTGATCAGTTTTCAGAAGTCAATAAATATCAGTAGGAGAAACAGGTAGTCCAATTATACATAACTTTCTATGTTGCAATTCAACAAACAGCAAGACGTTTATAATTGTACTTCAACTATATTCTTGGTAACAGTAGTAAACAGTTAAACAGTATAAACTGTGTTTAACTCTATAGCAAATGAAATCAAACTCACAACCTAAGACCTACCTAACTATAATCTTCACACAGTTAACAGTTCAATAATATAAAGGTGTGTTTAAATCTACAGACCAGGGTCATATTGGCTGTTAATGGAATATTTCCAGTATTTTACCGTCCTTTTTTAAACGGTAACCCAAATATTTGAAGGTCGCCCATCACTTTGACATTAGTATTCACAACTCTGAAAACTTGGTACAAATGCATTTTCAAATTTATACATTGAGTACATGTATCTGAATCAATCAAATAAACAGGAATGAGGGCATCTGAGAACCATTTTAGAACTGTACTACATGCATCTAGCTATACGCAAGCTGAAAGCACGCTGAAAAGCATGGAGCACATCTGTGATTTCACTGGAAAGACTGGCAGGGACATATCACTGCAGCATGATTAAATTAAATTCAAATTCAATTCAGAAATACTTTATTGATCCCAGAGGGAAACTAAGTGTCGCTGTAGCTCACTACTAATTTATTTTTTAAGGAGTTGTTGTTTGGTTTAGTGATGCAAAAAGAGCGCATGCAGGGGAATTTCCTCCTGCTGAAGGAATCAGAAAAGACCTCGTTTGGAGACTGTCCGAATTCTGATCACTTCCAACTAAAGAAATGTTCCCTGATTTCAAAGCAAAAAATGATTTCACAGCCTGAATTAATGTGACAAGACCCGTACAAGACAGTCTTTTTTTTTTTTATCATCCTTGCATTGCTTTATTTCCTTTGATGTCAGTAGAACACCTCTTTGTCATTAAATACACCCAAAGCCTGGTTCACAAGACAACATTTATGAGCTGATTTCGGGCCAGATTTTCCCCTTCAGAAAATTGTAAGGATGCCACGATTATCGTCATGATAACAGATATCCCTGCTGTTTGTAGTTTGTTCAGATGTTCTGGTCCATGTGGAATATCCGAGGACAAACAAACATGGAGCCTCTAGCTTGTCTTCCTACTCATCCACCATGTGTCTTTACTCCAAAGTCACGTTTAGCAGGATTTCCTGTCTGACCCGGGCAGGGAAATCGGTTTGTGTGTGGTGCTTCGTCATTGCAGCGTGGCCGCACACCATATTACGTAGGACCAAAATTGCTTTACCCATGATTTTTTTATTTTTTTATTGTCATGTGTCAGGTCTCTGAAGGTTGGAAATTGTACAAGCATTGTAAAATCTTGTAGTGTGAACCAGGCTATACTTTAAGTCCTTTTTCATGATGAAGAATGCGGTCAGCACGACCTCAGCACACCTTGGTATTTTTTTTTTTCAAAGATCGGAAAAACTTCCGGTTTTAAGGTTTCTGACCAGCTGGTCAATGGTCAGGGCCAAAAGGGAATGAAAGCTGATATTACAGATCATTGTGTTTTGGGACTGACGTGGCCTAAACAGTAAAATTTTGATTAAAATGGGTTGGATCCTGTTGGCTTTGTTTACCATGCGGTCGGCCACTCGCTTCTGGAGGGTGGGGGCGCCAACATTTAAACCCCGGCGGGAAGTTTTCCAAAATAAAGTCAGAGCTGAGAGACAGAGAGAGCAAATAATGCACAGACACAGAATTTCTGTTTCACACTCGTACGCACCTGCAGGTGGGGAACAGTCAGAACTGAGCTGAACTGAACTGAACCGTCGTATACAGGGCTGTACCATTTTTATTAAAGAAGAACAAAGAACGTATTCACATGTCTATTCTCCTCCCCCTAGACTTTTATTACACCAAACGTTTATTCTCAAGGTTTCCTGAGTTATCGCTGTAACCGTCCGGTCTGTTTATGACTGTCTACTCCCTACTCTGTTTCTTATCTCCACATCCTGCTTTTACAACATGCCATAAACTTTAGCCAAAAGTTTTACGACTTAAAAGCTTAGCCCCATAAACAATACTGACAAACATATCTTTACCATCATGCAAGCTAATTAAAACAGACTTTTACTTTCTGAATACTAACTAAAGATTATATAAACATATTCAATACGAGACTGTTATATAAAGTAGCCCCAAAAAATATGAGTCACGACAATCCATATGAGATTCTGAGCAAAGTTACGTTTATGGGTACATGTCTTAAAGCAAGGGAAAACTGTCAACTTTCTTTTTTTTTAGCTAACTGGTGGATTATTTCAGCATGGAATAAATCAGGCATCTGTAACAATTATGGAGTAATGTAATTTTCTCACCGTCCTATTAAAATAACAGATATTGATACTAGCACAGAGAAAAATATTTTGTTTTCAATAATGCTACTTAATTGAAAAAAAAATGAGCCGTTTTCCATGTCACCCTTACATCTCTGGAATCTACTGTAGCTGACGATCTTTGTTAAACTCTTGGATCTTGACCTCAACACACAATCTTAAATTTTAGTATGTTTAAAAAGGGCATATCCAGGCTTTGGGATCAGACAGTTGCGATTAGAAATGTGCTACAGAGAGATACCTACAGACCACGTCCTTTTCTGATCAGCCGTATTTTTTGGTTCGACTCTGCTTTTATATCTCTCCACATAAAAAGGTCCACAGTTCAACAAGAACAGCCAAGCCATATCATCAGTCACATGAACCATTTATTAAAAATGACAAAATAAAGAAAGCTGCAAACATTATCTTTGGCACTCTGAGGACAGAGGTTCTGATTTATACAGCAGAACTGCTTTATGGTGCTGACCAAGAGGAGAAGTGATGCGTTCCACGTTTCCCCAGGCGTGTGTTTCCATATCACACTCCTGCCACCATGCCAGCTTTTCTCCATTGTCTCTGCCTGGATTCCAGCCCTTCAACAGATATGAGATCATCAGACTTCACTGCACTCTCTCACTTACACATCTGTTCATTACCGAAACAGGCCGGCTGGTTGACTGAAGGCATCAACATCTGCCACCGCTTGTGCTACCGGCATCTGCCAGTCCCAGGAGCAGGAAGGTTCTGGTCATATTTGTTTCCGGGGTTAACCCTAATTCAGGATGCCAAGCTTTCACCTGAACGACCTGTGTATTATGTCTTGAACCAACTTCTTTTTCTTTTTATCCTCAAAGTCTCTAACCCCACCACCACCACACACATCCACATTTGGCAGGCCAGTTGGCTGAAGATCGTCGACCTGGTGGCCCCCCACAGACTGCAGCAGTGGAATAGCTTGGCACGTTCCGAGCCTCACTGAAACACACCCAGCAAACATTAGCCTACTGCTGTGTGGGGCATTTCGAGTCGTGCAAAAGCTAAGACGACAACAAGAGCAAGTTCTCACGAATGAACAAAAAAATATTAGGATTTAAGAAACATGTTTGGAGAGACTGCCGTCCCTCTAAACAAGAGTAAGAAGCGTCTAATCCATGACGCTAGAAGGAAGAACAGCTCCTAAATGGAGAGTGACAGTCTAGACAGGCTTAGCAAATGAAGCCTCCAGGAGCTCTCTGGGCAGTTGTCAATCATGTCAAACTGGCTGTTTTGCCAAATCATTACAGACAAGTTGTAGCCTGGTTCCCCTGCAGGAGCAAGAAAGGTTTATCGGTTAAATGAAGCGTGCATTTTAATGCTCATCAGAAAAATGTTTTTCTAATATGCAGAAACGGCTTTAAATCAATCTCAATTTCCTCCAGCTTAAAAAAGTCTTTTAAACCTGTGTTAAAAATATAAAGGTCCTCTAGGTAAATCTTGAAATGCACCAAGGTTTTAAAACACTTCAATACTCACATCCTTCAAAGAGTAAAGTGATCATTCCTTATGTACGGAGTTTCAGATGAACTGAAAACAAATCAGCAACAATGCGACTCAACTAAAGGCTGAATAAGAGTAGCACTTTGTGGTCTAGATTGATATTGAAAAATGTGTCAGATTTTATAAGGAATTTTCACAAAGATAAAAAGGGAGGACAATCACCAGCTTTAAAGGAATATCACAAAAGCTAATAAATAAATAAGGCCAAACCTGACACTCATCCCAGAGTTATCAGACAGCCCAGTAATGTGGAGCTTCAGGGCAATACTTTATTATATATAAAGTACGTTCAGTTATACACTGCTCAAAAGAATAAAGGGAAAAACTTAAACACAGTGTAACTCCATATCAATCACACTTCCATTAAATCATACAGGCATGTGGAGGCCACACAAACTACTGAACCTCATTTTGATTTGTTTTAAGGAAATCACATCAAAGCTGTATGTTTTTCCCACTTGGGTGTGACTCCAAATCCAGACCTCCATGGGTTAAAAAATTTGAATTGCGTTGTTAATTTTTGTGTGATTTTGTTGTCAGCATGTTCAACTAAGTAAAGGACAACTTATTTAAAGTTTCACTTTTCAGATCTAGGATGTGTTATTTTAGTGTCCCTTTTATGTATTTTTTTGAGGAGTGTATAAAATCAACACTGCCAGTTCTGAAAAGTTGGTACTGAATTTTCTAATCCTTAAACAATTTCTAAACTTTCACTTTCCCTGCATGGCTAAACTGACATCTGCTGCAGACTCAACTATAACAATCTGCACACCAATTAGCAAGACTGCTGTCGTGTCTACTTCGATTTTTATGAGCAAAAGCAAATTGGATGTAGACGCTATGGTATTTTCTAAGGTCGCAACTAAGCGTTGAAATGTTGCATTTAAAAGAAAGCCAAAAAAAAGCTGTTTACAGGGATACATCTTCTAGAAAAAATTATTTTTGGACTTAAACACTGCATCACTCTGCTGTGAGACTCTGTTTCTTAATTCTTGTTAAGGTAAGAGCAACAGGAACCATGATAGGACATGACTGAATGGATTTTATTGAATTCTTTAAGCACTAGAAACAAAAACAGATCACTTATCCCTCCATATATCAGCTCTATAACTCATTAATTAAAACTTGGGCTTCCTGCATTTGATATTTATTGACTTTTTCCTCAACTAGCACAGTCACTCCAGAATTTTACGACACTTTTTGTGATTGATTTTTTTGTGAGCGAACACTGCAAGTCAATGGCTCGATGCAATCTGATGGGATTCCTTCATTTGAAACTTTTAAACGGACTAATGGATGTACAATTGAAAAGAAATGTGTTTTCTTTTAAAGGGCCATGATATGAAAAATGTTAGGAGTTGGGGCAATATAAATAAACTGAATAGAATTTCATTGATTGCTGCAGCCTAAAATGCCTGATCATGCGTCAGCAACCGAAGTTGCCATGTTTCTAGTTGTAATTAAACCTTGCATTCTGCATTATTTCTTTTAATTGAGCTTATAAGAACTGACAATGGACGAAAGTCCCAAATCCAGTATCTCAGAAAATGAGAATGCTCCATATTGAAGACACCTGGTGCCACACTCAAATCAGCTAATTAACTCAAAAACACCTGCAAAAGCTTTTAAATGGTCTCTCTGTCTAGTTCTGCAGGCTTCACAATCATTGTGACAACTGCTGCCTTGACAGTTGTCCAAAAGACGACGATTGACACGTTGCACAAGGAGGGCAAGACAACATGTCATTGTTAAAGAGGCTGACTGTTCACAGAGCTCTGTGTCCAAGCACAGTAATAGAGAGGCAAAGAGACGGACAAGATGTGGTAAAAAACATGTACAAGCAAGCAAGTTATGTTCTCTGATAAAAGTACATTTTGCATTTCCTTTGGGAATCAAAACAGCAGATTCTGGAGGAAGAGAGGAGAGGTACATGGGGTGTTTCTCAATGTCCAGGAACCTTGCCTTGATCCCGCCCCGGTTGCCTAGGAGATAGGTCATCAGGGACCGCCAAGGCGTGTTCCAATGTGCCACCAAGGAATCTGTCCTCCGTTTGTTAGCCGTTTAGCTAACCAACCAAGGATACATCAGAGGTGCCTTAATGCCTTCTCTCGGTCAATAATTGCCCAGAATGCAGCGGGGTAGGGGCCGGCAGCAGCTGGTTTGAGGTATCATGTCATCTGCTGGTTGTGGTCCACTGTGTTTTTCTCAGTTCCATGGTCAACGCAGCAGTCTACCAGGAACTTTTAGAGCACTCCATGCTTCCTTCTGACCAACTGTATGGAGATGCAGAGTTACTTTCCAACAGGACTTGGCACCTTCCAGAGCTACCAGTACCCAGTTTAAGGACCTTGGTATCCTTGTTCTTGATTGGCCAGCAAACTTGCCTGATCTTAACACCATTACCCCAACCCCATTGAAAAAAGGGGAAGATGCAATACACCAGACCCAACAATTCAGAAAAGGTGAAGGCAACTATCAGAGGCTCTCATAACATCTGAACAGTGCCACTGACCGACTCCATGCCACGCCACATTGCTGCAGTAATCCTGGCCAAAGGAGCCCCAACTAAATAAGGAGTGCTGTACATGTGCATACTTTTCATGTTCATACTTTTTAATAGGCCAACATTTCCAAAAATCCTTTTTTTGCATTGGTCTTAATTGACATTCTAATTTTCGGAGATACTGAATTTGGGACTTTCATTAGTTGTCAGTTATAACCATCACAATTAAAAGACAAACATTTGAAATATATCAGTCTGTGTGTTGTGAATTTATCTAATATACACATTTCACTTTTTGAATGGAATTAATGAAATAAATCAACTTCTTCATGATATTCTAAGTCTATGGCCAGCACCTGTATCTATATTTTGCCCAGACTCCCCGATAGTTATAAGGGTTATAAAATTAGTTATTCTATAAAGGGCAGAATGGAATAAAGTTATATTATTGTGTGCAAAGTTGTTATTTAAGATCTACTACTGCAAGAAATAAAAGATTGCAGATCTTGAAGTCCCGATCTTCCCTTAGATTTGACTCTCTCGCTCGGCTTCCTTAGAAATGCCAAACAACACACAAACCATTTATAGTTGTCCAAGTTGGGCTAAAATAAAAGACTAAATGATGACAATCATTTTATACATGTTTTACTTTTCTACATTATATTTGATATAGAATATATATTCATATAAATAATCACTATTTAATGTGTAACTGGAAACTTATTTCAAGATTGGTTCTGTTTAGTGATTAATAATTATTAGTAATTATCAGTAAAGACATCTGATAGATATAGCATAATGCTTGGGACATAGAGACTGAAGTTGGAGGGGACTTATTTTAACTTTTACCTACCTTGGCTCAACTGAAGGACGCAGAGACTTTTTTATGTCGGGAGTAGGGAGTCACTTCTGTCCAGCTCGGGGGGAGAGCAATTTTACCTGAGAGATGGGTTCCTGTTCAGATCCTAATAAATATCTTTAAAACTCCAATGGAGATTGAATCAGCCAATTCCTTATCTACATCGACATGGGATTGTCCCGTAACAACTGCTTTAATCAAATAAAAATTAATAATAATAATAATAATAATACACAGCTGGACACAGGATCCCAAGTTAATGAATGTTTCTTGTTACTTTGCTATGACTGATATTTTCGTTTTACAAATTCTTCAATATTGTAATGTGACCAGCTTCACCCCTCACATATTTGTACAATCCTCTTTACATGGACTATTCACATGATGTGGGCCAAGCAACAATAAATTCCCTCTCAAGGAAGCAGGGCAGGAGAGGATGAACATACCGATCAGTGTCAGCCCTTGTGATCTACTCAGAGTCGTCCTCTTGGTGCTGCTTGGTTCCCTACTGACCTCACCAGTGAGCAGTGTTGGCCATGTTACTTGGAAATAGTCATTTGTTACCTATTATCGATCATTTCTCTAAGAAAGTAATCCGGTTACTTTAGTGATTACTTATTTTCAAAAGTCTTTAGTTATTTACTTACTTTTCAGAAAGGTAAAGCACAACCTGAAAATACTGTAAATCAAGACATCTTCCTGCCTAAATATATTATTTCTACAAACTCCATCATTTAAAATTGAATCAAATGAAACTGTGTCTTTCTAAAACTTGCCTAATTAGTTTCACTGTAAGCCCCATGCATTAAGCAAACACTTTAATAAATGAAAGTCTCTGATTTGAAGGATTTTTTAAACCTACATTCTGGACATTCCACCATATTTTCAAATATCATCTTCTGTTAAGCTATATTTCTGCATATTTCAGCATAAAATTAAAAATCTTTTTTTGATTTTACACTCCTTCAAATAGATGCAAGTAAAAAATAGCAATATAATAACGCCTGACAGTACTCCAAACGAGTAATATTTAAAACTTAAAAGTTGATAAAGTGCAGAGGGGAATAATAATGATGTCAGGGGTTTGCTGCCGTGGTCAGGTTTAGGGCTGCAGTGATTCCTCGAGTTACTTGAATCCAAAAACTGCTCGAGGCAAAAACTCTGCCTCAAAGCCTCGTTAAATTCCTATGACGGGCAGAGATTTGACAGTTCCACACGGAGCATTGTTTTGGATGCACCTGCGCAAAGCACACTACTAGTGCCTGATACATTTTGAATTTAGTTGGCGCGATGGCGGAGAGTAAAGATTCCCATAAACGGCAGAAAATGTCTATTAGGTTTGGGATGGTAACATTCTAAAAAAATAAGAGAACAAAGTGTATAAACTACAAAGTAGAGCTGGCGTACCACCGCAGTACGAGCTCAATGATCCAGCATCAGAAAACATCCAAATGCTGTTCACCAAGCGGCACTGAAACAAGGTAATGTAATCTAATTTTTGATGTAGTAAAATTATTCATGTTCAATTGCAAGAGAACTTTGTCCACACGTAGCTGGGTACCTCACAACACATACTTTTCTACGGTTTGGCCTGTCATCCACACGTAAACGCAGATTCTCGGCACAAAATCTTTTAAAAAACTTTGGCCAAAGTGGAGATCTGTATTTTCTGTTTTCAGTATCTGCATGTGGACCGATGAAAACAGTGTTTTAGGTGCCATAACATCGCGGTCCATGACAAAAAAAATGCTCCAACATTACATTCAAAATCAACAGACTTAATGCTGCGTTGCAACCAAAGAAAAAAGAAAATGTTCTCACTCTTTCCTGACACAGAAACTCCTATGAGTGTTTAAAATGATTAATACGTGATTATTACTAAATGTTCAGTCCTGCTGAGCAGGGGCGTATCCAGGAGGTTAAGAAAAAGGGGCCCAGGGTGGGTCTGGGAGTGTAACACCAGAATTAAAAGAGATTTTCTTCTACTGGGGACCCTATCTGAGCTGGTCACATTTTAAAGTTTTCAACTGTTAAAAGGACATTTAATGTCATTTTGCTAAAGTTTATGGGACAATGTTGTCTCAAACTCTGCTTGCTTTTCCAAAAATGTAAGTGATTGGCAACCCCAAAAAATAAAAATAAAAAAAAAAAATTCACAAAAACAATGTGACTTTTCACAAAATCTTTTCACAAAAAAGTTTGTTAACTTATGTTATTGCTGTGGACTGTTATTTTGTCAAATAAATACATAATGTAAATGGGCTCGTTTCTCTCTTTTTTTGAGAGATAAAAGGCAAATGCTTGATCATTTTACAGACACAAATTTTTTGTTATGCACAATTTGTTGTTTAAAAACATAAAAAAAATTATCTGATTAATCGAATGGATAAAGTGCTACATTAATCGATTACAAAAATAAATCGTTAGCTGCAGCCCTAGTCAGGTCAGTGGGGAATCTGGGTTTCTCAAAGAGTTTCACTTTCTTCTGCTGCTTGCTAGAAGCTAAGATTTGAGGTGGAAGCCTGAGGTGGAATATTTAGCTGTAGGTCAGTTTGTCTTCCCACACAGAGCGTACAGCGGAAGCAAATATTTCTGTCACGTTTTACTGAATCAAATTAACGTAATGTCGTTATTTTCTAAGGATTAAAACACTGCATGGTTCTGCTCTCCATATTACCTCTTGTTCATCTACACACGTGTCCGTGACCACTGACGTCACACATTCAAACGGGATCGTCATGAAACACAAACAAATTCATGGTTTAGTATACAGTACAGTTGATACAGTAATGTAGTCTGCTTGCAGGTAAGTATTATTATCTAATTACTTTTTTTGGGAATTGTAACCAATTGTTATTTAAAAGGTAAGGCAATACTGTCCATCACTGACAATGACTGAAAACACACACACAATTTTTTCCTCTGATGACAGCATCCCAATCAGGTAATACTATAATACATAAAAAGAAAGAATAAAGAGGAGCTTAGAAATAGATCCAGGATGTTCCTTATTTTTTTATTTAATTTACCTTATTTTAATATTTGGCAACTCTGTTAAACAGAGCATTTCTGTGAAGTAGCTTGAACAATCAAGTAAAAAAACTGGACTGGACTTTAGTGCAACGGTAAATATAAAAAAAGTTTAATATAGAAAAAAATAGCACCTCAACTTAAATAAATGTAAAAATCAGAATATACATACATATATATCAGAGTCCTGATTGGGAGGTAAAGTCCGATTTCTGAGTCTGAAATCACGTTATCGGGTCACATGATCGGATCTGGACATCCCAAACATAAAATTTTTAAAAAACAATTCAATATTTGTAGCTTTCCAGTTTTCATTTTGCCATTACTATTATGGGTTTTTAATAGAGGTCTTTGTATGGCGAGAGTGTCTAGAGGAAAACTTGAACGATAAATGTCTAGACCTCCTCCCAAAACCAGCAACAGAGGAGAAAACCTGCAGAAATGTGTAAAAGGGAGCAGTCATGGTTTAAACCTGTTGTGTTTTACCAAAAAATGTCAGACACTTCTTTCAAACCTCAGTAAATCCTGATCAAATATAAACAAACCTGTTTGCCTGCAGTGGCTCATTCCCAGAGAAAGGCTCCTTCAGCACTGTGAGCCACTAATAAACACCAATAAACCAAGTCTGTGACCAGCTAGACAGATTAAAGGCCCTACCTGCGCACAGACACCCCAAAGGGGTCTGTGACATAGATCCATAGGATTGATTATCTAAATGTGGCTGACAAATAGTCATAATCTACACTGCATTATCTGCACTAATACTGATCCGAGCCAGCAGCGCCACAGACATAACTGCTGTGTATTTTTAGCCTCCAGTATGTCACAGTGGAGCTGGGAGCTGCAGCAGGACACAGCAGATAAACAAGCCGGCTGTACAGATGTGCAGCGAAGTAATCCGTTTATTCTTCAAGGCAACATATCAAACACTTTATTAGAAATCTTTCAAGATTGAAATAGAACCCAAGTTAAAATGGAAGTTAGAGTAAATAAACATATATACAGTATAACGAAATGCTACCAAAATTTGAAAATACTAGTCTGGTTTTTAAATAGATCTACTTCAATCCAGACTCTTATTCTTAATTTTGGAACAAACAGCAGTTTCTGACCTACTGACCTCAGGGCCCTGGTGGAATGTGGCTGTAAAAGTTGTAGAGGTGGAACCTTAAAAGTCCATACCGCAGCTTTAAACCGGGTTCTACAGCAAACAAGTCGCCAATGTAGCAAGATTATTAAAGGTGTAAGGTGGGAGCGTCAAGAGGACTGGGTCAAAAGCACCCAGCAACCCAGCATCAGAAATCGCAGACCTCGCTTTCCCAATGTTTCTTAAATGCCAAAAGCCAAATCAGTCTTCACATTCAGTTAAAAAGACAGATCGTCATCAAATGTTACCCCGAAGCCCATCCATCCATCCATTTTCTGAACCACTTGTTCCTCAAGGGGTCGCGGGGGGGCTGGTGCCTATCTCCAGCTCTCAACGGGCGAGAGGCGGTGTACACCCTGGACGGGTCGCCAGTCCATCACAGGGCCACATAGAGACAGACAGGACAAACAACCATGCACACACACACCCACACCTAAGGACAATTTAGATGTGATCAATCAACCTGACAGTCATGTTTTTGGACTGTGGGGAGAACGTGCAAACTCCATGCAGGAAGGCCCTGGGCCGGGATACGAGGCAAGGCAACAGTGCTACCCACTGCACCACCGTGCGCCGTACAGAAGTCGTTATTTTTTAATAATAGATAGGGGTGTGAGGGAAAAATCGACTACGTCTGAATCTCGATTCCTATTTAACAAGATTCAGAATCGATCCCAAATGTTTGAGAATCGATTCTCAAAAAAATATGTTTTCTGAACCTTTTTACATTTACGCTTCGCGTAGTGTTTGTCATGCAACGGCCACCGTCGCATTGACAGGTCTGACGTTGGCTAGCTAGCGCTAGACGAAAGAGAAGTCCAGTGCGCCTCGTCTTTGCTGAAGGTAAATGTTTGGGCCGTCTGAAAGGTCTTCTCCATGCTAATGACACCCGTGGCTAAAGTTTTTTTTTAATAAATCTGCAAGTATATAAGAGCGATCTTTCTTTATAAGCTACACATAAACATCCAGCAGCGCTGCACACCCGTTTGGCTTTCAAGGAAGTCCGAAATATATGCTGAGTTCAATAACGTTAGGACTTTTAAAATTTCTAACAAAAACAATGAAAATAATAACATAACCCATAAATTTCTGTTTAATAATGGTTGATAAGCAACATTTGGTCCATACTCAATATTTTCAATGTATTTTCTACTATTTACCAAAGAACAAACAAAATACATATATATATTTTTTTCTTCTTAAAATATATCAGCATTTTTTTTTTTCAAGACTAGAAATTTTTGTTTAAAAGGTCTTGGATGTCCAGTTGCAATTTCATGTCTTGTTACTTTTGAACCAGTTCCTTTCTCTCAACATAGATTGTAAAATCCATTTTGTATTGATGCCCTATTACATTCATGGCTCACTTCATCACAGACACTTGGCAGATCAAGTTGTGTGTATTGCAAACACAAATGATGAATAAAAGAGTATTGATTAGGACTTTTTTTTTTATTTGAATCGAATATCGCTTCTGAATCGAGAATCGTTTCTGAATCGAATCGTCACCCCAAGAATCGGAATCGAATTGAATCGTGAGATGTTGTAAGATTCCCACCCCTAATAGATGAGGTTGCTTGTAACGAATGGCTGTATCTGTGAACTCCAACTGAATGGTCCAACATGGGTCCAGAGTGGTGTTTACAAATGTCTGAGCAGTTAAGAGGTCTAAAACCTCATGGCTCCCTGAACACACCATCTCCCTGGTCCAACATGGTGGAGACCTAGTACAGGAGAGACAATTTAAGATGCAACTGAAGACTTGAGACTAAAAACTAAACATTCAGCCAGATATATAATGGAAAAAAAAGATATCCATGTTAATTCCTGTAGCAGAATGGCTTAGTCAAAGTCTGTACCTAAATTCATTTCAGAATCTGCGACCAGACTTCAAACTAGTCTCACTGAGATGGAGCCATTTTGAAAAGAAAATACTTAATATATGCCTTTAAATTTTAGGCCAGGGAACTATATATGTAACCTTCATTTCTTTCTTCATCATTTCTAGATTATTTGGCAGCAGGATGAAGCAACAACTTCTCCCTTTTACATCACTGTCCCTCACCCTCCCTGCCTCATACAGAATTGTCTGCGCTGCCAACATTAATCCATCACAACAAATCTCCAGCGGACTTTCTGAACAAACAGGCTTCTTCTTTTAGACAGGGACTCGCACGCTGAGGCCACACAAGAAACAGTCACCTCTGATCAAAACGCACCCTCCCCGGGTCGTCATCCAGAAGACTGAAGGTTCCTGCGCTGGACACATGCTCCATGAGCTGTATGGAGTAAGGCAGCCTGAGCCATACACCTTAACGCCTTCCAAAACTGGAAGTTCAGAAGCCTGGGAATATGTCAAATGATAAGAAACTAATGAGTGTAGTGTGATTCCCTTTTCCTCTGGTGAGGCCAGTGATGGCCTTCAGGAAATAAGCACAAGCTCTATCGTAAGAAAAAAATAAATAAATACTGCTTCTAAAATAAATCTGCTGGATTCTGTCACAAAATAGCAAGAACAAAGACCAGGAAAGCAAATTTAGACATGGAGATTTGAGATCTCCTCGCGGACACATTTAATAAAATGAAACTATACAGGCTGACATGACTGAATCATAACACTGAAAAACTAAATCGAACACAAAACTCTACTACAATGCTCCTGGTTAATACAAAAAACCTGAACCCTAACCCTCAGCAAGTTGTATTAACACGACTGAGAGATCATTACACAGAAATCTTAGAAGGGCAGTCAAAAAAAACACAACAATTCTATGATCTATGAATAATCCTTAAAAAGCAGACCGACGAGCAGAAGAAAAGATTGGAGACAACAGTGGTTCACATTCAGTAGGGATTTGGGGCCACAATGTAAAATTCAGCACTTCAGACAAGAGTGTAGATATTATGAAAAAATACTGACTCTGCAAAATTTTGGTATATTTGACAAGCATATGTATAAAACCCTTTAGTATATCAGCAAATCACAGAAATAAGCACAAAATGTCTAAAAAAGACCCTATGAGAATATAGTAACTTTTGTATCCAGTGTATAATATCGTCCTTTGTTGGTGATAACTTCTCATGGTGAGTCCACAGGAGGCTAACAGACAAACATTAACTTCTAATGTTTGGAGGCTGGATGTTTACAGCTTATATAAATCTAGCAGCTGGGTATTTGTGGAATGCTTTCAGACCCATGCGATGGCCTGACTGCACAAGTACAAGCGACATGATGATGCCCCTGGGTTTAACGTTAATCACAGCTGACAGAGAACAATGCACCTGCCACACACACTTGTTGAAAGAAGGTGTGAGCCCTTCTGCTTCCGTCCCAAACACACACTCTGCGTTTAAATGGAGAAAGAGAAAGCAAACGGAATTTGGACTTCTGAAATGCTTCTATACACCTTAGTCCAACCAAAGTCATACCGAACTGGCTTACTATTAATTGAGCTACAACACACAGACAATATGGTTAGAAAGACAAACTTCTCTGAAAGTAAACAGCAAAATCGAGCTATTATGATCCTGGGTACTACCACATCGGACAAGCTGCATAAAACCACAATAATTCCAGTACAACAACATGTAACACAATTAAACAGTACAGTAGTGACAAAATGCACTATGCTGCAGCATTGTCGCCCATTTCTTTGCTCATTGTGCATATCCTGCTTTTACTCCGTCTGCTTTACTGCTGCCGGCATTTATTTACCATCTGTGTGCCGCTCTAGGCCAACCAGAAGCATGTCAGCGTGAAAGGATGCATGTCACCACCTAGAGTCGAGGAGTACAAGGCACTTCATTCAATGATTTGATTTTCTAACGGACATGTAAACTGGGATAAAGGCTCCCATTCTGGTTAACCTAATAGCTCAATTATTAGGAAAGGCTCGATTTAGATGTGCATTTTAACATAATGACAGGCAAACACCCAAAGGTACAATAGCAACATGTGACTCAGTCCTGATTAATTCATGTAAAGGTTTTAACACACTGCACCTGTATAATGCCGGGCGTACACCAAAGGATTTTCACAGTCTCATACTAAAGACTGGTAGTCTTTAGAAATATTGTCTCGGCGCGCTCCCGTTGTCTTGGTCGTTAAATGTAAGGTGATAATCTGCAGTTGGCGACCCGATTTATGCCAGTCTTTCTCTAGTCTTTTAAAACAAACATGTTTGATACTATTGTAAGCCCTAGTGTAGCCGTAGTGACGTAAAACAACCAGCAACCAATAAAGCTGTTCTCACACAGGTAGAAGCACAAAGCTACAGAGCCCTACTGGGGTCAGGTGCAGAAATAATGTTTGAGGGGTAGGAATCCGTACCCTCAGTTCATTAAACCGTGTGCATGGAGTCCTAATCTGTTCCCTCTGTGTATTCAACTGTGTGACCATGTGTGGGGGGGGTCTTGTCCACGTCATGATGTACCCTTGCTATTTGAAGTTGTACTTTGCTGCTATGGCACAGTGGTTAACACAAAATACTACTACCGTGATGGCGGTGGGTAGAATCCCGATCATGACACCGTTTGCACCTTGCCACATTTATTTTTTTTGGTTCCTGTAGGAAAGTAGGCTATAAACATAGGTGTCATATTTATAAATAAAACCTTTTAAGCCACCTATGGATCCTGGCAGGGTCTATACACAACAAATGCAATATTTGAAGACAAACCAGTCACAACATGTGTCGCATGGCTGAAAAATGGCCTAGAAATGGGCCATAAATTACAAAGTGTATGACAACCTTGCCCGCTGGAATTCAGGCACAAACCAGCGCCATGTGTACATCTGCATGAAGCAAGTGGTGCAGCATAAACACCTTGCATTAAAAAGAGGAGTTAACCTGTTACTTGTTGATACAGTACCCACTTTGAATGCAAGTCTTCATTTGACATAACATCAATCTCGGAAAAGACAACACACATTCGCACATAAAGAAACTGTGATGCTGAGCATAATAGGAGGAATATGGCAGAAATCTAAAATGATCTAGATGTAGTCTTGTAAATAGTGTCCCTACAAGATTCGGTGTTTATGAAATCTTTAGTCTGAGACTAAAGCACTGTTATCCCAAGTCAGTAGATTTGAACTGATAATCTTTTGGAGTCTTTTCTAAATCTTTTTAAAGTCTGTAGGTGTACAGAAAGCATATGTCACAGTTTTCAGCTCCCATTCTGTCCAATAAACAATGCAACGCATCTAAAACCTCAGCTGTTTTTCACACCATACCCCAGGCTGGGTTTTACAACAATACGAGGAAATCAGTAGAGGTAGACCATGAATTTGACTCTAAATTATTTATTTTTTTAAACAGTGTGCAGAATATTATTCCCAAAGCCTAGAAATCCTAGTGGTCAAGTCTTTGGCTGGAAATATACGTGTTTTTTTTACCTTGCATAACCTTGCTTTGACACTACGTAGGAGCAAACTATACTTGCTTGCGCACTGCAAATACTACTGGAGAATTCCATTAGGGGGCAGAGTACAGAACTCAGACTGGAAATGGTGCCGGATTTGTAGGGTAGAAACAAAAACAAACACGGCAACAATAGAGAAGGAAATCAGCTGGTTAATTTTCAGATTAGAACAGAAAAAGGCGGCAGCAGTATCGTAGGACCATATTTACTGCCACTGTTGCTCGTTTTCCTACTGTTTCGGACGCCGTTGACGCCCTGTACCTACAGCCGGTCAAACACCGTTCTACACCCTCCGTAGTGGTTACTCGCATATTGCAGAGTGCAGACGCATTGTGTTTATTTCAGAGGGTGCACACAAACAGCTCTTCAAACAAGTGCAAGCTACGCGGGGCAGCCATGATAATTACTCATACGTGTTGTTAAAGGCAAGCATATTCCCAGCCGTAGAAAAATAGCAGGCACGCTCTTGGATGTGACTACTTCCCAATGTGCTGCACTAACAAAACCACCTAAAGTAGCCCTGATGTTTCCGATACCTAAATAAGAGATTCATCAATTAAAAAATGTAAAAATCAGTTGCTGACTATAAGTGCCGAATTTCTGATCAGTAAATGTGCTGTGGCTACCAAAGGCTACCAGTTAGCACAGAAAAACACCAAAAATCTCAATGTTAGGAGACGCAGTAACAACTTTCAGAAAGGGATTCGAAATTAGTTCAGGGGAAGTACAAAGATGTAAGAGTAAATAATGTAGAGGAAAACTTTCTATACATTGCGACCTGTCAGCAGTTAATTTAAGTTGTGAGAGAGTGACAGAGAGAAATGCTTTCAACAGATAACAGCTAGAGTGAGTAAATAAGTACGAATCAGGTCAAATCAGTTTCAGCAGGTCAGAGAAACTAAAAAAAGAATTTCAGGTTGGTGCTCTGAATAAAATTTCACATCAGCTGATTTAATGTGAAACGAGGCTGTAATTTTTCTTCATAAAAAAAGATGGTGCAGTCCAGTTAGTTCTTCCTGATGGTGGTGATGTATGGATGTAAAATCCATACATGTACTGTTCAAAGACATGTTCATTTGTCAGTGTTTAGTAAGGTGATGTCAGGCATCATTGAGCTATCATGGCTTAAACCTTATTGATACTAAAACGTAGTCTTATCAGCGGCTCCTAAACCACTATGGTGAATATTGTTCAGGCTTGTGCTGCTCAAGAGAGGCCTCTCACATGCCATGTTTACCCTGTAGACCCTGACTGTGAGCTGCCATGAGACAAACATCAGGCTTTCAAATGCACTCCTCAAGGATTAAACTCTACACCAAATGAAATCCAGACAAGGCCACCAACCAACAGGAAGATCGGGACGTTTTCATGCTCCACTTCCTAAGTTCCATATATATTTACTTGATGAACTACAGGTCAAAATAAGAACAGAGTACTAGATTAGCTCCAGCATTCAGCCTTAGCTGTTGCAGATCTTTCAGTCAGTCTAACTGGGCCACTGGATTTCTACTTGCATTTAAGCTCTAAATCCACTTCTTCCCCCGATTAAAGGGACAGTAGTGCAGATTAGAAACATGTCCTGAAGTGTTCTTTTCGCTCACCCTGGCAAGGTCTCCGTCAACTCGTGAACGTGTGTTAGTGCATATATAGAACTACTTGGCACACCAACAGGGCACAAGGTCTCTACGAAGACATTAAGACCGGGATCCTATAAGGTGGAACTAACAGGGATCAAAGGGAAATGGCCAGTTTGCCTTCAGGTATATAAATGTCATTAAGAACCTTGAGCACTGATTCCTTAGGGGTGAACTTGGTCAAGGATTTACTGTACTTCAAAAAACTCAAACTTTAAATAGAGGGACCAAATCAACAGTGGCTACTCAGAAGCTTAAGAAAGAGTACAGCTCATCATTTTTACAGTTGGGCTGGTTTTCTAAAGATAAAAGTTGCTAATCTTTTCAAATCTACATAGGCAGAGTTCACTTTTTTCCTCTGTGCACAGCCTCTCCTGCTCCAGGGGGAAAAAATAAATAAATGCTGATATCAAGCAGGGGATTCAAGCTGATTCCTTTAATGCATGAATACACTGTAAAGCCAGAGAAAACAATTGTGAAGAAAAGCAGGAGAGGAATACAGTGGAACCTCGTCTGTTTGCAAATTCACCTGTTCATGGATTTTTCTGTGAAACAAAGCTTATAGGGGTTATGGTAAATCTAGTATAAAAAGGAGAATTAAAAAAAAACCTCTATTACCATTACACCCCGAAAGAACACAGCTCTTTATATCACTATTCGCAACAATGCCTATTCAAAGATACAAACTGAAACAAACATTTATACAAACCGAACCATTAACATTTGACAAAAAAGTCGAACTTCTCCTGGCAGCGACTGGGCTTTGGCTTAGGGGTTCGGAGGGTTTCTGGTTTGAAGCCCGGATCCATCCACGTCTGTCGTAGTCCTTGGGCTATGCACTTCACCTACTTTGCCAACTGGTGTTTGCCAGAGGGACCGATGGTGTGATATGGCAACCTCGCATCTCTCAGTCTGCCCCAGGGCAGCAGTGGCTACAGTTGTGGTTTGCTTCCACCAGTGTGTGAATATGAGAGTAAATAAATGGTGAAATTGTAAAGAGCTTTGAGTGCCTTGAAAAGCACTATATAAATGCAATTCATTATTATTATAACAGTGCTGCTCCCTTTACCAAAAGAATGAAGAGCTGTCGAACATACTCTAACATAGTGAGTACATTCAGTATAAAAACATGTACGACCATCTTTAAGCAACGATTGTTGAGGTATTTGCCCTATAAGGCTAAGGGCCAGGAATAAAACTGAATGCTGAAGGATACCACAAACTAGCTGCGATTACGCTTAAAGCTAATGCTAGGACACTAATGCTTGAGAGAACTTAAAAAAAGTCAGCTCCTGTATCCGTAACAGAAAAGTAGAATTGCGGCCAGACAACACAAGCTAATGCTAGCCGTTTCAATTTGAGCTTCATGGTGAAATACCTGAAGACAGGACTCTGTTGGTCTGAGTTCCCCCATCAAGGTGCACATCCCAGCATAAATGTAGGCTGAATTGTTGCCCTCTGATGTTGCCTTTATTAGAAAAGTGAGCAATTTGTCATATTGTAGGTAATCGTAATTTTAGTAACAGTTTTGAGCTTGAAATTTTTGTATCTGAACAATCCTAATCAGTACATCTTTTGGTTGTTACCATTTTAATAGTACCTTACGATGAGGCGTAGCAAGGGGGAACCAGCTTTACTACCCCGACTCATGTCTGGACCTTTCAGAACTGGAGGTGAGACTAATGTTAGTGCAACAGCTGTGGGGTTGCATTCAGGGCGGTAAAATGAATGAAATTACGTGAAAAAGGTTTAAGAAAGAAGGTTCCCAAATTGACATTGTATGATATGTAGCCTCCCCCTTTTTTTCCAGATCACATAAAACACGGTTTAACATGTTCTTATGACTCACAGTAAAGCTAATTTGTTGCAATTTTGTGTGGACCATTAAGCTTTATTTTCCCCACAATCGGCCAAAACACTGTACCATATGTGCAAGCTAAGATTGCTGGAAGCAAGTTAGCAACATGTCCACACCAGCAGCGCTCAACAGGCCTCAACTGACCCAGAATCCACCAAAGGCACTGGTTCTGTTTCGATTCTCCCGGTGGATACCAATTTTTTTCTTTTTATGTGTTTAAAAAAATAAGGTCGGTGTTGTCTCTTGAAACTGATTCTAATAAAAGTGACAAAAGGCTGAATCAACAAGCTGATCCTGGTATCGTGGAGTGTACCTCAAGACTGTTTTGTTTTATATTTTATCGGTTTACGATAGTAAGACACAGTTTAAAAGAAAATAACTATGATGAAATTCTGTCTCTCAAACCTTTAATAAAATAATATACTAAATAAACTTAAGAGGACTGATGGTGCTAGCTCCTTCTTTTGTGATTAAAGTAAAAGCGTTAAAGACTGGGCATTTCAGCTAAATGAATAAAACATTCCCATTAACCATAATTATTTTACTACATTCATCTGTTCGTGAACGCTTAGCCACAGTGGCATTTAGAAAAACGCCTTTACCCCATCGTTGCTCCAAGCTGCTGGTCAGGCCACACTGAAGCTGTGCGACCACAGACAGATTTGATTTTGTATGAGCATCCAATGGCAGAGAGAGGTGATCTGGGGAAATGGGGGATGTCCCTACAACAAGCTGCTGTGCAAAACGACACAAAACAGCATAATGATGGTTCCACCATCTGGAGCATATTCAAAGCGGGTGCCATGGCAACCGCCAGAAAAAAGATCGGCTCTTTGAAGAGTGCTTTTAAAGTCTAACTATTTCTAGTAAGGAAAACAAAAAAAAAACCTAAGTGAATAATGTTGAATAAAAGTTTAGATTAAAAAAATATGTTTTCACCCCTCAAATCCAGGAGTGCTTACTAACCGGTCAGAATTACCAGACTTTTAGTGTAAACAAAAAGAGCAAACAATTCCAGGGGAAATAAAGAATCACCTGCTGCTCTAAAGGCATTTTCCATAAAAGCTTTACCAGCCCAAGCTTCAGGTTCAGCCCCAGAAAACCAGAAAAGGACTCCTCTGATTTCCTTGATACATAATTTAAATGCAGAAAGCCTTCCCCACCATGTCTGCTCACCAATTGTCTACGTCTGAACAGCAAATGCACAATTAAGCCACCCCACAAACGCCCCTTCTACGAAACAAACCGCTTTAATTTCAGCTATTTCTACGGCCCATTATAGAGGGAAATGGCTTCTGGAGGAAGAAGAGTTTAGTAAAAGGTTTTGGTACATATCTACAGTAGGAGTGACTTTATTGAGTGACTCTATTGATGTTTGTGCAAAGGAGATAACTGTATCAGTGCCTCAACTTGCTTTACTTAAGCATGGGCCTGTCACATGATCTTGTCCTCATTAGCAGAGTAGGACACTTGACAATTTTTTTTATTGACATAAAATACACAAGTAACTCAGAAATGGCGGTACATGCAGCATTAGGAGCAAATGCAGTCTACAATGCCTAGGGTGCAACCTAAGGGGTCTGAGAAGCAGTGATGGGGGGTGGGGTTTGGGACGGATAGAATACAAGTGTAGATGGCTGGATGAATGTAGTAAAAACATTAATGAGGAAAAACAAATTATCTTGAGTATTGGCAGACAGGGCTGTCCCATCTAAACTAACAGGCTTGCCAAGCTAAAGCATTAATCAGAGGAGTCAGGAGGCCAGTGGCAGCTCTAGAGGAGCTGTGGAGGTCCATGGCTCAGGTAGGACGGAATCTGTTAACAAGGCTGTGATTACTAGCATAGCCTCTATGAGAGAGTGCAAATAGAATGCAACTGTTAAAGGAAAGCCACTTCAGAATTTCCCATTTGCAGATAACCACAAGCCCTGTAGGGAACATAGAAAAACATGAGGGAGAAGGTGCTCCAGTCAGATGAAAGATCAATCTAACGATGTAGAGTGTATGCAAAGCTCTTCGTAAGGGAGGGAACGAACAGTGTACGTCGCCCAGGTGGCAGCATCACCAATGCAGATACTTCTACCACACAGAAAAAAAAGCTATGAAATGGATGGTTTTATTTTCATCTCTGCTTGTTACATCAAATTATGGTAAATTAGATAAAAAATAAAATTTTTATAAAAACAACCAGAGAACTAAAACTTCAAGTGAAAAATAAAAATTTTCTTTGAACATATTGCTTCCACAGTACAAGTATGGGTTCATGTTATCGGCTAACAAACCAATACGAGTACATGAGAATGTTATCAGCCCCAATACCAGTATCTATACATCAACCATTAATAAAAATAAAAGGATGAACACATGTGGTTTGGCTGGGGATTTTTCTCAAAGTGACTCAGCTTTGTAGTTATCTAGGTTTTCCCCTAGTCAGAGAAATGTGAGTGAGACTGGAAATGAAATAAAGAAACGTTTCTCGCTGTTGCTGCTGTTACGCAAATGCCGTTTCCTCTGGTGAGACGGACGGACCAACTTTAACCAGCTCGACTTAGGGTGGTCTGAAAATGTCTGTCGTCATCATAGACTGTGTATAAAGATACCAGCATCGGTATCGACCATCCCTGATCCGAACACAAATAAATATTGCCAACGCAACTGATAGTCGAGTTCAGAGAACCAAAATAGCCAAGACGGTTAACATGATGACGACTACTTCTCTGGAACAAGCAGCTGGCCACTAGCCACCAGCACTAGCACTGATGGCTCATCTGAGACTTGTCCATCAAAGAGACCTTATTATTCATTATTATACAGGTTCATACCAAAAACTAGTGTTTATTTTCATTATGATATGATTTTTTTAATATACTGCTATACCTGTTAAAAGCTCAGACAACTTCAGGAACGTTTAATGTGGGGAAGTGTTTCAGCTGGGACTGACTTCACTGCTACACGCTCTTCACCACTGTGTGAAAAGTAAAGTTTTTAACTAAGTACAGCTGTTGGCAGCAGCTACCAGAGCAAAACACACAATTCTGATGAAGTAATTCCAAAAAGAGGATTCACGTCTAAAGTTTATCGGCTTAGAAAGGTCAGATAAGAACCGAACAGCAAATCTTTTACAAGCACAATTAGGAGTAACCAGTAGGGGGAGTGTTGAGCGCTATTTGACCATCTGTAGGTACACGTGGTCAAAGGTTGCAAAACCAGTAGGAAAGAAATCAACAATAGCGGTAAATATGTTTTACATACCATCTACGATACTTCTGCAGTCTTTTTTTCTGTTATCTGAAAATTAACCAGCTAATAATCTCCTACGGTCGCCATGTTAATTCTTTTTCTTTGGCAACATCCGGTCTGAGTCTATACTCTGCCCCCTAGCAGGATTCTTCAGTACTATATGTAAAGCCAGTACAAGATGCAATTTGCTGCTTGCGCCAACATGAGGTTAAAAAACAAATATACTTTCAGCCTTGCAACATCAAGAATGTCTACTAGATTCATAATAATTTTAAATTCTTTTCATATCATTAACCTGTGTCCAAAAAAAACAACAAGATTCAGTCCATAAGACAGTAAATATGGGCTATTTAAAGCACGTTGATATATTATTCATTCTTATAAGATAATGTGGATATGAACGGTCTTGTATGGGGAAAAAAAAATACAGTTGAATACTGTAATACCAATACGTTTAAAAAAAAATACCATGATATGAAAAGTTTGCCAATACCACCCAGCCCTAATTTCAAGCTTATATTACATATAAACAGATGAGTTATTAACCCCCCCAGTGTATTAAACATGCTGATTTCTGCTTTGAAGTTGGCATTTTTCACATGGCAATCAATGGAAACTTGCTCCTTTCTGGAGCCAGGCCCTAGTGGATTAGAGGGGGAGCTGCAACTTTTGTCACTTCTGGGTTGGCTTCAATTTTGGCCAGTGAAGTTTAGCCCAGTAATCTCTGTCAGAGCAGAAGGAAAGATATCTAAGGAAAAAACATAGGAGTCAATCTTCACTTTAAAAGTAAAAGCAGCGCAAGCGAAGGTCAGAGGCTGGACAAAGTCCAAACTGCAGAACCCCCAGACTGTGCTTTCAGATAGGAAGGCATGCTGGTGAGATTAAGGAGGTATCTACCGGATGGAGGACCTGAATAGTCTTGAAGCATGCAGAATTTGTTCTCGATGTTCACACCAAACTCCTCTCATGGCCAAGCTCTTGCCTCAGTGACTGAGTCGCATGCGCATTGTCTGCCGGTACCTATCAGCTGCTTACGGGGTCCCACAGGCCCAAAACACCCGATAGGAGACCTGAAGCAAGACAGAAAAACTGTCTAATTAAATTACAATAAGCTCAATTTTTTAGTTGGAATGGAACAAAATGTAAAAAAAAAGAAAGTTAAAGAGGATGTGAATATTTTTACAAGGCAGTGTATTTCCCCCGATTTTGCCCGGCTCTGGCCGTGTATCCCAGGTGGACGAACTCCAGAAAGCGTGTCATCTGGGACTTTTCCAGGTGGTAAAAGCATAAGCGCTCCTGGTGGCAGAGATGTTCCACACTCAAGCTCAGCCATCTGGTGATGAGTCACACCGTCTCAGTTCTTGTTTGCTCAGACCAGGCATGAGACTGCTGACCATCAAGCACGCGTGTCCGCATTAACGTCCACATTTTATGTGATTGCAACTCAGTGGAAGGGAGGAAAAAAAAGTCAATATGAGCTGACACTATCTAGAGTAAATTAGTGATAGAGCAATGAGAGAGCCCTCTACAACTCATTAATATAAACCCAAATTGTGCCTACTGACTGGCAAAAGAAGGCATGGCGGAAATGTATTAAAAAGAAGAAAACCATACATGCAGACATCTCATTTAGCAGCATGCCTTAAGAACGCATCAATGTGCTGCAAATGGAATGCAAAAAATTATATAGATCTGCCGCAGGCAATGCAGAGTGATCCACCTCATACTGAAGGCAGCATGCATGCTTCCTCCTAGATAAATGCGACAATCGTAGAGCTCAGCTCCAGTGTGACAGCTCCTTTACTCCAGGCCACATCTGACCCAAATCCTTTATCCGATTTTTTTTTTTTACCACTGACACTTCTAGTTCCTCAATCTCTTCTCAGGTCCACAGAAAGTGTAACAGATTAATACTGGGGATGCTGGTTTGTACAAGAATATCTCTGCCGCCCCCTATCTGTTACCAGATGGCTGTGATTCACTATATATATATATATATATATATATATATATATATATATATATATATATATATATATATATATATATATATATATATATATATATATATGAGGCTGTTAAACAATTTTCCTCAGAGTTTCAGCCATGTCACGAAACATTTCAAGAAATGTTTTTGCATTAAACAGGGGTCTAGAGTGCGACCATTTTGGTCGCACATGCGACCAAAATTTGTAAGGGTGCGAATAACTTTTTTCCTCGGTCGCACCAGTGCACCCAACGTCCTCGGATCCACTGCATAGACTGTAAAATCCACTGCCTCCATAAAACGAAGCGCTTGTTCTCATATGACGTATCTCTCTCACATGGTTGGATCATAGCGTGGTCTAAACCAATCAGAGGCAGAGATGGGGCGGGTCTTTGCCTCTGATTGGCTGTGATCCAGATACTGTAGACTCCTTTATGTGCTGCGTGATTGAAATTGCGACCTGAGCTAAAGAGAATCAGTTACGCATTTAGCAAAATAAACACAGTCGCAGGCATCAAATAATGAAACGAAATAGACCAATAGAGAGTTTTTTCTGCAAGAAAAGTAGACCGGTTCCTCCCTACACTCTCCCCGGTCAATGCTCCGACAACAGCCCACCAGACACTGAGCTAACGTTACTTCAGCCAGTCTCCTCAGTCCCGCCTGGAAAGATGTCAAGCCCTGATCCTTCGTCGGAGATGGCATTCAACTCAGAGAATGAGGTAGAGCCTACCGGGGCTGAGGCTCAAAATAAAAAGGGAAAAGGAAAAACATATACCAGTCCCAGCCTGGTCAGCGGCGAGCATGAACTGATGAAGCCTCTTGGATAAGAGGTGAAACGTCTTCCAAGACAAATTACCAAGTCCAGTTGCGTTTGATTGAAATTTCCTTGAGATAACCATGACCTGGATGAATGAGAATATTCACAGGAAAAACATATACGTTTTGTAAAAACTGGTTAGACCAGTTTCCCTGGTTACGATTTAATAAGAAAGAGAACATAATGCACTGCATTCATTGTAAAGAATGTGGCCAGAGCATGGCAGGGAACACCGCATTTGTAATGGCATCCACAACGTTTCGAATTGAAACGCTGAAAAAGCACAATATTTCAAAAAAACACACTTCATGCCTCGACAAGAGTTTGAATAAAGTGTCTCCTCTCCCGGCTGCATTTCAGCGGCAGGCAGCAGCTACCAGGTCCTCTGAACAATCAGAGATGATAATAAAATTCAACGTCGCCTATAACATCGTAAAAGAAGAGCTGCCATTCACAAAATTTAGATCGGAAATTATATTAATGAAGAAAAATGGATTATACGTGAACCCGACGTACAGCAATGACGTTGCATGTGCCCAATTTATTGGGGTAATAGACGACACATTAAAAAAAAAGACGACTGATGCCATCGCGAATTCCACATACATGTCGTTTATGATCGATGGCGACACAGACATTTCCACAAAGGAGTGTGTGATTGTCTACATCCGGATCTTGAAGAGAGGGAGACCGGTCAATATCCTAATTGGACACATTGAAGTGGAGCATGGTCATGCACAAGGTAAGTGTAAAGTTACCCTATGCCTATGTTAAGACCTACCACAATATACAATGATATGAAATAGAAATCTTAAGAAAATTGTATTAGGCTAAAAATATTATTAAAAATGTATAAATAAAAATGTGAGTAAGCCTGATAACATTAAAAGTATTGACCTGGCAAGCTATAGCCTAGTGACCCGCATTATCATTTTTTCTTTATTAGGAATCTATGCCGCCACAAAGAAAGCATTTTCGGCGCTTGGGGATCAGTGTGCAGACTGGCTTAAAAAAACAGTTGCTCTTGGGGCCGATGGTGCTGCAGTCAATCTTGGTAGCAAAGGGGGAGTTATAGCCCTTTTACAGAAAGATACAGGGGATTTCATTATACCTTTTCAATGTATGCCACACAGGTAGGCTTAAGACTTGTACCTGACACTCAATGCACATTCATGTTTTTGTGTATTTTCTTATAAAGAGGTATCTATATGTTAATTAATTGAGATATATCTTTACAGATTGGAATTGGCCATGTTGTCGGTCCAGAAGGACAATGCAATGATCCGTCAAGTGTATGACATGCTACATTTGGTGTGAAAGACCTATCATTTTACTGCCAAATCAATGAGGGAGCTAAAGGCCATTGGAGAGGACCTGGGAGTAGATGTGTTAGTCCCTGGTGGGGTTAAAGGAACACGATGGCTTCCACATGTCTCCAAGGCCCTGGAGACCTTCATCAAACCAGGAAAAAATGGCAATCAAGGCCAATTCACTGCAGTCCACTGTCATATGGACCATTTGGCATGGTCCTCTGCCAATGCAGATGTTGCAGGCCGAGCCACAAAGGTCAGTTAATTTCAACAGGGAATTTATTAAATTAAGTGCCACTTTAGCTTCAGTAATTTTTTCCCAAGAAGGTAGTTCATCAGTAACACTTTACAATAAGTTTAATTTATTAAACATTAGTTAATGCATTAACTAATCATGAACTAACAATAAGTGATACAAACTAATGAACCTAATTGTAAAGTGTTACCAGTTCATCCATGTTGTTAATGTATCTGAATAGTTGCTGTGGTTGTATGATACAGGTCAAGAAATCAATAGAAGATGGCACTTTTGTGGCTTTTTGTCACTTTCTGGCTGATGTTTTTTCTGGAATAACCAAGTTTAGTCTCCTACTTCAGAAAAATGAGACCATCCTACCTCAAGTAAGGGAGATAAATGTGATATCATTTTAACTTATTTGTGTTATTACTTTCAGCTGTATTTGTAAAAGTGCTTGATTTGTCTAAACAGGCAGTTTGTGCTCTTGAAAATCTGCTGGTGAACACAGAGGTAATGGCAGCAAGACCTAAGCCTGGCGGCAAACTGTCCCAGTTCCTGGCTGACCTTAGGCTACAGAAGAGGAAACG
The DNA here is from genome assembly GCA_028564705.1 of Apricaphanius iberus. NCBI lineage: Eukaryota > Metazoa > Chordata > Actinopteri > Cyprinodontiformes > Aphaniidae > Apricaphanius > Apricaphanius iberus. The sequence continues at coordinate 43,540 of JAPXFQ010002461.1, read as the reverse complement.
GGATGAGCAGGGTAATGGTGAAATGCCAATTTACAAATTCCAGGTACATTTATGGTTTTGTTTCTGATATATGAAATACTCTAAAAAATATATATATTTATAAATCAAACTCAGTATGTGTGTTTATGCTTTTCTTTTTTAATGACAGTTAGATATTAAGGTCATGGTCAACTTTGTTTTCAGACAACTTTGACAGCTTGTACAGCCCAAAATGTAATGTCTTTTGTATGTTTTTCAGAACATACTGCACCTTGTCCACATTATGCTGGTCCTCCCTGTGTCATCTGCTGTTTGTGAGAGAGGCTTCTCTTCACAGAAGAGAATCAAATCAGATACCAGATCATCTCTTCACACAGACACAGTGGAAGATCTGATAAGAATCAGTGTGGAGGAGCCCAGTTTGGAGGACTTTGATGCTAGGGAGAGTGTGGCAAGCTGGTTTAGCCAAGGCCAAAGGGCAAGAAGGCCAAATTACAGGTGTTGGCCATCTGAGTGGCATGCGACAGCAAGGGGGGACCTGTTATGAATTTGAGCCATGAAATGTTAGGTCTCAGTTCAGGGAAGTGTTGCAATGTTTAATTTTGCTTAAAATGTTTTAGTTTTTGAAGCTCAGTTAAGCACTTTAAAAAAACATATTTAACTTTATTTTATTTTATATTGAGCATAATTGTAGTTGAAATAAAAAGTATTTACCTACACCTTATCCTTGTTTAAAATCATTTACATAATATGAATGTATACGGAGTGTGATAAAAAGGTGACCTTAAAATTGTGGCCTTAAAGGCGACGCAAGCCGAGGGAAAAATTTGGGTGCACCTAAATAAAAGAGTTAGGCGCACCAGTGCAACCAAGGCAAAAAGTTAGTCTGGAGCCCCGTTAAAGATGGTGGTTAAAATCAAAATCTGCAGATAATATATTTATTTCAGGCAAGAATTTAAATGCTTAAGATAATGTTACGAATCTGATTAACATTTTGTAATGATGCATTTAATAGCATTTAAACTAAAAGTAAAAATAATAAACTATTGCATCCAAAAAGGCTAAAGATTTGACATTTAGGCTCCCTTTAGGCCAATCTCTGTGTTGGTAGATCCTTTTCGATGTTATAAAATACTAGGTCCATCTTCTGAGCATTTATAGTGCATCAAACAGCTAAAAAAACATGTATTAGGATACCCAGGATGTTAAACATGTTTTTCCAAATTCAGGCTCTAGACAATTTCAAATTAAGGGAATAATATTTTGCTTGGTTCAAAAAATTGAAAGATGAAACAACAACATTATATAAATATATTCAATATATTAAAATTCAGGATGCAGACTGCTTTTCATCTAAAGGGCAATATCTGAAGTTATGATATAAATCAAGAAGCCAGCAATTGTTTTTTCCTGCATAAAAACAAGTTTAGAGATAAAAAGGCAAAATGAATTCCTGTCTACAAAAGAGAAAGATTGAATCTGTGGAAAATCAAAAGGAAAAGGTTTTTACTTCTACCCACTTTTTTTTATAACTTTTTTGTGTTTTAGAAAAAGTTTGGTTATTGTTTTGTTTTTTGTTCTGTGGATATTTATTCATATATCTGTTTAGCAGCCCTAGAACAACCACCCCTTCTTTGTGTCCGTGTGTTAAAACAGAAAAACAGCCAACATAAATCACGATAGTCTCCGGGTTAGGCCCTGGACTAACCTGCAGGATTTTTTGTGACTGTAAAGCTCCAAATAAAGCAACCAGAGGAACCACCTAGGTCTCCTTCTTCCTGAGAAATTTCAAATCTCCTCGTGAAATATTTTGGGCAATGAAACCCCGCCTTGCCCATCTTTTTCCTGGCCTGCTTTGACGTGGGAAGCACATGGTTACGTGTCAGAACAGAGAGTGAAAATGGCTGTCCATTCTAAAGCTTTCCCATACAAAAGGAGCACTGCACTGTCCTAAATGTGCCTGTCTGCATTACAATAAATCTGTAAAGCTAGCTAAAAAGCAAGGAAGCATCGATGAATCAAGTAGAATATCCAAAAACAAAAATACTACACGCTGGCTGAGGACTCTCAGAACCAGAATATCCTAAAAATGGTTCAAGGGTACATTTGGTGTCCAGAAGAGAACCTTGCTTATTAATCTAATCTAATCTTAACATGGTCAGTTAAATTCTGTACCTTAGATTAATTGCAGTCCGTCCAACCACTTTAGAAAGTTCCCTAAACTACAAGCAAGGAAGGACAGATAAAGAGACAGACAAGTATATAAAAATAGACAGAAAGAAAGTGAAGCAGGAATGAAGGAAGAATGGAAGGCAAGCATGTCCAGGGGGTGGGGGACAGATGGAGCTTTAACACCTGCTCCTTTTCGCCATAATTCCAAGTACCCTTTTTTGAGATTTCCCCCACAGAGTGTGTGTGCATGTGGGGTCCTCGCATGTGCCCCACAACATTAATGTTTGCCTATTAATAATAGGTTAGATAAATAAAATAATCTGATTGCTGTCAGTAACACAATGAAAGGAGATCAATGCTGATCCTGGATGTGCCTCTGCTTTGTAGCTGCTTTGCAAATGAGACCGCAATAAGTCCATTGGGTAGGGTACACACCTTAATACACAGTCTTACGAATTGCTATATTCACGCGCAGTAATTCAAACTAAACATTTATATAGATATAATGTCCATACAGTAGTGATTTCCGTTTGGCTGCTCCAGTGTGTTACGAAATGCTACGTAGGTAGCTGGCAGGAGTATAGAAATCCTAATGGTTAATAATTCTTAAAAAAGTTAAATGGTTACACAAACTTTATTACGTTCATTTAAACTTTAATAAAAAAACACAAACTAAATAATCTAACTTTACAGTATTTATGTATTTGCTTTAAAATGACTTCAAATGTCATTTTAAACAGATGTAACGTCTAAAATGTGACCAGCTCAGATTGGATCCCCACTAGAAGAATATGTCTGGTTCTATTTTAGTGCTAGATTCCAACACCCACCGTGGCCCCTTTTACCCCTTCTTTATTAACCTCTTTGAAACTGCAGCTTCTTTCAGTCACATTAAGACTGTTCTGAAACTTGCGGGTCGTTGCCGCGGCGTAGGTCACTAATTGATGCTGATTGGTTACCTCATCAAACATATACAAATCACGTAGGTGACCTATTTTGGATTCATTAGGCAAATTTCGCCAACAGGTCATGGATTTTCATGTCATGAATGAGGAAACTGTACCCCATAGCACCTTCCTTGGCAAAATGCAAATGAAGCATGTTTTATTCTCCATCCCTCTCACATAAGAAACTGAGTGTACATGATAAGCGACACCATCAGGTGTTGGGAGATTTTCGGGAGGGGCACTGAAATTCGGGAGTCTCCGAGAAAAATCGGGAGGGTTGGCATGTATGCCCATGTATGCAGTGTGTTATGGTGCATTAAGACCGCAGGCTTTGTCAGCGTCAGCAACGTAAAGATTACATGTTAAGTCTATGGCGGAGGCCGTTGGAGGAGCGTCACGGTCTCTGTGGCGCTTTGTGAGCTTTGGCTCTGTCAACTTTTCAAGCTTTTCATGCTTCAAAGCTCATAAAGCTAGCAACGCAGAAGTTCAGCTAGTAGAACTTTTGACGGTACTGACGGCCATATGTAGCTCCTGGAGCAAATGGTTAAACTACCCAAACTCAGAACGCATCCGTAGAATAGGGTGTATCCACAAACGGCGCTGATGTTGTCGAAGTCGACGTTGTCTAGCTTTATTTAGCAAATAAAGCCAAGGCATACTCTCAATACTATCCGCTGTAGTTCAGAATGTCCGGGAAGCCCCGCCCATGCGCTCTTTTTTGCTCAGAAGTGGCAGACTTTGCACACTTTGCAAGCTTCAACATAGAAGCGTCAAACTAGATGCTTTTGAGCTTTGCTCGACGCTGACAAAGCAGTTGGTCTGAACACAGCATTATGGTTTCCCCCGCGTTCCTCCTCCTAACCCAGTAAAACAGCAATGGTCCGTTCAGACCGTAGGCTTTGAGAACTTCAGCAACATCAAGATTACATGTTAAGTCTATGGTTGAGGCCGATGGAGGAGCTTTGTGAGCGTTGGCTCCGTCGACTTCTCAAGCTTCAAAGCTCATAACGCTAGCAATGCAGAAGTTCAGCTAGTTTAACTTTTTGATGGTCCTAAAACTCTTGACACAGCATGGCAACCAATCAAAGCGACTCACTGTAGTGACGTTGCCCGACGTCGACCATGCCTAGCCAATCACGATCCGCGAGTGTTTAAAACATCCAGCAGAGAAAGGCCAGCCTACGATTTTTGAAAGCTTCAGCTTAAAAATGTATCTTCTGTGCATATGCGTCAAACAAATCGCTTTATGAGCATTGTTTGACGCTTACAAAGCTTGCAGTCTGAATCCACCATAAGAATGCCTCCCCGTTTACGCCTGGCTGAGGAGTAAATCCAGACAGTGCTACTCTCCTCTCCCGCAGGGTCCCTCTTTATTTGTAGGGAATCAGAAACATTGCGGAAACTGCCTGCCTGCAGAAATATCCCCCTGCTGTCACAAAGACGACACATCCCAAGCTGTCTGAGAAAGAGAGAGGAAGTGGCGGAGGTTTTGCGGCTGCGGTCGGGTATTATTGGAGGTGTGGGTAAAATGGCATAAAAGAGAAATACGAGACTTAATATGTGACGGTCAGTATTGATTTGTATTTATTTTTTTGGCCTGTGTTGAATATGTGGCGGTCGGAGATGAACCTTTGGCACACAGGAGACACTGCTTGTATATTAGAATCATCCATAACACAAAGTATGATTCATTTCAACTGTTAATTTCTCTTAATTTTGATGATTATAATCGATAATTGATGAAAATTACAAACGCAGTATCTCAGAAATTAGAATATTAATTAAGACCAATGCAAAAAAAAAAAGATTTTTTAGATATGTTGGCCAACTGAAAAGTATGAACATGAAAAGTATGAGAATGTACAGCTATCTATATTTAGTTGGGGCTCCCTTGGCCTGAATTACTGGAGCGATGTGGTGTGGCATGCTGTATATTAGCATGGATTATGTGCCTCTCTTCCTCCAGAATCTGGGACCTTTATTTTCAAAGGAAATGCAAAATGTAATTTCAGAGAACATGACTTTGGACCACTTAGATGCATCTTATCTGAGCTAAAGACAAAAAGGACTGGACTGCTGCTGACACTGTCCGTTGTTCAACAGTGGCTTGACACATTGAATGTGACAGCTGAAACCCATGTTTTGCATATGTCTGTGCATGGTGGTTCTTGAAGCACTAACTCCAGCTGCAGTCCACTCATTGTTAATCTCCCCCACATTTTTCAATTGGGTTTCGTTTCACAATCCTCACTAGGATGCAGTCATCCCAATTGCTTGTACACTTTTTTCTATGACATCTTTTCCTCCCCTTCGACTCTCTTTTAGGGCCATGTGTTGTTTTTACATGTGTGGCCGTGCCAGGAAACGGCAAGAGAAAAATGCTATTTTTTTTCTGTTCACATGGTGCGGGTTTCAGCCCTTACTGGAGTCCAGAGTTTTACATGACAGACTACACCAAAACAGCAATTGACTGTATACAAATAATTCTGTAGCTATCCAACAAACAAGGGAGTGAGAAGTAAAGACGCAATAAAACGAGCGACAGCCTATGTAATGTAAACACATTGGTCTATTGGATAACTGCTACCTGAAGCCATCTACTGGATGAGTGGTGTAGTAAACCCCCCGCTTTGAGCAAATACGGTAGCAAAATACGGACTCGAGTCCCATGTAAAAACGCCCTAAATGTGCTTGGACACAGACCTCTGAATAGCCAGCCCCTTTAGCCATAAATGTTCGTGTCTTGCCCTCCTTGTGCAAGGTGCCAATGGTTGTCTTTTGGACAGCTGTCAAGTCAGCAGTTGTCACCATGATTGTGTAGCCTAGAACTAGACTGAGAGACCATTTAAAAGATCTTGCAGGTGTTTTGAGTTAATAAGCTGATTTGAGTGTGGCACCAGGTGTCTTCAATATTAAGCATTTTCATAACATTGTAATTTTCTGAGATACTGAATTTTGGACTTTATGTATGTGTGTATGTGTGTAGTGAATGAATCTAATATACAAGTTTCACTTTTTGAATGGAATTACTGAAATAAATCAACTTTTTATGATATTCTAATTTTATGACGAGCAACTGTATTTGGCCTCAAGCTGTCCCTCCGCTCTTGGTCAGACAGCCTCCATCACTTTCAAATAAAAGAAACAGCACCGCAATTATACTAAAGAACACGCCTCAAACGCAGGTACAGCTTACCTTTGGTTTGCTCTCCGCTCCTTTCACCCAACGTTATTACTTCACGCGTCCTCACCATTGGACATAGGATCTTGAGTGGAGGTGAACGGCCGTAAACGCAATGAAATCATTCCTGTCTGCTGAAGAAAGGCTGAGCCCCAAACCTTTGGAGCTCACATCTAAAAATGTAAACGGACAGTGGCCTAGAGGTATGACCATAGACTATTAAAAAGAATAGACAGCGCCTCTTCACTCCTCCCTGTTTACCAGAATGACACACTTTCATGGGGGAATTCATGGCAGATTTACAGACTCCTCCTCCCCAGCTCTGACGAACCATGTTCCTAAAAAGGGCATAGGGGCGGGATCTTCACTGTAGACTCTGCCCTCGCGGGGCGTATTTGGGCGTGTATTTCGGTCATAATCGCGCCCATTCTGCTCCCGCGTCTTTAGCTCTGATGCTAAACTTGGCTAACTAAGCTAAAGGATAATAGCGCCATGCCTGACTGCTGCTGTATCTGTTCTCCTCCGACGGTTCTATTTCTTAAACTTCAAAAGGTAAAAACGAGTAACTTGAAATAATTATTAAAATGTAGTGTTACTATAATTAAATTGAATTTAATAATCCTTTATTGTCCCACGAGGGGAAATTCAGTTTTACAGTACAACCTGTCCAAGATCATTACAAACAAACAGACAGTCAACAAAAAGATCCAGGTCACTGTTGGGCAGTGCAGCCGCTTGCAGGCGGCGCTCTTATGAACTCAGGAAAGAGTTACACATCAGGAGGGGGGAGGGTTTCACGGTGACGAAAAAAAAAAAAAACGCTCATCTGTGTTCTGGGTCCGTATACGGACTCACAACTCAGGTAATAGAAAAAAGCCACACCAAAAACATTGAGAAGCACATATTTCAACGTTCACAATGATGACATGAAGGACGGTGAGGCGGGGTCAGGAGCCCCTGGTCGACAATCTGCATGCAGCGCTCAACTCTAAGCGCGCAGCCAGACCTGCCACCCGGGGGGGGGCAGGAGAGCTTGGGAGACAGCAAGACATTGTGTGTGTGAGTGTGTCTGATCCATGTGAGTGTGTGTGTCAGTTTTTGCACGTGTGCGGGGTGGAGGATACTCTTTTTACATTTTTCTTCACAGGCATTGATAACAGACCAAGTTGAAGCTCTACATGAAGCCAAAACAATAATTATTTGGATAGCAGTGAGACAAAACATTTCCTCTCTACCCTTTCAGTCTGTCAGCAGTTTCTTTTATAGTCTAATTCAACCAAATTAAACTTCAGATTACTCCATTAATTTCCAGTTGCACCAATCTGCACTGACAGTTTCTCCAAGTCCGATGACAATTCGCGAGTGAGTCCCAAACCGCCAGCTAGATCGCCTCTTGCAGCGTCTAGCCTGTGCTCGAGCTCACCAAGCGTGAGGTTCTGAGTTCCATCAGCACAAATCCGTGCTTCAGACGGCTCCTTCAGCCTTCCAATCGCTTCCAGAACTGTCTCCAAATTCGGTATTTGTTGCTCCATTTTGTGGCAGATCAAGTACATGCCCGTTCCAATCAGCAGGAACCCGATCCACATAAATCCAAATACCCAGATATCTTCCATACAACCCGGATGCCCTTTTCCGGTGCTTTGTAGAGTTAAGTAGATTTTATCAATAGCATTCAGAGACCAGCTGACCTTTTCCATTTTTGTTTATTCAGTTTTGGTTCGGAGAAAAAATGCAAAAAAGACACTCCAGACAGAGGCACAGGACAGAGAGCAGTGGGATAAGACACAGGAGGAGGAGGGAGAGAAAAAGCGTGCGTCCTTGCTGAGAGCCAGAAGACAGTTAGTCCAACGAAATGGCCTGTCAATCAAAGTCCGGCCCCCTCATTAATTAATGCAAGATTTCAAAAAATTATCTTACGAAAACCAGCCTGGTGCCTATTTTTTTAACTAGCCCAGCGTTATCTCAGGAAGAATATGTAGCCATAGAAAGTTTTAAAAAAATAGGCACCAGGCATTAAAGTTATTTTTAACGTGTCTAAAGTCCAATGCTTTTCAATAGGGGCCTAGAGACCAAATGGAGGTACTACAGCAATGGAGGAGCAATGGCGGCCTCCATGGTATGCGGTCACAAAGCAGAGCATCCAGCGGCCATTGGGTATGACACCAACAGTTTGGACCCCAGGACGTATGGAAAGCCAGGGTTCCCAAAACTTTGATAAATCAAAATGTGCATACAGTGATTTTAACCAATTTGAAATTTTTTATAAAACTACATAAAAATGCATCTCTTCTAATTCTAATAAATAAAAAATAAACATTTTATATTTGAATTTGGACATTTTATTATTTTTTACTTCATGAATTTGTGCTCTAGATAGAAATTTATTTCATCTCCCCACCTAACAAATATAATTGTCTCAGAGGTTCTAACAGTAGTATAGGAAAGTAGCATTAGCCCCTCTGAGCTGTTTTCTCTTTAAAGGTTTCTGCAGATGAGTTGCTGTGGAGGTCAGGCATTATTAGGGTTTATCAGTTGAGACACACTACACTGGTTTAATCAGCTACCAACTATTCTATTATTTTAATGTCAACAGACTAGGATCAACAAAGCCCAGCAGCAGCAACACTATTCCTCATCAAATAAAAATAGGCTGCTCTTGCTTTGCATGGACCTCCTTTTGATGACATCAATGTATTATGTTATATTACGATTATTTGTGAACATCACGTGTTCTTAGTCAGGAGAATACACCAAGTTATATTATTTTCAAGTGTTCTAACATCTTGATCCATCTGCCTTTTTTAAGACTGAGCCACTGCCCCTGCACAACACTGCAGACAGATAGAAAAGTGGGAATGAAGGAAGAAAGGAACACAGACAGAATGAACAGATTAAGAAAAGATAACACACAGGGAGGCAAAGAAAAGCCACAAAAAGTAAAATAAAAGATCCAAGGAAGGAAAGAAAAAGGCACACAAGGAAGGATAGCAGGAAAGAAACGTATGAGGGGACAGTGCATACAGTCTGGAAATATTTTGAAAAGAAAGTCCACATTTTTCCAGACCGTATTAGAACCCTGCAATATACAAATCTTTTCAGCGCTAATTTGAATTTTAATAAAAAACAAAACAGAAAAAAACAAGAGGCCAAAGCCTACAGCACAGTGGGCTGGAGCCTGGAGGCAACATAGCATAAATACTTTTATCCTGTATCAAAACTCATCATCAGGCCAGACAATCCACTCAGACCTATTTTTAGAAAGTGCTTACATCATAGTATACATCATTCTGTATAAGTACAGAAACAAGCACATTTAGAATAGATATCCTCTTATAGCAATGGTAAATGGACTAAATGTATATAGCACTTTCCTAATCATACTGACCCCCCACTGGAGACGCATCCACCCAATTCATTACAGTTAATTTATATAGCGCCAATTCACTACAGACGTCATCTCAAGGCACTTTACAAGAGAGTCATTTCAACACAAATGTACAAACCCAGAGAGAGCCCTGTACCTGTGATGTTAAAAAACCCAAATGCATCCTCCACTACTTCCTAAGTGTGAACAGAGTGCCAGAGAAAACACAGTCATGCTAACACACACCTACTAGAAAAGATTGCACCTTTGGACCAAGAGCCATAAAAGCACGAGATGTATACCCCCCCCCCCCCCCACACACACACGTTGTGTAGCCTGCGGTTGTTTGGCAGGTTGAAATGGAGACGCTCTGTGAAAACGCAGTTCTCTTCATAATACACAGCTCACAAAGGGGCCAGTGGTGAATGTGTCCCTGGGCTAACTGGGTTTAGAAAAGAAAAAAAGTGCACAAACTGATTTGACATTTAAAAATCCATAAGCCAGAAATGCAAAGACATAAAAGTCTTGAGGGTGTTTCTCCTGAATTCTTTTTCACTCTCATGAAAATGTGTCAAAATATGACCTGAAACGACCTCTAGACTTAAACATCTAAAAATTATGCAAGTATATATTTTGGAATTCAACTAACTGTAGAATTAGAATGTCATCTTGCATAAATTTAGCAATAATAGTTTCAACAGACGATAAACTACAGAACAATTTACAACTTTCTGTGGCTAGAATGGGCAGGCATGGTAGTTCCAGAGGTCAGACATTTTGACTGACAGGCTCAGATGCTCTTAAGGGAATCCTTTTTTTATTTGATTGATTCATTGATTCAGTTACCTGAAACTACATGCAAAGTTGAAATAGTCTGCACATCTTCACCAAGTGCTCAGGGGTGTGAATTTTAATCTAAAATTTAAAATGGCCAATGGCCTAAAATATTTTTGTGTTACCACTGTTACCAACAACAGTCAAATATAATAGTTCATTAATGCGACTCCTGTGTGGTTTCCACTTACAATTTTCTCTTAATTGCAGAAAAACATGTTGTATAAGTTTTGGTTTTTCATTGTCTTTGGTGCAGCTGCCATTGCCAAAGCTGGAAATTCCACTCATCAGCTATAACATTATGACCACTGATGGGCAGACGCAAGTTTTTCATTTTTGGATGGGCCTTAATTAAACAAGTTAATATCAATATAAATCAGTAGAAGCAGATACAGAATCAATCCTCAAGTTTAACTGTTGTTCCTTCTTGTGAAGGCTGTTCCTAAGCTATAGCTGGAGAAGCTATTAAACTTGAATGACAGAATAACACAGACAGACTGCATTGTTAACTCTACGGCCGTGTCATTTTGAAAATGTAAGTTTGAAAAAAAAACTAACTTTTCAAAACATTTACTGTTTTTTCAACTTTCAGTACAAGGCGCAATTACGATAATACAATGAAACACTGCTTGAATTTGTATTCTGAACAGTTTAAACATGTTCTACACAGAAACTGCAGGCGTCAAAAAGCTGTATGCAAAACTGAACTATTAAGGAAAGCGCATCATCTTGGCGCTCAGCAGCTCTCCATTGAGACAAGCACGCTGAGCTCACTGCTTCTAAATGAAAAATGAGAGGAACAATGCTCAAGCCTGGTTTTATTAATCAAACCTTATTTAAAAAGATTGCAACTCAAAGTGCTTTACAGATTAAAAATGACCGCACATATACCACATTCCCATCCCTCCCACCAGATTTAAAATATATACCCCCCTCCCCCCAACCCCACCTCCATTTGCAGACCCACTAAAGGGCAACATTAAAAAGGACATTAAAATTAACATTGTGTCAAATCAATTAATTTGACCTTCCTTTTTTGCGTGTATTCGTCAGTCTTTAATCTGCACCCAGGAAAATCCTTCACATATAACCAGAAGGGGGATTGAGACACTTAATTTCACCGCCCCCAAAAATACAAATAAATGTTAGACATGCCAAGATCTGTTAATTAGTTGTGAATATATTCTGCATGCTGAGCTGACAAAATTACAAACAAGTAACAAAAAGCGTAAAGAAAGGAGGAGGATAATGTTCTGCAGATGTGACATGACTGTCACCGAGCATCCTCCATGCTGTCTCTTCTCTGTCTTCTGAGAACCCCAGACAGTCGTGGCAGATGACCGCTTGTACTGAGCCAGGGACTGCCAGAGGTTTCTTCATGTTAAAGGGGAGTTTTTCCTCTCCACTGTCGCTACATGCTTGCTCAGTATGAGGTTTTGCTGAGGAATTGCTGTGGTTGGAGTCTGCATGATCCGGGCACAACCTCACGCCGATGACTCAACGCAATCTGCTGGGATTCCTTACATAGAAAACTTAAATGATTGAAATGACTTTTGTAGTAAAAAGTGCCTTGAGATGACATTAGTTGTGAACTTGCGCTAAATAAATAAAAGTGAATTGAATGACCGCACAGACTGCGGTATAACTGATCAAACCATCAGAATTAAACTACAAAGCACTGGAAGAAAGTGAGTCGGTCTGATGGCTGGGTCCATGAATATCACTTATGTGGGGAGCACATGGCATCACGATCGAAGCCACTATGGGAAGACAAGTCACCAGGAGAAGAGTGGTGCTTTTGGAAATGAGCTGAGAAACCCTGGGTCCTGACATCACCATGTATGAAGCGAAATGTGCCCAGTAAGGTAGCATAATGAACCCAAAAAAGATCCCTTAAAGTACAAACCCCCTAAAAGAGATGAGCATGACTCACGGGCAAGGATGGGTACCGATATTCAGTGCCATAATGGCACCAGTTCTGACATAAACGGTGTTAACCATAATGAAAAGCAATGCACATTTTGGTACTTTATTTCAGGGTTTTTTTCTGGAGATGACAAATTTCTGAATTTGTCATTTGTAGAAACTTGTAATTTTGGCAGATGTCAAAATTTTGTTGTGAAGTTTAGAATCTTTACATAAGAAAAGTACAGCAATTGAGGTGGAAATGCGACAAATGACTCACTTCCAATTTAAGAAATGCTTTTTCTCCCAAACATGTTGTATAATCTCTCTCTCATGTCAAAGTTAGATGTGTAAAAGAGGAAGGTAGAAATAAGTTAACTTCTTTTTCCTTTCTTTTAACATGCAGAAACCTTTAATTTTCTTACTTTCTGTGAAACAAAAGGTGAAATATGCTTTATTACTCATATTCAAAGACATTTTATTCATTCATTCAAAATTTCAAAGCAAGCTCTGTCCATATACCATTCAGGTAACCCTTTTATTAAACAAAGTACTCCCTTTTTGAACAGGATAATGCACCGAGCCATGAAGATACTATGGTTCAAGAACGCTGTGAGGAGTTTGCTTGGCCTCTAAAATGTCCGACTGCGAGTCTTTAAAGAATCTCTGGGAATGTGCAGGAGAAACATCTTTGATCCATGGACGCCCCAAAATCCTCAAAGGGGAAATCATATGCAAATTTTACTTTTTTCATCATTTTGTGTTGACATTTGGGTCTCTGCTGCCTCAGTACATGCACTAAATATGATGAAAGCCATTGATTAATTTATTGGGGGGACATTTTTGCCGTCAGAAATCTTGTGCTTCTAAGAGTCATTTGAAAAAGGGCCATATTGTGACGTCACAATAAGAACAATTTGCATATGAACGCCCTTCTTAAACTTTGTCCACCAATTCCAATTTCATGCCAATCTCTTATGAGGTCTGTAACTGCTAATGTGCATAAAAGTGACAGCGGCCTCTATTTGGCTCGTTTTGAAAGGGAGAAAAATCATCACAAATTGAACTGGTGAGATCAGTTTATGAGTTTTGTGCAAAGAAAGTCATCAACATGTTTAGAGATCATTACATTACATTACATTACATTACATAGCTGTAATGTGGCGCCTAACTTGAAAGACTTAAATAATTGGTCTGTAAATGTTACTGTCTGAAAAGGAGAAACAACAGACTATTGCTAAAAACACACAGCTCTTGTGGTTTGCTCATATTGGCAACCTGATCAAACTAGTAAAGCAGAAAAATGGAGAATGTGCTCCAACAGAACTCCCCTCTCAGAGAATATTCCATTTCACTCACACCTCCATGTAGAGCTGAGAGGAAGTCTTGGTGTGATTTTCTCAGGTTCGCACATTTGTTGCAGGGAACTACTGACAGGTACAGAGGAACAGAGAAAAGCAGACATTAGCAGCAGGAATTGCTGAATGATTATGAACCAGGCTGCATTTTCAAGATGAACTTCAGAGCCCCAATTTCAATTTTCTAGATTACTGATTCTTATAACAGCACAAATCCGTTAAATGTTAGGATTCAAAGTCATTGAATCTGCCATGGCCAACATTTTTACAAGAAGTATGTTCTTAATTATAGGTTTTAGATTTGCTTTTCTACGTCTTTTAAGGGTATTCTAAAAAATTTATATTTGAAGAGTTCCATAACCAAATACCCAATGCAGGGATTGTATATGCTGATTCTTCACTTTTAATGATGTTCCAGATGTTCTATAGACACGTCGAAACGTGACATCATAAGCCCAAGCTCCCGCCAACCCAACCATCAGGCTGGAGGGCAAAAATCCTTTTTTTATAGGTTTCCAGCTAATGAAATCATGGTTCCTACAAGTTTCTTCAAGTTAAATTCAAGTCTTTATAACACCATTTATATAAAAACGTAATACCTCTGTTCTGGCCCTATAAGGCAAAGATAACCAAAATCCTTGAACTTGTGATGAAAAAAATAACTCTGAATAAATAAAAAAACAGCTGAGCAGAAGCGCTTGTCGACCGCCGCAGAGAAATAACAGTCCACTGTGAACAGGTGGAGCAGGGGATAGAGCGTGATTTTCCTGACTGCACCGCTCCCATAGCCGGTTTGGACCAGTCGTAAGCATCTGGGCTAATTAGTCATGTAACATTGCATTGACAGAGGCATATATGCACACAAATTGAGTCTATCAATATAAGTTGTTAATTATTCAAAGTAAAACATTTGAATGTCCCATAAACTGATCCCAGATATCTGGATTTAACCTGTCCCTCATCCCAGAAGCGGACGTGCACATCCAACTGTTTGATTTTAGTAGACTCGTTGAGTCTCAAACATCAGAACGAATGGCGATTTGTTGACTTTGGACACCAATTTCTCTATAATGTGAATTAGGGTTTTGAGTTTTGCCCAAAAATCATATTCGAAGTTTGTTTGATCATTAATATTCAAAATTAAATATTTATTAATATTATTTTGACCTTTAAATGTCTTCAGTAAGACTGATATTGGCATGAAACTTAACTTATATATGTTCTGTCGACCAGAGGGCAGTGTGGACTTGGACGCTACGCCACAATGTAGCGGAAGCCCCAGAATCGTAGAAGGAGAGTGACTTCGGCTCGCCAAGGAACTGTAAACCATTGACACCGCCGTAATTTGGATGTATAAATGTAACAGTGTAGCGATGTTACTCATTACTTTGTTTTTTGACAACTGATTAAACATTTAAGTTGATAAGTTGTTTAATGGGACCACAGGCGACGTAACGTAAACAATCTCAATTGAAAACATTTACAAGGAAACACATTTACAAAAAATAATTCCCGTACAGGTTACAATATTAAGAGATCCCTAAGATTTGTTCGAATATCTTTCATTTTTAAACCATTCGAATTATATTGGAATAGCAAAGTTCTGAGTCAAAGCCCTAATGTGAATAGCTAAACCAAACTTGGCTATGTAAGCCGTTTTGTTGGAACTGCAAGTAAATGTTTTAGGGATGTCGAAGTCAGGGAACATGCACTTGAAAAGCTCTGATATATCCACATTTCCATTGAAGAACTGGTGTTTAGCGATTGTGTTACAGAGTCCAGAAAACCTCGGCTTTTAGCGTTGTCGTGGACCCAAAAGCTGTGCGCAGATCCACTCTGGTTACTGGCTAACATTAGCTCCTGCTGCGGCTTCAGGTGCAATAGCAGCTAGCTGGCTAACAGTTAGTTGAAACACACACGCGATGGAAGGACTTTGTTTTTGTCCTTTGACACAGTTCATATGCATGTACGACTTGGCGTGAGACTAACGCCTATTTTCCTATTGTACCTAGCTGAAACCTTTTTTGCATATTAAAAGGCCTGAAATCATTGTTCTACACTGGTTTTAACCAATGACGAAAATAGTTTTTATCCAGCCACGCTTCATTAAATTTACATTTACCCATAACCTCAGCATGAAACAGGTAGCTGGATAACGTAAAACACTCATTAAAAAATATAGCAGTGTTAAACTTTGTTTTCTACTGAGATTTTCTGAGCTTCTACTTTGCTTGTCCTGCTGGTAGTGTGTGATCTTCACTGCTTTCTCCTTTGGCCCTGGGCTTCATTGCGTTCTAAATCATTGGCTCCGCCACTCTATTTATCTACACAAAAATAATCATGGTTGACAAATGAAACTTCTGAGGAAAAATGCAATACGGAGAAGTTACACAGTAAAAATTTTAAGACCCAAATATCAAAATTTAAGACTTTTTCAAGTCTTTTTAAGGTATTATTTCCAAATTCCTAAATTTAATGCTTTTAAGGCTTTTTAAGACCCCGCGGGAACCCTGGAAATATGCCGACATCTATGGTTAATAGACCTGTTGAGAGTGGATGAATCACTGGGAGCCAAAGTCTCATGACAGAATCTGCTCACTCTCTCTCATTGGTAGGGATGGGTACAGATATTCTGTGCTATGATGGCACTGGTTCTGACAAACAGTAGTAACTAGACCGAAAACCAACGCACAC
Organism: Apricaphanius iberus; assembly: GCA_028564705.1. Lineage (NCBI taxonomy): Eukaryota > Metazoa > Chordata > Actinopteri > Cyprinodontiformes > Aphaniidae > Apricaphanius > Apricaphanius iberus. The sequence continues at coordinate 27,106 of JAPXFQ010002461.1, read as the reverse complement.
TTCTGTGCTTTATGTTCTTTTCCTTTCCGGAGATGTCAAGCACTTTGGATTCTGGGCATGCCATCAGCCAAGAGCGATGCCCTACTGTATATAACAAGAAAGGCTAACACGGCTATCTTTTTGCAAAACCACTGCTAAAAGTTAGGGCTGTCAAAATTAACACAAAGCAGGTCGATTAATTTCTAGAATTAACTTCATTTCTTTTAATGCAATTAACGGAAGCGCAGAAAACTGCCCTGTTTATAATTCAGCCCGCACCATATCGGTTCTTCCTAACCAGCCAAACTGTGGATTGTTGTGCAGCATGTATTTGTATGTGAGTATATTATTACTGTCGTATTGGCTTTGAATTTATATTATTATAAGTTTATAAGTTGTCTGTCGCAATTTTCCTTGTCTGCTTGGGATGTCAGCTCGCTGTGTGTGGTGCATGGTATAAATGTGCCATATTTATGTTGATTTATGCATGCTGGTTTACTGTATAGTTTCATTATATTTCATAGAGAGTTACCACTGCTTTGAAGGCAAAATTACTTGGTAAAAGTGATGTTTTCGGACTTGTATTGGTGCCAATTTATTAGCGAAAGTAGTTGTATACACCTTCACAATTAGAGCATTCATTACTGATATGATGAACAGGAGAGTTTTATCTGCGTATGTTTACTTATGGAAAAATGGTTAGTTAAATCGTTTTTAACTAAGTCTATATTCCATTTGATTTATGTGTCGTTTAATACAAACAAGTGATATCCAAATGTTAAGTCCATTCATATGGTTGGTTCTACCTTAGTTCTATTTGTTATTTTCATATCAGACCACACATACATTGTGAAAGTGATTTTAGGAGTTTAAAACAAAAATGTCATTGATTTTTTCTATATTTGATAAACAAAATAGAGTTTCAGTCGGTTTTGAATAAAGTTGTATGCTTTCCATTCTTAAAGCACCATTTTAAGCACCAATTAAGCATCAAAGCGTTATAAAAATACTTGTTTGGCACCGCTATTGGATAAAACAATACCCATACCTACTTACTCGAGGTATGTAGACATTTAAATCAAATATATAATAAAGCACCTGTGTGCAAAGCTATGTCTACTGCTACCATATTTAGCATAGAACACTAAGAAATATGTGGGATCGACAGACACTTATATAAACATTAAACTGCTTTGTATAAAAACTTGGAAATCAATGTGGCTGGCACCAAAACCACGTTGATAGTTGGTAGGCTCTTTATTTCCAAGTCAGCCTTCTGATGATCCAGATATTCCTGCCTAAAAGTATAGCTAAAAATGGAAGGAGTGTTCCTTCTATTTGGACTGTTCCTTCCATTTGTATCTCAACAACACTGGTTAAATTGCCGAAGCATGTTGATAACTGGTATTAAAGATTTATGAAGGATTGTATGCCTTCTTTGCTTCTGCAGGTCAAGGCATGATGATCAAAGATATCACCACACTGAACTGGCAGTGGTCATATTTGAGGTCTTAGCATGTTAGCCATTTGAACTGGGCCTGGAAGCTACCTCTGTGGGCTAGCCCTTAGCTTTCTAAGCCTTCTTACATGTTACTGGTTGTACAAATGGTTGCCTGATTGCCTGTAGCTTGTGAGTAGGAATGGAACGATACCACTTTTTTCCAACAGATACGATACAGATACTTGGATTTGACTACTTGCCGATACAGACTACCAATGCAGATACTTCTACCACTCAAAAAAATGCAATAAATTGGTAGACCGGTTTGATTTTCTTCTCTGTTTGTTAGAACTAATGATGATGAATTAGATAAAACAATTATTAATAAAAATGACCACAAAACTAAAGTTTCAAGTTACATTTTTTCCCGATAAATTATTGGAGAGTTTAGACACTTTAAAGATCGATTCATAGTATCGGTTAACTTTAACCCATACGATACAGTACAAAAGAACTGTATCGGCCCCGATACCCGAAACCAGTATCATATCAGTGCATCCCTAATTGTAAGTTTATTATTTTATTTCTTTATGGGCGCCTGTTATAGTAAAAGCCATGGTGCTGCACTCAGCCTGCAATGTTGTTATTTTCTAGATGTTCTCTGCAGAGTGTTAACACAGCTGCATAGTGTAAGCTGTCAGTTTGCCATGCTATGACTCCGTAATAACCCTGTAATGTATTGTTCTTTTTGGGTTGTGAATATGTCTGTGACATGCAAGTAATCTGGTGAAGTTATAGTGTCCTGTCGGGGGTTAAGCTGGCTGAATGGTAACTTGTTCGTTGCAACTTGTCAAACTGCCTTGTTGATGACCAGTATGAAATATGGATGAAGTGTCGAGTTGTCCTAAAGACATTTATGCCTACTTTGCTTCTTCTGTGTAAAGTTGAGGCATATTGATTGAATAACTGTAGATATCCTCATACTGAACTAGTGGCGGCCATATCTGAGGACTTTCATCCCATACCTTGTTAGCTATTTGAAACAGGTCAGGCAGCTTTGCGCTACATACAGTTAGCTTTGCGATGTGTCTTTTTCGTTCACCTGCACAAAGATTGTTTAGGTTTATTTTGTTAGTTAGAATTGTTCAACCACGACCACACAGCTCTGGACCGTGGGTGTGGAAGGTCTTTTTTGGCCTCTAGTGTTGTACACAAATTACCCGGATGAAAAAGATCATTTTCAGCAGTTGTTTTTTTACACTCTGTTAATCCTTTCTGGTTTGCAGGACGACTGTTATTCATCTTCAGAATTCAGTGGGTTACGTTTGGGATAGAACAAGGATTCATAAAAAAAAAAAAAGAGCTGCACTATTGTCTGCTGTCCGTCCTTGTGCTCATCACAGAATTGCAAAAGGTCCTGAACTTTTGTCTTGACAAAAGAAGTGGCCTCTCTACTGAACTGCATAACAAGACAACGGTCAAAAAGTCAATTTGCTGCCAGTGCTGAGCGAATTCTGCACCGGTGACAAACACCTTGTAACCTTCATAACATCACTGTCCTGGTGATGTCCAAAAAAAAGAAAAACTCTAATAAGAGAGAAAAATCTCTTCCAAAAGCTATTTGCTTAAGCGTTACCAGAGTTCATTTAAATGCAAATTTTGTTTGCTGAACACTTTTCAATTGAGGTATTTTACTACAGACACAAAACTTTAACTTTAAGCACATGTACCACTCTCTTATAGCTGTCCACAAGAGCTTTTTATTTAAAACTCTAATCTATTGAAGCTTTTTACAACAACCAAGAGGCATCAGACTACTATGCATAAGCAAACAATGGGAAATGTTGACATATTAAACTCTTCAAGTTTGCAAAGACAAATCGGTAAGTGGCAAAGACACTTTGCCATGATCGTACATTATTTCAACCTAGCAACGAAACATCATCCACCAGAAAGCCTATAGACTTATAAATGACGTTTATGCCAGATGCATTCTCCTACTTTAATGTCTGACTCAAACAGATGTAGAGTCCAATTAATGTTACATAACAGCTACAAAAACAATGCAGAGAGAGAGTGGCTCCAACCTCTTCCTTCACAGACATGACTTTAATTTTTATATATTATGTCTGCTCCAAAAAAACAAAAAACAAAGACCGATTTAATTTATTCAAATGTATTTTATTTTAATTTCACAACATGCTTGAATGGCCAGCCAGGAGATTACATTCGACCCCTTGTCCTGAATTATGAATGCAGCCAAGTGGATGCGCCATATTCTGCTTCGCTAATTGACCTTTCACATCAATTGTAGCCCGGCGTCCTTGGGCTTGCAGCACTGCGAGGTGGCATTATGCAACTGTATGAATGATGGGGTTGGAATATATGTTAGTTTCAGCTCCCGCCTCAAGCGTAACGAGGTAATGTCATGAGTGTGGCTTTTGTTACATCAGGCAGATATCCGAAGTTTGCGACAAGACTTTTGAAATGGATGGGAATTTTACTGCCACCGGGTGGACAAGAAAAAAAGTTTGTTCCACACAAATGTCTGCAACTTTTTTTTACATCCATAATCCTTTTATTTACCGTATTTTTATAAAGAATTTATTTGAAAATAATTTGGCAACGGTATCGTCCTGGAGCATAGTAATCAAACAATTTATCAAAACTTTTTATGGCTCGACATGCAAACACACACATGCACCTACACTATTCCTTCTCACTTTATTCAAGTAGTAATTAAAATATTCCACAATCAGATGGGAAGCTCCTTTAAGAAGCCAATACATCTACAGATGTTGCCCATTTTTTTAAATGTTAACAGTTGCAGGATCACAGTAAACATTAAATGCCATGCAACACTCAAAGTCTTCCAAACATATCTGCAAATATGTCAGTCAGGATGCACAGAAATAAATCCAAATTGAACTCTTTAAACACATCTCTAAAAGTGTCCTAGGACATTTTTTGAGAGAAAAAAAAGAACATTTAGCCAAACAGCCTGCTTTCCAAATCTTGGACGAAACACTAACCCAGTTTTTTTATGATATTTGTGTTCCACACCTTATGAATCAATCCAATGGTGAAAATGACCTTACCATCTAAACCAACTTAGACGAGCACCATTTCGACATCATTTAATGCATTTGGTAAATCTGCATTTGGTAAAACTTGATTATTGAAAATGATGAGGAAGAGGATAAAAGGAAATTCAGCCCAAATTAACACTTCACTTCCCTCTGGCCAATCACAGCAAGGAACCGAATATTATTTGGTAAAGAAAGACCTACCAAAGTTCAAACTAGGGTTAAATCTTAAACATGGTGCCAAAGAAACCAAACCCTTTCTTTCATTAGAAACAACAGGGAGGTATCAGTAGCTTCAATAACCATTCAACAAGAAAAGAAGACCTTAGAAGTACCACCTGATGTTCCTTCCCATATGTGAGCCAGAAGCTTGAAACTAGTCACAAGGGGGTTGCAGGTACTGTAACAGCAAGATTGCACAATGGATAATTAGTCACACATAGCCAGGTCTATTGGGTCTTGGTCCCTTCTACTGAGCAGTGCAATCATCGTGCGATCACAGTGTACATTTAAATACAAACAAAAAAATTTGTAAGAAGTGTTCCTCTTGCCAAGAGGAATTTAATGCAGTCTTCAAACTGGAGAGGTTTTTGACACCCCTTGTCTCTTAGTGCCCAGGCTGTAGGGGTTGTTGCCTAAGAAATTATTGTGAAGTCTTCAGCAGTCATTTCTGTCCCCTCTTACGTACTTGTGGGCTTACATGGTGTATGTTTACATGCAGCTATAAGTATTCCATCCTGTTATCCAAGAGATGAAGATTAGCAGGAAAAAAAAACATTATGTAATCCTTTCCTGGAGGTCAGCTAGAAGTCTTTCCTTAACTTAGCAAAAAGAATTGCTAAAGAAATAAAATGATTCTCTTAAAATCTCTTAAGAACTACATAAATCTGTCATTTCGCCATAACCCTGAGCAGTGTTGTACCAGATAAGGGATCTGGTCACTATGGAGACCGCTGCAATGAACTTGTTGCCATGTTCAAGAAACCATTCAGAGATCATTTGAGGGTTGTAACATGGTGCAGTATCTAGCTGTAATTAAACTTTAGAAAATGGCTACACTGAAAATAAATCAATGGCCATGGTGAGCAATAATACTCCGGTACGGTGTTTAAGCAATCTTGGGTTGACACCGGGCGAACACCAAACTCTGATCCTACCAGTGGAATGCTGCAGGTTAAATCACGAATCTTTGAATCAGGTGACTTTTTTTTTATCTAGTACCATCCTGCCGAAACCCTCCAATCATTCTGTTGGGCCCAACGACCATGAGACAAAAGTCACTTAAACTGATTGCTTCCATATTCTGATGTTCAATATCAGCAAGTCGTCTTGTGACTGATTTAGTCCCATTTGTGATAAATAATTGAACAGATGATCCAAATGAAAAGGCCCTTTGACTTATTAAAAAAGGACTAGAATTTTTTTTTCTAAAACATTTGAGCAGACTATAATCTGCTTGTTTATAATATTACATTTGGACCATTCTCCCAGAAATAAATAGAAGAACTGGAATAACGTGACATTGGAAGTGCTGAGACGTAATTGGCTAAAAATAATTGTCACTCACAGCTAGGCTCTCTATGGCAAATTATTTCTTCTTGACAGACCAGACAGGTCCAGCTGTGCTTGCAGTTGTCACATGTCACCTTCTACAGTAATATTGGGGCACCTAAAGACAACCGCCTGATGGTCGCCAACAGGCAGCTGAAAAATATTTACCGCTTTCTATGTATGTCACACTATGCTGCATTCATTCTCTAAACCCTGCTCAATTTTATGAGTTTTGGCTCTCAAGTCGGTCCTGAAAAAGTATTTGCATTCTTATTCTATAGCTTGGCACAAATTTATTAGCCATTAAGGCCCTGATTTACATGCTGGACTAAAATTAATCTGCACAGTATTACTCTGAGGAAACCCGTCATGTTCGTTCGATTACATTACATAACATGACTTGATGCTCCTTTTAATGGAGGCAGTCATAACAGCCTTGTTGGTTTTCAGTGCGCTGCCTTTAGTGTGCTTCCTACGTTCGGCTCTGCACGGTCAGGGAGCTCATTATTTATCTGGGCTCGTTAAAGCCGTTGTCTGTTCTATATGTATGTGTGGTTGGGTCAGGAGGCTATAAAGTGTTGGTGGGATTATATACAGTCACTTTTCAGTTATGCAATTGTAACTGGAGACATTTACATTTAAGAGCCATACTGTACTTAGTGCCTACATGGCAAATAACAGTAAAAGGGGGTCTTCTTTGGCTATTGATGTCATATTGTTTTCATTCACTCCACAATTATACACTTTTGGATTAATAATTATAATCAGAACGTAAAAAGTGGAATTCAGAAAAAGCCAAATGTGGAAAAGTGGATTTCTGGAAAAAAAATAAAACAGAATTTGGAAAATAAAGAAACCGATTTAATAGGGAAAATGAGAAGTTTGCGACAATGAAAAGAAAAAAAGTGCAGGTAACGGAGAAAGAAAAATAAGTTCTACGAAGAAATGAACTTGAGAATTCATCTATGTCAAGGGTTTAAAATAAGTAATATAAACATTTAGTGTAAAAATTAACATCCTAGTGAATCATTTGTACTTTTTCTCTTATGAGAATCACAGACAGCAATCTTGATAAAATGTTGGTAATAAACTGAACTGGGAAAGTATTCTAAGACCTAAATCAATAAAATGAGCTGTAACAATTTAAAATTAAAGTTGTTGCAGCTCATTTTATTACTCTGTTAAATAATCAGGAGACTGAATGCAGAATACTGGTACGCCGTGGTTTGTACAGATAATACAACATCAGTTTCTAACCAGTGTTTCAATTTGCCCTGTGGGGGACATGACAGAAAATAATTGAGAACCACTGTGCTGCAAATTCACTCAATGCCATCTGCTCTGTTTCCTTGGATAGAAAACTTTTAAACTGATCGACTGATTAACTGATAGAATAATTGGAACATATGTGTGATCATATTGAAATTACTTTTCTTGTAAAGTGCCTTGAGAGGACATATGTTTTGAATTGGTGCTGTATAAATAAACTACACTGAGAATGAGACTGGGACAGCATGCATTTATGCTTGTAACGTCTTTTTTGAAGCATGATAAGAAGTAGTTCTTGACTTGTCTTGTGCGGACAGACTCAAATATAAAGACCCCTCATCTGGCAACGGACAGTCATTTACATAAACACGGCTCCTGTTAACACATTTGTGTGGAAGAATTCTGAATACAGTGGTGGTTTTTTAGCAGAATTTGTTAGAGGTGCCTAAAGAAACCATAACACTGACATTGTAAAATAGGCTAATGTTTAAATGTAAATGGTGACAGGGAAAAAAAGCATAATTAAAATGAAATTCTGCATACAGGTAAAAGAATAGAATTGGAAAGAATCACCCTTTAGTGTCCCACAGAAGGGAAATGAGCAGCAAATTGTCAGGTAATTGAACCATTTAGATTCACACAATAAAAAATGAAAAACCGAATTAAGAATTACATCAATATATTAGTATGTATAATATAACATTAGGTATTACGTATTGCTGTATGCTGCTTTTAAGTTTAAAAGCAAACAAGCCGTCAGAGTGTAAGATACTCTAGTTGATGACCCTAAACAGCAAAAAAACCTTTAGATGAAGGGCTTTTTCTCACCTTAGCATTACCACTCTTCCAAGCATCGACACAGCAGTGCTGCTTTAGTCGTTTCATCAAATAATATCACTGCATCTTTAATTACTTTGGAGAGAATGATGACTGTGCATTTCTAATCCATAGGATTTAACTTTTTTGAACCAGTTCTGACCATAGACTGTAAAAAAGAATAGACAGCGCCTCCTCACTCCTCCCCGTTTCCCAGAATGACACACGTTCATGGGGTAATTCATGGCGGATTCACAGACTCCTCCTCCCCAGCTCTGACGAAGCATGTTCCTAAAAAGGGCGTAGGGGCGGGATCTTCACTGTAGACTCTGCCCTCGCGGGGCGTGTATGGGCGTGTTGTTCGGTCGTAATCACGCCCATTCTGCTCCCGCGTCTTTAGCTCTGATGCTAAACTTGGCTAACTAATTCAAAGGCTAATAGCCCCATGCCTGACTGCTGCTGTATCTGCGCTACTCCGACGGTTCTCCTATTTCTCAAACCTCAAAAGGTAAGAACTAGTAACTTGAAATAATTATTAAAATGTAGTGTTACTATAATTAAAGTCCAACAAAACAGCCTGTCAATCAAAGTCCGGCCCCCTCATTAATTATGCAAGATTTCAAAAAATTATCTTACGAAAACCAGCCTGGTGCCTATTTTTTTGACTGGCACAGCGTTATCTCAGGAAGAATATGTAGCCATAGAACGTTTAAAACAAATGGGCAACAGGCATTAAAGTTGTTTTTAACGTGTCTAAAGTCCAATGCTTTTCAATGAGGGCCTAGCGGCCAAATGGAGGTACTACAGCAAGGGAGGAGCAATGGCGGCCTCCATGGTATGCGGTCACAAAGCAGAGCAACCAGTGGCCATTGGTTCAGACACAATATTTGTGACAGTTTCAGTGCCATCATTTAGGTGGATTTATTTGCAAGTATAGGACCAAGAGCTTGTAATGGCCCAGAGCGTAAGGTTTACCTAGCAGAGATGTACTGATCAAACTGATACCAATTTTTTGGTTTACTTCAAGGTCTGATTTGGATTATAACACATAAAAATAAAAGACACACTCTAACTTTACAGACATTTGCACTCTGTCGCCCTCTTAAGGCTGGTGGTTAAACATCACTGTCGTAAAAAAAAAAAAACAATCTCTATGGAGCCCATCTGAAGAGGCCAGTGTACTGATAGTTTAACAACCTCTCTACCCAATTAAAACAAACTAATGGCGTGTGATCTGTTGAACCATCAAACAGTTTTCCTCGCACTTTATTACATTATCATGCCCAACCGAATAAGATAATCCTGAAAAAGAATTTATTACTTACCAATCCAGTAGCAACCTGCTAGTTCAGCATCAGTAGTACATCCTGTTGTATCTGTAATGCCTCATTCACAGCTGCCCTGCAAAGAAAACTGAAAACTTGCAACACTGGGTTGTGGAAGCTAATCCTACTTGGGTAAGTAGCTTTGACCTAAACTCAGGAACAGTTTGCCAAAAAATATTTCATGGGAATGAGGGGCAGGAAGTGTTGTCTGACTTGTGTCGCACTTTTGTCTTATGCCACGTTCACACCGGTCGGCGTGTGTGCAGGTCTCAAATCTCGCAACTGGAAGTTGATGCCTTAAAATGAAAACCCAGCTCCTTGCACAATTCGTATTCCACGTCGGCCATCAGTACGTCAGCTACTTGTTTACAACATGGTGAATCAATTTGAGTCCGTGGCTTTGCTTTATTTAATTAATAAAGCCACACAACGTCCGTGTCAGGCGCATTTGCGACGTGTGATTATGACACCCCAGAGGCATTCTGAGTTTGGAGAGTTTCACCATTTGCTCCATGAGCTTAGTATGCTGATGCCCGCTGCGCAGACGCAAGCAACTTGTTGTGTGGCAGCTGGACGCCCATTTGATGCGTAGTACCGTAGACTTTGCACGCAATCTAGCTGCCCTGCTATGTGAACACGGCTCTACTGCTTTCTGAAACAACAGCGGGTGCGCTGTGAGCTTTAGGTTTTAATAAGGGGAACAACCAGTTCATGAGTTGAGAAGCTAGAGCAGCTCTGACGTCCACTTCCCCGGCTATGCTTGCTGCTACTTTCCTTAACACGACCTTCTCCGGTGGCTAAGCTCCAGCAGCTTGGGAACTGGGCTGATCTTGCTTTATCACTTCCTCTTTTTCTTCTTTCTTCTGATAGCATCTTTTTTGTTTTCTTTCCGCCATGGCTCAACTCTCAAAGCCGTGTCTTTTTTGTTGTCGTTTTTTTTTTTTTAAATATCACGTGTTAACGTGGTGTACTGCCGTAAAGCAAAACGCAGCTGTATAGAGCGGTTTTCAGCAGCAGGACTGTCCCAGGCAGTGACAGCTCTGAAAATGAACATAATAAATGTCGGTGTTCCGCCAAAATGTTTCCAAAATAAATGTTTTTAAGGTGTAAAAGTTATGGAGGGCGTCTTTAAAAAGAGGTGGTGGTTTTGAAACAAACTAAATAAATGAAAAGGTTATTCTCATTGATGAATCATGTCCAACCTTTATCCGTTTTTTTTTTTTTAGGGTTTTTTTTACCATAACTCAAAACAAAGTCCTTTAAGAAATAATTGTGGCATAAAAATAATAAGCTCTCTCTGATTGAAGCTATTGTGTTGTTTCAATTTACTTCATTACATTTGGAAATGAACGCAAGAAGTTCTTGTGAAAGAAATGAAAAAAGCACCTAAATTATAGAACTTTGTAAATCCCATTTTATCCCGTGAGACACATTTAGTGTCTCACGGGAAAAAATAAAATGATAAAAAAATAAATGATAAAAGAGAAGTTGTTTTGATGAGTCACATTCTGTACCTTGAGACAAGCCACTGTTTTTTTGCTTGTGGAGACAGTCTGCTCAGTCCACTCGTTTTTCAGGCATCATTAACATTTAGGGCAGCCTTTTGTCTGAATGGATAGCAACTGCAATAGCATATCAACTCAGCCCCCCCCCCCGGCCAGACTAACCAAACCAATGTCATTACAGCTGGGTGTATGCGAGTATTCAAACAGAAGGAGCAGTGTCATGGTGGATATAATTAAACATTCATGTCCACACAGCACTCAGTCTTGCTGGTTGCCAAGCTGACAAATGTTAACATTAGCAGCCACTCCGTGCGTTTGTGCTCCTGAGACCAATCTGGCGCAGGGATTTGTTTAGTTACACCTTTGCAGAGACTGATCAAAGTTCCAGCCCAAAAAACGGCTCCACTTTGAAATGCGAAATACACACATTTCTACTTTCCACCCAGTCACAGCTGCAGAACAGACGAGGAGGATCCAGACAGACGAGATCAGAAAGAAGTGATCTGCAAGCCAGGCCAGAAGGAACTGTGGGCGAAATGGTTCCAGAAAAACAAGCACTAGATCATCAAATATGGATGTTGTAATTTCCCAAAACAGTGATGCTGAAATGCTCAGGTTTCACTGATAATGACCTTATCCGTCAGGAGAGACTTAAGTCCTCCTGGTAAATAAGGTTGACTCCAGTTTAAAGAAACATGACAAATTAATACCGCTGTAATCTTCTATAGAGTTTAATACAAACTGAAAATGTACTCACTGAAAAGTTTAAAGCCATACAATTGTCTTGGGTTTGTTTATCTACAGTGGAGTTCATTGCATGCTCACTCTGTAATTTATTTACTTTTCAGCTGAAGATTGACAAGATCTGACAAAAGGTACTAAAAAAGTTTAAGCTGGAGCTTTAGCCTACTTTTGGATAGATTTGTTTAAGTCTTAACCTGCTTCACAACAAAAACCTCCTGTTGTGTGAAAGTAAAGGAACAATCAGCAGAGAGAAAGAAAATTTGGCCATAATGTACTCTGTCTGCCATATTGGCATTGAAGCATGCTTTTTACTTTTTTCCATCTTACTAAAGTAAGTAGCCACTGTCTGTCCTAATTTGGTTCAGTGGCCTCGGGATTTAACTACAATGGAGGCTGTAAGAGGGAGGGATAATGTAATGGAGACAAAGATTAGTAAAGCTAAAACACCTTAGATGTGTTTTGAAATGACAGACGATCATTTTGTATACATTCTACATTAATCTTTAAAGAACATTTGCCTCCTACCCTGACTGTAAACTAAGCTCTCGCTTAGATCGTTAAGCGAGAGCTGAGGATCTGCAGCAGTAGCTGGGAGGGACTGCTGCAGGACCGGGCCACCTATGAGGGATCCAGAATGGAGGAGGGGACCACAGTAGCACCTGCTCCTATGGTACAGAAAAGTAGGGATGATCATGAGTTCACATCTGAGAGCCCAGAACTTGAAGACCACCATTTAATTTTTTGACAAACTGTTGCTATAAGAGTCTAAATATTCACCAAATATGTTAGAATCAGTCTTCCACAAAATTACACTATTAATTAGATAACAACCAATTAGTAAGTATGCCAATGGTATCGGCACTGATGGCAGTAACAACTAATTAGTCCTGGACATTTTGTACAGTTCCCTTCTATCAACAATATACTTCAGGCAAAATAACATGTACCACAGTCTCTTCTTGAAGACCTGATTTTTAGAGATGTGTTGATGCTCCAAGTTTTTTGTCTGTGCTACAAAACCAGCAACTTAGCTAAGAGTGTTTAAAATATGTCAATCTGGGTAACTCAGCTCAGTCAGAGACACACAGAGTAGCTAGCTGATGCTAACGCTCCTCCATCCTCAGCGACTTCAGTGTAAATACAGAGGCTTGAAGCGGACCAATCAGGCTTTAGGTCAGTCTTAGAAACATCCCCTTCTTAGAATACACTTCTGTAAATCTGTAAATAAATGTGATCTACAAATGTATAAATAAATAAACAAATAAATAAACAAATAAATAAATAAATACATAAAAGTGAAAATTTTAATTAATAAATAAATATACAGGGGGATGAATGTATAAATGTGGAAATAAATACATAAATAAATGTGGAAATAAAATAAATGAGGAGAGAGATAAATAAATACATGTGAAGACAGGTAAATAGACTTCGAGATCAATAAATAAATATAAAATTACATAATTCTGTAGCTGTGTAAATAAATTAATGAATAAATGTGCAAATAAATAAAAGTGGAAATGAGTGAATAAATGTGTAAATTAACATTTAAATAAATGAATGTGTACGTAGAAAATTGAAAATATATAAATGTGAACATATATAATTAAATAAATGTGTAAATAAATAATTGAATGAATGTGTAAATAAAAATAGCAAAAGGAAAAATATATAAATACATGTGTAAATAAATTAATATGTAAATAAATAAATTAAATGTGTAAATAAAAAACAAACATGAAACTAAAATAAAATGTTAAATACATAAATAAATAAATAAATAAATAAATAAATAAATGTGGAAATATGTTACTAGTTCTTTTTATGTATTCCCATATAAATGTAGTTAGTTCTTTATAAATTTTTAAATATTGTACTGATTTATTTGTATATTTAATTTTCTATATTTATTTATATATTTACACATTTATTTTAGATTTTATTTATTTATTTATTACCATAATTATTTATACCCAAATTTATGTATTTCTTATATTTACTTATGTAATTACAAATGTATTTCCTCACTTACTGACTTATTTATATCCACATTTATTTAGTTATTGTCAATTATGGCAGAGTTGGTCCTCTATACTGGGACAGGACCTAGCCGTCCTCCAACAGCTCCCGTGCAGCCGGGACCTCAGGCGAGCTGGGTGACTGTTCGTAGGAAGACTAGCGCCAGACCCCAGTCCGCGGCCAACCTCCAGCCCCTTTCTCTGAACAATAGGTTCGCCCCGCTCAGCGACGCACCCGCCGAGCAGGAGAGGCCGATTCTTGTAATTGGCAGCTCCATAGTTAGGAATGTGGCTCCAGAGACACCAAAGACCACCGTCAAATGCTTTCCAGGGGCCAGGGCTGCGGACATTAGGTCCCATCTGAAGCTTTTGGCCAAGGACAAACGGCGGTATAGCAGGATCGTTATCCATGCTGGTGGCAACAACACCCGGCGACGGCAGTCGGAGGTCAATAAAATTACCGTAGCTTCGGTGTGTAGGGCTGCCAAAAATTTGTCTGAATCTGTAATTTTTTCTGGTCCCCTGCCTGATCATACTAGCGATGACATGTACAGCCGTATGCTTTCGTTCCACCTTTGGTTGTCAAGGTGGTGTCCAGAAAACGATGTGGGCTACATTGATAACTGGGGGGCCTTCTGGGGAAAACCTGGACTGTTACGTAGAGACGGCATCCATCCCACCAAGGACGGAGCTTCGCTTCTTTCCAGGAACATTGATAGGGTTATCTCTAGTTCCCCAAAGCCGTGACAACCCAGAGTCCAGCTCAGGGAACCCAGAGTCCAGCTCAGGGAACCCAGAGTCGAGCTCAGGGAAACCAGAGTCCAGGTCAAGGAACAGGGACTGCCACCCACCCACTACCCTATAGAGATAGTTTCCCGTCCACTACCCAAAACTAATGAATTAAAAGTTAATGCTACTAGAGCAAAGTATAAAAATCTCATAAAAATAAATAAAACTCGGACTGAACATAAAAACAAATCAATTAAATGTGGTTTAATAAACATAAGATCTCTACCCTCAAAAACACTCTTAGTAAATGACTTAATTTGTGAAAATAATATTGATTTGTTTTGTCTTGCAGAGACATGGTTGCAGGAAGAGGACCATGTCACAATAAATGAGTCAACTCCCCCTAGCTACTTAAACTTTAGTGTCCCTCGAAGTACTGGTCGAAGAGGTGGAGTAGCAACTATCTTTCACTCCGATTTACTAATTAATCTCCAAAAAAATAATAGTTACAGTTCCTTTGAGCATCTAGTTTTTAGCTTTCCTCATACACATAACAAAGCAGTAAAGCCACTTTTGTTTGTGGTCTTATATCGTCCACCAGGACCTTATTCTCAATTTTTAGATCAGGTTTCAGATTTTCTATCTGACTTAGTTTTAAACACTGATAAAGTCATTATAGTCGGAGACTTCAATATTCATGTTGATAATGAAAGTGATAGTCTAAATACAGCTTTTAACACTATCTTAGACTCAATAGGCTTTACTCAAAATGTGCAGGGACCAACCCATTCTTGTCACCACACTTTAGATCTTGTGCTGGCTTATGGCATTGACTGTGAAGAAATAACAGTCTTTCCACATAGCCCTATCCTGTCTGATCATTTCCTTATCACTTTTAAACTTACTCTAATGGATCACATCAAACCTGAAAGAAAACTTCATTATACCAGAACGTTATCAGACAATGCTGTAGCAAATTTTAAAGAAGCTCTTCCAACTTTAATTTCCTCAGTTTATAAATGCAGAACAGAAAACAGTGATTTAACTCGTGACCCCTCACAACTTCACATTTTAGTTCATAGCGTTAATTCCTCCATGTGTCTGGCAATAGACAAAGTTGCCCCCTTGAAAAGGAAGGTGGCTAGCAATAGGAGATTAGCTCCCTGGTTTAATTTAGAGCTACGTACCCTAAAGCAGAATGTTAGAAAACTAGAGAGAAAATGGCGCTCCACGCATTTACATGATTCCTTTTTAATATGTAAAAATAGTTTATTGCTATATAAAAAGAGCCTTCACACAGCTAGAACAGCATATTATTCATCTTTAATCGAGGAGAATAAAAATAATCCTAGGTTTCTTTTTAATACAGTTGCTAAACTAATATCATATTTGTGACAGAAATTTTCGTAAGTCATCACACTCCCATCTGCGTCAGTCAAATTAATTAAGGACCAAATACCTTTATCCATCCTATCCTTTTTATACAACGACTTGTTTTTAACTGTAATGTATCTGTTATTCCAAATCGGCGTGTTGTGCGGGGTGAAATTATGGTTGTACAAAAGTTTCCAATATAGTAGGACTTGCTGATGAAACATGGATAATTTGATCGGAAGTTTCTGGATGTTGAAATTGCATTTTAACAAAAAGTCAATACCACCAAACTTCTTGAAGATTTCTCTGGGGATATGATACCAAAAGCTCCTATTGTTAAGGAAGGATTTTAACCAGTTGGAGTTTACATGATTCCTTTTTAATATGGAAAAATAGTTTATTGCTATATAAAAAGAGCCTTCACACAGCTAGAACATCATTTTATTCATCTTTAATCGAGGAGAATAAAAATAATCCTAGGTTTCTTTTTAATACAGTTGCCAAACTCACACAGGATCATAGCTCTATCGAGCCAACCATTCCCCAAGCTCTAAGTAGTGACGACTTCATGCAATTCTTTATAAATAAAATAGACTCCATAAAGAATAAGATAATTGGGAACCTTCCCAATATGCTTGCTTCCTCCTTAGTTAATGAGGCATCCTCAAAAATGGTTGAACCTAATATATGCTTAAACTGCTTTAATGCAGCCGAACTTTGTGATGTACTAAAATTATTAGCTTCATCTAAACCTTCAACTTGCGTTTTAGACCCAATCCCAACTAAACTCTTAAAAGAAGTTTTCCCTCTGATCGCTGCTCCAATTTTAAATATAATGAATCTATCCTTAGTCAATGGATATGTACCACAGGAGTTTAAGATTGCTGTAATTAAACCTCTACTTAAGAAACCCTCTCTTGATCAAAACGACTTAATTAACTATAGACCGATATCTAATCTTCCCTTCTTATCTAAAATTCTTGAGAAAATAGTTGCACACCAGATATGTGAGCATTTAAACAATAATGAGCTGTTTGAGACGTTTCAGTCAGGCTTTAGAGCTCATCACAGCACTGAAACAGCTCTGGTGAAGGTTACTAATGATATTCTCATAGCCTCAGACAATGGACTGGTGACCATTCTGGTCCTGTTAGATCTCAGTGCTGCCTTTGACACTGTTGATCACAATATTCTCATAGAAAGGCTTCAACGTGTCGGTATAATAGGAACAGCCCTAGGCTGGTTTAAATCTTATTTGTCTAACAGATTTCAGTTTGTTCAAGTAAATGATAAACCCTCCTCAACCTCAAAAGTTACTTGCGGAGTACCACAGGGTTCAGTCCTTGGGCCGATTCTTTTTACTATATATATGCTTCCTATTGGTAAAATAATTAGGCAGCATGGGATAAATTTCCATAGTTACGCAGATGATACACAGCTATATCTATCCATAAATCCTGATGAATCCAATCAGTTAGGTAGACTACAGGCATGTCTGGAAGACATAAAAACTTGGATGACTCTAAACTTCTTGCTTCTAAATTCTGATAAAACAGAAGTTGTCGTCTTTGGACCAGAAGCTCTGAAAAAGAAACTACTTAGTCAGCCCCTTCACCTGGACGGCATTAAATTAGCCTCCAGTAATAAAGCAAAAAACCTCGGTGTCATTTTTGACCAAGATATGTCATTTAGAACTCACATTAAAGAAGTCTGTAGGATTTCCTTTTTTCACCTTAGGAATATTACAAAAATTAGAACCATCCTGTCCAGGAGTGATGCTGAAAAACTAGTCCATGCCTTTGTTACTTCAAGGCTGGATTACTGTAACTGTCTATTATCAGGTAGTCCACAGAATACAATTAAAAGTCTTCAGTTAGTTCAAAATGCTGCTGCTAGGATTCTGATGAATATTAAAAGAAGAGATCACATTTCCCCTGTTTTAGCTTCTCTTCACTGGCTCCCAGTAAAATCTAGAATAGAATTCAAGATCCTCCTTCTGACATATAAAGCCCTTAATAATCTAGCTCCATCATACATAAGAGACCTGATTGTTCCATATGTTCCTAACAGAGCCCTTCGCTCTCAGACTGCAGGTTTACTGGTAGTTCCTAGGATTTCTAAAAGTAGAATGGGTGGCAGATCTTTCAGCTATCAGGCTCCCCTCCTATGGAACCGGCTCCCAGGGTTGGTTCGTGAAGCAGACAATTTGTATATCTTTAAAACTAGGTGTAAAACTTTCCTCTTTGACAAATTTTACAGTTAGAGATATGTTAATAGGCATTTAGAGACAGGTTAGACAGGTAGATAGGAAGAGACAGGTTAATGTTAGTAGTCAGGCAGAGTGTCAAAAGTTAGGAAGAGATAGGAAGAGGTAGAGTAGCTAGGTAGAGATAGATTAATGTAAGCCAGGTAAAGATCCGGAGCCGGTCGCGGCTTACCGCCGCGGAAGAAATGCGCCCCACGGGGGCCAGCCAGCGCCGGAGAGAGGTCCCTCAAGGGGATCCTCCCGCACAGTGCGGCCGCCCATTACCTGCCGGGTTGAATCCCCCGGGCAGACTGTGCGGACCCCACCCGTTTATCTCTTAAACGTTTCTCGCCCTCTTCAACTCTGTCCTCTCAGTTCTGTCTATTTTTCCTTAAGATAGTTGTCGACTATCGGTCTCGTGCCGGTATTTAGCCTTAGATGGAGTTTACCACCCACTTTGGGCTGCATTCTCAAACAACCCGACTCCGAGAAGACCCCGGCATGACGGGGGCCGTTACCGGCCCTACACCGTCCACGGGCTGAGCCTCGATCAGGAGGACTCAGAATGTTGGTAGCCAAGCCAAAATTCTCCACGTCCTGCAACAAACTTCTGCATCAGTTCTATTGCTCTTTCTGTGTCTCTGTTATGTATTCTCCAAGCCACAGACGGTCGCGGCAGATAACCGCTTGTGCTGAGCCTGGTTCTGCCGGAGGTTTCTTCCTGTTAAAAGGGAGTTTTTCCTTCCCACTGTCGCTGAATGCTTGCTCAGTATGAGGGATTGCTGAGAATTCCACGACGCAATCTTCTGTGGTTCTGTAATTTCTACACTAAACATTGTATTGTAATAACTCTTTTTGTAAAGTGCCTTGAGATGACATCTGTTGTGAAATGGCGCTATATAAATAAACTGAATTGAATTGAATTGAACCAGTTAATTTTCAGAGTTCCATTAATAAAATCAAAATCGATAGCCTGTAGGCCCCCTTCTTTGTATTCCTTAGTCATTTCTGTTCTTTTAATATAATGCATTTTTTTTCTCCAGATATAATCAAAGTTAATTTGATTTACCTTCTTAATGGCTCTGTTAGGAATGGCTAACGAATACGCAGGATAGATGCATCTTGATATGCTTTCCATTTTAGTGAGAAAAACACGTCCAACTAAGCTGATATCTCTCAATAGCCAGGAATTAAGTTTAGTTTGACATTCAGCTATTATTCTCCACACATTCAAATGTTCAATTTCACTTGGATCTTTGGATATATGTATTCCTAAGTATTTGACAGCCGATCTTATAGGGATGGTGTATGCTTCTGTTAGATCACTTTGATGAATTGGCATTAACTCACATTTCTTTAAGTTAAGCTTAAGCCCAGAGGCCTTTGAGTATATATTAATAGCTTCTAATATCTTAGGGGTCTCTGATAGGTGTTTCATAAAGATGGTCGTGTCGTCTGCAAGCTGGCTAATAACAACAGGTAGCCCCATAACATTTAATGGAGCAATGTTGGCATTTTTAATGAAAATAGAGAGCATTTCTGTGGCAATTATAAATAGAAAAGGGGAGATAGGACAACCTTGTTTGACTCCCCTTTTGATGGCAAATCTAGGCGAAGTACCACTTGCTAATGAAATGGAGCTATTTGCATTATCATAAAGAGACTCTATGATGGCACAAAATTTGTTTCTAAAGCCTTAAAGTTTTAAACACTGAAAAATAAATGGGTGTTCGATAGAATCGAAGGCTTTATAAAAATCAAGAAACAAAATAAATCCATCATCATCAATTAAATAATCATATTCTAGAAGATCGAACACTAAACGGATGTTATTGTGAATTGATTTACCTTTCATAAAGCCGGATTGGGAATCACTTATAATTGTGTCTAAATTGCTTTTTAATCTGTTGGCATAAACAAGGGTTACAATTTTATAATCAGTGTTCATTAATGTGATGGGTCTGAGGTTATCCAAGATTTTTGTGTCTTTACCGGGTTTGGGGATTAAAGTAATAATGCCTTGTTTCATAGTGGAAGGAAAAGACAAATGATCAGTTGCTTCTTTTAACATAAGAATAAACAGTTTTTTAACAGATCCCAAAAGTGTCGATAGAAATTAGAGGTAAGGCCATCACAACCAGGAGATTTATTTAAAGATAGGTTTCCTACCGCTCTGTCTAGTTCAGGCATAGTGATATCAGCTTCACATAACTCTGCGAAACCATCATCTATACACGGGATAAAATCATTTATATGGTTGAAGAAAGAGTCTGAATCAGAAGGCAGATGAGTATAGTTTACTGTAAAACGAAGTCACTTCCTTTGTAATCAAGGTTGAGTCCGTACATAGTTGGTTTTGAATTAATAAAGTTTAATTGAATTTCTTTCTTGCCTTCTTTTTTCTAATCGGCAAAAATAAGCTGTACTTTTTTCTCCATCTTCGATCCATCTAGCTCTGGATCTTATGTAGGCCCCTTCTGCTTTTTTTAGATAAATCGCATCAAGTTTGGTTTGAAGAACTAGTAATTCCTGTTTATCATTGTCATTTGGTGATGCCTTATTACAATGACTGTTTATTTCTTTAATTAAATTAAGTTCTATTAGTTTATTTTTGTGAAGTGATTTTCCAAAGTGAATGGAGAATTCTCGAATTTTGAATTTTAGAAACTCCCACTTTGAAACGAAAGACTTTATAGTGTCATCAGCCATCACTTCAGCAACTAAAGATTTAATACCATCACAATATTCCTGACAATTTAATAAAGACGAATTGAATTTCCAGTAGCCTTTATTTACTTCTTTAAAGTCCAACTTAATAACAGAGTGATCAGACAGAGGAGCAGCTGACATACAGCAGTCTGAAACAGAAGACACAATTGAAGCAGAAATTAACCAGAAGTCAATTCTGGATTTGAGGGTGTTATTTGGTTTGAACCAGGAGTATTGCTTAACATTAGGGTATGCAAGGCGCCAAGTATCTACTAAATTATGAGATAAGGCAGGATTATGAGAGCTATGTTGGTGCTTAGAAGGGTATCTATCCAGATGTTCATCATAAATCATATTGAAGTCTCCCCCAACAATTATGCTTGCATGTGGGTAGATGAGTTTTAAATCTGTAATATTATTAGAAAGCTCTGTAAGTAATAATTTATTTTGAGCTGGGTTGTTAAAGCCATAGTAATTAGCAAGAATACAATAATGGTCATCAATATTCAAAACACATATAAGCCAGTGACCCTTGTTGCTAGATTTAGAGAACACTAATTTTCCAGGAGAGTTACAAAATAGAATGGCCAATCCAGCTGATTTCGTGGAGCCATGGTCAAAAATTATTTTATCCCCCCATTGATTAATCCAGAATTTTTCATCTTTCTGTTGTGAATGTGTTTCTTGTAAAAAAACAAAGTTTGCTTTCTCGCCCTTACAAAACAAAAAAATAGATTTCCTCTTTGTAATATCTCTTAAGCCCCTAGCATTCAAAGAAGCAAAAGCTACATTAACATTCATTTTAAATGACAACTAGCAACCGCTAGAAAACAGTAAGAAGTCCAACTGACCAAAGAAGTCAACAACGAAAGAACAAAAAGCCCGCAAGGATCCGAGTGGGTAATGTCCATTCAATATCAAAGATATAGCTTAACTTAACCATCCAACCTTTTAAATCAGAGGGAAAATTAAGATCCCGTTTAGTGCTTATGAATTTTAGGTTTGAACTTTCGGTATACCTCAGTTGTTTTAACTAAGCGATTCTGTGACCATCAATGTAGCCGTCTCCTCCTCTATAGTAAGCCAGTTTTCCAGCCGCCTGTGTTTCTTGTATTTTCGGCCACAGCGCCACACGAGCCTCCCTGTCAGCCTTGCAGAGGTCTTCGATGAATCCGATCCCCAATTCCTTGCAGACTGTGGAATCCTTGGTCATCTTCCACAGCGCGTCTCGGTGTAATCTCTGTGTAAACTGGACGATGACCTGCCTGGTTCGGTTCTCCTCTCGTCTCCCCAGTCGATGAGCAGAATCCACAATGTGGTTGATGTTTGGAGCCCATGCAGGGGAGATTTTTATCAGCAAGTTAGCAACAATTTCACGTGTGTTTTCTCCCTCACTTTCCTTTATCCCTCGGATTCTGAGGTTCCATCGGCGCTTGTACCGTTGTAACTCCAGAACTCTTTCCATTAACGCAGCATTGTCTTTTTAAATCCCTGACACTTCCCGCTCCATGGTTTGTAGCTGTGTTTTACAGTCTTTTATCTCCGCGGCGTTAAACTCGACCGCTTTAGCCATGCTAGCTAGCATAGCTGAGTTCTGTTTTATTTGGGTGCCGAGGCCATCCACTTTATCGGTGAGATTTTTAATTGCGTCTAGGATGGCTTTCGTACCTTCATCTATAGTCGAATCCTTCATTTTGGTGGTAGGTTGGTTCTTTGCCGGAGAGAATGGATCTTTTCTTTTAAGGCTCTCAGTCGAAGTTTCCATCTTTGCTGCATAGTTGTGGTGGGTAGCAGCCGTGTCTCGGTGGGTTGGAGACGGTTTCATAGCTTAATGCTTTCTCAACAATGAACTTTAAGAAATTATAAGGCTTGAAAGGTCTGGTAAAGACAATTGGACGGTCAAGTTGTTGAAAAATTGGGACAAGTAGACAGCGCTCAGAAGTTGTGATGCACCTGGTCTGCCATCTCGCCTCACTCAAAGTTTTATAGGTTATGACCTCTTGGATCAGTATGTCCTGCTGCTTGTTCATGAAGCATCAGTGCGTTTAATCCATCATAACTCACTGAATACTGAACTGATTTTATTGTGCTTTTGTTTCTGAAACCATGATGCATGAAACTATGATACAAAAGACATACCTTGGTGTAAAATAATATTTACAGTGGGATTAAAAGTAGGAAACTATCCAGATTTACTCATGAGATGTATGCAAAACAGTAATTAACATATAAAAATGATGAAATATGTGGAGAAGCAGATCACATTCTTTTAATGCTAAATATATACACACACATACATATATATATATATAAATATATATGTGTGTGTGTGTGTGTGTGTATATCTTTTAAATATAAAAACATACATATTTGTAACTTTTTTTTTCTTTTTTTTTATAAACGTGTCCTGTCTAGCAGTATGCTACTCAGAATTGGTGTCTGAGTACCAAGTACAAGCCCAACAGTTTTACTTTCCCCAGCAGAGTATTACAGCTTCGCTGTAGTACGCCACTTGATGTATATGTATGAAAAATCTTTATTAGTGATTACTGTGGGTTCAATTTCCTGACGTCATGGACACTAAACCGAGACGAAGGGAGAAAGGAAGAAGGTGAAGAAAAGAAACCGGACCAGCAGAGGCGCGAACCGACGACACAAGACAGGGAGGCAAATAAAGAACACAAGAAAACATCCCAGTCCTCCACCTCTGCCGGACGGCAGAGAAACAGTAATTCAAAACAAAAAAAACAAACTGTACAGAACCAAACCAATAGTTCGGATCTAGTAGAATAAACTAAGAATTACACATTCACTACACACAAGCATGGATTAATGAACATAATACAAATGTTTCTGGTAAGCTCCTGTGAACAACTAACTAATGATGATGACCTCAGCTTAAGATATGTCCATCCACACCAATGTCCCCACACCTATGTGTGTGTGCGAGCATGCAGGAATGCAGTGAATAAGGTTTCCCCATGCAAGTGATTGATAGCTGGTGTAAGGAACCGTCAATCCGTCCTACAGGAATCGACACAGACATGGAGGAGGCAAGATATGTATGCATCCAGGGTCCCACAGAGGCCACAGGCGGATCAGCGCAGGGCCGATCACCCAACAAGAGAAGAACAGATGGAAGCCCCAGGGGAACACCCACCAGCCGCAATGCTTGGGCCCGAGAGATCGCAGTGACGAGCCCACGGGCTCCGCCGGAAACCGGCTACGCCAGGGCGGGCCCGGATCAGGACCCGGAGGCCACGGGGACCAGGGGAACCCTGCCCCCAAGCGGGGCCCCAACGGGGACCAGCCGACAATGGCCCGCCGCCGCAGGCAAGGGGGATCCGCAGCCAACCGACGGACAACACACGCCGCCGCCACCCCGGACCAATACCCATTCGCAACAACCCGGCCCGCCCCCACACACCCACACGCCAGGGAGCCACAGCAAGAGCCACAGCGGATGTACGCCTTTCCCAGGCCGCGCCCAGCCGGCACCTGGACATCCAGATCTTCCAGCTCCTGGGTCCAGATCCCACCCCACGCAGGGCGCCAAGATCAGGGGCCCAGCCAATGCCGGACAGCCCCCCCCAGATGAACCGACCAGCCAGCAGAAGTCCTGGAACCGGCAGGAGGCCTGGGCGCCAGGCATGGTCCCCACCGATCCACCGGACGGCACCAACCTACTCTACAACCCCGGCACCCCCATAAGAGGTGCCCCAGTCAATCCAAGGAGGACGTCGGCCCGAAACAGCGGCCGCCCGACACACCGGACCACCCAGGACCCGCCAGACATGCACCAGGACCGAGCCGGGCCGCAACCGGGACCCCCGGCCCCAGGCATCGAGAGCCATCATCAACCAGCGGGCAGGAGCATCCATGACCGACGGGGAGTAACTGAGGGGAAGAAGACGCATCAGGCCAGAGGGAAGCCAAACAACCAACCTGACAGGTAGACATACACTACCGTTCAAAAGTTTGGGGTCACATTGAAATGTCCTTATTTTTGAAGGAAAAGCACTGTACTTTTCAATGAAGATAACTTTAAACTAGTCTTAACTTTAAAGAAACACACGCTATACATTGCTAATGTGGTAAATGACTATTCTAGCTGCAAATGTCTGGTTTTTGGTGCAATATCTACATAGGTGTATAGAGGCCCATTTCCAGCAACTATCACTCCAGTGTTCTAATGGTACAATGTGTTTGCTCATTGGCTCAGAAGGCTAATTGATGATTAGAAAACCCTTGTGCAATCATGTTCACACATCTGAAAACAGTTTAGCTCGGTACAGAAGCTACAAAACTGACCTTCCTTTGAGCAGATTGAGTTTCTGGAGCATCACATTTGTGGGGTCAATTAAACGCTCAAAATGGCCAGAAAAAGAGAACTTTCATCTGAAACTCGACAGTCTATTCTTGTTCTTAGAAATGAAGGCTATTCCATGCGAGAAATTGCTAAGAAATTGAAGATTTCCTACAACGGTGTGTACTACTCCCTTCAGAGGACAGCACAAACAGGCTCTAACCAGAGTAGAAAAAGAAGTGGGAGGCCGCGTTGCACAACTGAGCAAGAAGATAAGTACATTAGAGTCTCTAGTTTGAGAAACAGACGCCTCACAGGTCCCCAACTGGCATCTTCATAAAATAGTACCCGCAAAACACCAGTGTCAACATCTACAGTGAAGAGGCGGCTGCGAGATTCTGGGCTTCAGGGCAGAGTGGCAAAGAAAAAGCCATATCTGAGACTGGCCAATAAAAGAAAAAGATTAAGATGGGCAAAAGAACACAGACATTGGACAGAGGAAGACTGGAAAAAAGTGCTGTGGACGGATGAATCCAAGTTTGAGGTGTTTGGATCACAAAGAAGAACGTTTGTGAGACGCAGAACAACTGAAAAGATGCTGGAAGAATGCCTGACGCCATCTGTTAAGCATGGTGGAGGTAATGTGATGGTCTGGGGTTGCTTTGGTGCTGGTAAGGTGGGAGATTTGTACAGGGTAAAAGGGATTCTGAATAAGGAAGGCTATCACTCCATTTTGCAACGCCATGCCATACCCAGTGGACAGCGCTTGATTGGAGCCAATTTCATCCTACAACAGGACAATGACCCAAAACACACCTCGAAATTGTGCAAGAACTATTTAGAGAAGAAGCAGGCAGCTGGTATTCTATCAGTAATGGAGTGGCCAGCGCAGTCACCAGATTTGAACCCCGTTGAGCTGTTGTGGGAGCAGCTTGACCGTATGGTACGCAAGAAGTGCCCATCCAACCAATCCAAATTGTGGGAGCTGCTTCTAGAAGCGTGGGGTGCAATTTCTCCAGATTACCTCAACAAATTAACAGCTAGAATGCCAAAGGTCTGAAACGCTGTAATTGCTGCAAATGGAGGATTCTTTGATTAAAGCAAAGTTTGATGTAAAAACAATCTTATTTCAAATAAAAATCATTATTTCTAACCTTGTCAATGTCTTGACTCTATTTTTTATTCATTTCACAACGTATGGTGGTGAATAAGTGTGACTTTTCATGGAAAACACAAAATTGTTTGGGTGACCCCAAACTTTTGAACGGTAGTGTAGACAGATAGAGACACTCATATGTACCCTCCCTCTCATGCGTACACATTCTTACAAATACAGGACATACGAAAAAAGGACGCTATACACTCATTCATACCCCCCATACGTACACTATACTCCATACTCCCAGGCCCAGGGACAGACACCCCAATAGAGCACCCTGCCCCTGCACCCGGGAGACAGACCCCTTTGCCCACCAGGATGGGGACAAGCAGACCGCCAAGGCCCCCACACCGGCAAGAGCAGCCCACCAGCCCAGGACCCCGACCAGACGGCCTGATGTTCTATCCGGGCTCCGACCCCTGATGGTCCAACGAACAGGGGTGTGGAAAGACCCCCCCAGCCTCTCTCCCCCTGCTCAATGTGGTGTTGTTGCGTGTTGTTCTAATGTGCACTTAAAACAGAGGGGAAGGACATGGGAATACTGCACCCCCCCCCCCGATGTGAGGGGACCCGCCCCCAGCACCAATGCGCCCCACCGCCAGGTCCCTACATGTGTGTTCTATGTAAATGTTGCAAGTGTAAGTGTCTAAGTTGCTCAATAAAATCGTGACCCAGACCGCCACCGGGTAGCGAAGACGGAAGCTCCATCCCGCACCCCAGTGACGTGCCCAAGTCCCAAGGCCTTGTGAATGGTATAATGAAGGAGCAGGTGGACAGAGGAATGGGGATGGGGAGAATATAACTGGGGTGACCATTGCCATCCCCAGGGAGCCAGCTCCACTGCTGACGG